>CP092865.1:46375349-46566133 GCA_030710605.1 Cordylochernes scorpioides | reverse complement strand
ATACTTTGCTACAATTTATTTTGCTAATCCCAGTACACGTGGTACAGGCCATGATAATCATGGTAAGTAGAAGTAGGCGACTGCTTCACTGTAAGTGCACCACATGTCTACACATGTGAAAATAAGTTCGAATTTGCACTCAAAAATGTGCCAGAGACCCATTTATTAATTACACTTGCTGGTGAGGTTGGACTTTTGTAAGAATCCGGGGCCATCGAAGCATTTTTTTTCTATCAGAAAAATATGGAATGGAAAAAAATGGAAAAAAAATGGAAAAAAAAAAATGAAACCCGGGTCGTAGCGGTTGAAAAAAACAACGGTTTAGACAATCCGACCACCGATCTTGTTACAAAATATAATTAAATATAAATAAGAATTTTGCCTAAGGAACAATGAATATTATAAAAAAAACTTAATAAATCACGAAATGAACTAATTAATTGCAGATAAATATAATTATTTGACTTCAACATTATGTAAGGTGGTAGTGCGGATTTAAAGAAATCGCTTCTAATCCCTCGTTAAATTGGTATTTGAAATTATTTGGTTCACAGTGCGGATTATCCGTGATTAGGTGAGACAACGTCAGTCTTTAATCTCCCAAATACCACATCAGAGGTTTGGATTTTCAATTCTATAATCCCTTTAAGATTGGCCTTTTACTTTCGGGCTTACTTCAACACATAAACGCGATATCCGACCAGAGATAATTGCTTCGATTTACATTTTTAGACAGGGGCAGTTATAAATATATTATACAAACAAATACAATAATTAAAAAAGTAACAATAAAGTTGAAAAATAAATAATAATATATATATTATAAACCTGACCCATCCAGGTAAGAAAGATATTCAAAAATGTATTGTTACGACGCTTCTCAGCCGTCGATGTTTGCGTTCAAGGTTTCTAAGAAAACAATGTGGATTATTTGTGGATACAGCTTAGTACGGTATATTTATTATAAGTGCTTTGAAGGATAGATCAGTAACTATATACAGTAGATGTCTTCATTGTCGGCCACCAGAGGCCTCGTCACCGTCTTCCCGGTTATTCCATTCGGCCACACGCCCGGAGCCCACTTCCCATAGCCAACTTGCCACGTCTGTTGTCACCGCAGATCTAAACCGACTCTCCCCTCTCCCACACAGGAATGCTGTTTTTGGTGCCTGCCACATGGCAGCGGGGGCAGCTAGAGTCCACCTTTCTTTCCCCAACTTTACTCTGATATCTTCGCCTTGTCATCCACGTTACACTATTTACAAAAATGGTTAAATCTGTGAAAATTATCTCTAGAATTTACAATTTGATGTAGATCTACCACATTGTTTACTGTCTGTTGTCTAGCGCTAAAGAAGAGTGGTCATTCCAGCAGTAAGGATTAGAAATTAACCTGATACGTTGTCACAAAATACATTTATAATTGTTACTGCGAAGAAACTGAACAAATTTCTTTTCACCATATCTACAACTGTCCGAACTTTACAGAAGTGAGACATCGATTATTCCCTGATTTAAGTGATTTAACTCTTTTACTTCAGCCACTTTGTCTATATAAATTTTATGAACTCTGTAGAATAATATATATATATATATATATATGTAAATTTATAAATATTTGATTCTAAGTTCTAATTTGTTTGTTGTTTTGTTTTCTCTGGTATTAGGCACAAATATTTCAATATCGCGCATTGTTTATGTTCCTTTTTGTTTTATTCAAATAGTCTCAAGTTTCGGGAATCTATTCCCGTCTACAGGAGAACATAAATAAAAAGATTAAAACGCCGCCTGATTGCGTCGTCTTTTTGTGTATTTATTTAATGTTCAGAAGATTTAAAACAAATAAATGGAATATATAGTCGAAGAGATTATTAGAGGAATAGAAATTTCAAAAATTACAAAAAAAAATCATAAAAAGCCGCATATCTTTTTATTAACTTGATTAAAGAAAGTTATCGGGTAAGCCCTTCTTCTCCTAGCTAAAATGTATCTTATGATGGGACAGGCCCTTCCAATATTTCTAGGAAATAAGAACAGTAGACGTTTATATTTCATTTAAATCATGAACAACCTTCGTGCTTTATGGTTCTCTAATTACTCTATACCTTTAAAGAAATATATAGTATAAAAAAGAAAAATAATCAAACCTGACAGCTTATCCAAATCATCACTGGTACAAACCATTGAAACAATTAGAAGAACTTCAAAAACCCAATAGTAATCAACAAACAGCTTTAACAAGACTAAGAAGTGGCCATATAAAATCCTTAATATTTCAAAATGGACAAAAAACTTCAATAACTACTTGAAATACAATAGTGTAGAAGCTTCTCCGGAACATATCATGCTCAGAACTGACAATAGAGGACCTATTTTCCAGGCCTATAACTACCATCACAAAATTGGAGAGGAGTGGAATTCAGGAATTGGTTTAACCATGGAGATAAGCACCACAACCTCTATATATAGATGGCGCGTTACTATCTTGTGATAAATAAAAGGTAGATTGGAAACGTAATACAGGTTTCGAAAAATACGGAATGCCTATACTGTCTAAGTTTAGATTGCTTTGAGTTATATAGTTCAATTGAATATTTGAGCCATAAAAGTAGCTTGGTAGATTAATTTGGGAAATTAATTACCTTGAAACTGTTGGGAAGGTTTACCACTGATGTACTAAGCCCTCCCAATATACTTCATGCATTAAAAGAGTGTATAGGTTTGTTTTATTTTCTTTATTAAATAAACATTCGTGCTCTATTGTAATAATTATTATATATAGAACACGTTTTATTGTATTTTATTTAATAATAAAGTAGCTTTAAAAACGTTGTACAGTTTCCACAAAAAAAAAAAAAAATTGTGTATACTGTTTAAGTGTAAATTCTATTGAGGTATCAAGTTCAATTCAGTTTTACAGTTCTGAAAGCGGTCTAATGTATTGAATTTGGCCAAATATCTTGGAGAATTCCCCAATTCATATGCCAAGCTCTCCCAATATCTTTCATGAGGTAAGAGGATAGTAGAAATTAATTTAATTTGTATATAAAATAAACATTCCTGCTTAATAGCTCTATTTCTTTTATCTAGATTACGTTATTGTATATTGTTTAATAAAAAAAATAGCTCTAAAAACGTTTTGTACAGATTAAAAATACCAGAATGCCTATACTGTCTAAATGTAAATCGCGTTGAGGTAAAAGTCAAATACAGTATTATAGCTCTAAATGCAGACTGGTGGGTTATTTGGCGAAACTGCTGGGAAGGTTCACCACTGATGTGCCAAGTCCTCTCAATATTCTTCATGCAGTGAAAGGACAGTAGAAATTTGTTTTATTTGTATATAGAATAAGCATTCATGCCCTATAGTTCTATTTTTTATGTATAAATTTCATCTTATTGTCTTGTATTTAATAAAAAAGTAGCTTTCAAAACGTTCTACAATTTCTAAAAAAGTAATGCCTATAATTTTTTGAGTGAAGATTGCTTGAGATATAAAGACCAATATAGTATTAAAGTTAAAAAAGCCGTCTAGTGATTAAATTTGGCTAAACTGCTTGGAAGGTTCACCACTGATGTTCCAAGTTCTTCCATTATTCTTCATGCAGTAAGAGGACTGTAGAAATATGTTTTATTTTGTATATAAAATAATCATTCTTGCTCAATAGTTCTACTTTTTATGTATAGATTGGGTTATTGTCTTGTGTTTAATAAAAGAGTAGCCTTTAAAAGTACAGTTTCGTAATGTCTATAATGTTTGAGTGAAGATTGCTTGGAATATAAAGTCAAATAAAATATTAAAGTTTTAAAAGCGGTCTGGCGAAACTGGTTAGAGAGTTCACCACTGATTTGTCAAGTCCTTCCAATATATTTTATAGGTAATAGTCAAATAGAGAGGTTTATTTCATTTGTATATAAAAGAAAAATTATCTAATGATCTATAGTTATATCTCTTGTATATAGAAGGCAGGTCTTCTTCTTCTTTCTTATCTCCACTCATTCATATTAAGATGTCAATCTTGTAAAGCTTGAGACTTTTGATGGTGTCTGCCGTGGAAGAGTAGAGCTCATCAATGGATGACTCAATACAGTAAATAATGTGTTTTGAGGTTGCAGGTTGAGAAGTGCAAGAAGACACGTTATTGTCTTGTGTTTAAAAAGTAGATTTAAAAAAACGTGGAACAATTTCTAAATAAAAATAAACGGAATGCTTATACTGTCTAAGTGTATATTGCGTTTAAGTAAAAAGTGGATTATATTGTAGAAATCTTGATGATATTAAAGAAAGGAATTTCACGAAATTGAATATATAGCAGACAATAGTGGAATAGCTGTTGCTTAGGCCTACCAGCAATGGCATCCCCTAGAGAGACGTGTGTTCTTTTTAAATAAAGGAATCTGAGATTCTTTCCTTGGCCAAATAAAACATTCATTTACCTCCCATTATTTCTAGACATTGGATCTACCTTTACCTTTTTGTTTTCTATACTTATCTTATATATTTGAAAAAGTAAAATAAATATCAGGTAAAAAGTTTCTTTTAATTTATATTTGCAAGCTTTCGAGCAAATATACTGCTCTTCAACGGGCTGATATTCTATGTACAATCTCTTAATAATATTTATACAAAATAATTGGAAACTTTTGTTATTAGCATGTGCTCTCGCGGGCGTGCATCAGACTGTTACCAGCTAAAGTAATAGATATTATACTGGGATTAAATATATATATATATACAGTCTAGCCATAAATTATGTTACAAACAATTTTATAAATTAAATGATTAAGAACAAAAACCAATGGAATATAAATACATATTTTATCAGCCAATAGGACATAGATTCTAAATATATACAAGCATTCAAAATGTTCTCCCTTATTTTTGACACAGGATCTCAAACGTTCGGGCCACTGATCTATGGTGGCACGCACATTTTCTAAGGGTATTTCTTTCATTGCTCTCACCAATGCTGATTTCAATTTATCCAAATTATGATATCTTTTATAGCACACCTTCTCCTCTAAATATGCCCACAAACTGTAATCAAGGGGGTTTAAATCAGGGCTTCCAGAGGGCCATTCATTGGCTCCGGACTATTCGTCTCCAACCATTGTTGAGTTGACTTAGCTTTGTGAGCAGGAGCTGAATCTTGTTGAAATATCCAATGTTTTCCATTAAACATTTTTGTATTCAGAGGCTTTACTATTTGTTACAAAATGTCTTATTTATAGTTTTTAGCTGTATTTTTTACCCCTTTGGCACAGAAGTGGAGATCTGTTACACTTTGGTAGCTAACTCCCCACCAAACCATGACAGAAGAAGGATGGTGACTTTTTCAAGTCTTCTGACTTTCAAAGAAGCTTCTAGAGAGCTACGAGTATATATCCTATCATTCTGACGAATAATCTTTTCCTCGACAGTGAAAAATTTCTCGTCTGTGAAAAGGATACTCTCATGCCACCGACCTTCATGCTGCGCCAAAAACATTTTTTTATCTAACCCTTCTAATATCTCTAAGAGCAGGGGTTATCAAATGACCTGTGCGTCGTTTGAAAGCTCTCAGTCCAAGGTCTCCGTTGATTATCCTTGAAACTATCTTGGAGCTAAATTTATCTGTTTGCTAAGATATTTTGTTTGCAGTGTGGATTTCGACGAATTCTTTCGCGAATGGCTTTTATAGCTGCTTGCGTTTGTTGCAAGCGAGGTCGACCAGATATTTCAAGGTCATCAATAGTGCAAGCCTTGTTGAACCTTTCAATGATTCGATAAACAAATTGACGCGTAATATTCAAATTTTGTAAAAGTTTAAAAAGGGTGAAAGATTTTGGCCTACCTTGTGTAAGGCTATTACAACTATAGGGTTTTCTATAATACCCAAACCCATTATCAAAAACAAATATATTTCTATTTCTTTTTTCTGAGCACGTGTGCACGAGATAATCAAATAACAACAACTGTATTTTGAATAATTAACGCGGTCAAATAAATTTTTTATCACTGATTTGGTTTTGTAACAATATTTATGGCTAGACTAAGTATATACATTTCAATAATGATTAATATTTAGATTATTTGTTAGGGATATTGTTATATTGGGTGGGGAGGTCAATTTTCTATTGATGCTATTTATTTTTGATGATACCAGTGCTTCCAAGAATAATCGTTGTTTCTTGTTTTCTATGTCTTATATATTGTAACTTATAAAATTTGGAAAGACAAATTTAAGAATGACACGGCATTTTATTTAAGACAAGAACAAATTAAAGTTGATAAAATGCAAGGGAATCAATGAGGGTAGTTTCCGCAGAGTAATAAAATATATAAATATCAATATATTAAAAATCTGTACATGAATTAATAAATACTCTGCTACACACATGGAAAATAAAAGAAAAATAAAAATAAAAAGGTCAGGTGTTGATAATGAAAATAATGTAGAAATATTCTGACCAAAAGCACTTGTGCTTTTTATATGGCAAAGTGCCTTCTTGATTTCTTGATTTATCAAGATTTTTTTATGTATGCATTCAACGAGTATAAATAGGCAGGAAGGGAAGGTGCTTCGAAAATATTCAAAGCCATTTTTGGTTTTCTTAATCTCAAGTTAGTTTATAGATTCAATTCTGATATTTTTACGAATAATCCCTCTAGATCATGAGTAACAGATCAAATATGAAATGAAAAGATGAGTTATAATCAATGACGGATAGTTAGCGATTGAGAGTTTTCTAATAGATAAGAGCCTCTCTTATAGCAGCCAGTTGTGATGAAAATTCCAGATAGCCATTCCTAAATTTTGGCCAATCCATTCCGACCATAATTCCGTCCTTCTATATTGTATTATATTATTATGCATTAGCGCACCATCTGTTATCAAAATACGAAACTATTATAGACGCGTATAATTATTTTTAAAATAAAACAATTTCTACTGCCCTTACTGCAATGGAAACATTTTTAGCTGGTGAGGCGTCAAGACTCGATTTATAGGCTAGATCACAACAGAGTTGCGTAAAGATGATATATGTATATTATAAATAAAGATGAATAAGATTTCTGTTGATTTTTGATCAACTTGAGAATTCTGGTATGGTAATACAGTCGTGGTTGAAATCTTTAAAATATGATAATGAAAAATAGTTTTGATCAGTAATTTAATTGAGTTTAAGTAATATATATAAAAAAATCAATTTGATAAAAGTAATGCCTGGCTTAAGGCGTAAGAATCTAAAAATGAAAAAGTTATTTACATAATGTACAAAGGATTTGAGCCGGCCATCGGGAAATAACAACAACGAGTTTTTATAGGGTAAGCGTGACCTCTGGCGGTCGATTTAACAGAATATTTGAATCTATGAAAATATGATTTTAAATGAAATAATATTTTTATATAACATATATATATGTTATATAAAGGTATTATTTAAAATGTTATATTAAAATATTATTTTATTTGGAAATATATTTCATAGATACAAATGCTGCTAAATCGACCGCCAGAGGTCGTGCTTCCCCTATAAAAACTCGTTGTTGTTCTTTCCCGTTGGTCGGCTCAAAACTTTTGTACATTATGTAAATAAGCTTTTCTTTTTATATTCTTACGCCTTAAGCCAGGCAATACTTTTATCCAATTATTATTTTATATTTCTTAGGTCAATTAAAGCAATTTCTAATCTTTACTATTTTTATTATTTTACTTTCAAGATTTTAGCCACGACTGCATCACCAATACCATTTAGTAATAAAAAGAACCAACAAATAACTCCATAGCATAAACCCCAAGATGATCATAAATACAAGCAGAAAATCAAATCTCTTTTTTTTTTTAATATAAGATATATATATTTATATATATATATATGGTATCAGGTTCACCACCGATGAGCCAGGCCCTTCCATTAATGTTTCCATTGCAGTAAGTGCAGTAGAAATTGTTTTATTTTCAAAATAATCATACGCGTCTATGATAGTTTCGTATTTTGATATTGTATTATCTCTAGCACACGCAAAAAAGTCTACGATACTCATGAAAGGGCTAATTTAACTTACAATTTACTACATGTCACACATGTGAGAAAAGAAGTTCTATTTTTGTTTTCTTACATGTATTACATAGCCTCCATTTTTTTTTAGTTCAACATACTGGTGGATTGAACTTTTGGTAGAACCTAGGGCCATTGAGGCAATATTTTGATTTAGAAAAAAAAAGGGCTTATTCCGGGGTTTGATCACGGTTCGTGGCTTGGGAAAACCAACATTCTATACCACTTTCCATCATATAGCGCCCTGCCGATTTATATAACAATATTATAAATATTTTACATATATATATCTATTTTTAATTAAAAAGACATATATTGGATCAAAATATCATTTATTATGCCAATATTTCAGTTGGCTGAACGCCAACCTTTACCCTAACGATTAATTTTATCAATTTTATAAATTGTTTACTTATCTATATATAGATGGAAATTTTGCCGATGGGAAATTGATCTTAAGAGACAAGGGTAGCCTCTTCCGTCAAAATAGACATCTAAAACAAGACGCCACCTATGTCACCGACCAGAGGCCGCTAGTTGTGGCGACGGTCAATAGGTGGCGTCTGGTTTTAGACGTCTATTTTGACGGGAGAGGCGACCCTTGTCTCTTAAGATCAATTTCCTCCCGGCAAAAATTCCATCTATATTTTAGCCATAGATATGGCCCAGCCACTTTGCCAGCTAAACACCTCTTTGGCAGATTGTCAAGAATCCATTAGATCCCGTGTGGATCTCATGGAATAAAGTCCGCCCTAGACTGACGAGGGCCATTAGCCCGAAACCATGGTTTCTAGGCAGACGCTTTTCAGTTTGCCAAAGCTGGTGTTGTGGCTTTGTCACCGACTCGAGGCCGCTAGTTGCGGCGACGGTCAATAGGTGGCGTCTGGGTTTAGACGTCTATTTTGACGGGAGAGGCGACCCTTGTCTCTTATATCTATATGTATTCCTGTTATTTATATAAAATATTGGTTGGACACAAATTAATATATTTTGAAAATAGAGCAATCCATATTTAATTCATTTGATAATAAAAAGGCATATATTGGATTTAATAAAACATTTATTTTCTAAAATAATTATGTTCTTAATACAAAAATTTTAAAATATAGAATAAACCTCATTATTTTTCTCCTTTAATATTTTAAGATATTTTACTTATTTTGATTGTAACTTTTATAATAATTTGTGATCGCATAATTTCCTCCACCTACCTTGTATTTTAATTTATTTCAACTGTGATATTATAACACTATGCGGCGTTAAGCTTGTGTATACAAAAATGTAAGGCCTTGATGAAGGTTTAGCGTTCAGCCAACCGAAAATTTGGCAAATAAATCTTTTATGAAATATAATATATGCCTTTTTATTAACTAATAAGTTAATATATATTAGTGAATTGAATTTATAAATTTAATTGCCATCTATTCTTTAAAAAACACATTGCCAATAAATGAAACATATTGCCAGTAAACTCATTTGTACAAAATTTTAACAAGTTAATATATTTCTGAAAATATATCAATCCATACTTAAATCATTAGATAGTAAAAAGGAATATATAATGAATATATAATAAATATTTTATTATAAATATAATATATGTATTTTTACTATCTAACAAGTTAATATATAGACATAATTATAAAGATTTCTAATATCATGGAACAGTTATTAAAGATAAACTGGAACACGAAACGGAAATATTGAAATAACACACTCTTTGTAGAGATAATTTCCATATTCAAATCTCTAATTATGGGTATTGTAGAATTAATTAGTTTCCTAGTAAATCGTGAAGTTCTAACAAAAAGATAAAGTTAATTTCAAACCACAGTTTATTTAGTTAAACTCTATTCGTTACAATTCCAGGCTCAATATTATGTCCGTCAAAATGGAGATAATGAACCGAATCAATTGAGCTTGAAGCATCCAATTGTATATTTTTTTAAATATTTGTGTTATGTCTTTTAAAACATTTTATTTATATGCAGATTGTGGTGTATTTAGGTTGATTTCATCAAAACAGTTCGAAGATAGATCTTCTGGTGCAAATATTCTTCAGTTAATATTTACATTTTTGTACCTACTAACGTAAGAAGTATTGGGAAGTATTTATTTTCAGACGTTTCCTTCACTATAAATGCAGATTTAAGACATTTTATGAAATTATCGAAACTATCTTCTGAAAATTTTGGAAATGGAACTAAATTTGCGTTCGCCATTTTGAATAAAATTATATAGCCATTTTAAAATTTAGTTAAACTTAATTCAAAGTTTTTTTTATATCCTCGTCCTGGTGTATTTAGGTTGATTTAAACGTAGAAATATATTTTAGGCTTTATTTATTTGAATGCCTTTTATTATATTACACCGTATTAGATGCAAACTTAAGAATTACAAGTTAACAATCGAATTATATGATGATAATTTATATGTTATGATATATATATAATATATCGCACACAGAATCTGTGGATTTAATATTATTATTATATTAATATATTATAAACAATATTATATTATATAATTAAAATATAAATATACGACACAGATGATATATGCTTTTTTATTATTTATATAAATACACTATTGTAAAGAAAACAATAAGCAACGAATGTGTCCCTTACAAATGAAACAAACTTCTACTGTTCTTACTGCGATGAAAAATATTTTAGGAGGGCTCATCAGTGGTGAACCTTCCTAGCGATTTCGCCAATTTAATCTACTAGATATCTTCTTAGAGGTCTAATAAAATAGATATTTGTGTTTTATGTATAAAATATATATTAATGCCTTAATGTTTTCATTTACTATATATAGTTGGCGAGTTATTGCTTATGATTTATTTATGCCTAACTTGTTTTTATTGTTTGTGGAAGAGCATTGCTCGATACAAATATCTATATGTAACTCTACTGTTCTAAAAGCTGTTGCCCATAGTTTTCTTGAAAACCATTTCTGCGATTCCATTCTTCAGTGTAGTATATATAAGTAGAATGATCCAATACAGTATTGGAGCTCTAAGAAACGGTCTGGTAGATTGAATTGGCGACACCGCTGAGAAACTTCAGCACTGATGAGCCAAAAGTCCTCCCAATATTTATTCATCGCAGTAAGGACAGTAGAAAGTTTGTTCTATGCGTAAAAGAAACATTTGTGTCTTAATGTTTTCATTACCTATATATATATATATATATATATATATATATATATATATATATATATAAATAGTTATTTAATTTTATAGTCCATTTTTGTATTAAGATTATCTTCACTATTATGATCATTTAAATTCAAATTATAAAATTTGTAAAATGTTATTAATTTGTAGATAGAGAGAGAAAAAAAAAAAATCCTTTACTTCTACTACATCCTCAAGTTAATTATATATTTATAATTAACAATAATTTTATTGTTATTAATTATAAATATATAATTAACTTGAGGATGTAGTAGAAGTAAAGGATTTTTTTTTTTTTCTCTCTCTATCTACAAATTAATAACATTTTACAAATTTTATAATTTGAATTTAAATGATCATAATAGTGAAGATAATCTTAATACAAAAATGGACTATAAAATTAAATAACTATTTATTATTATAATTAATTTAGATTTAGCTTGCTAATCTAATCAAATCTAACTGATATAAGTTATCATTATTATCAGTTTGCTCCTTAAGTTTTAAAATTAGAATCACTGTTATAATTTTGTTATATAGTTTCTACACTATATATATATATATATATAAGATAAAAGTTGATAATTATTTTTGTGTTTAAGTTAGATGAGATTAAAAAGTTGTTTATATGTATTATATTTATATATTATTTAGGAGAGAAAAATGTAATAAAAGTAATATATGACGCATTATATTAATTTATAATAAACTAGCGGATGTACCCGGCTTCGCCCGGGCTTTACCCGAGTAAAGGTTTGTCTAAAGAACATTTGTTAAAACAATTTTCTATAAAATTATAAAAAAAAAAAAAGAAAATATATATTTTGATAATTTGAAACTCGTAAATTTGAATCTCTCGATAAAGTTAACATATTTTCCCGGTCCCTTGAAAAATACTCGATAAGTTGAATAAAATCAATATTAATTGGTTCCCTCGGTAATTGGAAGTTAAAGGAATTGTATCTTGCCTTGAAATTGTATCCTTATTCTTGTCTCAAATAAATTGCAGTGTCATCCTGAATTTTGTCTTTCCTAATTTTCTACGTTACAAAATCATCATTTTATCTAGTGAACATTTTTTCCCGGTCCCTTGAAAAATACTCGATAAGTTGAGTAAAATCAATATTAATTGGTTCCCTCGGTAATGGGAAGTTAAAGGAATAGTATCTTGCCTTGGAATTGTATCATTATTCTTGTCTCAAATAAATTGCCGTGTCATCCTGAATTTTGTCTTTCCTAATTTTCTACATTACAAAATCATCATTTTATCTATTCTCCCCAATATATATGTTGTAGATAAATGATAAAACTAACTTTGACTTGTGCGCAATTAATAGGTAGAAACTTTTACTTATGATAAATAATCATCATCACATTTAGTTAAATCTACAAATCTGTAAATAACTCTAAGGATATTCAAGATATTCAATAAATTATTTTTCAAAAACCTTCCCGGGGATATGCCTAATAATATCCCAAAATATCACGGCGATTGGATGTATGGTATATTTATTGATGCATAGGTGCAAGCTTTCGGGTAAAAACCCTTCAACAGGCGAGTAATGAAGCGCGACTTATAAGAACTATGGTACAAATGGTAGGAAGGAATATATATATATACTAGCGGATGTACCCGGCTTCGCCCGGGTTTTACCCGAGTAAAGGTTTGTCTAACGAACATTTGTTAAAACAATTCTCTATAAACTTATATAAAAATATATATATATTTTGATAATTTGAAACTCGTAAATTTGAATCTCTCGATAAAGTGATCATTTTCCAGGTCCCTGTGTGCCGTGTCATCCTGAATTTTGTCTTTCCTAATTTTCTACATTACAAAATAATCGTTTTATCTAGTGAACATTTTTCCCGGTCCCTTGAAAAATACTCGAAGAGTTGAATAAAATCATGGTCGTTTATGGAAGATGGACGAAGTTCCCGGAGGTCATCTTGGGCAAGCTCCCGCGAGGCTTTTTTTCTTGTCTACTTGGCACAGCTGTGTCACCAACTCTGCCCCCGCGCGCCAGGACCTCTTGACCAGAGTATTTATAATTTTATTAACATATTATTAATTTTGATGTTTATATATTTAATGACTCTGCGTAAACTTCCCTCGTTTCTTCTATTATATTTTATCAATAAAAAAAGTCTGTGGACGAGTGGGTAACACCCTCGATTCCCGACAGTCATGAACCGTGATTGAATATCGCGTTTAAATTTTGTTTAATATGTGAATAACTCACTTTTATTATTCATTGTTACAATTATAATAAACTAGGTTGCTCTTGTTGAGCGGTACTTAATAAAGTGATTTTGAAACTTGGAACTTGGATTTTATCAATTTCAATTGGTGCTTGCCTTAAATAAATTGCTGTGTCATACTGAAGTTTGTCTTTGATACTTTTCTAAGTTACAATATTTTAAAAAAGGATTGATATTATTATTTTATAATGTAATATGCCTTCCTTGTAATATTTAACTTAGTATAAGAATAAACTAAATTGATAGTTTGAGAATAAAGATTCTGATCAAACTTTTATTCTGTTTTGACCATTTTGATTCATAAAGGAAAAAACAATATTTTATTTGCAATATTCAATCCACTTGCTGTCGCCTTTTTAATAAAAACACTATTTTCTATTTGAAAAAATAGTTTTTTTTTTTTGCTTATCCCTAGTACACGTGGTACAGGCCATGGTAATCATGGTGGGTAGTTAGTGACTGCTTTTTACTGTAAGTGCACCACATGTCTACACAGTTCGACTTTGCACTTACAAATGTGCCAGAGTCCCGTTTGGTTACTTGCACTCGCAGGTGGGGTTGGACATTTTAAAGAATCGGGGGGCCATTGGAGCATTTTTATTTATTTTTTTTTAAACAGAAAAAAAGTGTCCAATACGGGTATCGAACCCGGGTCGTAGTGATCGAAAACCAAACGGTTTAACCAGCCTTCCACCGACCCCCCGAAAAAATAGTAAATTTATGAAATTGTTTGGAGGATTTTTAGTTAATTAAACTCAATAGTTTACCCAAAGTTAATTTGAACAGGAATTGCTTAGAGCCATCTCACTTTTTACCGTGTTTGTTTAAGGTTACATGCTTCTACATTGAGTTAGAAAAAGTAAAATATTATTAATCATAAGACAATGCGCTTTTATATTATTCCAATATTTATTTTTTTCATTATAGCATTTACATAATTCATGTTTAAAATTGTGAAAGATATTAAAATCATCAAATTTTCCTTACAATAATTTTTTCTTTGGAATATCAAATACAAACCTTTCACACACAACACAACAAACAAGCGATATTATGATGCATCAGCGCGCCATCTGTTATGAATATTTGAAACTACTATAGACACGTATGATTCTCTTTTGAAAATTAAAGTATTTCTACTGTCCTTATTGCAATTTAATTTTTCCATTACAGTAAGGGCAGTATAAATTGTTTAATATTCAAAAGAATCTTACGCGTCTATAATAGTTTCAAATATTCAAACAAGCTATATATCGCTTTCAACAGTCTATTTCAGAAAATTCATTTTTTTAAATCAGATTCATATATTTGAACATGGAAAATGTAATTTTTAAGGTTAATTATAGAAATAATTGTGAAATTGTACTGAGATAAGTTGAATAAATCAATAAAAAGGCATCTATTTATCTCGCAACTGAAAGTTGCTGATGGCGAATCAACGAATAGTTGATATTTATTTTGATAGATCAACTCCATCCTAAAAACATTTTTTTTAAATACAGTTAAACCTGTCTATAGCTCCCCCTCTTGGGACTCACCAAAATAGGGTGCTATAGAGAGAGTGTGCTATAGACAGGTCACTTTTAATGTAAATAGCATCGTAACGTATTTAAAATCGGTCGCTATAGAGAGGAAGGCGCAATTTAGAGGGGGGGCTGTACTTCTTGTAGTACTTCTGTATTCTTTATTTGTATTTCTTTTTAAAATTGTGTTTTAAGAATTGTGGTATTGAAAAGTGTTAAAATTTGAAGGTTAAAATATAATGATTATATTATAAAGTTCAAAAGTTTTAACATCTTTATCAACAATTTATGATTAAAAATATGTACTAGCTATTTCACTTTATATGACAAAGTATCATTCCAATTTTTTTCATTACCTATTACTAGCTTGATGAAATGTTTTCATGCTTCTATTAGAAACTTTCACTTATACGATAAGTAAATTCCCTTTTCTCAAACTATTTGCTATTGTTAAATTTTTATCCAAATTCTAGATGTATAGATATTTAAAAGAGATGAGCGTTCAGATTTTAAATATCATATTTAAAATTTGGATATCAAATAAATAATATAGACTCATTCTAGAATCTTTAATCTCCAAAGACAATAATAGCATAAACAGAAGATCTACCCCAACAGTTCCAGCATATTCAACGCAGATGATGCCAACCCCCATTGAAACTGTACCCTCTACAACTGCCACTATTTTTATTTTTTATTTTTTAAATGTATTTCTCTGAATCTCTATTGTATCTGTTGCACACCTTTGCGGAGCCAGTGGCCTGATGAAGCGCGACCGCACGAAAGCTTGCCTCCCATACCTTAATAAAGAAACTCTGCAAATATTTTAAATTTATTTAACTCAATCATAATATTATTTGCATCAATATTTCAAGTAAAAATAATAACTTATTGAATTTTCTCTCTCTTGAAAAGAACGATAGCTAGCAATCTCAACTTTGCAAATAAAATATAAGATATAAAAAAAACATTAAAGAAATTCATTTAATACTTAATTAACAAAATAATTAACCAAAAATTCACATTTTCCATGTTCGAACATGTTAAACTTGTTCAAAATAAATGTTTTCTTTGAAATAGACCGTTGAAAGCGATATTTCGTTTGTTTGTTGTGTTGTGTGCAAAAAAAAACTAGCGTTTGTGATGTTTTAAAAATAAAGGACTGTAGGTAAAAATTGATTATTTTAATACCTTTCACAATTTTAGAATTTATTTATGTAAATTCTATAATGAAAAAAATAAATATTAGAATAATATAAAAGCGCATTTACTTATAATTAGTAAATTTTTACTTATTCGAACTCAATGTAGAAGCATGTAACCTCAAACAAACAAGGTAAAAAGTGAGATGGCTCTAAGCAATTCCTGATCAAATTAACTTTGGGCAAACTATTGAGTTTAATTACCAAATAATCCTCCACAAAATTCTTCTTTTTTTTACTTCTTTCTCTTCGTCTAGTGTTGAAGTTTGTTAAACCTGCTTGGTTACATTTATAGTATGGGAGAATATAGCCAATCTCTTTATTAAAACATTATATTAATGTTCTCTATTTGCATATTTTAATATAGTTTTTAAAATATATCCGTGGTGTGTCGATTTATTAAGTCCATCGATGGCCCAGAAAAGTATTCCAAAGTTAGTTTTATTAGTATTGCGTATTAGTTACATTTTTATACAAAATGTAGTGCCTTGATAAAGGTTGGCATTCAGCCAACCGAAATATTAGAAAATATATGCCTTTTTATTATCTAATAATATAAATGTATATAAATGAAGTTTGTTTTGAGTGATAATTTATATTTTATAGAATTGAATTAAATTTTACTGTTAAAATTCGGAAAATATCTACTCATTATCAGATAATCAAAGTAAGTCTTGGATTCAATAAATTCATGTCCATGTTGGGATTGGGGATGAAGAGATGCAAAATGAATCAGCAAAGGAAGCCAGGAAGTTGAGTCAAAAGAAAGAACAAATGTCAGTATTTGACACTCATACTAATATTGCTAAATACATCTTTTATTCAATCCAATATATGCCTTTTTATTATAAATCATTTAAAAATGGATTGGTCTATTTTCAGAACGATTTTAATTATTTTTAAGAAAGAATGAATATAAACATTATAAATTGTTATAAAATAAATAAAGCTTCCAGGGCTAAGTTTCTTGTTCAACTTTTTATTTTCAAGCTTTTGGACTTGTCAGTCCTTCAACAGGAGTATCACGTTAGCAAATTAATGGATAAATACTATTTTTATATAAATTACATTTACATATATTAAATACTTATCATATATTGAGAGAAAGATTTATAACAATATATGTGTGCTAAAAACAATTTTTGAAAATATACGTGCATGGTGGATCATACGTGCTGGTTGAATGATATCTCGAGACAGCATGAATCATCCACCATGCATATATATTTTCAAAAAGTTGTTTTTCACACAGAAAAAAAAAAAAATTTTTTTCTCTCAATATATAATAAGTATTTAAAATATGCAAATAATGTATATATAAAAATAGTATTTATCCATTAAATTCTTAACGTGATACTCCTGTTGACGGACTAACAAGTCCTGAAGCTTGACAATAAAGGTTTGCACAAAAAACCTAGCCTGAAAGCTTTATTCATTTTATAATAATATAATTCAGGGAAGAACCTGTATTTATAAATAGTGAAAACGGGTTTATTCTTGGTCTAGAAATGAACAACAATGGAAACAAAGTAATTAGGAAAGGTGAATGTAGAGGTAAGTGATAGAAATGGCGGGGAAATTGCTATGGGACCCTCCCGGCCTCATGAATATCTAACTCGGTGTTTGGTCAAGTTGCTAATTACCTGAAAGACATCCCACTGATTCTACCCGACATTACTGCCAGGTTCATCTACACACCGCTACTGTTAGCTAGACTCCTTCTACAGCAACATTCCCTTCATGGCAGACAAAACAAATATTGTTTCATCATAAATATTTGAAATTATATATATTTCTTAGTAAATTAAATTTAATTGCCATCTATCGTTAAAGTTTTACACAAATAAATTTACTGGCAATGCGTTTCTTTTAAATATCATCAAATATTATCTCTACAGACCTTACGGCAATGATATGAGTTATTGATTGAGAGGGCTTGGCTCATCAGTAGTGAACCCTCTCAGCGGTTTCGCCAAATTAATCTCTAGTTATTGAATTATACCCTCAAAGCTTGTCCATAGTTATCTACACGCTGGTACTGCTAGATGTACTCTTTCTACAGAAACATGATCTTCATGGAAGACAAAACTCATTTCCTAGTTGGAATATTATTTTATAATATATATATAATTATAATACAATATAATGCGGCTTGTGATTGTAAAACGACATTTGGAAATTATCCCGCATGTGTTTCTTTTGAACGAAAAATCAAAAATTAATTTAAGTAGAAATAACAATTATTTCTAACTCAGGGATGAGGATTGAAAGGATGAATTGTGAAGAGTAATGATAAAATGAATTCCCATCCCTGGAAATTTTATTTTTCAGTTTATCATTATTCTTCACAATTAATATTTTCATACTTCATCCCTAAGGTTAGAAATAATTTTATTTCTCCTAAAAATAAATTTTGATTTTTCATTCAAAAGAAACACATACGAGATAATTTTAAAATAACGTTTTATATAAAATTATATTAGATGGTAAATAGGCATATATTGGATTGAATAATATATTTATTTATCAATGTTTCAGTTGGTTGAATACCAACCTTTATCGAGGCATTACATTTTTGTATACACAAACTCAGCGTCGCATAGTGTTATAATATCACAGTTGAAATAATTTTAAAATATAATTATATGTATATCTACTATACACTCGAACCTTATATCCATAGTTCAGAATTATCTACACACTATTACTGCTAGATAAACTATTTTAACAACAACACGCCCTTTATTGAATAGAAAACTGATTTCCTGATTGAAATATTGTCACGGGGATAAATAAAGCAAGGGCAAATTTGGGGATAATTAATTTATTATAAAGGATATTTACTTTTAAGTTTTCCAATAAAATTATATACAAGAGTTATTTATAGAGATAACAATTAATCCCAAGATAAAGATAATAATGAGAGTCGTCAGCCACCGTCCCGTTTTCCCTATTCACCGATAAGATTCTGAGAACCCCTCACACCTGTCCCCCCGGAGTCCAGGGATGATTGACAGATGTCTCATGGAGCTTCTTGTGGTTGTAGAGCTACTTGACAATATTGTTTTATATTATATATTTGAAATTATATATATTTTCCTACTATCAACATAAACCTTATGTTCATAATTAAATTAAATCTACAAACTGGCACTGCTAGCTATACTCTTTCAACAACAACATGCTCTTCATGGCAGAAAAATTTGATTTTCTAGTTGATTTATTATATCATATATTTATAATATTATGTATTAATATATTATCCTAAAAGTTTATGTCCATAGTTCGTTTAGAAAAGAGTTTTGATTCAGTATCACTATAAAAATAAAACAGCTAATTGCAATATTACTGTTGTATGGTAGAATCGTTCATCATTGATGAGCCAAGTCCTACTATTATTTTATCATTGCAGTAAAGGCAGTAGAAAAATATTGTATTTTAAACCGGCGATACTTCACATTACTTGATATGTTTGTACATGAGCGTATATAAATAAAAATACCAGAAGAGGTACCCCTCCCTTTGTGTGTGCATCACAATAGTAAGTAAATTTACTAATGATTATAAAGAATTGGACACAAACCATTCAAGTGTGAACAGAATTGCCTCTTTCTCCTTTAAAAAAACAGACGACCGTCGACATCAAAATATGAAACTTCCTTAAGTATTGTCTATGAGTATGTATATATATAAATATAAATACCAAAAGAGGCACCTCTCCCTTTAATTGTGAATTATTCTAATAAATAAACTTTACTACTAATAATGAAGAATTGGGCATAAACCATTCAAGTGTGAACTAAATTACTTCTCTCCTCTTAAAAATCAGACTACCGGCGACATCAAAATATATAACTTACTTAAGTATTGTCTATGAGCATATATAATTATAAATACCAAAGAAAGCACCTCTACCTTTTTTTGCATTACCCTAATAAATTAACTTTACTTAGAATTGGCCACAAAAAAAAAAAACTATTGAAGTGAGAACAAAATTGCCTTTTTCTTCTTTATAAAAAAATATACGACTATCGACATCAAAATATTAAACTTCCTTAAATTTTAAATTAACACAAAGCAAGAACGCGTCATCTATAAATATGATATGAAAGGATTTAAAAGCACAAATGTTTCTTTTATACATAATACAAACTTCTACTGTCCTTACTGTGATGAAAAAAATATATTGGGAGGGATCGCAGTAAGGACAGTAGAAGTTTGTATTATGTATAAAAGAAACACATTCGTGCTTTTAAATCCTTTCATTCCTTAAGTTTTGTCCATGATTTTATAGGAATATAGCATTAAAAGAGGAACCTCTCCCTTCAATTGTGCAGCACCCAGTAAATATACTTTACAAATGATGATGAAGAATTCCCCACAACACCATTCAAATCTGAACAAAATAGCCTCTTTCCTTTAATAAAATATAGACAACCGGCGATATCAAAGACCTTCCACTACTTAAACTTATTTGCAATGAGTGTATAAGAATATATAAACACGAAAAGAGGCACCTACCCCTTTAAATGTGCATCAATCTAGTAACTAGCCACAAACCATTCAAATGTCAACAGAATTGCGTCTATCTTCGCCAAAAATCAGACGATCGGCGTCATCAGAATATGAAACATCCTTAAGTATTGTCTAAGAGTGTACACTAATTATTCAAATGAAGTCTGATATCCATCAATTGAGAATTAGTCTTGATACCCTATGCTGTCCCAATCCATTTATCTTTAATCCCTCTCTAATCCATAGGATTAGCACAAATTACTCTAATTTATTTTCTTTGAGATTAAGAGAAAGGTTATCTAACAACCTATCAATAACAATCCTTCAGGTTTCTATGTACCTACTTTTATAGCTATGGATTATATTCATGGATAATATCTCTATAGCCCCATTTATGTTAACAATTTGGGTATCAAAATTCGATACTATTTTAAACGCGTAAGATTCTTTTTTGAAATTAAACAATTTCTACTGCCCTTACTGTATTTAGGTATGCAAACCTTTTTCGGTTTAGCCAATTTCAGGCAAATAAATATTTTATTCAATCCAATATATGCCTTTTTACTAATTTATTCGAATTTGATTCATTAAGCGAAAATCTTATAAAAATCTTGGTTAGATTACAATCACTTCGAAAATTAAACTTCCATAGAAATATATATAGCGATAAAACCTTCATTTTTTTAAAGTTTTTTTTCAGAATCTTTTAAAGGAATATTTAAAAGTGCAACTAGGCAATAAGAATAAACATGCATATAATATAACCATTGTTTGAAATTTATTTTTGTGTAAAAACACATCCAATAATGCATCGCTTTCCTTATCTTTTTATAATGTATTCAGTTTTTAGAAGTTTTTAAAGTTTAAAATGGATAGCTATTTTACTTGGAAATTCTAATGAATTTTTCGTTAAGGCAAATGTACACTCGGTTTTAAGTATTTGACTTTTAAAATATAACGATACTTTCATTATTTACTGGTTTTTATTGAATTATTTTTATTTGGGGTTTGTATAAAGAGGTAAGGTAATGTAAAATTCAATACTGGCTCTATAATATGGGGTATTGTTAATTTTATTTACATTTTGAGAATACTTTATCTCTCTATGTAATCTTTCAAATGTGATTTTTACCACACGATTTCAATTTTGAATATTCATAAGAAATTTTGATCATTTAAATTCTTTAGGAAAGAACTCTTACTGTCCATCGGTGGCAAAGCCTTTCCTGCGGTGGGCCTCACCAATGACAACATTGTATATATCATATATATTGTCACGGTAATGACGTTTGGGTAGAATAAAATAATAATTTATTAGATGACTTTAAATAGTTAAATAGTTTGAGGGATAAAAGGAAATAGAGATAAACTAAGTTAAATGGATAAAAATAATGATAAATTAAGGAAGTAATGTCAAAGACTCAAACGGCTAGCGATCGGCTACACCATTCAAGATGGCGGTTATTGTTTACAAACTTGCCGCCTAGCGCGCCCGCCATCTATCGGAGCTTAGGTACATAACACTTGCCAAGCTGACAGCGCGCGCCACCTATCGGGGCTTAGGTACATAACTTCCGCCAAGCTGCCGATGTATTATTTACAGTTACAAGCTATGTACATTTTTGGTTATGACAATATTATATATATTCATCAATATTCGTAACTATTATAGACGCGTATGATTCTTTTAATAATTAAACAATTTTTACTGTTTGATAAATTAGCGAAACCGCTGGGAGGGTTTACAATTGCTGAGCCAGGCCCTCCCATTAATTTTTCCATTGCATTAAGTACAGTAGAAATTATTTAATTTTTAAAAGAATCATATATATATATATATGTTATATAAAAATATTTTATACAAAATTATATTTCATAGATTCAAATATTCTGTTTATATCTACCACCAGATGTCGGGACTTACCTATATAAAACCGATTGTTGCTGTTTCTCGATATCCGGCTCAAACCTTTTGTAAATTATGTAAATAAGTTTATTTTTTATTCTTACGCCTCAAACCAGGCAGTACCTTTATCAAATTATGTTTTTTTTTTATATATTCCATAAGCTCAATTAAATCTATTTCTAATCTTCACTATTTTTATTATTATACTTTCAAAATTTTAACCAAGACTGCATTACCAGAGCATGATCCTCAAGATAATCAAAAATGAACAGAAAATATCATTCTTCCTAATATATATATCCTAATACATTCAAAATAATTACATGACACGTAACTGCCGAGGCTACAGCGTGAACTTGTTATAACCCTATGTTGTCACTTAAATTAAAAAAAAGCCTTTTGGATAACCTAAAAGTATGTAGCGGCTCCCAAATATTAACTTTTCGTATTTTCATTATAAGTTTTAATTTGTTTAATAACAATTCAATTCAAATATTAAATTATTCATCTTATAAATATATAATGCTTATAAAATATACTTTATTAAAATTATATGAATTAACATTAATATCATATTAATTGTTGTCATATCAATATAATAAAATAATTATACATCATTCTAAATATAAATCATAAATCATATAAATGTAAATATTTATCTATAATATATCAAACACATATGTCTAACATTATATAATCTAGAAATGTTATTTGACCACACACACAGATACAAAAAAATAACTTCAACATGGAGTATACAACAATGCAACCCCTTCTGATAATTTGTATTAAATAAATGTAATTAAAAGTTGATTTTACAATAAATAATATGTTATCTGACTCCGCCTAGAATTCCATGCCGCCCACAAGTAATATTTTTATTGTTTTTTTTTCTAATTATCATTACTCAATTTATTGTTAAGTAATAGCTTTCTATACTGACATACTCTTAATTCGACATGTGTGTGAGAAAAATAATAGAAAAAAAAGTCAGGTGTTGATATTAATAAACAAAGAAGGCATATCTTATGAAATATAGCTTCACAATATATATATAAATATATTAACACACACATATACTTATCATTTTGAAAATAGAACAATCCATTTCAACTGTTATATTATAACACTATGAGGCGCTGAGTTTGTGTATACAAATATGTAATGCCTCGATAAAGTTTGGCGTTCAGCCAGCTAGAATATTGGCAAAATATAAATTTTATTAAATTAAATATATGCCTTTTATTATCTAATATTTAATATTATTATATTTCATTTGAACAAACAAAATATCATCAAAATATTAACAAGGCTTTGTACAAATAAAATCATGTTTCATATTGGATATATTAAACTTTTCAAAAGGAGAAATATATTAACATTTTTGATAATTAATATGATTAGATATATTATATTTATTCATTTAGGACTATTCAATATATTCTTCCATTAATATAATTAATAATATATAATTAGTTTTTAATTAGTAAATTAATATAATGTGTTGTGTGTGTTTGTTTGAATTATTATCTTTGATTCAATACCAATTCAAAAATGAACACACACTCAGTGAGAAAATATTTTAAAAAATTATAATTAATAAATTTAAAAATGATAAACACCTTCAAGAGAGAGAGTGTATATTATATTTCACTTCTTTTATACTATTTTTATTATTGAAATTGTGATTTGATAAATTATCTAATTAATATGTTTAGTTTTTACTGTTTTTTCAAATAGATTATCTTTCAATTAATTATAATAATATCTTATAAATAAATAATCTTTTTATATATAAACGTTCTTCCCTGATTTATAATTTTATAAAAAAAATAAAACTTCCAGGGTTATGTTTCTTGTTCAAATTCTTCGGACTGGCAAGTCCGAAAGCTTGAAAATGAAATTTGAACAATAAACTTAACCCTGGAAGCTTTATTTATTTTATAAATCATCTTTTTATATTATTTTTTATATTTGTACATGTTTTGAATTTAATATATATATATTTTTAAAAAATATTTTTGCTGATTTTGTAATTAGAGTTATAGAATTATTACTTGCTGATTATTTTAGGATACATGAGTATATTTGTGATATTGCAGTCGTGGTAGAAATAATAAAACTGTTAAAATCATTATTTGCTAATTTGTTTTAATAAAGCTTATAAATTGTATAAAATACATAATTTAAATTAGTATTGCCTGATTTAAGGCGTAAGAATAAAGAAAACGAAAGACTTATTTACATATCTACAAAAGGTTTGAGCCGGCCAACGGTAAACAACAACAAATAGGTTTATATAGGGAAAGCCAGGACATCTGGCGGTCGAATTAACAGAGTAACTTGATCTGGGAATTATAATTTTAAAATTAACTACAATTTTATATAACATATTTATATGTCCTGTGTATATTTATTTCTATAAAATGACTATTGTCGTTATAATCCAATAATTGAACTCAAAAGACAGGATGACAAGTAAGAAATCTTCAATAAAAAATTGTGCAACTTCTTCAAATACAATTAAAGAAATATAAATAGAGTAATATGATATGATAATTGTAATTATTTTATTAAATAATGGTTAATCAATCCCAATAGGAATAACCTAACACCCTAATTATGTTTTCAACTTCATATAATTTTAAATTTAAATTCTCTTTGTGTCGAAAACTTCAATTCCTTGATTTTAAAGGTTTTTCTCGTTTGTTGAGGCAAAGCCTGCATTAAATATACGAGGACCAACAGCTCTCAGCGTGTACGTGGTTGGCCTTTTTGATTTATAAAGAAAGAGAATATGTACACCAGTATAAAGAATGGCTTTTGCTTTAACTAGTGTTGTGATTAATTATTTAACACTTTTTTAACATTTAATACTGTGGTGATGTACAGAATGCATTGTTCCAATGCATATTTGAATGGAAAGGTACTCTATTTTAAAACATATATATGTTATATAAATACAAATGAGAGATTTCTGTTGATTTTTGATCATCTTGACGATTAAGAAATGGTAATGCAGTCGTGGTTAAAATCTTGAACGTATAATAATAAAAATAGTAAAGATTAGAAATAGCTTTAATTGAGCTTATGGGATATATATAAACATAATTTGATAAAAGTATTGCCTGATTTAATGCGTAAGAATTTAAAAAATGAAAAACCTATTTACATAATGTTCAAAATGTTTGAGCCGGCAATCGGTAAACAACAACAATAAGTTTTTATAAGGTAAGCGTGACCTCTGGCGGTCGATTTAACAGAGTATTTGTATCTACGAAATATAATTTTGAATAGTATTAATATTTTATATAACATATATATATATTTAATATATTTTGTGAAAATACAATACAAAAAAAAAAACAATGATATCAATTTTAGATCACTGTGTGCTTCAGTTGAGCTGATATATATGTATATATATATATAAGACACAATTTGAGAAATAAATTCCTTATTTGAGGCGTAAACAAGAAATAAAATGAAAAGTATTGATTACCTATTTACACCAGGATACATAATAAGACCAGAAACAGGCCGCGTCTCATTAATAATAACAGCTCTGAAATTGACCTTGAAATATTGGCTGAGGGTGCTGAGTATGGATACAAATAGATTGCCTCGAATATGTTTAAATAGAATGAGGCAATTATCCTGTGCTACAGGTGCGCCCATCGGGTTTATAAAACAATTAAGCAATTTACTCAATAATAACGGATCCTCATGGCTTACTTATTGTAATGATCCTGATTCACTAAGGAATGCTATCCCAGGAATATTAAGAACTGCGATAGAGCAAACAATACAAAACGACTCAACAAGAATAACCCAATCAAAGTTATATTCCCACTATAGAGATATATATACAACGTTTACCACCGAAGAATATTTCTTAAGTGAACTCCCTTTTCCTGTCATCAGATTAATCGCACAATTTAGAACCCTTTCAATTTTTTTCAGAGAACATCATCTGAATTTATTGAGGCGTGAAGACCTGAAATGCACTTTCTGTGGATCAGGAATAACAACGGAGATGTTGCACTACTTATTTGACAGTGCTGCTCTGTCTGAGAAAAGACGAAAACTAAATGATAAAACGGGGCAACTTTGTCCTTCATTTCCGGCACTAATTAATGAAATATCAAAGAATAGGTATATAGCGATGGCGTTATTTGGATTCCACAAGACTATATCCCGGGAAAAGGCCACACAGTGTTCTCCCCATCCCTTGTGAACTGGCGAATCCTGTATAGGGCGAGAGGCCCTAAATAAAGGCTTTGTTGTTGTTGTTGTTGTTGATTACCTATTTACATATCTAGAGAAATATTAGATCCAGCCAAAAGAAAACAACAACAATGGATTTATATAGTGTAAAGCCGCGCTCTCTGGCGGTCAACTTCAGAGAGTTGTTCTAGAAAAATACAATACAAATACAAATATATGAAAAAAACAATAGAAAAATGAAAGTTAATTGGGTCAGGTGTTGGTATTAAAAATAAAAAGGTATTTCCTGACCATGAGGCGCTCAGCCATCTAAAAAGCACATGTGCTCGTGGTCAGGAAATGCCTTCTTTATTTTTAATATATATATATGCTCCAGGAACCTCTCTCTCTCTGGATTATAAATATCTCTCTCTCTAAATATATTTATATATACCCATACCTCGCTTCGCGTCGGGGTTACGTTCCAAAAAAAAAAACACGACGCAAAGTGAAAATATGTGAAGGCGCAATCAAAAACAAAGGTGTTGCCATATTTTAGGAAAGGAAAATTTTAAAAAAATGAAAGACTCGAATCCAAAACAACGCTACTTTGAAAATCTAACGACGCACAGTGAAATTCAGTAGAAATTAAGCAGCGTCGCAACTTCGAAAAACACGCAAAACAAAACGACACAAAGCGAGGTATTAGTGTATATTAATATATAATTTATATATATTAAAAACAAAGAAGGCATGTTCTGACCAGGAACAAATGTGCTTCTCTGAAAAAATAATAAATCACAGTGCGCCGAGACATTATTTATTATAATATATATGTTAAATTATGAGATATGTATTTAAAATAAACCTATTTCCCTAATTATTGGAATGTTGTAAATGAAGAAAGATACAGCAAAGAGAAGAGAGAGAAAATATATAAGTCAAATCTCTTAGTTTGGATCAATTTGGGGCTCAATGGATCTTGTAACCTGATAAAGCTTGATTACACCAAACTCTAGCAAATTTGTTACCTTAGGAAACTGAGGGAAACCCACAATCCTGGGTAAGAATTCTCAGAAAATATAGTCTGTTATTTTTCCCTTTGTTTTTTTAATACCTGATACCTGTAAATTATATTGGATCATTTTTTTCTACTTCAATCTTTCTAGAATATATATGCTTTTAATTATTTATAATCATTCGGTGAACCGGGTTTTAATAAGCCATAGTGCGATTTTTATATTACTTTAAAGATATTTTTATTACTCTAAAGATGATACATATATATTTATATATATATTAGATATTAAAAGGGCATATATTGGATTGAATAAAAGATTTATTTTCAGAACGATATATACATATACTTTTTCTTGAATATAGAGCAATCCATATTAAATATTTTGTTTTATTTTAGATCCTAAATATGCCTCTTAATCAATATATATATAATTTCTATATTCTCTATATATATCCACCAATGGAGAGAGAAAGAGACAAACCTTAATGTAAATTGTACCTTTTATCGATATTCAGAAAATAACTCTGAAAGATTTTTGATATACACACAATGAAATTTATTGAAAACACATGAGATAACCAAGTTTGAACAAATTTGAATTTGTGTTCTGCACATAAAATACGACAAGTGACATCATTTTAACAGAAAAATTGACCTTTCTCCACAATACCTACACATAATTAATAATAACAGCACCCAATCAGTCCCCTAACCTGGAAAAAAATTAACCTCCTAAGTTTTTAAAACCTTCTTTGTCTGAGGATTTTCGGATGGTTTTTGCCTTTCCCTGCATCCTATGGCAGTCATCCTTTTCTCAGAACAAATTTGCTTACACATAGATAAAAATATTTTGTATAAAAATCATTTATCTCATTAAGAAAAGTTCTAATTATGTGAATATTTACGTGTATATATAGATTGTCTTCTAGTTTCTAGGAAAGTTGTCTGTCAAAGGACGTCAAATTCCGAAAGCTTGCCCAATTTACAGCATTAATAGAAGAAACACATCGCTGTAAACTTTTATTCCTTCTTCAAGATGTTGTCAGGTGAATTTTTCTCTTGTGATGTTATTTATTAATAATATCATAATACACACACACACACACTTCGCTTTGCGTCGTTTCGTTTTTTTCGAAGTTGCGTTGCTGCTTAATTTTTACTGATTTTCACTGTGAGTCGTTAGATTTTCGAAGTTGCGTTGTTTTGGATTCAAGTCTTTAATTTTTTTTTTGAATATTTTTCCCTAAAATATGGCAACACCTTTGTTTTTTATTGCGCCTTCACATATTTTCACTTTGCGTCGTGTTTTTTTTTGGAACGCAACCCCGACGCAAAGCGTGGTATGGGTGTATTAACAAAAATCTTTATTTCCCCTTGAACAAGTACAAAAACTAAGAGGAATCAATATTAAATGAGGCAGGGTATCAACCACGATTGAAATTGAAATTGGAATTTTAAAATAGATTTTTTGTTATTTGATATAATATTCATATTACTAAAATGTAAATCAAATCATATAAAATATGCACATTAGAATATTATATTAAGCTCTTATGTTGTATTATTAATTCACAAGAAGATGAAAAGAAATTTCAGATATATAAAAAATAAAACCTTTTATCAGAATGATTGTATTAAGCTATTATTGAGTCCAAATATAAATGTTTTATTATAATTTATAATTATTATTACTCTTCACAATTCATACTTTCATACTTCTTCCCTATGGATAGGAATAATAGTTATTTCTCCTTAAAATGAATTTCGATTTTTCGTTCAAAAGAAACACATGCGGGATAATTTTCAAATATCGTTCTACAATCATAAGCCGCATTATATTGTATTATAAATATGTATTATAAATATCTGGAGTGAACTTTCTCTATCTGTATATAATGTATTTTCGAAATGAATAATAAAGAATTTACGGAAGGGTAAATGTTATAAACCCATAATACACCGTTAGAAGTTGAATTTATAAATTGAATTGTCTTCTAACGATAAAATTTTTAACAAATAAATTTACTGGAAATGTGTTTCTTTTCAATAATATTTGTTTGATATAAGTTATACTTATATAATTGTAGTAAGGTCTGTAGAGATGATATTTGATGCTATTATTGGAAAGAAACATATCGAGAGTAAATGTATTTGTTACAAATTTTACCGTTATAAATGTTTAGATTTTTTAATCAATGTTTACCACTAAATAAAATTAATTTTAATTCTTCAATCTGATATCTCAGTCAATTTAATTTTCGATTTTTATTTTTAAAATAGATTTTACATAAATTTTCATATTGGGTGTTTTTTCTCTAAATATTTATTCGAATAATATAGTGAGTGTTTAAAACTGAACATTTACTATGTGTATAATGTATTTCAGAAAAGAATAAAACGAATTCACAGGAAGGAATATTACATTAATTCTTTAATACACCTTTAGAAGTGTTTCGCTTATGTAATCAATCCCTTCAACTAGGTAAAACAAATATACAAAGCCTTCTTTCCTTGGAAATAATTTCAATTTTCTACGATTATCAACATTCAAACTGGCTGGATTTATCTGGCAATCCTGGTATAGATATCTACGTATTTATAGAACACGTATTTTATTCCTCGTCTGCTCATCTTACAGTGTATTCAATCATCTTTTTCCTTTTCTAATATTTCTTATTTCTTGAAAGAAAATACATTCTTCTAATAGGAATTTCTTATTATAGAATGTTTTTATGGAAACAGAATTTATGGAAATTTGATATTTATCATTTCTTTATTCTTTATTTCGACTTAGAGCGCTATGATCCCCTAGGGACACTTGCACTTTGAAGATAAACAAACATTTTGAAAAAAAAAAAAGATATTTTAAAAATGTACAGAATTAGTATGCAAGTTATTTAGATGAAAATATAAATATATTTATATATCAACACAATTGATATATGTACAAAGGGTTGGTATGCAAATTTAGTTTAATGAAATCAAATTGTAAAGTATTGAGTGTATTCGAGAAAAGCAATTTACAGATCAAAAAAAGTTCTAAGGAATATTTTAGAATAAAAATATGCTAGATACCAGAGATATATTCAATTAAAACAATACTGAAAAGAGTTAATTTCTAAATAAAACGTTCCAATGGAATTAAGTAGTTTTTTTAAAATAAAATTCAAAATAAATCTGCAAAATGAGTTGAATTTTATATATTTGTCTTTTGTTGAAATTAGATCAAACAGGTTTGATACATTTAGTCCATTGTTTATTTATCATTTCATATTATTTATAAGTACTTTTTTAGTATTATATTTTATTATAGCAAATTCATTCATAGTTATATTGATATAATTTAAACTAAATTAAATTTAAACTTAAAACGTAGGACGAAAATTGCAATTATACCGCGAATGTTTCTTTTAAACACTCAGGTGGATCTCCTTTCCTCTGGCAGTATCTCTCGGCCACTGGTGGGGGGACACGAGAGACTTACCAGAAGAATAGCAGCAGCGATGTTGGCGATAGAGTCATGACAGCAACCGGCAACAAGTCTTCTAACACTCCTTCTTTCATTGTCATTTCTACTACATATTACATATAACTAGAATAACATTCAACGGGTATTTACATTTTTTCACACACCAGCGCCAATATAAATTGTTCTAGGAAACAGGAACACAGTAGTCGGCGATTATCACGCAAGTTGCATACCAGAAGTGAGGGTTCACCACTGATAATCCAAACCCTCTCAATATTTTTTTCATCGCGGTAAAGACAGTAAAAGTTTGATTTATTTGTGAAATCAAACATTTGTGTCTTAATGTCTTCATTCGTTTTATATAGATGGTGCGTTATTGTTTTGTATAAAAATATATATTTATTCTTATAGATGGCGCAAGCTATCAGTAACCTTTAGTTATACGACCAAAAGATGTCAATATCTCTTGCTATATACATAGTTAACAAAGAGAATAATTTGTCTACAAACCAACAAAAAAAGACCTAAGTTAAAAACAAGATAAAAAACTTAAAATATCGATTTTAAAAGAAATCAATAAACTCTTGTCCAATTTCAAGACAAAAACAAATTACATTTTATATAGGTGAGTTATTGTGGAATCTTAATAAGAATTTTAATTGAAGTAAAATTTTGTATTTCTATTGGAAAAATATTGTTTGGGAATTTATTAAAATGTTATACCAGAATTGAGTTAACTCTTAAATTAATATATTCTTTTATCTATAATATATATATTTTTTTCGTTTTTTAGAATAAAGTTATGAATAATTTATGCACTAATTGTAGATCAAAACTATTCACTGTATATCACCCTTGTGAAAAACATTATTAGTGATAAAAAATAAGCCACAATACCAGTTTTGGCTAATTCAGACAAAAACCAACATCTATACCATAGTGTCGGGCTTTGGTCCTCATAAGTACATGAGCGGCTTCAATTTGATAACATCCTACGAGAAGGGTTTTATATCCGTCGAATTGATCAAACAAATGGTCTTAAGCTGGAGAAGAGGCAAGGGCCGACCTGGATACATTGGCTATAGGCAAATACCTATCTTTATTAAAGAGTATTGTCGTGCGTGTCCCCTCCCGTTCTTCGTAACGACGCCGCTTCTTCCCTCGTGGATTACCTACCTGGACTCCGGTTGCTCTCCCTCTGCAGCTCTACCCTACAGAGCACCCAAGGACCTCTGAGAACCACCACTCAGGTGGACCTCCTTTCCTCTGGCAGTATCTCTCGGCCATACCGAGAGACTTACAAGAAGAGTAGCAACAGCGATGTTGGCGAGAGAGTCATGACAGCAACCGGCAACAAGTCTTCTAACACTCCTTTTTTAATTGTCATTTCTACTACATATACATATAACTCGAATAACATTCAACTGGTATTTACATTTCTTTATACACCAGCGCCAATATAAATTGCTCTAGGAAACAGTAACACAGCAGTCGGCGATTCCCACACAAGTTGCATACCAGAAATAGGCGAAAGCGCCATCTATTGGCGGAGGTTATAGGTGTTTTGAGGCCTCATACACGACAGTATATTCTTTCTTTTTATAGATTTCAAAATATCCTACCGGTAAAATATCATCTTTAATAATCAAATAAATACCCTAACCCGTTTAATACCTGGACATATCTTTAGAATCGAATACTTCAATAAATTCTTGGTGAATTTTATAAATTACCATTAACTCTTCAAGTGAGATGTTGTAATATAAACACCGCTTCTTTTTTGATGAAGGCTAAAGACCGAAACCATAGTATACAGATTAGCTTTTGTCTAAATTTTCCAAGACTGGTGTTGTGTGACTCATTTTTTATGACTATTTTTAGGCTTTGAACTGGAGTGTTGATAAACAAAATTTTTATTTTTAAATTTCATATTTTGAAGGTAGAGGTGCCTTGATATATATATATATATATATATATATATATATATATATATATATTATGTAGATCAGTATATAATATTTCCACACATTATTCACAGAATTTAGACAAATATGAAAAAAGGCTTCAATATATAATTTTGAAATTTATAATAATAAGATTTTTTTGCGTATTAAATTTCCTGTAAACACCTATTATATACAGTACCATTTTAAAAATAAAGCTCTATGTATATCTTTCTCTTATTTGCATATATATTTTCAACAGAGTGAAGGTAAATACGTTTTAAATACTACTTCTATAAACGAATTGAATTTACACTCCTGAAAAGCTTTGAGAAGGAATGTTGAATGAGAAAATGCGTAGATTTTTATTGATATTTGTTGGGAATTTTGAATCGTCTGTATTTAAAATAACTCTGAAAATATTCTAAATTCTCCATATATATTAGAATGTTCTATTGAATATACTAGCTATTAAATATATGCACAAATATTTATAATTTAATATTTTTAAAAACTTTTACAGGCCTTATTTTGTAAAAGAACAACATAATAATCGTCTGCTTTCTATTTATTACAGCGTTACACAACGATTTAAATTAAAATTACAAGGTTACTTAAACGTTCATATATACTTTCAAAAAAAGAAATACAAATATAATTTACCAGAATATTTTTCGTTGTTATGTATAATATATTTGCTTTGTGTATAAAGTAATTGTATTATGTATTATTATGTATTCGTCGCAATAATATTATTCACCAAGTAATAAGAAAAACAACGTTTTAAGAAAAACACAAACTTTTGAAACAACCTTATAATTATTGAAAATATATAAATATAATATTTCAAAAATATATATAATATACCATATTTTAAATATATACAATAAATTTATTTATATATTCAAAATAATAATTTAGTTTGTAGGCTATAAATATGAAGTGAAAATAGGTGACTAATTTTAAGAGCGTAAATATTTTATACGTTGCAATTTTATTGCAAATCTATAAAAGATTGCTCCGATGATTTTACTCATAAAAATTCTGATAAACTCTCCCAACTCCGCCACTAAACTAAATCTAATAGATTTACTATTTGATTACGATAAAACTAAAATTTATAGAAAATTTTAAAACCTTTTGATTAAAAACCTTTAAACCCTTTAAGCTAAATACTTACAACAAAAATATGTCTAAAATGACAACTACGCATGCGCATTTACTGGCATTGCTAAATTAAATTACAGTTCAGGCTTTGTTCTTTACAGACTTCTTCTTTCTTATCTCCACATTGTGTGAAGTAGAATGCGTCTGCCTTTGTCATAAAGACTGGAAGCACTAGTTCTTCACAGTAAAATTGATTTTGCTTTTTTTTAAAGTTGTTTCATATTTTATTTTTTAAAACTTGTTGATCCTACCGTGTATATATTTTATATTTAAAAAAATATATATTTTTGAAATTATAACTTTTTAGAACAATCTACTCTGTAAAGAAGACCACCAGATGTCGCGGCTTTCCCTATATAAAACTATTGTTGTTGTTTCCCGTTGGCCAGCTCAAATCTTTCTGTAGATATAAAAATAAGCTTTTTGTTTTCTTTATTCTTACGCCTTAATTCAGGTAGTACTTTCACAAAGTATGTATTTTATATTTCATAAGCTCAATTAAAGCTAATTCTGGTATCCAAACTATTTTCATTATATTTCATTATTTTTACCACGACTGCAATATAAATACTCATATACGAATAAAAGATTACATGAGGAGCTTCTTTTTCTTTTTCCGTGTTTACCAAACACAAGCAAATGCTAAATCCTCAAAATAATCAGCATCACAGGTAATAATACTATATATATAATTCTAAACTCAACAGAAAATATTTTTTGTAATAATATATATTATATAATATAAATATAAAAATATTTTATAATTTAAAAATATAAATGTCATAATTTGTATATAACTGTATGCACCTCCGACCTACTATGTATGTACAATGTATGTTTTAAAAGGATTTAATAAAAGAACAAAGGTAACTGGAGGATAGAACGCCTTAGAGAAAAACCTAGGAAGTAGGCTTAGAAGAGAACACAACTATTAATAAAGTCACAGTCAACCTTATGACCCCGGAAATCGTAAAAGCTAAGTTTAACGACCAGTATTTCCTGGGCAGGGTCGGGCATATCTTCCGCCAAAGAAATCCGCAAGGCCCAATTAGGAAACAATACCTAAGTAGGTCAACCAATAGAAAACGGCCATGTGACATCTTCCTACCAATTAGGAAACAACACCTAAGTAGGTCAACCAATAGAAAAAAGCCCACGTGACAGCTTCCCGCCAATGGGAAAGAAGAAAACTCTTGGTGTTAAATCGAGAACCTAGGATAGTTAGTAGTCGCTTCGCTTCCACCGAGTTCGGATCGAGTCTTCGATTTGCTCTCACCAAGGTAACATCTGCTCTAGAGATCTCTCTCTCCATTCATCCCATAGTCAAGTCGGTCATCACCATGTGATCCGATAGTCAATAGTCAAAAATCGCTCCGCTTTCTCAAGCTTTCTTTCCTCCAAACCAGTTGCCTTTTATTTTCAAACCCCATCACGTGTCCTGATTATTCCTAACTGTATGCTTCACTTGCCACTCAAACGACTGCGTTTCAACCAATCCTCACCATTCTCATCGAACAACAAGAAATTCCGCAACGATATTGTCACAGAACGGTTAAGTCGACAGGATAAAGATATTATGGAGCTTAATCAGGATTCCATAGGCGTAAAGTCGGACGGCCCGACGAAAACAACGGAAGAAAGGCAGGAAGTAAGAGAGACGGGCGAGACAACTGCGCCCCTAGCGGACGTCGTCACCCAGCTGTCGACGCTCTTGACCCGAGCAAAGGTTTCTGTTGGAGCTGAGGCGACAAGCCCGCCTTTCGATGGCACATACAGCGCGACCCAGTTTTTCCAGGCGTTCGACCGAAAAATGGAAGACGCCTCCATGGGAGAACAAGAAAAATTACTCCGCCTGCCAAACTATCTGGTGCGACAACCCCTGGAGCTCTTCAGGAAACTTCGGCTGGCCGACCGGAGCTATTTCCAGGTGAGGCAAATCCTCCTAGATCTCTATCCTGAATCAAGCGAAGCATCCTTTGCGAAATACTTCGCCATGAAGCTCACTGGACAAGCCAACTTAGAGACCTACTACCGGGAGAAAACCGCCATGGGATTGCAACTAGGACTTCCGCAGGAGGTGATCCTCGAGACGCTGACAGAAGGGCTGCCATTCAACGACCAGCGCCTAGTCCGCGTAGTGCCTCCCGAGAACCTAGGAGAATGGTTCCGACTGGTACAGCGGATCCACGGGCCCAGTGTACCGACAACGCGATCCAGAGAGGACCAACCACCCACAATGTCAGGTCCGTACCACAACCCACCTCGACACCCAGGTGCATGGAATGCACCTCTTCCGCCGTCCAACTGCAAGTTCTGCGGCGCGAGGCACTGGCACAGCGAATGCCGACATCGACCAGTCCCGGCGACCCACGAAAAAGTGCGGACGGTACAAATAGTCCCAAAATCACCAGTCCCGATTCCACAACAACCAAGTCAAGCCAGAGACACCCCAGCCGAGCAGATTTTTCGAGACTGAGGTAGGATCCCTAACCCAACTGACTGTAAAACTTTTTCTAGCCCCTAATATACCATGCCCCTTTTTAATTGATACAGGCGCCAGCCTGAATATAGTGCCATATAATATTTACCATATGTTAAAAACCCTGCCTAATGTTAAATCTGCCTAATTTAACCCTTGAGGGACATTCACTGAACCTCCAAACCCTAAACGGCTTTGCAAAAACCATGGGTAAACTGTCTATCCCACTGACAATAGGACAAATATCCCGAAGAGAGAATTTCCATGTAGTGAATGCACCGTTACCATTTGGAATTCTTAGTATCAATAGCCTCCATAAATTCAGATTAACCATAGATTTTAATAAATGCACTATATTCCAGCTGGGCGCCCCATTGTCTACCCCATCCTACCATTTTAACAATGTACCAAATGTATGCACGTACTGGCAGTGTCAGGCGATGTCACAAAGATCTTACCATACAGCCAAATCTTCCGCCTATGACAACCATTGCGTGCATTCATTGAAAAACACCCCCTTACCTACATGCCCTTTTTTCACTAAGGCCAATTGCCTTTTTATATGCCATCAAATAACAAAGCCACAACGGCTTTAACTTGTAAAAAACCTGCCCAAAACATGTCAATACAGCGGGACAACTCGCATACCAAGCACATAGGCGATCACACGTCGTCACACAACGATCACATGACAAAACCACACAACGAACTCGACACTCCCATTGATACACAACAAAATCCTTTGCCACATGCATACTACAACACATCATCTAACACTCGCTATACACCGCAATTCACAACACTTCTACAGAGATACACTCACATTTTCACACAGAACAAATTCAACGTACCATGCTTACGGATTCCACCAGTAAAAATACCCACGAATTCCGATAAAATAATTACCATACGTCCATATCGTGTTCCGATATGTGACCAACAAGAAATCCGTAATCAAGTCCAACAAATGCTGGAGAACGGCATCATAGAGCAATCTTTTTCACCTTTCTCGAGCCCTGTCACCCTCGTCACTAAGCGCGACAAGACCAAACGGTTTTGTATCGACTACAGAAAGGTGAACGAACTAATCAGCTCTGATGTCCATCCCCTCCCGAGAATCGAGGATATCCTAGACCGCCTCGCACAGGCCAAATATTTCTCCACGGCAGACATATCCTCTGCGTATTGGCAAGTCCCAATACACCCCGATTCTCGACCACTGTTAGCATTTGCCACCCTCGAAGGGTTATACCAACCCACTCGATTACCTTTCGGATTAAAAACCAGCCCTCAGATCTACGAAAGAGCCATAAGTCAGGTCCTACAGAGACACGGACTTGACTGTGTGGCACATTACTTTGATGATTTCATCATTTACTCCAACACATTGGAGGAGCATCAAAACCACCTGCGACAATTTTTCGCCTTTTGCGAAGCAGATAAGCTACAACTTAACTTCGTAAAATGCGAATTTTTTAAGCAGTCCATAGATTTTCTAGGTTACACCATTACAGCTGGTACAATTACACCGCTCACACGCAACACCGACATTATCCACGCCATCAAACAGCCACACAACCGAAAAACGCTACAATCCTTTTTAGGCGCTGTGAACGTCTATAACAAATTCATTCCGGAATACGCTCGCTTGCGAGCACCACTCAATAACCTCCTCAAAAAGGATGTCGTGTGGAACTGGAATAAAGTTTGTCAAGAGGCGTTCATTGACCTGAAAGGAAACCTCACACAACACCCCATTTTACACCTTTACAAAGAAGGTCTGCCATGCCAAGTGTATTGCGATGCATCCACCCTCGGTATAGCAGGCATTCTCAAACAAGTTCACCCTGACGGGAACGTATATCCAGTTCAGTATTTCAGCCGAACATTGCGCCCACACGAGAAAAACTACTCCATCTCTGAACTTGAGTGCTTAGCAATCGTTGAGAGTGTGGAGAAGTTTCGCATCTATCTTATGGGCAGAAAATTCACTATATGTTCTGACCATCACGCCTTGCAGTGGCTGAAAACCATCAAAAACCCGTCCGGCAGACTGTTTCGATGGAGTTTACGACTATCGAGTTACGAATATGAGGTCCGCTACATAAAGGGAAAACTACAATATGAAGCAGATCTCTTGTCCCGTAACCCGTTTTGTGGATTCTTGGACGCCACCCTTATCAAGACACACCAACCTCCTCCATCGAAAGAGTCTAGTTTGACCATTGATCGAAATGGATTACATACAGTTTCCCGAAAAGGTGTAACCAAGATTATAATTCCAAAACCACTCATACAACAACTCTTACAAACAGTACACACACAATACAATCACCCCGGTATTTCACAAATGTCACGACTCATCTCCACGCAATATTACTGGCAAGGTATGTCAAAATATATTAAACAAAAGGTTAAGACCTGTCCCACCTGCCAGTTAACAAAACGGCCATTGGGACCCACTTACGGGGAATTAAGTCAGCCTCCGGAAGCCAAAGAACCCTTTGACCTATTATCCCTTGACACCATAGCAGGATTTGCCAAATATGGCAACACCAAAATATACCTCCATGTGGTAGTCGATCATTTTTCGCGCTACGCGTGGACTTTTCCATCTAAATCCACCAGCATCATCACCTACCAACAGGTACTTAAGCGAGTATTACAGGATGGCTCTCCAAAACGCCTTCTAACGGATAGAGCCCCTGCTTTCACTTCGCCAAAATTTCGTAGTTTCCTACTTAATAGAAATATTCACCCATTACTCACAACCAGCAACAATCCACAGGCCAACGGTCTATGTGAACGCCTGAACGCCACCCTCACGGGAAAACTTAGGCTATTACATCTAGAAAATCCTAAGATCGCATGGACCAAGTTGGTCAAAAGAGTTACAATTATATATAACAAAACCCCACACTCAACCACAGGTTTTCCACCCATCTACTTAATGTTTGGTATCCTACCCCCGAACTCTCTGACCATAGCACACCTTACCCAGATATCGACAAAGCTAGAAAAATTGCACACACACGCACACAAAACAAGCATTTACAAGACAAAAACATTTATGATCAACGACACAAACAACCACATTTTGAAGTAGGTGATCTAGTATTAGTAAAATTATATCACCACCCAAATACAGGGAAACTTGCGCCATATTTCACAGGACCCCACACAATATTAGAAATTATTTCACCAAATGTGGTCCGTATAGATCGACCAAATCAACCTCTTCAAAGAGACAATGACACAATCCACGTCAACAAACTTAAGCTGTATACAGAAACAATCCGTTATATATCACCACCCGCCGTTAGCACATATCACATAAAGCACGAACCCGATTCCACATTCCCATTTAAGCACTTAACACCCAAATTATTCCCGGCAGATCCATCAAGGTTCAAACCCACCAGCAGCGAGCCTTTCAGGCATTTAGACCCTGCCATTTTTGCAACAAGGCGATTTGCATCACTCTTCCCCGATGTTAAAAACTGCAAACCTGACAACCAGTTCAATCATATCACACCACTACCCAAAGATATCAAACAGTGCGAAATTGAACGACCAACAATGAATAAGGTTCGAACAAATATTTCAGAATCAACATTTATAACAATATGGAAGAATATGGGTCAATACCCTATCTTTCATCTGATTTTTATCCTTTGTTTGCTAGCTTTACCATACAAATATATCCCAGTTTTATTCCTTAGTTATTTGTTCATTTATATCATGCCCTCTCATAGAATTTTCGAACTACAAGAGGCAGTTTTTAATTTTGGACAAACATTTATAAAACTTCTCATAATTTTAGGAAACATTCTTGCAGAAAATCTAAATAAATTCCGAGGAGATAGAAGTAACTGAAAGTAACAATCAGTGCCGAGAGAAAGAAAAAATCCAACACCAATAAAATAAGTAGAGAGACAATAAAAGATGCAAGTCGCACACAAAATCAATTAGGCGACAGGAAGTGAGAATTTTGAGACGTAGCGACAAAGACGAAACGCCCTTACTTCAATTACGTGCAAATAGAGGGAGCGTAGTCCCCCCACTTCCGGATCCAATTACTTGCAAATAGTGGGTGGGTAATTTTAGATCGGATCCTGCTTCCCCGACACACCCCACTTCCGTATCTCTAATTACAATGAGAAAGTCACCTATTGAGGTCAACTGGGAACCTCTCTATGCCACCGATTTTGGATTCCAGTTCGAGCCTGCGTATCGACCTTTACAAAATGTAGTCAAATCAACTGTCACTCGAGAATCAAACAAGATACACGCACACACTTCTAAATGAGTTCACATCCCTATTATAACTAATCAATTACTTTACAGACTTCCAAAAACGTTACATATTCCACCTACACGTAGATATCACAGACCTTAGGATCTCGACAACACATAGAATTCGCTCACACATTTCTTACACAAAAGACTTCTAACATTTTTCACAATATACACAAAGAAAAAAAATTATACATAAAGGTTTTATAGATTTCCATGTCTCCTGTACACATAGCATAAACGCGCACATGAGAGCTAGGATCACGTTTCCACCTAAGTGTCGCTACAGATGAGACAAAAAAATTATAGGGCATAATTGAGCAATTAAAACATTTAGATCAGGGCATGTAGATACACAACGGGTTCAAACCAATACACCTTAATGTTGATATAAACCATTTTCACTATTTCTTTTTTTTTTCCAAATTAAAATTAAAAGATTTAATCAATTTAGCAATTTATTCAATTTATTATCACTTTTAATTATCAATTATCATTTTATTTACCACTTAGTTTATATTATCGTAGTTTCAAATCAACGAAAACTCACTGGTTTTCTTTTAAAATTAGATATTATATTTTATTTTGATTTACAAAAAGCCTTTTCCTTTTTTCTCACCATGCATCAAGCATTCACTTTGATTTCTTCCAACTTTTATATTATTTTTGATTTCTCAAAAGCCCTAATAGAATTCCTTCGATTTCATTCTCAATCTCGAATAGGATATGGTTAGGCATTTTTCCTTTTTTTTTCTCACCATGCATCAAGCATTCACTTTGATTTCTTCCAACTTTTATATTATTTTTGATTTCACAAAAGCCCTAATAGAATTCCTTCGATTTCATTCTCAATCTCGAATAGGATATGGTTAGGCATTTTTCCTTTTTTTCTCACCATGCATCAAGCATTCACTTTGATTTTTTCCAACTTTTATATTATTTTTGATTTCTCAAAAGCCCTAATAAAAATTCCTCGATTTCCATTCCCAATTTCGAGTAGAATATAGTTAGGCATTTCTTTTTTACCATGCAACAAGCACTTTTCTTTTTTCTCACCATGCAACAAAGCATTTTTTTTTCTCACCATGCAACCAAGCATTTACTTTGATTTCTTCCAACTTTTTATTTTTATTTTTTGATTTCTCAAAAGCCCTAATAGAACTCCCTCGATTTTTTTCCAATCTCGAGTAGAATATCGTTTAGGCGCATTTTCTTTTCTTTTTTAACCCACTATGTACCATAGCATTCATTTTGATTTCTTACAATTAACAATTTTTTGATTTCTATTAATTATACTCAACCTATATCATCAACACCATTCTATTTTACCTCTTATATCACCACCAATGCTTGTATATAACCTCTCAATACCCACAACTAATTTTCCCACAAAATTATTTTTCCCTTTACAGAATTCTCTCAGGCTAACCCCTTCTTGAATTCTTCACATGTAGGGGGCGCATCTGTCATAATTTGTATATAACTGTATGCACCTCCGACCTACTATGTATGTACAATGTATGTTTTAAAAGGATTTAATAAAAGAACAAAGGTAACTGGAGGATAGAACGCCTTAGAGAAAAACCTAGGAAGTAGGCTTAGAAGAGAACACAACTATTAATAAAGTCACAGTCAACCTTATGACCCCGGAAATCGTAAAAGCTAAGTTTAACGACCAGTATTTCCTGGGCAGGGTCGGGCATATCTTCCGCCAAAGAAATCCGCAAGGCCCAATTAGGAAACAATACCTAAGTAGGTCAACCAATAGAAAACGGCCATGTGACATCTTCCTACCAATTAGGAAACAACACCTAAGTAGGTCAACCAATAGAAAAAAGCCCACGTGACAGCTTCCCGCCAATGGGAAAGAAGAAAACTCTTGGTGTTAAATCGAGAACCTAGGATAGTTAGTAGTCGCTTCGCTTCCACCGAGTTCGGATCGAGTCTTCGATTTGCTCTCACCAAGGTAACATCTGCTCTAGAGATCTCTCTCTCCATTCATCCCATAGTCAAGTCGGTCATCACCATGTGATCCGATAGTCAATAGTCAAAAATCGCTCCGCTTTCTCAAGCTTTCTTTCCTCCAAACCAGTTGCCTTTTATTTTCAAACCCCATCACGTGTCCTGATTATTCCTAACTGTATGCTTCACTTGCCACTCAAACGACTGCGTTTTAACCAATCCTCACCATTCTCATCGAACAACAAGAAATTCCGCAACGATATTGTCACATATATATTTAATTTCAATTCATTGATAATTCTACTTGTTTTTTTTTTAGCATAGTATTAGAATACGCTGACTTTTAATACTTGTTGTAAATATAAAGTTTTCTAACCTATTTTTGAAATTCACTAATATAGAATTCCATTCATTTTTGTTATTTTCTTCAAGTAATTTAAAATTAAAACTACTTTATAGTAAATAATTATTCGTCTGCTTTTCTTTCAAGATGACACGACTACAAACGATACCATTATTATAACATATATATATGAAAAAACAAAAAATATATAATAAAAAATAAAAATTTCTGGTGTTAATATTAAAAAATTAAAATGGGTAGGTTATTTATTTATGCTTATGAGGTGATACAGCAGCGTATTTACAATTAGAGAGGAGACAAAATGAATTAAATCTAATGGGTAGGTTAACTATATATATTTACAACAAAAATTCAAAGAGTTATGTTCTAAATCTATGGTCAAAAATAAAAGAATACTCATTGATGAAAATAAAATACATGTTTTTAAAAATAAAATATTCGCATTTTAGATTATAAATAATATATATATATATAGCCCCAACATGATTTTATAAATTGTAAACAATAATATATTTCATTCACGAACAAAACTAAAGAAGGTTGCACTTAATTTTAGTATACATATCAGGATTCAGACAATAAATCCGAAAGATATTTAATACACAGGGACCTCTTTATTAAAGACACATCAGATACTCAAGCGTGAGCAAACTTGTCTGTGTATTTTTCTTCTTTTTAAATATAAATGAAAAACCGTCGACAGTAAAGTCTTTCCGCTTCCTTGAGTTCTGTCCATGAGTGTACATATATAAGCATAAAAGTTCATTCTACATATCCAAACTTCTAATGTCCTTAATGCGATGACAAAATATTGGGAGGGCTTTGCTCGACCGTGGTGAATCCTGCCAGCGATTTCGCCAATTTATTCTACCAGACTGCTTCCTTAGAGCTATAATACTGTATTGAACCATTCTGCTTATATATTCTACACTGAAGGGTAAAATATCAGAAAAGGTATTTGAATAAACAATGGACATGAGCTTTTAGGACAGTAGAATTACATTAAAACAGCGAGAATTTGATATATGTGTGGAATAAACATTAGCTTCTTAATATTTTTATTTGCTGTATATGATCGCATAAATTATTTATGAAAAAAGAATTATATTAATAATTTAAAAAGAGAAATGTACCTATTAGCATCTATATCGGGATTCAGACAATAACTCTGAAAGATATTTGATATGCAGTGATGTTTATTGAAGATACACGAGATAATCACGTGTGAACAAAAGAGACAGACGACCAATGATATCAAAATATGAAATTTTTTCAAGTTTTGTCTATAAGTTCACAATTTGAAGTTTCTTCAACAAATAAAATAAATTTCTACTGTCTTTTATACGATGAGAAATAGTGTAAAAACATGGGTCATCAGTGATGAACTTTCCGAGCGGTTTCGCTAATTTAATCAACAATACCATTTTTTCAGACCTGTAATACTATGTTGAACGATCCTGCTTATACATGCAACAATATATTGTATCGTACCACACTATAGATATGAGATTATACATAATAGAACCAAAAATAAATATATTTTTTCATCGCAATAAAGACAGTAGAGGTTCGTATTGTGGTAAAATAAATTTTCGTTTTTAGTTATTATTGTACTTGTATATAGATGATGTTTTTGTCTTTTGATGAATAATTCTGCATGAATAGGAAAACCAATCCAATACAATTGAACGATATTTCGATTTATTTGACCAAACGAAAATTAATTTCTGAGAGGTTCAGAAATAAAATAAAATTTTAATTAAAAAAATAAAAATCAGTGGAAGAAAATGTGAATTTGTTTATTTTAAAAACATATATACACTAATGTACAAAAAGGAATTTTCATATTTTTACGCCTCCGATCGTAAGTTATTTTAAAGACAGAAGAAAATTTGTTCACACTTGATTATCTCGTGTGTCTTCAATAAAGGTCACTGTAATATCTTTCAGAGTTTTTATCTGAAATCCAATATACATACTAAAAGGTACAACTTCCTTAAGTGTTGTCCATGAGTGTATCTTTCAGAGTTATTGTCTGAATCCCGATATACATGCTGAAAGATACAACTTACTTAAGTTTTGTCTATGAGTGTATCTTTTAGAGGTATTGTCTGAATCCCGATATACATGCTAAAAGGTACAACCTTCTTAAGTTTTGTCCATGAGTGTATCTTCCCGAGTTATTTTCTGAATCCCGATATACATGCTAAAAGGTACGACTTCCTTTAGTGTCATCCATGTATGTTAAAATAGTATTTTCATTAGATAAGTAGAGAAATAGATTTAGAAATATAAGATATTTTTTAAAATTTAGGTGTCGAGAAATTTCCATCTATTTCTTGTTTGCTTTCTCCATTTAGTTTTTTTTTATAGATGTATAGTCTACAAACTTGAAATATCAAACAGTAGCTCAAATATATAAACATACATTATAGAAATTTTTTTTAAATTAATAAAAAGGTCAGGTGTTAATATTAAATACTAGAATGTCATCTACTGACCCATCATATAAGCATTTCATTTGGCAGATCGCTATAGCTTCAATCAATCTAAAATCGACGTTTAGTTGATTTTGTTTCCAATAGATGCCACTCTGCCATCTAACTATCTTTCTGTTGACATTCCTTTTTATGTTTAAGAATAATATTTGTTATGATGCATTAGCGCGCCATATGTTATCAAAATTCAAAAACTATTATAGACGCGTATGATTCTTTTTGAAAATAAACCATTTCTACCCTCCATACTGCAATGGCCCTTCTTAATTTTTTTTCAATTGCAGTAAGGACAGTAGAAATTGTTTATTTTAATAAAGAATCATACGCCTCTATAAAAGTTTTGAATTTTGATAATAATATTTGTGTTATTTTACCCTAAAATATCTGTAATTAACACAAAATATTAATATATATACCAATTTACATAGTACAGATAAGTACATTCTATCTTGAAATAAACCATAAATGATAGTTTATCACTAACGATCAAGAAAATCTAGGTGACCAATCCGCAAATAAAAATGTCATATCATAAATATCAACTAGCAAAGAACGAAGATGGGGGAAAACCATTAAATTTATTGATAAATGGACGTTACAATAAATTGGAGAAATAGATCAATTCTAATAAGTGGACATTTTTCACGAAACAATATTTTAAACGGACATAACGAACCCAATTTATGGGATATCTCGCCATTAGTAAATGGCAGATCTTCAAGATGGCAAAAATGTGCTTGTACAATAATTACTATTGTAACTGACAGTGTGTAGAAATGCTCACCATTTTCTTTTTATCTTGTATTCTTTTTTTATCTTGTTTTATTAGATTTTCTTGTATTACTACCATGTTCTTTAACCTTTTTCTGTAATACCTATAATGTCTTTGTATATATATTTTCGAGATAGTCATGACTAGGAGTCGTTTGAATTGCAATAATTTGAGAATAATTTAAGTCAGAAAAGTAACCTAATTCTGTATCAATTAAATTACATATAATTATATTAAGATAAGTTAGAATTTTATATATTTGTTAGTTAATTTGACACATATTAGGTTTATCTTGTTTAATTAGATTTTCTTGTATTACTGCCATGCTCTTTAACCTTTTCTGTAATACCTATAATGTCTTTGTATATATATTTTCAAGTTAGGCATGACAGAAGTCGTTTGAATTGCAACAATTTAAGAATAATTTAAGTCAGAAAAGTAACCTAATTCTAGTATCAATTACATTAAGATAAGTTTAATATAAATTTATATATTTGTTAGTTAATTTGACACATATTAGGTTTATTTACAATATTTATATTTGATAAATCAACAAATAAAATTGAATAGGGGAAAAAGAGGCTTTGCTGGAAACCCACTGGAGTATTTCCCCCCCCCCCTATTTGAATATTTTTATTTTTTTTTGAAATATATATCGATAATAAACCTCTTACGTTTCAAATTGAATATAAAATTTATAATATTTGAACTTATACTAATGTTAATATTTATATGTTGCTATAAATTCTAATTAATACTTAAACATCATATCATGTAATATAGTATATTAACCAAAACTGTAAAAGCAATTTAAAACGCTAGTTCGGCCACCATGTAATGAATGACAGAAATAAAATTTTAATAGAGTGACAGCCGGCGCCAGGACAGGTAAAAGGTCAGAAAAACAGGTCGGGGTACAAGGGGGGCCCCTTTCTTGCTTAAACAGATCGATCCGCTTTGAGACACAATGATTGACAGACCCCTCTCAACAGATCTGCCCTGACCGGTGTCGGCTTTCACTTACTCTCTCGCCATCTCTGTGGTGACATCCAGTATACCTCGTCCTTTTGTGTAATTCCCAATCACGTCTGAAACCATTCTAAACATTGTGGTCACTGCAACCAACATGCCACACTACAGTCATCCTATAGCAACAACTAACTACATTACTACATATATATATTTTATTTGTATGTACCAAAAGAAGCACCTCATACTTATACTCATATATAGCACACTTTGCATCTCCCAAGTGAAAAAAAATACTAGTTATCAAAAATAATGATGCACAAAATCATGTTTGGAAAATTAACACAAAAATCCAAATACGTGTATACCAATATTTCGGGTTTTGGCCCTCATCAGTACAGGGGAGGATCCGATTTCATAACATCCTGTGAGACTGTTTATGGCATAGGTCTAATTCACTAAGAAGGGTTTTTTAGGGCGTATATATAAATATATATTGCAATTTAATTAAAAATACATATATTGGATAAAAAAATAATTATTTTACCAATATTTCAGTTGGCTGAACGCCAACCTTTATCAAGGTATTATAACATATTAATATATATATATATAACATATATATAGTAATATATTTTAAGATATTTAACTCATTCTGATTGTAATTTTTTAAATAATATTTTCATGCCCAAATTCCCCCCACCAACTTTGTATTTTAAATGATTTCAACTATGATATTATAACACTATGCGGCGCTGAGTTTGTGTATACAAAAATCTAATGCCTCGATAAAGGTTGGCGTTCAGCAGCCGAAATATTGGCAAATAAATATTTTATTGAATAAATATATGCCTTTTTATTATCTAATATATAGTAATGTATTTCAATTTATAATAGATTTTCTAATATTTATAGTATAACAGTCCCAATATGTAGATACAATTCAAATCACCAGTTTGACCATTATGTAAAACAAAACAGGATAATAAAGTTTGATTGAGAGTCCTCCGGCGCCAAGACAGGATAAAGGGTATCCAAATAAAGACCGAGAAACAGTCGATAACAAAAGGTTCATCTCTACCTCTCATGTAGATAACACCCTATTGGACCTCGTTGCATCTTAGGCGCTGATTTCTCTCTGAGGTGACATCCAAACTGCCTCGTCCTTTTGTGTTATCGATTGATGCCTGAAACCACTGTAGATCTCATGACTGCATAAACCTGCGCGCACAACAATTAGTGAACAGGATAACCTTACCGCGATATATATATATATATATATATATATATATATATATATTGGCAAATAATTATTTTATTCAATCCAATATAAAGGCATGAAAAGGCATATATTATATGCCTTTTCACAACGGCGCTGAGTTTGTGTAAACAAAAATGTAATGCCTCGATGAAGGTTGGCGTTCAGTCAATCGAAATATTGGTGAATAAATCTTTTATTCAATCTAATATATGCCTTTTTACTATATAATATATATAAATATAATATATATATATCACATATATAAACATATGTATATATCAAATATGAATATATGTATATATATAAATATATCACATATGAAATATATGTATATATATATATATATATATCACATATATAAATATTTTGAAAATAGAGCAATCCATAAAATTAATTATCAATTAAAAGGCATATATTGGATCAAAATATCATTTATTTTTCTAATATTTCAGTTGGATGAACGCCAACCTTTATCAAGGTGTTATAACATATTAATGTGTGTCAACACAGGCTGAAGCTGGGTTTGTAGTTGACACACATCAAATATGTTATAACACCTTGATGAAGGTAAGCGTTCAACCAACTAAAATATTGGTAAAATAAATGATATTTTGATCCAATATATGCCTTTTTATTCAAATATATAATACATGTATATATATATATGTGATATGATCCTGTCGACTCTTCCTGTGATATGATCCTGTCGACTCTTCTGTGATATGATCCTGATCGACTTTCAGTGTGGCATTACGATAATAATGTGGGGAGAGAGAAATAAGGAAACTACAAGTTTGGAAGATGGGACCCAGCAAACAGAGAGAGAGCAAGATAGCGCGTGGGGCTGTCACTGCGTAACGCCGTCTTGTGTGCCCCCCCCCCCCCCCCACCGACTATCTAAAAATAGTCTGGCAGGGTTCCCAACAAAGCCCCCTCCGGCATGTGGTCAGTGGTTTAAAATGGCCGTAACTTAGCTTTCTACATTGGGGGACATTAAGGGGAAGATAGGTAAGTGTCACCAAGGGTTGGTTGTAAGCAAGACTCACGTGGTGGCTGGAATTCTTCGACGCCTGAATTACAGGGTGAATTTTGAGTCGTTTAGGGAAAGAAATTATTTTTCGTGAGCCGTGCTTACAAGTAGGAAAGGTCATATACAAATAGGTATACAGAAGTTTAGGTGCTGGAGGCATATTTTTATAAATAAATTGATTATGAAAAATCTATTGTTAATAGTAAAAATCGTAAAGCATTAATAGGTAGAATTTCATTTTTTTTAAGAGTTACGTTAAAATGGAAATTATTTAATTAAAATGACGATTGTTAAATTCTACTGGTAAGGTATCTAATTAAATGAGTTACAAATATCTAGATGAATAGTATGGAGAATAAAATCATTGTTAATAGGCGTGGAGAGAATAAATGGAGCTAATTATGTAAATATTGGGACAATTTACAAGGAATGACTTATTTAAAGAATGAATGGTAGGAGTTAAAACAATTACACTCACGAGTTATGTTGGTTAAGGGTGCAGGTAAGTTCATTGAGCTTCAAGAGAGTTCTGTCTGTGACACTGTGCGTACCAGTGTTGTACATCACAGTAGCGGCAGGGACATGGCGGAGTCTTGTATATGATGGAGGAAGGTGTCCTGCCCTGGCACGGTGGTCGTTCTTGGGCAGATCTAGTGCTGGAAGAAGTGCGTGGCAACTCCATCTCCGTCGTAGGCGATCACTTCTTCAGGGTAACGGCTCAAAAGTTGGCGAGGAAGGGGTTGAGGGCTCGAAGAGGAGTGGTTACAGTTGAGTTGCGTTTAGCCGATCATCGTGGCTTGGCTTCTTGTTTCTTCATACTCTGGTATATGAGGGATTTGCTTCCCGGTCAGGTCTAATCCTGTCGGCTCTTTCTGTGATATGATCCTGTCGACTCTTCTGTGATATGATCCTGTCGACTCTTCTGTGATATGATCCTGTCGACTCTTCTGTGATGTGATCCTGATCGACTTTCAGTGTGGCATTACAATAATAATGTGGGGAGAGAGAAATAAGGAAACAACAAGTTTGGAAGATGGGACCCAGCAAACAGAGAGAGAGCGAGATAGCGCGTGGGGCTATATATATACATTTCAGTATAATCATTTAATTAATCTTCGTTTGAACACATTCCATATCATCAGAGTTGGTCGTTTGATATATTTTTAATTAGATAAAAATTTTTAAACCCATTTAGCTGACAAACACAAGTCGGCCTGGGATTGTGAGCCTTTCTTAAAGAGCTACTTACATTAATCCTGTGATTATGAGCTTTTATCAAGGAGTCACCTACCAACAACATGTGATTATGAGCCTTTTTTAAGGAGTCACCTACCAGCAACATGTGATTATGAGCCTTTTTTTAAGGAGTCACCTACCAGCAACGTGTGTTTATGAGCTTTTATTAATGAGCTACTCACATCTATATATGATTATGAGCCTTTCTTCAAGAGTCACTTACATGCAATTTGTAATTAGGTGTCTTTCTTACGGATCCACTTACATATCATCAAGTGATTATGAGCCTTTCCTCAAGAGCTACTTACATGCAGCGTGTAATTATAAGCCTTTCCTCAGTAGTTATTTACCATCAACGTGTGATTATGAGCCTTTCTTAAGGAGCCATTCAAGTGATTCCATGTGATTATATGTTAAAACAAATGTTGGCTCCTGAAGACAATAAAATCGGCACTGGAAAATAATACACGCTAGTTTGGAAGCGAGAGATTCAAGGTTTTTTGCAATTAAGGACACAACTTGAGGAATTAGAGTCTTTGATGCGTCCGGGTGTTTTTATTATTATTATTGAAGGAGACAGAGGTAATTTTGTTCACCTTTATATATCTCGTGTGTCTTCAATAAAAGTCACTGTGCAATCAAATCCGTTCAGAATTAATGTCTGAATCCCGATATACATTTTATAAGAGATACAACTTCCTTACATTTTATCCATGAGTGTATTGAAATATCGTCATATCAGGATTGAGACAATAACTCTGAAAGATATTTGTTATACAGTGACCTTTATTGAAGACACACGAGATAACCTAATGTAAACAAAAATTGCCTCTGTCTCCTTGAAAAAATAAACGAAGAGTGGTGGCATTTTAAACATCTCTTTTCCTTTAGAGGTCCATGAGTGTAAATTGTCAGAGAAATAATAACTATTGATATAATAAACTAAAAGTAAAATGTGGATATATTTAATGTCTACTTCAAAGGATTAATTACTGTGTTAGAGTAACATATTATTTCATTTTATATTATTTGCGGAAGAGTCTTTCTCGATGCAAATATTTAAATGTAATTCTATTGTCCTAAAATCTTACATCCCTAGTTTGCATAAATACCATTTCAAAGCTTCTACCCTTCAGTCTAGTATATATAGACAGAAGGATTCAATACAGTATTAGAGCTCTAAAAAAACGGTCTGGTAGATTAAATTGACGAAACCGCTCGCAGGATTCACCACTAATGAGCCAAGCTCTCCCATTATTCGTTTCATCACAGTAAGGTCAGTAGAAGTTTGATTTATTTGTTTAAAAAAACATACACCATTTAATGTCATCATCCGGTATATATAGATGGTGCCTTATTGTTTTGTATTGAAATTATATTTATACCGACAGATGGCGCAAACTCTCAATAACCTTTAATTATACAACCAAAAGATGCCAATATCTCTTGCTATATACATAGTTAGAAAAGTAAATAATTTATCTATTCGTTATATATAGTTATATTATATAATAAAAAGGCGTATATTGGATTTAATGAAAGATTTATTTTGCCAATATTTCGGCTGGCTGAACGCCAAACCTTTATCAAGGCATTACATTTTTGTATACACAAACTCAGCGCCGCATAGTGTTATAATATCACAGTTAAAATAATTTATAATAAATAATATAGTTATATATTCGTTAATTCGTCATATATAGATGGCGTGTAATATATTTGTTTTAATTTCATTTTATGCTTTTTTAAAATAATTAAATACATGTTTTAAATCTTTAATACAAATTTAACATATTAAATCGGTATTGAAATTCAAGCTATGACAGAATCTACCAAAATGACTATTGACTCGGGATACCAGCCTGAATTTCGTCTGACTTTAAATATTTATTCAGTTTTCAAGTGCAGAATTTCTCCTTTTTTATATTTGTCCTTCTGTGGATACTCGAAAAATCGTTCAGTAAAAAATTTCGACATTTCTTAAATGTAAAATATATAAAATGTAAATTTGTTGTCCCTTTAGATAGATTTTAAAAAATGTTCAAACCATATTATTATATATTTATTATTATGTATTTCTTAGGTATTATGTAAAGACACATAGTTTTTTTTATTATTTTCTTGAAGCGTATGATGTGCAGGATATGCCTTTTTTGTTTTTAAAATCAACACCTGACCCATTTTATAAATATATTTTTTTATTGTTTTTTTTTCACTCACACATAAATGTATATTTAATTAAAAAGGCATATATTGGATAAATAAATGTATATATACTATATATACATGTACATATATGTATATGATATTTTGATCCAATATATGCCTTTTTAATAAAAAAAAAGAATATATATATGTATACTTGTATATATTTATATAATATCATTAATTGATAAGTTCAAACGATAAATATTTATTAGCGAATTTAAAAAATAAGAGATTTGATTTCCATATATATTGAATTTATAAAATTTGGGAAAATATATATATCGGGATTCAGACAATAACTAAGATATTACACTAACTTTAAATGAAGACACACGAGATAACCAAATGTTAGAAAAATTGCCTCTGTTTCCTTCAAAAATAAAGAATTAAGATGACCAGCGATTTCAAATTATGAAACTTTCTTGAGTATTGTCCACGAGTGTATGCTATCCTCAGATATCTTTAATCACGATTATCGTTAAATCGAGATTAATATATATTTCTGATCAATTAACGTGCTGTTTGTTTGTTTTTCAGAATCTATGACGCCCTAGTCGGCCCAACTCTATTTGGATACAGACATCTCAAGGTAGGTTGAATGACTATATAAGAGTAAAAATTAATTCCCAACACCCACACTCTCAAAGTACGATAGGTCGTTTAAAACCAAAAGACGACTACATACAGAACGATTAATCTCTTCTATTTAATTATAGACACAGCTTGTTCTATATTGTTCTATATATAAGGTAGAACTCTAGAATCCCTACTATATAAATACAGTATTGAGTAAAATCAATCAAGCATCCAGGAAAAAGTGTCTTCTCAGTACAATATTTCGATTGAAACCTACAGACAGACTACATACATAATGACAAATCTCTTCTATTTCATTATAGACACAGATTATTCTATATTTTTCTATATATAAAGTAGAACTCTAGAATCCCTACTATATACGTACCATATTCAGTAAAATCAATCAAGCCTCCAGGAAAAAGTGTCTTATCAGTACAATATGTCGATTGTAACCTATAGACAGACTACATACATAATGACAAATATCTTCTTTTTAATTATAGACAGCTTCTTCTATACATCAATATCAAACAATATTGATTAAGCCATACTTTATATGTAAAATATAGGTATTTTCAAATATATTTACAACATTTATTATATAAAATGAATGATATTTATTAAATCTCAATGATATCCTTATTCATATAGTCAAATCAGTATGAATATGAAGCTTTCTCGTAATTGTATTGGAATTGTGAATATAATTAAGGAAAATCTACCTTTATTATTATAATATTCGTATTCATTGAAGCAAACAAGCTATATGTTAAAAATCTCCTATTCCTTGCTGATATTATAATTATATATATTATATATTATATTATTATTACACTCACCTTGACGAAACCTTTACGAAAGATTTCACCTTTTTTCATGTATATCAGGATTCAGAGAATAACTCTGGAAGATACACTCATGGACAAAAATTAAGGAAATTGTACCTTTTAGCATGTATATCGGGATTCTGACAATACTCTGTAAAATATTTGTTAGACAGTGATCATTATTGAAGACACACGAGATAACCAAGTGTAAACAAAATGTTTCTATATCTTTAAAAAAATACCAGACGACTGTGGTAACATAAAATATATAAACTTCTGTGGGCGGCTACACTTCCATATATTTTGTCTGAGTGTAGATAATTAAAGAACAAATTAAAAAGAACAAATAATTAAATTTCCTATATACTTTTCACACATTAATTAATTATTTGAGAACATAATTTAATTGTTTAAATATATTATTGTTAATTTAATATACCCGATACTAGAAATTAATATATTATTTAATCCAATTTCTCAAATATTTGGTTATTTTGAGCTATTTATCTAATCTTTCTATTATATCAGTTATAGAAGACTCAAAAATAGTAATTCTAATATAATAATTGAATTAACAAAGCGTAGATTTATTCTAAAATTACTTTCCCGCCAAAATAAGTGTGGAACTATCGGCTGCTACAAAAAAAAATTCTAGGCTTTCTTTTCGGCCTGGAATTTACCCAATATTCGCTCTCCATTACCTACAATTTCTGCTTACATTTTACTCTAACTTTTTAATTATCTTGCACGAAGCCTTTATTTAGTTATCTTTCAATTAGCCTAAAATATAATTAATAATTTTCCTTAATTAAATGATCTACAGGTAATACTCAAAAGGTTTGTCTTAATATCATTGCATAGAGTTATATTAGGTTGAAATATTAGGTTCTATTTAATTATTCTGCAGGAAAATAAAATCTATTTTCATAAAACTATAGCAAAAGTCAATATGAATTCTCACAAACGATATCTTTATATTTTTAATCTATAAATATATATTTGATATTATATATTGTTTTGAAAATAAAGCAATTCATAAATACATTTTTAATTAAAAAGGCATATATTGGATTAAAATATAATTTATTTTGGCAATATTACAGTTGGCTGAACGCTAATTTTTAACAAGGTATTATAACATTTTAATGTGTGTCACAAACTGTGTGTATTTTAAAATGTTATAATACCTTGATAAAGGTGGGCGTTTAGCCAACTTAAATATTGGTAAAATATATGATATTTTGATCCAATATATGCCTTTTTATTTAAAGATATATTATTCAAAGATAAACAAAATTTTGAAAGAAAAAAAAAAAGATTAATATAACAAATACGTATGTACAAGAATTACGAGTATTCAAGTTGGTTAGATGAAAAGAGAAAAAATATCAACACAATTGATATATGTACAAAGGGTTGGTATGAAAAATTAGCTAAATGAAATCAAATTGTAAAGTATTGTGTGTATTCCAGAAAAACTATTTACAGATTAAAGAAAGTTTTAAGGAATATTTTTGAATGAAAATATGCCAAATATTATAGAAATTTTCAATTATAACAATAGTAGAATGAGTTAATTTCTAAATAAAAACGTTCCAAAGGAATTTAGTAGTTTTTCTATAAAAATCAAAATAAATATACAAAATGAGTTGAATTTTATATATTTGTCTTTTGTTGAAATTAGATCAAACGAGTTTGATACATTTAGTCCCATTGTTTATTCTATACTCTTGAAAGAAGGGGCAATTTATAAAAATGAATTATTGAAAAAAATTCACTTTTGTATATTTTTCGATTATTATATTTCCATAAATATCCACAGGATTAACATCTTTTGTATTTTTAAAATTATTATATATCGAATTTAAGAATCTCATTTTTTAAACCATCTATCTCTATATACCGGAATTATTCCTAATAATGAATAATAACACACACACACAAAGCTTTTTTACGACCAGCGGTCTTATACGGATTCACCACAGAATGAAATAATAGATGAGCTCCTATACTCCAGGCAGTACAGCACCCAACAACAGCCTTCTGGTCCGACGCATGTCCAATGGACACACGTTCCTTTGTGCATATGTCATGGTTAGCGAATCACTGAACAGGCTAGTGTGGAATCAGCCGTGTTCTAGTCTTCGCTTTCCTCATCCAAATGGACCACAACATTCGACGTTTCTATTGATCTCTTCCGAACGCTGACTGCGGCCTTGTATAATTTATATAAACCAAAAAGAAGACCTTGATCAAGCGTCATTGCATCCATGTAGTTATAAATTTGTTGACTATTGGATTGAGACAAGAATAAGTCACCCAAGAGTTCACCTCTTTGTTTCTTCAAGTAACAGCAATCAAAAATTATATAATAAATAATAACATAAAATTATTAATAATGATAAACACAAATATATATTTAGTTTATATAATATTTAAGAACGCAAAAATATGTCCAGGGTAGCCTAATGGGCATGGCATCTGCCCGGTAAGCGGAACATTGTGGGTTCGATTCCCATCCCTGGACACTTTTATTTTTCCGTTTATCATTACTCTTCACAATTCATCCTTTTATACTTCATCCCTAAGGTTAGAAATAATCGTTATTTGTCTTTAAAATAAATTACGATTTTTCGTGTAAAAATAAATATTTGCGGTAAAATTTGTTTAACATCGTTCTACAATCATAAGCTGCATTATATTGTCACGTGGAAAATTAGGGAAGACAAAAACTTCAGGAGGAGACAACAAATACCTTATTACATAGCTTCCTCCCTATGGGAGCTGTGACCCACAGCTAGCAATTATTGTAGATACTGACAAGGATCTGACGTGTTTCTGCCAAGGATTCCATCGAAGTCTTGGAACTTTGTCCCTAGTAACTTTGTGTCCTTTTTTTGCGGCGTGAAGAGCGGCTTTGTCGTCGTATCGTCTATAGGGACATCGTCATCTTCGTGGGAAGTCTTGGCTTTAGCACGGCAGTGAAATCCTGGAGTCACTCTCTGAAAATGTATATCACAGCACCCATGGCTCCAAGGTCTTCTCGGCGATATTCAGTTTGTCTTCCCTAACTTACCCAGCATCTCCACCAAAATGTGGAAAATTAGAGAAGACAAAAACTTCAGGAGGAGACAACAATTTATTTCAGGCAAGGACAAACTATATATGGAAAACAAAAGATAAGCCACGAGGGATATTTACAGAGTAGCAAAATATAAACATAAAAATAACCACTCTGTTAATAAAAATAATAAAATTAATAAATACATTGTAACAATATTGTATTACAATTACTAAATACCGGCTATAGTTACACCAATGTACCATCCAAACAGATACACTTACCTAGCTACTCCTTTTCCCAAATAAAAAGGTGTGGTGTGTGTATATAGATTCAATGAACGGATTTAAGCTTAAAAGAAATAAGAGTTTCCCTAAGGCACTACAAATCTTCGAATAGAATAATCAGCTTACCTTTTAATTTGAAATTTTCTCTTTCCCTTATCCTTTCTCTATTTCATTCTTTCACTGAAAAAACTACCCATTTCTATTGTTTGCTTTTTCTCTATGTCTTTTGTTTTGTGGTAATATTAAGGTATAAACATATCACTTAGTTTTTTATTAAGGGATTTATTTTATGATGATAGAATATTTGTCGATATATATTAATATATATACTACTCTGATCAAAAGGTTTCGATACTTTGCTCACAATTAAAAAAAAAAACTTTATTATTCTACCAAATTCAAATTGTCCCCTTCAAAGTAGACCCCGTTGGCCGCGATGCACTTCAGCCACCTTTTTTTCGGCACCCTTGAATCCGTTTTTCACACAGAACTTGATGCAAATTCGTTAATCATCCATTTCGGTGACTAACGGAATCGAAGCAGGAGCAAAATGGCTTCATTTCGAACAGCCTCTGCTCGCACTGTTGAGGCGCGTGATTTTTGAAAATTGCCAGTTCTCGGGCGAGGGCGACGTTTGCGTTTGCCACAAACCGGGATAAAATATATTGAGTTTTCAGAATTTTATGAGCAAAGTGTCGAAACTTTTTGATCAGAATAGTATTTTAAATCATCATATATAGTATATATTGTAGTGTAGAAATCAAGTCTTTGTATATCTGGAGATGTGAAAGAATTTATTGATGACGTCACCACGACCAGTCGACAAATATTAACAAATTAACTAAACTATCTACAGTTAGAGAATATCGAGCAAACAAGCTAGGCAATCAAATGATGATTTAGCAAATGTAAAATTCTTAAACCTGTTTCAAATATTTTAGTTGAATAATTAAATTATTTCTTCGCCACAATATTATGATTTTATCAAGGTCTTCTCTTTAGTTCATATAAATTTTATAAGACCGCAGGCAACGTTCGGAGGAGATTAATAGATTGCTTGAATGTCGTGGTACATTTGGATGAGTAAAGCGGATACTAGAACGCGGCTGATTCCACACTCGCCTTTTCAATGATATGCTAACTTATGCACGGTGGATTCTGTGGCCACTGGACATGCGTCGGACCTGGAGGCTGTTGTTGGGTTCTGTGCTGCCTGGAGTATAGGAGCTCCATCTATGCTTCCTTCCTGTGGTCAATCTATATAAGACCGGTGGTCTCTCTCTGAATAAAGCTTTATGTTTGTGATATTAATTTATATTAAAATTATTATTACAATAATTCAATATGAAGATATATTATATATAATGCGCATATGATATATGTTTATAAATTTAATTTGCACTTTTTTGAACGGTCTTATACAGATTCACCACAGGAAGAAAGAATAGATGGAGCTCCTATACTCAAGGCAGCACAGAGACCAACAACCTCCAGGTCCGACACATGTCAGTGGCCCCAAATCCACCGTACATAGGTTAGCGTATCACTGAAAGACGAGTGTGGAATCAGCTGCATTCTAGTATCCGCTTTACTCATCCAAAAGGAACACGACTTTCGGCGATTCTATTAATCTTCTCCGAACGGTAACTGCGGTAGAATTTATATGAACTAAAGAGAAGACTATGATCAAATTATATATATATGTAATTAAAACAAATCAATTTTTACTACCTTAGATAAATACCCTTTTCCATGTGTCTAGCTTCAGTATCAGTATAATATATACTCCAATTATTTTATCATTGTAGTAAAGGCAGCTTAAAATTGATATATTTCAAAAATAATCATACAGGTCAAAAATAGTTCAAATTTCACATAAGAGATGGCACGCTATAATGCAACATATAAATTTAATTGCCAACTATATGAAACCATATTTGCGAAAGAGCTTTTCTCGGTGCAATTTCTTGATATTATTTGTATGCACCTCTACATACCTATAAGCTTATGTTCATAGGTTCCCTAAATATATCTAACTCAATATATCCCTACTAGCTGATTTTTTCTCTATTTTAAGATCAATTAATGTTCACACCAGGCGAACTATCTTCAATAATATTATATTAAACATGTATTCTATAATATTTGTTTATATTAAGGTACTAGAAGCATAGATAGAGGTATAAGGAAAAGCAATATATTCTACACAATTTATCCTTACTAGCCGAAATGTCTCTTTATTTTAAAAATAACGAATGTTGACTAGGCAATCTCTATCTTCAATGATATTCAACTCAGCATTTATTCAATAATTTTCCTTTATAATAAGGTAGTAGTATCATATTTAGAGGTATAGGTAAAAGCTATATATCCTTACTAACCGAAATTTCTTTTAATTTTAATATCAATCAATGTTCATACCAGACAAACTCTATCTTCAATAATATTCAAATAAGCATTCATTCTATGATTATTCTTTATAAAAATGTACTAGTAGCTTAGAGAGAGGCATAGGGAAAATAAATATATCATAGTCATAATCACCTTACTAGCTTGAATATCTCTTAATTTTAAGAACAATGAATGATCAACAGCCAATATCTATCTTCAAATATTAGCAACAAAACATGTATTAAATAATATTCCTTTAAAATAAGGTACAAATAGCTTAGTATAGATTTAGCTTAGCGACTAGCTCAGTATTAGAATAGACAAGTATAGGGAAAGCAATATATCATACTCAATATATGTTTCTTGATTTTAAAAACAATGAATGTTCAACAGGCAACCTCTTTCTCCATTAATATTCAACTAAACATTTATTCAATAATATTTCTTATAATTAGTTACGTGTTGCTTATAAAAATATATAGAAGGAAAAGCAATATATTCTACTCAAGTAGTAAGACAAGGAAAAGAGCGGTAAGTTTGAGAAATGCAGTAATCCTGTGAAATACTGCCACCGCAGCCGTTTGAATGGTTCCTGAGGTTTAGAAATATTTATTGCACTTTGTTATACCCCAGCGATGTATTCACGATTGAGTTGTTTTGGGTATTCCCGCAATACCTTTGATATTGGGGTAGATTCTCTTTATATTTTTTATTTCTATTTAGATAGCGTATTAAAAAACCTCAATTTTGTTGCCCATTGTATTTCCCTTTATAATACAATCATTATATTAATTATCACAGGTTTGTGTATTTCGACGAATTACAAAAAGTTATAATATAACTATTTTCTATTAATTGTAGAAAGTAGATTACGGGTGAGCCCTTTTTCAGCAAACTAAAACATGAAAAGGTATTGAAGAGAGATCATATAGAATTTTAATTTGGCACATAAATATCTTGTATTTAATTAGAAAGGGAAATATATATGTTATATAAAAATATTATTTTATTTAAAGTTATATTTCATAGATTCAAATATTCTGTTTATATCTACCATCAGATGTCGGGAATTTACCTATAAAAACCGAATATTGTTGTTTCTCGATGGCCGGCTCAAACCTTTGTAATTATGTAAATAATATTTTTCTCTTGTTCTACTCGCCTTAAGACAGGCAGTACTTTTATTAAATAATGATTTTTATATATTTCCTTAGTCCAATTAAAGATATTTTTGATAACTATTTTTATTATTTTATTTAATTATTAACTCGACTGCAAAACAGTGTCCTCATGGATTCCGGAATCAAGAATATGATCAATAAAGAAAAAATCATGAAAGAAAAATCGAAATTTATTTTAAAGAGAAATAACGATTATTTCTAATCCTAGGATGAAGTATGAAAGGATGAATTGTGAAGAGTAATGATGAAAAGATAATTTTAAAATGTCGTTCTACAATTATAAGGCGCATTATATTGTTTAATAAATTACTTTATATAATATTTACGAACGGAAAAATATGTCCAGGGTAGCCTAGTGGACATGGCATCCGCCCGGTAAGTGGAAAACTGTGGGTGATATTCCCATCCCTGGACACATTTATTTTTCCGTTTATCATTGCTCTTCACAATTCATCCTTTCATACTTCATCCCTAGGGTTAGAAATAAATATTATTTCTCCCCTTAAAATAAAATGCGATTTTTCGTTCAAAAGAAACATATGCGGTATAATTTTCAAATGTCGTTCTACTAATAAAAATAGAATTACGGCGTCTTATGCTTTTTTATAATAATTATTATAGTTCTCGAAATTAAAGATACTTCAGCCAGTATAAATATTTTTATTATATCGACGTTTCAGAAAAAATTCTTTATTAAATAAAATCATTATTATATACTCTACTAAATTTATATCAAATATATTAAACCATCATATATCAATTTAAAATAGATATTAATATAAAATATTCAATGTTTACTTACATATAAATGTGTTTTCAAACTGCAATAGATTTTGTTTTATTCTAATATAGTTCAAAATTTTTACGGCAATGGGTGGAAAATATTGCCTAATTCTGGTCGAAATTCTATTTACACAAATATAAATTTTTATTATTTTTCCAATTTGAGAATAATTCTGTTGAAAAAACAGCCCCTCGTTTGTCTTGTGATATTAGCATAATATTGCTTGGGAAGATTGATGTTAGCTAGGATGACGTTAAACTTGAATTTGGATGTTTATTGATTGATTGAGCCTTGCGAATAGTTGGTTATTTATTTTATTGATTGTAACGTTTATTATTTAGAAATAAAGGATAGTCATTAACTTAGTATTAAATATTAACTTATCGGGATTCAGACAATAACTATAAAAGTTATTTGATACTCAGTACCTTTTAAAATTACAAATATTTTCTCACAATGAGTTTTTTTTATTCAAAAACGCTAGCTTTCAAGCGATAATCGTTCTTCAACGGGCTTACTAAAATCGACTTTATCCTACCAGAAATATTTACAAAAACAAATACGATAAAGTCGATATTTTATTAAGCTCGTTAAAGAGCGATTATCTCTTTAAAGCTAGCGTTTTTCTAATAAAAAGAAACTCATTGTTTAAAAATATTTGTAATTTGAAATTTTTTTTTCACAATATTATAATGAACAGTAACCTTTATTGAAGACACACAAGATAACCAAGTGAAAAAGAATTGCCTCTGTCTCCTTCAAAAATACAAATAACGACCCTGCAAGACCTATCACTTCCTTGATTTTTCTCGATGAGTGTTTATAGAGACTTAACCTAAAATATCCTTACATAATCTAAAATTAAATAAACCTAAACTAACCAAATTCAATCATAACGTATTGATTTACTCAGCGGCACTTTACAACCCTTAGTGGTATACATTAAATAAATATATAATTTAATATCAACATGGTTAACCATAAAATATAAACAGAAAAGGAACTTATCCCAAATTACAAAGAGAAGGAAAGTACAATGTTGTTGACTGCCTAACTATGAGAAAAAATCAATGAATAATTGAATATTTTACATCAATAAATAAATACAAAGAATTAAAGACAAAATATTTTCTCACAATGAGTTTCTTTTTATTACAAAACGCTAGCTTTCAAGCGATAATCGCTCTTCAACGGGATTAATAAAATATCGACTATATCTTACAAGAAATATTTACAAAAACATACGTGGGTATTTACAACTGAAATATTTTAAATTGGTTTGTAACTTAACAATTATAATGAAATATGTTAATTTACATTTTCAGGGAATCTAGAACCTATGAAATTGTTAAATTACATACCAAATCAAAATTTTTCAGTTGTAAAAATCCACGCTGCGCGAGTATGTTTTTGTAAATTATTCTTGTATGATATAGTCGATTTTTATTAAGCCCATTGTAGAGCGATTATCGCTTGAAAGCTAGCGTTTTGATATAATAAAAAAAAAACTAATTGTGAGAAATTATTTTGTATTTTTAAAACTTTTTTCACAATTCTATCATGAAATACAGAGCATATTACGTTCATCATTTGTATCCACAGTAATAGATTGTAAATATCACTTTGATGTTTTACTATTTAGGCTAGAAGCTCATTTCTGTATACCACTATTGGAGGTAAGTAGCCGCTGAGTATATCACTATGTTAGGTTAGGTTGAATTAGGTTAGTTTAGGTTTAGTTATTTTTTAGATTAAGATAAGTTATTTTAGGTAAAGTTTCCATACAGACTCATCGAGAGAAAAATAAAGGAAGTGGAAGTTCTATTAATTAGCAGGGTAATTTTTCAAAGAAGACAAAGGCAATTCTTTACACTTGTTTTTTTTTTCGTGTTTTTTCAATAAAGGTCACTGTGTAAAAAATAACTTTCAAGGTATTGTTTGAATCCCGATATACATGCTAAAAGGTACAACTTCCATAGGTTTTGTCCATGAGTGTATCTTTCAAATTTATCGTCTCTATCCTTATACACATATATAAAGGAACAACTCCTCAAGATTATTTTTCATGAGTGTATATGCATACCTCCATTATTTTTGCCACAACTAAAAAAAATCTCCATTTTGATAAAATAACGTTGACAATTAACACACAAATACAGATGTATATATTAAAATATTCATTATAATTTCGGCGCAATAATACCTGTTATATTGTAAATATTCCGAAATATTTTTGACCAAACTATTATAATTCACAATTTATCACAGATCATGGAAATTTCAGGTTTTTTCTTGAGAAAATTCAGGCTGTGCAAGATTCGACATGTTTCTGTGGATTGGGGGAACAAACTTCAATACATCTCTTTCTAGAGTGCCCTGTCTTTCAAGATTACAGAGTCAACAACGGTTTAATGGCTTTAGGCCCTATTGATTTAATTTCAAGTAAGGATACATATATAAAATTTAATTTACTTTGTAAATATATTTTGGATTTCATTAAGAAAAATGGTCTTTGATGTAACGATCTCAAGGAAATTTTGGACATTTTATATGGTTGTAAACAATAAATAGGTGTATGCGTGTATATGTGCGTATATATTTTTTAATTTAATGATGAAACTGTAAATAAAATTCAAAGAATATCTCTATATGTAGATAATATTTTTGAATCTTTCTAAGTCGCTTTCTGTGTATCTTTCCATGTTGAATATTTTCTTTGTTATATTTGTATGTACATTTAGCGCAAGTGTCCCTAGGGGGACATAGCGTTTTGAATTGAAATAAATAAACAAAAATAAATAAATACCTATATGTAAATAGATAGGTTTGCATATACATCCATATATTTTATCTGATAATATAACCCTATAATTCATTTCGACAAAATACCGCCGGGAAATAACACAAATACAGCAGATATATAATTTGAATCATCATTTCGTCTCCAGACGCACTTGTTAGGCGAATAGGTAAATATTTATATATTTACATATATAAATCAATTTTATTTTTAATACCTTACCATAAATTTCCTTTCGAAAATATCACGTCGATATATTAAAACAAATACAGTTGAAATATTAATTAAATAATTCGGCTCCAGACGTAGTTGTAAGGTATATATGCAAATATATATATTTGCATAGATACATAAATTTTTTCCAATATCTTAACTTATTTTCTTTTCGTAAATATTATATCGAAATATCAGCACAAATACATAATATTTATAAATTAAAAACATAATTATTTGATCTTCATAATTACTTCTTAGGTAATATGTAAATGGAAATATATTTGCATATATCCATAAATTGTATCTGATATCTTAACCATAAATTCCCTTTCGACAATATTACATTGAAATTTGGTACAAATACAGGTGAACGTTTGATAAATTAAAATCCAACTAATTAAAAACTTTCAAATTGATTACTTCTAGAAATATTTCAAGAGAAACATTAATAGAATTTATATAAAAAAATGTTACTTCTTAAACCCAAGACCTGAACTACCCAATTGAAAAATAAATACATGTTTTTAGAAATTTCGAAATTGCTTTGTCCACGAATTTATTTTTTATCATTTTTAGGAAGGAAAGGGAAATTTAACTGTCACGTTAAATTAAATGCCTTCATATTTAAATTTTTCTACTCACCGAAATGTTATTTATTTCAAATAATTTAAAATTTCATTAGTTTTGTGCCTCTTTTTGGAGTGTCTTCTCTTTTATTATTAATGTTAAGATAAATTTAAAAAAGAACTTCGATCTTATTTTCTTTTTGCAAAAGACAAAGAATAAATATGATATTGTATATAGGAAACTATATTTTATGTATAAAGAGAGAATGTGTTTTTCATGCTTTGTTATTTGATATTTTGATGTTTTAATATTGTCTCAAATTTCGAATTATCTCAAGTACAGAATTTCTTCTGATCAATACTGATAGGCAATGACAATTAAAATAATTTTATTGACATCTTGTCAATACATGCAAAGTACACAGTCTGTACTATTTAAAAAAAAAGATAATATGCATTATATACACTATGTACAATGAATATTGCGCCTCTGCCAGCGCTTCAGATTTTAGTGGAGTATGACCAGCGGGTCTCCAGCGAAACCACGTATTTAACGATCTACGAAGAATACTGCTAGAGGTTTGTTTAAAAATATAAATCACTATAGAAAATGTATTCCTCTAATTTAAAAAATAAAAGTAAAATTACTACACATATTACACTCATGACCAAAACTTAAGATTGGAAAGACAAATTGGTTCATATTTGGTTATCTCGTGTGTCTTCATGAAAGGTTACTGTTTATCAAATAACTTTCAGAGTTATTGTCTGAATCCAGATATACCTGCTGGAAGATACAAATTCCTTAAGTTTTGTCCATGAGTGTATATTCCAGAGTTATTATCTGAATCCCAATATACATGCTAAAAGGTACAACTTTCTTAAATTTTGTCCATGAGTGTAAACTGATATCTTTTGGTATATGTATATAAAGTTATTTATTAAAAAAAAAGAAATAATAATAAATGGATATTTATTAATCAATATTATTAACATATCGAATATTAAAATATAATATTATTCGACCTGTGATTGTACGACATTTTAAAACTATCCCGCATGTATTTCTTTTCAACGAAAAATTCAAATTAATTTCAAGGAGAAATAATGATTATTTCTAACCTTAAGGATGAAGTATGAAAGGATGAATTGTGAAGAGTAATGATAAACGGAAAAATAAAAGTGTCCAGGGATGGGAATCGAAACCACAGTGTTCCACTTACCGAGCAGATGCCATGTCCACTAGGCTACCCTGGACATATTTTTCCGTTCGTAAAGAATACATAAAGTGGTTTATATTATTAACCTATTTCTGTTGTATATATAGAGAGAAAATATCTACTTTCTTATAGCTTTTTAAAGAATATATAAGTTTACACAAGTCAAAAGTTTCAAACTTAAAGATAAAAGAGCAGTCACGAAACCCAACTTTCTAGAAAAATAAATAATAAAAACATTTTGTGAAACACCTAATAGAATCTATATAACTTCAACATTACTATAAACAAAATACTTTCAAGTTTTTTTTTTTTATAATTCCTTAGATTATTATATAATATTTACGATAGCACATGTTTGCGTTGTTATATTATGTGGTCTAAATATTACTAGCCGAATGACCCGGGCAACGCCCGGGGTTTACCCGATTAAATGCTTTTATTCAAATACTATTCGTTACAATTATAAATTGACGCCGTGGATGTCATTCTTGTATAATATATAAATGAGTTTTAAAAATTGTAAAAAAAAAAAAAAATGCATCGGCCGGGAATCGAACCCGGGGCGCCCGCGTGGCAGGCGAGCATTCTACCACTGAACCAAAAGCAAACGGTGACAGAATAAAGAACGCATGACGATGATAACTGTATATTATCCGTGACAGAGGCGGCCGATGAGGAAACACGGTCGTGACTATATATAGTAATAATCCAAACTGTACATTATCATGGATGTGGTCTTGTTACCTTGTGTTTATAATCTATAATCCAAATTGTACCTTATCATGGATGTGGTCCTGTTACCTTGTGTTTATAATCTATAATTCAAATTGTGCCTTATCAAGGATGTAGTCTTATTACCTTGTGTTTATAATCTATAATCCAAACTGTACCTTATCATGGATGTTGTCTTATTACCTTGTGTTTATAATCTATAATCCAAATTGTACCTTATCATGGATGTGGTCTTATTACCTTGTGTTTATAATCTACAACGCCCGGGGTTTACCCGATTAAATGCTTTTATTCAAATACTATTCGTTACAATTATAAATTGGCGCCGTGGATGAAATTATCTATATATATAAAAATGAATGTATGTGTGTGTGTGTGGTCTGTTTGTCCTTTATGCCTGACCAAACCACTCATTGGAACGCCATGAAACTTTGGGAAGTTATTTAGTATAGTACTGGGAAGGTTTCTAGCAAATAAAATTTTTGAAATAACTTTTCGCTTTAAAATAATCAAGATAAATATTCAAATTTATCTGTTATAATTCAACAATCTGTTCTAAATATTATCATGATGATACGATGATTTTGTAATGTAGAAAATTAGGAAAGACAAAATTCAGGATGACACGGCAATTTATTTGAGACAAGAATAATGATACAATTCCAAGGCAAGATACTATTCCTTTAACTTTCATTTACCGAGGGAACCAATTAATAATGATTTTATTCAACTTATCGAGTGTTTTTCAAGGGACCGGGAAAAAATGTTCACTTTATCGAGAGATTCATTAGACAAACCTTTACTCGGGTAAAACCCGGGCGAAGCCGGGTACGTCCATACAAGAATAATGATACAATTCCAAGGCAAGATACTATTCCTTTAACTTCCAATTACCGAGGGAACCAATTAATATTGATTTTATTCAACTTATCGAGTATTTTTCAAGGGACCGGGAAAAATTTTTCACTGTATCGAGAGATTCGTTAGACAAACCTTTACTCGGGTAAAACCCGGGCGAAGCCGGGTACGTCCGCTAGTTGTATAATATATAAATGACTTTTGAAAATTGAAAAAAAAAAAAAAAAATGCATCGGCCGGGATATATATAAATGTAAATTATTATTTATATACACCAACGAAGATAGAGAATAAAATATAAAATAAAATAAATATAAACACATTTCATCATTTTATTCTCTATCTTCGTTGGTGTATATAAATAATAATTTACATTTATAATATTCTTTCTCTCAATTTACAGCTTGGCCTGTTGAAGGATCGATAAGATCCGAAAGCTAGCATATTAAAAATTTTATGTATAAAGAGACGCATTGCTATCGTTTGTTTTTATTTAATAATTTATAGCAATTCTTTTGTCTATATATATATATATTTTGTAATACAATCAATACAGTCATGGGGCTCGAGGTTTCAGGAGTCTGGGTTAATACATAAAGGACGAGGGAGGTTGGATTGCACCTTAGAGAAACCATAGACCAACAACACAGGCAAGGTCCAGGAGGGTCTGATATAAGATGTCGAATGCCCAGTGTCTGGTCGTAAAACTCAGTAATGACTTATGGAAGATGCCCGGGAAGGATCCAATTTGTCTGATATAATCTCAACAATCGCTATTTAGACCTGCCCATCAACCTCAACCATTCTTGGAGGTGAACATATTTTGTTGAACCGACCCTGCTGACCGTCACGGCGATGTTAAAGCTTTATCGATACTTAGGGAATGGTTATAGTAGTAGAAGGTAAAAGTAAACAGAGATGAGAGGTATTATATTACAGTTAAACCAGTCTATATCACCCCCTCTAAATAGCGCCTCAATCTCTATAGCGCTCGATTTTAAACGTTAAGTTTGTATTATGTATAAAAGAAACATTCGTGCTTTTAAATCCTTTCATTTTATATGTATAGATGGCGCGTTATTTCTTCGTGTTAATATATGACTAACTGGCGTTGTCTTTATTGTTTGCGGAAGAGCATTGCTCGATGCAAATATTTGAATGTAATTCTACTGTCCTATAAGCTTATGTTCATAGTTTTCTTGAAAACCATTTCTGAGATTCCACCCTTCAGTGCTGCGTATTTGAACAGAATCGTCAAATACAGTATTAGAGCTCTGAGAAGCAGTCTGGTGGATTAAATTGGCGAAACCGCTGGGAGGGTTCACCACTGATGAGCCAAGCCCTCCCAATATATTTTTCATCGCACTAAGGACAGTAGAAGTTTTTATTATGTATAAAAGAAACGTTCTTGCTTTAAATCCTTCCATTTTATATGTATAGATGGCGCGTTATTGCTTTGTGTTAAACATTAAAATGTAAACATTTTACATAAAGGTGACCTGTCTATAGCACCCCCTCTCTATAGCACCCTATTTTGCTGAGCCCCACGAGGGGGCGTTATTGACAGGTTTAACTTTATATACAATTTGAATACAAATATTATATACAACTTGAAAAAATAATATTTTGTGAAATATTTAGGTTTCTCTAAGTGAGGGAGGCTCTTCCAACTTGAGCGAGTTCTCCTCAAACAAGAAGAGGATATAACCGAAACTCTTTCAGTTCAACAGTATAGAAGTAACAATAGAGGTGAATATTGGAAGCTACAAAAATGGCTAGTGCATCGTCATCCTAACGATGCCCGAAGACTCAGCTTTGCAGGTAAAGAGACCGATAGATATTGTTGCACCAAGTTGCAGCTTTGCAGGGTCGTCGACCTTGGTTTCTTCCTTCTTGGTGTTATACACGTTTCCCGAGAGGGTTTCCATACTCAAAGCAAATAAATAAAATTAAATAAAAATAAATTACCTTTTGAAGTTATTGCGTTTATTTATTCGTTGTCTTCCTCGTAGTTCATCGATCCGCAGTTTTGGTCTGGGTCCTCTCTCGCTCCAATAACAAATCAAGATATATGTACAATAAAATATTACAAAAGGAATGAAACTATGAAAAGGAATTATGATAATCTAAATTATCTGTTTTAAATATATATTAAATATCATAGAATATTTCGAATAAATGTAAGGCGCATTAAAATCGATGCAACAATATATAGATATACCTATAAAAATACAATGTTAGAATACAAGTCATATATACAATATTACATAAATATGGTAGATAAAAACTGGCAAACAATTGAAAGGTTTCATCTATGATTAGCCAGGCCTTCACATTATTTTTTTCTTCTTTAATAAAATCAATAAAGCATCCAGGGCTAAGTTTCTCGCACAATTTTATTTCTCTATATTTATACTAACCTGTCTTTTAACTAGAGAAACTTGTAGTATAACTTTTAGCTTACTAGAACAGGTTATCTTGAAGTTATATTCCTAGTTGATTCTGTTAAAGGGCATCTTAGCCCAAAATCTAGAGAAATGGAATTATACAAGAAATTTGGCCCTTTAGCTTTATCGATTTTATTGAATTATAAGCCAGGGTAAAAGAGAGAACATTTATTAGTTTTATCAGAAAAAATCAGTAATGGAATTAGAAATTTGTTTATTTTCCAATTTAAACATACGCTTTAAAAAAGTTTGATTTTCCTATATACATATGTCTTCATAAATCAAATAGGTAAGTGTCCTAACCGCTCATATAATATATTTCTTTCTTATTTTTCCATATTTCTTTATACACAATGAAAAATAATTTAGAGAGTGGTTGAATGAATAATTTAACAAACGCCATAAATATTTTATTCAAGAGGAATATCCATTTCCAGAAAGGTGACATGTGAGATGTACATTTAAGATGGTATTTTATAGAAGTAATTACATTTTATGTGTAAAAAAAAATAAAGAAATTCATATTTAAAATAGTGTTTACTATTCACATTTTACATAGGAATATATATATATGTAATATAATTTGTTGAAGTTACTGTTGACTTTTGTAGAATCCTGTCGACTAGCTGTAATATGTTGTTGAGTTTGATGTCGACTACTGAAATAATATTGATGATCCTGTCGACTCATGTAATGTTGAAGTCCTGGTAGCTCTTGTTGTACTGAAATAAGTTGAAGTTCTGGTGACTCCTGTGTAGAGAGAATCCTGTGATGAAGTGATGATGAAGTGTTGACTCTCGCTATACTGTGTTAACCGAGAGGAACAGTCAGGATGTAGAGTTTCCCAGTACCTCTCTGCACCTTGGAAGACCTTTAAAATTTCTCACAAAATACAGGCAGTCGTGGTCGAGGCAGAGTGGAAAGTTTGGGAATGTCCACACAAATAACGAAGACACAATTGCACTAAGAAAGTTCCGTTAACAGATAAAAGTTGAGCGCTAGGAGCGAAAGATGGAGATAGAAGTTTCTTACTCGTCTACATGATGGATGAGATCGACATGACATACGACCGACGCGGGCTTGCACTAAGGGTGAACTAAACTGTCAAGTGACTGTAAAGTGATTGAATTTATAGGTTAAAGACGGGGGGCCTTATGTGACAGGGGGCCGTTTCTGAGAAAGGGGGCTTTGCATGTCCAGGTGTGAGAGGGGTCTCTGCATTCCACCAGCTGTGACAGTGTGGGTGGTCTTGTCGTGGGAATTGTAAATCTATCTGATTTTGACGTTATGACTTCCATCTCTTGCTTAGCTCAACTCTTAAATCTATTACAGAGTTTATTTATTTATCCACTTTGTACAAATTACATTACATATGATGATGTAAAGACACATGTCAATAATACGTATAATCATTAACAGCTGTGTTTCTATTATACAACATTAAAATCTTGTTATAAGTTATATACATGGGGTTGTTGGCTTAAATTACCATATATATATTTGAAATTAGAGCAATCTATAAATAGATCTTTAATTAAAAGGCATATATTGGATCAAAATATAATTTATTTACCAATATTTCATTTGGCTGAACGCCAACCTTTTTCAATGTATTATAACATATTGTAGCGTAGAAATCAAGCCTTGAAATATCCTAAGGTGAAAATTATTTATTGATGACGTCACAGCGACGAGTCGGCAATTATTAACAGGTCAGCCCAAAACTATCTACCGCTAGAGAATCTTAAGCAAGCAAGCAAAGAAATATTTTAAAGATGATTTCACAAATACAGATTAATATATATTTTTATAATCTGTTGAATATATTTTCATTGAATAATATTAAATTAAATAATAAAATATTTCTTCGCCACATAGCCTCCTCCTATAAAGAGCATCGACCCGATGCTCAGAAGGAGACTTACATCGTCAGTCTTAAGAACTAGTACTATGGCCAGGGATATTTTCAGGTGACTGCGGTGGATGTCTTCTTTCAGTTGAGATATCTTCTTCATGAGGGCTTGGTAGGTCTATGTTTACGTCAAGGTAGCTTTTTCTCATTTCTACTGTGGTCGGTAAGGGGGGATTTTATAACTTTGCGGCCTCACCTCCAATGTGGTCTATCATCTAGTTTTAATGGCGGGGCGTCCAGCTAGATCTTCTAGCAGGTGAGAAATGTTGTCTGTTTCAACCGCGATATGAAGTAGGGCTTCGGTAGCGAGTGAAAGTTTTCCTCGATGATTCGTCATTGGGGTCCTGAGATTTAGCTCGAGAGTTGTAGGATACCATTGCGTCTTGCTTTCTTTGGAAATAGTCATTTCTCCTTTCCTCATTGTGTCTCTTCCTGTCACGGCAATAGCGGACGACGTGACCTGGGTGACCGCAGTAGAAACAGATTGGCCTTCCCTCAGTTGTACGCCAATCATTGGTGTCGCGTCTTTCTCCTTGTTTTGGGTATCGAGGTTCAGGGTGCGGTCTTATAGTTTCGGCCACATATCTAGTATTTAAAAACTGTCGGGGTCTTTCCTTCTGAGGGGGACTTCTCCTAGACTTTGAGATTGGCGCCAGGGTTCTTCCAATCTCCTCCTTTACAATTTCTTCGATTGTAGCATTTTTTGGTTCCTCCCGAGGAGAGCCTAATGCCCGCTGTACCTCCTCACGAACAATTTGCCTAATCATAGATGACAGATCTTCATCATCCTGGTCACAGAGAGAGGCTACATTTGGTAGGCGCTCGTACCTGGTTGGGGTAACTCGCCTACAACGGAGCGCTTCGACACGGCGACATTCCATAATGAATTGCTCGGTGCTCTGTACATCCCTCGGTAGGAGTGCTTGATAAACCTCCTCAGCTATCCCCTTCATGAGGTGGGAGATTTTATCTTCCTCACTCATTTGAGGATCAACCTATTTGCACAAGCACAGGAGATCCTGGATGTAACATTCGGTACTTTCACCTTTTAATTGTGCCCGTGTTTTAAGTTTCTTCTCCGCTTGCAATTTTGAATTTTCTTTTTTTCCGAACACATTCTCTAATTGAGATGTGAATTCCTTCCAAGTCTGTATGCTTTCTTCGTTGTTCTCAAACCATTTGAGAGCAGTTCCAGACAGATAAAAATAAACTTTAGTAAGACAAAGGGTTTCGTCCCAATGGTTGTACCTTGCCACACGTGCATACCCTTTTAACCATTTTTGGAGATCTTCACCATCCTCCCCGGAGAAAATGGAAGGGTTTCTTGGCAGATGTTGGACAACGTGGTTGCTCACCTGAGTACCTTCCTTCTTTACATTCATAGAAGTTTCTTCTGGCTCAACAGAATCAATTTTTCTTTTATTTCTTAATGGGTATCGGTCCAGTCTCTCCACCAGTTGTAGCGTAGAAATCAAGCCTTGAAATATCCTAAGGTGTAAAATTATTTATTGATGACGTCACAGCGACGAGTCGACAATTATTAACAGGTCAGCCCAAAACTATCTACCGCTAGAGAATCTTAAGCAAGCAAGCAAAGAAATATTTTAAAGATGATTTCATAAATATAGATTAATATATATTTTTATAATCTGTTGAATATATTTTCATTGAATAATATTAAATTAAATAATAAAATATTTCTTCGCCACAATATTTATGTGTGCCAACAACAAACTCAGCACCACATAACGTCAATAGAATTAGGTTAAATTAATATTGTTTGCCTATATTTATATCGAATTTTTTATCCTTATTGAAAAAAAGCAAAATAAAAATTAAATGAAATATATTAACGTTATGTGGCGCTTAGTTTGTTGTTTACACAAATTAATATATTATAATACCTTGAAGGAGGTTGGCGTTCAGCCAACTGAAATATTGTTAAAATAAATAATATTTTTATCCAATAAATACTTTTTATTCACAGGCATATACCTGAAAAAAAGCAAAATAATATTTAAAAAAGGTCAGATGTTGATAATTCTGCACCAAATTGCAGTGTGTGTGTCTGGCAGAATCTTCAACCTTGATTCTTTCCTCAGACATGTCTTGTATCTTCCAGAGCGTGTTTCAAACATCCTACAAGGATAGATAAGTAAATAATGGGAAAACAATATCTTTAGATAGCCCCAAGAATAATTTATCTATTTCTAACATCAGAGTTTAAAGAGTTGTGTAGTCATGATGTTTCAAAATACACATGGGGATTTCATAGAGTATATTATAAAAAAAAAACGAAAGAAAAAGTAAAATATAAAAAGATCAGGTGTTGAAATCAATATTAAAAATGGCATATCCTGACCAGGAGCATATGTGCTTTAGAACAATATAAACCTTATTTATTTATATCAAATATTGTTTTAATTAATTTTAAGTGATTTGATTCTATTGAAATATGAATTGTATCTACTGAATATATATATATAAAATTCCTTGTTTATATAACAACTACCAATATAAGGAAATCATATATATCAATATTCAAAATAAACATTCACGATTCTTTATAGAAGGAGATTATAGAAAATAACAATGGGTATAAACAAAATCGAGGATAAACACTCATTGACAAAATTAAGTAAATGAAAAGTTTTTGTTATCGTCGGTTGTCTGTTTTTTTTTTTTGAAGAAGAAAGATACAATTTTGTATACACTTGATTATCTCGTGTGTCTTCAATGAAGATCACTGTGTATCAAATATATTTCAGTTTTATTGTCTAAATTCTGATATAAAAGCTGAAAGTTACAACTTTATTAAGTTTTGTCCATGAATGTATCTTTCAGAATTTTATTTGAATCCCGATGTACATACTAAAAGGTACAACTTTCTTGAGTATTGTCCATGAGTGTATCTTTCAGAGTTATTGTCTGAATCCCGATATATATGCTGAAAAGTACAACTACCTTAAGTTTTGTCCATGAGTGTATCTTTCAGAGTTATTGTCTGAATTCCGATATACATGCTAAACGGTACAACTTTCCACATTAAATAACCAAATATTACAAACATTACATTACCAAATAATCAAACCTGACCTTACATTTTCTATTAATACAACCATAATTATATGTAATTGTGTATTAATAATATATTTATCACAATATAAACGAGATTGCAATATCAATTGATATTTAACCCACCTTGTATTTCTCTCTTCAAACGGTCCCTGAAAATAATTAATTAAATCCCTACCATATATTTAATTGATTGAGGGTCTGTAATAATCAGGAGATAAACACAAATTCAAATAAATTAAGTATGGATTGGGCTTGCGAATATAAACTTTGAAGAATATAAATTATATCAAATGAATACACTTACCATTATACAAATATGAATAAAACTGATTGTGTGATGGTTTGGATTTTTAGTTGTGCAGACTTATTCTATTCATGCAAATTTATTCTACCGTGTTATTATACCTATCATAGTGTTATTGTCAAATATATATATACACTCATGGACAAAACTAAAGGAAGTTGTACCTTTAAGAACGTATATCGGGGTTCAAATATCGTATTGAATCCTTTTTTTTTCTTAAGAAATTGTCCGTTAAATAGCCGCCCATTCTTGCAAAAGTGTAAACCCAACAGTAAATTTAATTAAACAAAAGGCGCTTAGGCACATTTGTAATTGCAAAAATCGATCTAAATTACATGCAGCGGTTACAAAGATGCAATATTCGTCATACATAGTTCCATGTTTATATATATATATTTTGAAAATAGAGCAATCCATATTTATTTCATTAGATAATAAAAGGCATATATTGGATTTTATAAAATATTTATTTTGCCAATATTTCGGCTGGCTGAACGCCAACCTTTATCGAGGCATTACATTTTTGTATACACAAACTCAGCGCCGCATAGTGTTATAATATCACAGTTGAAATCAATTAAAATACAGAGTAGGTGGGAGAAAATTGTGCATGAAAAAAAATATTATAAAAAATGCAATCAAAAATGTAAAATATCTTAAAATATAAAAGGAAAAAGTTCTATCTTATATTTAAAAAATTGTAAAAAGTATTTAAAAATAATTCATTAATAACTCATAAAGAGATAAATGTAAAAATATATGTATATATTAAAACATTTGAAAATAAATTTAAAATGATTTAAATAATAAACTGTAAGAACCCCTTATAAAAAGTTTTTAAAAATGTGGGTATTTAAAAAATTCATTTCAAAATTTAGGAGATCGATTTATAAATAAGTAAAAAATATTTTATAAAAATGCATTAAAATGAAAGTTAAAACAATTTAGGATGAATAAAAGAGAAAATAAATTAAAAAATGGAAACTAAAAAGTTTAAATAATTGCATGTAAAAAGTTTAATATTTAATGTATCAATACTTTTGCGTTTTGAAGCGATAAATGTAAAAATAATTAAACAAGTGGTATGTATTAATTACAGTGAAAATATAATTTCAGTGAAAATATAATTTAAGAAATCGCGGGTATTACAACAAAATATAAAGTGCTATAAAAAGCAAAAAATATATAAAAAAGCAAATTATGAAATTTAAAAAACGGCACCTCTCCCTTTAAAATAGTACATAATAAGTCAATTAAAAAATAAAAAATTAACTAATTGAAATTAAAATAATTAGACAAAAAAAAAAATTAAGATCTAAATGGTGTGTAGATGTCTGGTAAATCAATTTTCCTATTTATGCTTTCTTTGTCTTCTACAGAGGCCCAGCTTTCTAAGAACAATCGGCAGTGTTTTTCTTTAATGTTCTGGTATAAAATGGCTGTATTTTCGAAATCCGGAGTGTGGTTGTTTTTTAGTGCATGATCAACAAGGAGAGATAGTGGGTTGTAATTCCTTAGTCCTGATTTGTGTTGATTTATACGATCTTTGAGTGGTTTGCTGGTTTCCCCTATATAATTAGCTTGGCAATTGTTACAAGGTATTTTGTAAATTACGTTGATTTTGTTTTCCATTTTGTTAATTTGCTTAGTGTCTGGATGGCGTAGGGCCTTTTTTAAATTTAAAGATGATTGATAGGTGGTTGTGATGTTGTATCTCTTTAGGACTCTGGCGATGCGTTCAGAGCCGTAGCTGTAGGGGAGGGAGGAAAAAGCTTTTCTGCTCCCTCCCCTACAGCTACGGCTCTGAACGCATCGCCAGAGTCCTAAAGAGATACAACATCACAACCACCTATCAATCATCTTTAAATTTAAAAAAGGCCCTACGCCATCCAGACACTAAGCAAATTAACAAAATGGAAAACAAAATCAACGTAATTTACAAAATACCTTGTAACAATTGCCAAGCTAATTATATAGGGGAAACCAGCAAACCACTCAAAGATCGTATAAATCAACACAAATCAGGACTAAGGAATTACAACCCACTATCTCTCCTTGTTGATCATGCACTAAAAAACAACCACACTCCGGATTTCGAAAATACAGCCATTTTATACCAGAACATTAAAGAAAAACACTGCCGATTGTTCTTAGAAAGCTGGGCCTCTGTAGAAGACAAAGAAAGCATAAATAGGAAAATTGATTTACCAGACATCTACACACCATTTAGATCTTAATTTTTTTTGTCTAATTATTTTAATTTCAATTAGTTAATTTTTTATTTTTTAATTGACTTATTATGTACTATTTTAAAGGGAGAGGTGCCGTTTTTTAAATTTCATAATTTGCTTTTTTATATATTTTTTGCTTTTTATAGCACTTTATATTTTGTTGTAATACCCGCGATTTCTTAAATTATATTTTCACTGAAATTATATTTTCACTGTAATTAATACATACCACTTGTTTAATTATTTTTACATTTATCGCTTCAAAACGCAAAAGTATTGATACATTAAATATATAACTTTTTACATGCAATTATTTAAACTTTTTAGTTTCCATTTTTTAATTTATTTTCTCTTTTATTCATCCTAAATTGTTTTAACTTCCATTTTAATGCATTTTTATAAAATATTTTTTACTTATTTATAAATCGATCTCCTAAATTTTGAAATGAATTTTTTAAATACCCACATTTTTAAAAACTTTTTATAAGGGGTTCTTACAGTTTATTATTTAAATCATTTTAAATTTATTTTCAAATGTTTTAATATATACATATATTTTTACATTTATCTCTTTATGAGTTATTAATGAATTATTTTTAAATACTTTTTACAATTTTTTAAATATAAGATAGAACTTTTTCCTTTTATATTTTAAGATATTTTACATTTTTGATTGCATTTTTTATAATATTTTTTTTCATGCACAATTTTCTCCCACCTACTCTGTATTTTAATTGATTTCAACTGTGATATTATAACACTATGCGGCGCTGAGTTTGTGTATACAAAAATGTAATGCCTCGATAAAGGTTGGCGTTCAGCCAGCCGAAATATTGGCAAAATAAATATTTTATAAAATCCAATATATGCCTTTTATTATCTAATATATATATATAGAGAGGTAGAAGTCCGAACGAGGCCTAGAAGATGCCAGGGCGTTCACAGTGTACATTGACACTTCTTCCGATCCACGCCCTTGTTGCATCCGCTGAAACCAAATACTTCCTCTCGGCAAAGATATATAATCCTCCAACAGAGCCAGAAATAAATAGCCACTTCCCAATAAGCGAAGCCCTCGTCGGTTGTGTCCAAGGTGCACCTCATCGACCATGTAGAACATTAAGATTCTTCTCAAATCTCCATCTTGCTTCTAGCTCCACTTTTATCTGTTCACGAAACTTTCCTAGTACAACTGTGTCCCTTCGTTTTTTGTGTGACATTACCAAGTCTTCCACTCTGCCTCGACCACGACTGCCTGTACTCTGTGACAACTGTGTGTGTGTAGTGCAGACTGTGCACTTTTGCATGTATTGACAAAATGTCAATAAAATAATTTTCTCAATGTATCATTTGCACATGTATAGAGATGGGATACACTTACAATAATATCAATTACTAACTAAAACCTGCTATGGTTATTATGGCCTATTTAACGTATATTATGAATAATAAAAGAATGGTAAACCAAAGATTATTGTTCCTCGCTATATCGAGGTTTTTGCATATATTCAAATTTACACTAAACGACGTAAAATCATCGTCTGTTATATATATATATATAAATATTTGGAATATTTTGAATACTTAATTAACTCGCAACAATTATTTGTATAATAAACTAATGGCAAAAACTTCAAAATATCATTTGCATAGCAGATTTGAGTATTTGTTTTCTTCATGTATTTTTTTACGCATACCTAATTTTTGTTGGCCTGATTTAAAATACGGTAGGGATTTAGGATTTTTTATGAATGTTATTTTTCAAACAAGTATTTAAGGAAGTTTTTCAGAAAAACAACCTCTTTTAAGCTAGGGGGGTGTTTGAAAGATTTAAAATTAAACCATTGGATTTATCTTTTCGAAGTCATTTATTTTTCTTAAATGTTTTTTGTTGATTGTAATTAACAAATTTCTATGCATACTAATCATTAATTTATTTTCTAAAACTTAGAAAAAATAATTTCTTAAACACTAGCCGTGTTTTAAACTATATTGAGACGAATAACTATTATGAAAATATATCAAAAACATAAATTTGCTCACAATGTTTTATAGAATATGTGAATAAAACAAGAAAAAAAATAGAAAATTGGTCAGATTTTGATATAAAAATAAAAAAAATTGGCATTTCCTGACACCTCAAATGAGAATTTTTTGATAACAGAGCGTCTTCTAGTGGAACAAAAAGCAAATATACCTTGATTTAGCTTGTTCCAAAGATATTTGCCCAAAGATATATTTTGATTAATCAAGATAAGTCAACCACGTACACGTTTCGCCCTAGAGAAATAATATTGTGTGTACAATTGAAGCTATATTTAAATAAATAATTACAATGAGGTATGTTACAGTGAACCAGAAAAAAAGTCAATAAAAATTAAGTAATCTTAAATCAATTCATATATACCTTTATTATTTTTATAACAGACATTTAGTCAGATTATGCGTTTCTCTGAATTCAATAACATTTTTTATCAGAGGTGAAAATTAAGTTGATTAGAGTTCGGATGAAATGATCACGTTTTGTTAAGTATCTCAATGTATATAGAATATAATTAATTCAATTTTTAAATCAATTAATAACGATATTATCGTAAAGATAGAGGTTGCCTGGCCGGCATTCATATTTATATGAAAAATAGACACTTTGGCCAGTTAGAGTTTTTATTTGCTCAACCATTCGACAAAATATTTTAACCCCTTGCCAATTTTTTTTTCTTATTTACTTCTCCTGACGAAGACAAAATATTTTTGTCGAAACGTTGAGAAAATAAAAAACTCTAACTGGCCGAAGTATCTATTTTTCATAGAAAAAAGCGATATTATTTTATAAAATAAATTACAAATAATATTTGCAATATTAAAATTGTATATTATATTAAAATTGATATATTATGAAAGGTAAACACACAATAGATGAAATAGTAAAGGCAATTTTTTCTAAGATATAAACTTTTCTATTCGAAATAAAAATATAGAGATTAGTGCAAGTTTGAACAGCATAAAACTAACTTGACAAACCTGATATTTCAATAATATTATTATTGTTATATTGTATTATTATTTATTATTATATAATATATTAATTTTGTATTATTATATCTATTATTGTATTATATATTTGTATTATTATTTATTTTTGTAATAATATGGTTGAAAAGAAATTTAAAATAATAAATACAATGCGTTTTAATATAGAGTATTTTAAAGTCGTTTTAATAGCCGATTTCTAAACTTGCTCCGGTTTTTTACTCTTGATATTATGCACATATATATGAGCCAAAAAAGGCGCTTCACCAAGACCACTTCACAAGTTTAAACACCTTTTTGGCCCATTCGATCGATTTCATAACCTCTCTCGTAGAATGTTATAAAATCGAAGCCGTCCCTGTACTGGTGAGGATCGAAGCCGGAAACCTCGGTATACAGGTTGTTGACTTTTGTCTGAATAAATTAATTTATAAATAAAAAGGCATATCTTGTATCAAAATATCATTTATTTTACCAATATTTCAGTTGGCTGAACGCCAACCTTTATTAAGGTATTTTAACATATTATTGTGTTTTGAAAATAGGGCAATCCATAAATAAATCTTTAATTAAAAAGGCATATATTAGATCAAAATATCATTTATTTTACCAATATTTCAGTTGGCTGAACGCCAACCTTTATTAAGGTATTTTAACATATTATTGTGATTTGAAAATATAGCAATCCATAAATAAATCTTTAATTAAAAAGGCATATATTAGATCAAAATATCATTTATTTTACCAATATTTCAGTTGGATGAACGCCAACCTTTATTAAGGTATTTTAACATATTATTGTGTTTTGAAAATAGAGCAATCCATAAATAAATATTCAATTAAAAAGGCATATATTGGATCAAAATATAATTTATTTTACCAATATTTCATTTGACTGAACGCCAAACCTTATTAAGGTATTATAACATATTATTGTGTTTTGAAAATAGAGCAATCCATAAATAAATCTTTAATTGAAAAGGCATATATTAGATCAAAATATCATTTATTTTACCAATATTTCAGTTGGCTGAACGCCAACCTTTATCAAGGTGTTATAACATTTTAAAGTGTGTCAACAACAAACTCAGCGCCACATAACGTCCACAGAATTAAATTTAGAAAAAAATGTGTTGACACACTTTAAAATGTTATAATACCTTGATAAAGGTTGGCGTTCAGCCAACTAAATATTGGTAAAATAATGATATTTTAATCCAATATATTCCTTTTTAATTAAATATTATGTGTTATATAATAATATGTTATAACACCTTGAAAAGGTTGGTGTTCAGCCAACAGAAATATTGGAAAAATAAATGATATTTTGATCCAATATATATGTCTTTTTAATCAAAGATTTATTTATGGATTGCTCTATTTTATACATTGGCGACCATCTGTTATGAGAATTCGAAACTACTATAGACGCTTATGATTCTTATGGTAATTAATCATTTTCTACTGCCCTTACCGCAATGAAAAATTAATGGGAGGACCTGGCTTATCAGTAGTGCCCATAAAATGTTTCTTCTGAATATTATTGATTTTCTAAACATATTTGACATAAATATGTTATAATATCCTGAAAAAGGTTGGCGTTCAGCCAACTATATATATATATTAAAAATAAAGAAGGCATCTCCTGACCACGAGCACATGTGCTTTTTAGATAGCAGAGCGCCATTTAGTGGAGCAAAAATAAACTAAACGTTTATTTAGCTTGCTTCGTGATATTTGGCCAACCCAATTTCTTGATAAATCAAGAAAAGCCACCCACGAACGCGTTTCGCGCTGTTGGCGCTCGTCAGCGTGGAGTAGGCTGTAACCACTGCGACCAAAAATATTTTTGGTCTCAATGGCTTCTTGAGAAATCTAGAAATGGGTATTTAAGGCCAAATTTGCGTAAATACGCTTAACACACGAATATTTCATATATATATATTATAATCTAAAATGCAAATATTTTATTTTTCAAAACACATATTCCATTTTCATCATTGACTATTCTTTTATTTTGACTATAGATTTAGAACATAATTGTTGTAAATATATATGTATAGTTAACCTACCTATTTTCAATTCACGTATATAGGGGGATTCATTTTATAAATTCTATATTACTGTGAAAAATAATATTATGTGTAATTTGCTTCAAGTAATTCAAAATAAAAACTACTTGATGAGTGTATAATTATATTTCCTTTTTTTCATCACTGCACCTTCAATTCTTTATCTTTTTCAACAAAAAATCAAAAAATAAGCATAACATATATATATATATATGTGGTAAATGTTTTCACAAAGAGAGAGGGTCGGTGAATCAGTGCTATGTGATCAATAGCTCTCCCCCTGACAGCCCCAGGGAGCAAGGTGGCAAAAAATGTTTCCGGAATATGAGACTATTCCATCTTCACATCAACAAACCGCTGAAGGGGATTGCTCACGTGTGAATTCCTATTTGTGACCCCTCGCCGTTTGAGACTGATAGATATCTCTTTGTACATTCTCAAGAACTTCTATTTCCTTGACTGACTATGTCTTAATCTATGGTTTTAACAATATTGTTTACCTCTTATATTTCTCTATTATTTCATTACGATAGTTATTTATAGTTTATTTTATACTATTTAATGGATCATTTTCTTATCTTCTTCTTTATTGTTGCATCATGGCTATTTCACCAATTTTATTCTAATTTGAAAGTTTATTTTTCATATATTTTTGATTCAAATTTATATTTCATATTTATTTATTCTATTAAACAGAATATATATGTAGATAAAGAATTCTTCCTTATTTGAAATTAAACGAAAAAAAACATGGTGAAGGAAGACGAGTTTCTTTTATTGATGCATAGGTGCAAGCTTTCGGGTAAAAAACCCTTCAACAGACGAGAAATGAAGCGCGACTTATAAGGACTATGGTATATTATGTATTATAAACAGATTTATGTATTATAAAATCACCATTTGTATTATGGTACACTGTGTGACTTCACAGCTATCTTTGATGTGAGAAATAAATAATTCTGGAGGCTACTTAAAGTAGAGTTATCTCCATTTATATAAATTTGTAGGATGGTTGAAACACGTTCTGGTAAGATACAAGACCCAAGACAGGAGAGAATCAAGGTAGAAGAGTTTGCCAAGCCGCAACCTGATGCAACAATATTAACACATATAGGTTTATTTTTCGCACATATTAAGCGCAGAAACGATATTCAAAAATGTAAAAAAGTGAATTTGTACTTGGATCAGGTTGATAAATTAAGAAGAAAGACATTTCCTGATTGTGTAAATAAAAGTTGCTGATGGCTTGCGCCATCTATCAGAATAAATATCATCTAATAGTTGCTTTTTACCTATTACAAAATTGGCCAAATACCGCTACTTGATTAATCAAGATTCTGGAACCGATGAATAATTAAAAATCAACGCTTAGATCCCAGGTTTTTCCCTCCCTCGACGAGAATGGGTGCTTCTAAACCGCTTTAGGACAGGACAGGGAAGGTGTGCAGAGCTGATGAAGTTATGGGGCTACACCAAAGATCCAAATTGTGCCTGCAACGTCCCACAATCAATGTCCCATATACTAGATGACTGCCCGCTGTACAAATTCAATGGAGGAATCTCCAATCTCCACTCTGTCACCCCGGAAGCCCTGAACTGGCTGAAGGCCTTGCCTCTCAGACTTTAATGACCGAGAAGTCCTCACTTCTTTTTTCTAGATTTGATTCATTTTGTCTCCTCTCTTATTGTAAAGACGTTGCTGTATCACCTCATAAGCATAAATAAAAAACGCTTAGTTGATTTTATTCAGATAGATTGTCCAAGCCATCAACAAATTTTAGTTGCACAATAAGGAAATTCCTTTTAAAAAAAAAATATATATATATATAAATGTTCAAAATTTTAAAGTTAACTATTAACAACAATTTACAAAGTGGTATATTCCTAAATTTATGAGCAAACATAAAAGAATAGTCAATGTTGAAAATGAATATATGTTTTTTAAAAAATAAAATATTTGCATTTCAGATTATATAATATATATATATGTATTAAAGAAAAGAGTTCTATATATAAATATTATCACATAACACATCACGCATTTAATTATATTACATAATACGGAAGCATAAAAAGAGATATAAATAGTTATGGTGTTATATTCTAAAGAAGAGGTACTATAACAATAAGATAAAAAGTCCATTAAGGAAGTCATTTTCCATAAACCTAGCCATTGGTCATAGTAGCTATTTCCCTGTGTGGGTTACATTCCCTTAATTAAATTATCCTTTATTGCAGTATATATCTGTTTGTGAAAAAATATTTGAAAAATAAAATTATAAAAAGTTGTGAACGTGGTCAGGATAGGCCTTTTTCGATTTTGGCATTATATATACTTATTACATGAAAAAAAACAATAGAAAAATAAATAATAATAAGTGGGTCAGGTGTTGATATTAAAAACAAAGTAGGCATATCCTGACCAGGAGCACATGTGCTTTTCAGAAGGCAGAGCGCCATCTGGTGGAACAGAAATCAACTATTCATTGATTTAACCTGTTCCATGATATTTGGCAAAACCCAATTTCTTTCTTTTGTACACAGTTTTCTGTTCTCGTTTTTTTTCTCTCTTTTGCTTTGTTATTATCATATGACTATTCGTTACTTATACTTGATTTATCAAGAAATTGGGTTGGCCAAATATCAGGAAACAGGTTAAATCAATGAATAGTTGATTTCTGTTCCATCAGATGGCGCTCTGCCTTTTAAAAAGCACATGTGCTCCTGGTCAGGATATGCCTACTTTGTTTTTAATATATACTTATATAATTAAAATTTAGGCCATGTGCTGATTAACTTAATATTCGGGAGTTATTTAATCTATATTCACATTAGTTTGGTAATAATATTAGGTCTATTAGAATGTATATAAAAGATACTTCATATTGACCTAATTACCAAAATGAACACCAAACCGTTGATCATTTCCTCTTTATCTCTGCTCAACCTTCCAATACCAAAGATTCCTAACGAAACCTTTTTAGGGATCATCAACCTAAGTCTAGTATCCTTATAAATTTACAAAAAAAAATTTGCCTGACGCCAATAAATAAATTGGACTTCCGCTGGCATTTGTAAGTAGAATTGAAAACATTTAAGGAGCCAAAATGAAAACCCGGGTAGTTGGAGACTTCTGTACAATCCAGAAACCTGCATTTATTCCAATAGAAGAGTAATTTATTAATAAAAGAAAAGATAAGTGAAAAGAAGTAAAAAATAAAAGAGAAGTGCTTATTTTTTCTATCACAACAATACAACAACAACAATAAAGCCTTTATTTAGAGCTTCTCGCCCTATACAGGATTCACCAGTTCACAAGGGATGGGGAAAACACTGTGTGGCCTTTTTCCGGGATATAATTCTGTGGAATCCAAATATCGCCACCGCTATATACCTATTCTTTGATATTTCATTAATTAGTGCTGGAAATGAAGGACAAATTTGCCCCGTTTTATCATTCAGTTTTCGTCTTTCCTCAGACAGAGAAGCACAATCAAATAAGTAGTGCAACATCTCCATTGTTATTCCTGATCCACAGAAGGTACATTTCAGGTCTTCACCCCTCATTAAAATCAGATGGTGTTCTCTGAAAAAAATTGAAAGGGTTCTAAATTGCGCTATTAATTTTATGACAGGAAAAGGGAGTTCACTTAAGAAATATTCTTCCTATCACGACAATACAAGATTTGGGGTGTAACAGCCTTTAGACAGGTATAATACGATATGATCGTAATTCTACCTGTAAAAGGTTTGCTACTCACGAAAGTTAATATTGTCGTGATAAAAACTAAACTATTCCCTCAGTGAATTGTATTTTATTAATAATTTTATTTAAAGGATTATAATATATGAGAGGGTGAGTATATATATATATATATATATATATATATATATATACACGGAGGGTGTTTCCTTTCAAATGAAACGATTTTCGAGCGCTCGCGTTTTGCACGTGCAGGCATGCTGCACACGACACTGGTTCCAATAGATCTAGAATCTTCTGGAGAATTCATTTTCATCAGGTATCATGATTTTTGCAACATGGGGGGAGAGAGACTAACGCTCCAAGTCGAACAAACAATTCGGACCCTTTCCAAAGAAGGAAACAGTTATAGCGTCATAGTGAAAAAGCTAAAAGCAGAAGGACTAGATGTTGGCAAAGCTACAATATGTAGGGTAGTAAATGGCATCGGAAAGAAAAGGGAAGCTGAATCCAATGGGCAAAAATTTCAAGTCGATCGACCACGTCCGGTGCGGACCCCCGCCACGGTTTCCAAGGTAAAGCGGCTAGCAACTACTGAAAATCCACCATCTCAGCGCCAACTTTCCAGAATGTGTGGAACATCGCTAAAAACGATAAATAACATCATTCACAAAGATTTGGAACTGGATACCCGACGAAAAGGCAAGGTTCACAAGCTCACCCCTTTCCACATGAAAAACCGTGCAACGAATGCCCGGAAGCTCTACGAGGAACACCTGGCCGGTTCCAGATCGGAATATACTGCAACATTGGACGAAGCATGGATGTATGTGACGTATTGCAATGGAATCCGGAAGATCTGTTACATCAAAAGAGGCAATCAGGTCCCGGATAATTGGGTTCACCAATGCTCCGAAACTTTCCCTAAAGGTTTCATGGTTGTCGGGGTAATGACTGGCCGTGGAGTCCTTCCGCTCATAAAGGTTCCATCGAAGGTGAAGGTGAACTCAGAATTCTATATAGAATGCGTTCTGAAACCTGTCATCGAACAACTGAAGGACCTTTACCCAGGGGAAATGGACAAAGTGTTCCTTCATCACGACAAAGCCTCTTCCCATACCTCCAACAAAACCCAACAGTTCCTACAAGAAATGAAGGACACCCTAGGCCTAAATTTTATCAGGAACTCGGACATTCCAGTGAAGTCTCCCGACGCCAGCCCACTGGATTTTTACGGGTTCGGTATGTTGAAACAACGGCTCTTCAACCGACGTCCCAAAACTGAGGCCGGACTTTGGAAAGCCGCACAAAAGGAGTGGTCGAATGTTTCGCTCTCCAAAGTCAAGGAAGTGTTCGCAGCTTGGAAAGTCCGATGCAGGGAGATAGCCAAGAAGAAGGGGAAGCACATAGAACACATGAAAAAAATTCACGTTCGAAAAATAAAGTTCTAACGGACGTTTGAAATCGTTTCATTTGAAAGGAAACACCCTCTGTATATTTAAAAAAACGAGGACCTTTTATGTGAAGAATCATTGTTAAATTGTTATTGATATTAGAGATAATATAATATTTAAAATTGCTACTATTGTATTAGTTGTAAGCCTATATAATGGATAAAAACAAAATCATATTGATTTAACTTATAATTATGCTATTTAAATATATATATATAGCATATATATATATATGTCATAATTTGCCTAATACCCAAGAGATATAATTTATTTTCGCCATAATCAATATGTTAAAATGTAAATACAAATTCACCCATATATAAATATACTGTACAAAATAAATGCGGGAGCCAGCGCGCGTAGGCGAATGCTACGGCACACCACCGCGTGCGCGCGCGCTCACGAGTGTGGAACATGTTTTTTTTTTTCGAAGCATACATGCACAACGTTCGCTCCCTTCCATTCGACCACGACGGATACGACATATATATATATAGAATTGCTACCACCTTTCATCAAGGCGACCCGTGCCTACTTCCTTTTATCTCTAATAACTTTCGTGCGCCCGCGAATATGTGAACGTCGAATTTTTCAAAAGACGAACCGCTAACGGTAAGTTACATATGCAGTAGCTGATTGGTTGATAGGACGCATGCGCAAGCTACCTAACCAAATGTGGTACTATCTAGTTGAGCATTTATAAAGCACAAACAGAGCTATGTTTTCAAAAGGATGGTGTAAAGACTTTCACACAATGTTTCATCTGTAAGACCAAAGAGGCCTCATCAGACCACCTCTTGGAATGTATGGGAGCCTCAAGACCTATATTCTAACCCAAACATGTTTCTTTATTCAATTCATGAAATCAATCTCCATGATTTTGTAAATTATTCAATATAGGATAATAATAATAATAATATCTATTTATATGAAAAATAGACACTTCGGCCAGTTGGAGTTTTTTATTTTCTCAACGTTTCGACAAATATCTTTTGTCTTTGTCAGTATAAATATGAATGCCGGCCAGGCAGCCTCTATCTTTACGATAATAATAATATCGTTATATATGAATTTTAAACTCTATTAATTTATATATATATATATATATATATATATATTATTTATTTGAATTTAAAGCGTTATGTCCGCCTAGGAACACTTGGGTGTTGTACATGTATGCCTTTACATTTGTCTATACATATACACAATAATTTCAGGTCGTAACGAATATTCATATGATAATAACAAGGCGAAATAGAGAAAAAACGAGAAAAGAGAACTATGTACAAAATAAAGAAATATCTGGTAATATCTAAAATCAACATAATACAAATTATCAGTTTCTTAAAATATATTTGTTGCTATACAATTTTTGTGTAAATATAATTGTAGGATGGTAAGGAATCGAAATTTCCCTTGTATTGATGATGTATTGGAAGTTAAATTCCATAATCTTAGAGAATTCTCTTTCTGAAACTAGAGCAATCCATAAATAAATCTTTAAATAAAAAGGCATATATTGGATCAAAATATCATTTATTTTACCCCAACTGTTGATAGAAAGTCGAAGCATTTCTATTGTTCTTGCAAGGCCTAGAGCGTCATAGGTAAAATAAATGATATTTTGATCAAATATATGCCTTTTTAATTAAAGAGAATTATCTATTAATTATATTGATAAGATTACCTTATCATAAAAAAAGAAGCTATAAAGAAAAGATCAAAGGAAAATCATCTGTTGAGAAATTGAAGAGATTATATTCTACCTTCCGAGATATCGTGTAATTATTTTGGAGAAAATTTTAGGCAACTAATTGTCTGCCAGGCAATATAGCCAGTACTTATAATCTTGTCAGGGATGAAGGAACCTAATCTGTGCAAACAACTTCTTCCTTTATTAAACGTCGCTGTAGTGACATTAGCTTGTAGATCGATTGGGGAGATCTTGGAATTCTTATAATGATCTTCCACTTCGTCTTTCTTATCTCCACTCACTCATAATAGGGCATCAAGCTTGTTTAACAAACATCATGACCGTGTTAAGTATAAAACGTCTGCCTTTGTCATTAAGACTGTGAGCACTACTCAGTGGCAGGCCGACTTAGCTCCAAAAGAAATGGCCGCCGCTGACATGAGGAACAGACACCATGTGCAGCCGCTCCTAACATGGAGTACAAACGCTGCTCATCATGTAACTCTGGATTAGGAGCCCTTACAGGGTACTATCAGCCACACAGTAAAAAAAAAAACAATAAAAAATCATGAACTACTTTTATCCAGAAAAATCCTTCTTCTTATTACATATTCGTTTTATAATTGAACACATTATTATACAAAAGAGTAACGCGCCATATATATAAAGAATAGTGACTTTAAAACACGAATGTTTCTTTTAACAAATAATTAAAACTTCTACTGTCCTTACTGCATGGAAAAAATATTTGGAGGAATTGGCTTCTCAGTGGCGAACTATACCAGCGGTGTATCTATTCTATCTATCAGAACGCTTCTTAGAGCTCTAATACTGTATTGGATCATTCTGCTTTTATATGCTGCACTGAAGGGTGAAATTACTTTATTATCTTTTGATATATGCATATACCCTTATGGATTAGGAAGTTTTATATTTTATAATATATATCGGGATTCAGACAATAACTATGAAAGATATTTGATACACAGTGACCTATATTGAATACACAGGAGATAACTAAGTGAAAACAGAATTGCCTCTGTCTGCTTCAAAAAAAATATATATATATATAACCTGCTAAAAAGAAATATCAAAATTCCTTTAGTTTTGTTTATTAATTAATTTTTGTATGTCTAAATTCTCCCTTTGTGTACACACAAGAAGTGATACCGAATTGTGCGCTTTTCATTTTATATATAAAATATTTTTACAGTCTTCACTGCGATGTAAAATTTATTTGAATGACCTGAATCATCAGTAGGGAAGCCTTTAAGTGGTCTGGCCAATTCAATCTGACAGAACGTTGTGATATTGGTATTTACTTATTATACACTTGGCTCTAGAAAACATTTCTTGATTATGATATTTATTGAAATATGTGGTTTGAAAGTCACATAAAACATTAGAAATATACATTAATGGACAAATACATAATGAAATTTCATATTTTGATATCGTCGTTTATTATTATTATTATTATTATTATATTTTTTGAAGGAGACAAAATATATTTTGTTCACACTTAGTTATCTCGTGTCTTCAATAAAGGTAACTGTAATTATTTCATAGTTATTGTCTGAATTCCGATATACATGCTAAAAGGTACAACTTCCTTAAGTTTTGTCAATGAATGTATCTTTCAGAGTTTTTGTCTGAATTCCGATATACATGCTAAAAGGTACAACTTCCTTAAGTTTTGTCCATGAATGTATCTTTCAGAGTTTTTGTCTGAATTCCGATATACATGCTAAAAGGTACAACTTCCTTAAGTTTTGTCCATGAATGTATCTTTCAGAGTTTTTGTCTGAATTCCGATATACATGCTAAAAGGTACAACTTCCTTAAGTTTTGTCCATGAGTGTATCTTTCAGAGTTTTTGTCTGAATCCCGATATACATGCTAAAAGAAACAACCTCCTTAAGTTTAGACTATGAGTGTATCTTTCAGAGTTATTGTCTGAATCCCGATATACATGCTAAAAGGTACAACTTCCTTAAGTTTTGTCCATGAGTGTATCTTTTAGAGTTATTGTCTGAATCCCGATATACATGCTAAAAGGTACAACTTCCTTAAGTTTTGTCCATGAGTGTATCTTTTAGAGTTATTGTCTGAATCCCGATATACATGCTAAAAGAAACAACCTCCTTAAGTTTAGACTATGAGTGTATCTTTCAGAGTTATTGTCTGAATCCTGATATACATGCTAAAAGGTACAACTTCCTTAAGTTTTGTCCATGAGTGTATCTTTTAGAGTTATTGTCTGAATCCCGATATACATGCTAAAAGGTACAACTTCCTTAAGTTTTGTCCATGAGTGTATCTTCAGAGTTATTGTCTGAATTCCGATATATAAAAATTTATTAGTCATTTTAAAAACATAAAAACGATATATGCCTAATTACCTCAATTCTACATAACCCAAATCAAATTATATCCTAATTTTAGCTACGAAAACAGGAATTTATAAGATTTCTTTCAATCAAAATTATTCCATATTTTATTATTATTTTCCTCAATTGTATTAACGCCAAATTAGATTTATCATGCCAATTCAATTAGATGTTATACCAAATTGAATTAGAACCAATTTTTGAATGCGATTCGAACAAATTTAATTTTTATATCAAAATGTAATATTCATTTTACATTTATCTTATTAGAATTTTGTTGATATATAAGTATTCATATATGATTTTGAATATCTCCTTTATATGTTGTTGTTGTTGTGTCCAATGAAGAGCCTTAGATGTCTCCATGCATCTCTATCTCAGCAGAAGCAATGTCCAATATCTTTGCTCTTTATTGGAAAATGGGTAGAGTTGCCACGTTAATCACCTTGGAAACGAACCAGAATTTGGTTGAATATTCCAGGGGTCCAGGGGGGACCGCAAGAAGGTGTGGTCAGACTTCTCCCCTCCTCCCCTCTGCTTTATATATTTTGCTATCATGATACATTAGCGCGCCATCTGTTATGAAAATTTGAAACTATTATAAACGCGTATAATTATTTTAAAAATTGAACAATTTCTACTGCTCTAACTGTCTTCCATTAATTTTTTATTTGCAGTAAGGGCAGTAGAAATTTCTTCAAATAAAAGACACTTCAGCCAATAAATCTTTTTATTGTCTCGACGTTTCGACAAAACTATCGAAACCATCGAGACCAAAAATTAAAACATTTGGCAAAGCGTTAGAAATTATTCTTAGTCAGTAGGAATTGCTTAATTTTTGAAAGAATCATACACGTCTCTATAATTGTTTCGAATTTTCATATTTTCCTATAAAGATATATTTTAAATTAGCCGTTCATCTACAATTATATACTATAGCATTATCAGAATTATATTATGCCTGTACCACGTGTATTTAACTTCGAATAATTGAGTAAAACATATAGATCTTCAGGTCTATTCGTAAAATAACCATAATATAGATATTATGGGCGGATGAAAATCTTGTACCAAAAAGGTATCCTCTCTCTTTAAAAATACAAAAAAGAAGCTTTATTTTCTCAATCCCGATATACATGCTAGAAGGTACAACTTCCGTATGTTTAGTCCAGGAGTGTATCTTTCAGAGTTATTGTCTGAATCCCGATATACATGCTAAAAGGTACAACTTCCTTTAGTCCAGGAGTGTATCTTTCAGAGTTATTGTCTGAATCCCGATATACATGTAAAAGGTACAACTTCCTTAAGTTTAGTCCATGAGTGTATCTTTCAGAGTTATTGTCTGAATCCCGATATATATGCTAAAATATTCAACTTCCTTAAATTCATCCATGAGTGTATCTTTCAGAGTTATTGTCTGAATCTTGAAATACATGCTAAAAGGTACAACTTACTTAAATTTAGTCCATGAGTGTATCTTTCAGAGTTATTGTCTGAATCCGATATACATGCTAAAAGGTACAACTTACTTAAATTTTGTCTATGAGTGTATCTTTCAGAGTTATTGTCTGAATCCCCCCCAATATACATGATTAGTTTACAACCTCCTTAAATTTTTTCATGAGTAAAATGATTAATCTGCCAAAAAATGTTCAAGGAGTATACATTATAGGATTAAATTCAGATCTTCCGAGTAGAAGAGAGTATAAATAGGAATAAAAATAATAGAGAGTAACAATAATCAGCAATGTTATTTATAATATACACTGCGTGACATTGAAAATGGAACACCAAGAAATAGTAGCCAGAAAGTGATGAAACTCGGCAGACAGAGAGAGACAGGGACGAACAATAAGTAATCTGTATTTCAAAATGATAGTCATAATACAGAGCGAGAACGGCGTTGGCTTAGTAGCAAGTAGGACCACCGCGGACGGCGATGCACGCAGCAACACGTCTAGGTAGAGAGTCAATCAGAGTACGGATGGTGTCCTGAGGGATGGCTCTCCATTCCCTCTCAACCATTTGCCACAGTTCGTTTTCTGAACGCGGCTGTGGCAAGGCATGCAAACGGCGTCCAATGATGTCCCAGACGTGCTCGATTGGTGAGAGATCAGGATAGTACGGTGGCCAGGTAAGCATCTGTACATCTTGCAGAGCTTGTTGGCTAATGCGAGCAGTGTGCGGTCGGGCGTTATCCTGCTGATAAAGGGCATTGGCTACCCCCTGAAGGTAGGGGAGTGTCACCGGTCGCAGCACATCATCAACGTATCGTTGGGCCGTCATAGTGCCCTGAATACGAAGTAAAGGTGACCTGGAATCATACGCGATTGCGCCCCAAACCATGATTCCACGTTGTCGCACGGTGGGGCGTACCACAATTGCTGCCGGATTGGACCTTTCTCCACGTCGACGCCACACGCGTACATGGCGACTATCACTGGACAAGCAGAAACGCGACTCATCTGAGAACACGACCCTGTGCCATTCCGTCATCCACGTCGATCTAGCCCGGCACCATTCCAAACGTTGGCGCCTATTCGGTGGGGTCAATGGCAGTCTTCTTAGCGGACGGCATGAGTGCAAGCCATTAGCAACCAATCGACGGGAAATGGTTCTGGTCGAGATGGAATCATCTAGGGTGTCTTGCACATGTTGCAGGATGGCGGTACAAGTGGCTTGTGGGGCCGCCACTGCTTGTCGAAGGATACGCCGATCCACACGTGCTGACGTCACTCTGGTTGCACCGACCTTCATATAGATTGCCACATTTCCTTGTTCCAACCATCTTCTCCACAGTCGGTGCACCGTGGACGCACCAAGGTGTGTATCAGCTGCGATTTGACGTAAGAACCAACCTGCCCTTTTCAGTCCGATCACCATGCCCCTCGTAAAAGCGTATGTCTGCTTGAACTGCCTCCGTTTACGATGACCTGGCATACTCTGTTATTATACGTGTCTTTTGACCCAAGAACAAATTTTCTACAATGATTTTCCTTGAAGAAATAACGACACGAATACTGTCCTTTCTGCAAGTTCCTTCCCTTATATCTTACTCCATGTGCGCACGAGAGCTGCGCATTTTACATCATTTGCATAACTCGGTTAGGCGCGTCTACCATGAAATTTGCATAATTTTCTGGCCACTATTTCTTGGTGTTCATTTTCAATGTCACGCAGTCTATTAATTGGATTTAAAGAAGAAAGAAAAGGCTTGACATAAACTTATATATATTGTAGCAAATTAGTTATTATATTTTATGTACAGATTATTATTTTATATATTTATTTTATTTATATATTGATAATCTGTAAATTATCATTGTTTCTTTTGTCTTTTATAAATTTTATTTAGTGACTGTGTTCCAAATAAATTGCTGCATCATCCTGAAGTTTGTCTTTCCTAATTTTCTCTATGATAATATATATGTTATAAATGAAAAGATATTTTGCTGATTTTGGAATATTCTGAAATATACAGAATTATTAGCTGTTGCTTGATTTTGGTATCCATAAGTATTTTACGATATTGTTTTACAGTCACGTTAATAATGCTAAAAATGGTTCAGATCATTATTGCTTTGATGATCATCATTAACATAATTAGAGAAAGGTTCTGCATGTCTTAAGGCGAGTAGGACAAGGAAAAATAAAACTTGGTTTGAGGTTTGAGCCGGCCATCGGGAAACAACAACAATGTATATGTATAGGGAAGCGTGACCTCTGGCAGTCGATTTAGTAGAGTATTCGAACATATGAAATATAATTTAAATAAAATTATATTTTAATATAAAATTTATATAATCGATTAGAAACAAATATATACTTTTCTTAAAGAGCAATAATGAATAATATTAACAGAAATTTGCCACGTAAGATTCTTTTTGTAATTTAACAATTTCTACTGCCCTTACTACACTCAAAAATTAATGGGATGACCTGGGTCATTTTTGCTGAACCCTCTCAACGGTTCTGCCAGTTTAATCTACCATACCGCTGTTATATAGCATTTGTTGGATCTTTCTTTTATAGTGATACTGTTCATAGACTCTTGGAATGGGTATTTTAGATGAACTATGTACATAAGGTTTAACGATAGTAGAAATACATACAATTATTAATATAATATGCTTCGAACAATCGCTCTTCCGCAAATATCAAATTGAGTCTTTTATTAGAACATCATAATATAATTTGCATTGAAACAAAGCATTTTGTTTATAATTCGAAACTTAAGATTGTGCTAGAAAATTAGTGTTGATAAATTCAGATAAACCCAACCTGTATACAATGATTCCAGGTCATCTATATTCTGCAATGAGGTGAAAAATCAAAATATATTTTTAAAATGTTTTATTTTCTCAGAGAGGTACGTTTTTATTGCATAAATAGCATTTCCGTGCAAATTTATGTTGCGTTTATATATGTTTATAACATTAACCAGTCCTTTTTAAATGATAAATATAATTATAAAATAAATAAAGCTTCCAGGACTAAGTTTCTTGTTCAACCTTTTATTTTCAAGCTTTCGGACTTATCAGTCCTTCAACAGAAGTATTACGTTAATAAATAAATGATAAATACTATATTTATATACAAATTATTATTTACATATTTTAAATATTTATGATATTGAAAGGGAGAGAAAAAATAAATAAAATTATTGGCGTTTCTATTCTTTCTCTTCTTTCTTTTTTATATTATCCAAACAATTTTATTAAGTTAAAAATGAAAAAAATAAAAAAGCTGTCTAAAGGTTTGTATAATCAAAATAATCTTTGTGTTGATTGTAAAAATGAAATGATCTGCGCATGCGCACTAGATAGCGTTGAAAAGTAGAAAAGGGGCAAATAGTAAACCACGATACTAGACGTATATTATATATTAATTAGAAATAATCCTAAAATCAACTAATTTGTACATAATTATTAGACAGGGGTTACATTTAAGGAATGAGTATATTAAATATTATAGCCCAAGGTGTAAAATAAACATCTTTTGCGTCGTTAAAATTTTATGTTTGTCAGAGTATTTAAACATTACCTCTAATACATCAACATAATTATAATTAAAGTTTAATATTATCAATTTAGGTGAAATTAATTCCATATTTACATAGGGTAATTAGTAGGAAGCTTACCATAATCAAAATTTGAGAAATATAAACTAATTTGATGCATTCGAGGAATATTTTCTATAATTATTTCTTCCCTAATACACGTTATTTGATATATTATATTTCTAGAAATGAAATGTTATAGGTAATTTGATTTTCAAACCTGTCATGTTAATCATTTAAAATAAGAGGCATTCTTTTTTTTATGTATGAAAGCAATAAATTGTATTGATCGTTATACATATGCAATGAAATTATCGTTTTAAATTCCAAAACAAGTATATTCGCTGTGTTAAAATATATAATGTAAGAGAAAATGGAGATAAAAATTATTAGAATATACAAACACAAAAAAAAAACGTTATTAGGGATCAAGCCCCAAACAGGAAAAACAGCCCCAAACAGCCCCAAAGAGAAATGGTTTTAATTTAAAAATATTTAAAAATATATAGCTAATATAGAGTACATTTTCATCTATATATGACTATAAATATATGACATAAACATATTTGAGATACAAATATCTTGTTAAAAGTATAGTATTTATGATTGGAAAAAGAAGCAAACAAATTGAAATCATTGAATGAGTTGGGTAAAGCAATTTGAAAGAAAGGAAGTCTCTATTATTGGCTATTTCTATTTTGTCGTCCATTGTCATTTCCCCCCAGTAATTTAAAAGGTGGTCGTTGTTCTATTCCAAAAGCTGTTTTCTCGGATGTCCCATCTTTTATTTCACAACTTGGGTTATAGAATGAAGGTGCTAGAAGTGTCAAAGCAATTTTTTTTTTCATTTTGATGATTCAATGTCGTTGCTTTTGTGTCCAATGAAGAGCCTCAGATGTCTCCATACATTTCTATCACAGCAGTCGCAATGTCCTCTTTCTTGGGTGTGTAAAGCTGCTGCTCTGGGTCCATGTCAATTTTCTGTTTTTTGTTGTCGTGTCCAATGAAGAGCCTCAGATATCTACGTACATCTCTATCACAGCAATCGCAATGTCCTCTATCTTGGGTGTGTAAAGCTGCTGCTCTGGGTCCATATCAATTTTCTGTTGTTATATGTATTGTCTTGGCCAATAAAGAGCATCAGATGTCTCTATACATCTCTACCGCAGAAGTCGCAATGTTTTCTATCTTGGGTGTGTGACACTGCTGTTCTTGGTTAATATTCTGCTGTTGTTGTCGTGTCCAATGGAAAGCCTCAAATGTATCCATGCCTATTTTTTAACAGCAGTCTCAATGTCCTCTATAATGGGTGTGTAAAGCTGCTGCTCCGGGTCCATGTCAAATTTCTGTTGTTGTTGTTGTGTCCAATGAAGAGCCTCAGATGTCTCCGTACATCTCTATCACAGCAATGTTCTCTATCTTGGGTGTGTAAAGCTGCTGCTCTGTATCCATGTCAAATTTCTGTTGTTGCTGTCTTGTCCAATGAAGAGCCTCAGATGTCTCCATACATCTCTATCACAGCAGCCACAATGTCCTCTATCTTGCGTGTGTAAATCTGGTGTTCTGGGTCCATGTCAATTTTCTTAAAGGCTGAGGCCATTGCTGGATAAGAAATTATGTGGCTATGTGTTACTTCAAACCAGAACAATTTTATGTTCCAATCATCAGAGGAAGTATGAAGTGTTTCTGTTCGTGTGTGGTTTTGTGCCAAGCCCTTCTTCTTTTCCGACATAGGTCAATATTGTGTGTGTTCAAATATTTAATGGAATTATGTATATGTTGAATACTTGTATTTATTAGATATTATTTTTATTGAATTTTTTGAAGTATAATCTTACGAGATCTATAATAAATGTTGGATTTGTAGAAATCAAATGCTAATTGAATATTTGAGAAAAGTATATCAATACATCAACAGCTCCTGAGTTTTTTATTCCTTTCCTCTGTGACAGTCTTCTGAAAAGGAAGGCCGTGTAAAGAGGCGACATCTGGCGGTTGTTTTTCACAGAGTTTTCTGTAAAAAATAATTCAGAATAAAATTTTAGTAAAATTGTATATATACGCACTCATGGACAAACCTTAAGGAAGTGTTATAATATTTTGTGTTTCCTGCGTCTGTTTATGAAGACAGAGACAATTTTGTTCACACTTGGTTATCTCGTGTTTCCTCAATATAGGTTACTATGTGTTAAATATATTCCATAGTTATTGTCGGAATCCTGATATAAATGTTAATAGGTACAGCTTCCTTGAGTTTTGTCCATGAGTGTATCTTTCAGAATTATTGTCTCAATCCCGATATACATGCTAAAAATTCAACTTCCTTAAGTTTTGTCAATAATTGTATCTTTTAGAGTTATTGTCCGAATCCTGATATACACGTTAATACGTAAAACTTCCTTAAGTTTTGTCAATGAGTGTATATTTTAGAATTATTGTCTGAATCCTTATATACATGCTGAAAATACAACTTCCTTAAGTTTTTTCAATAATTGTATCTTTTAGAGCTATTGTCTGAATTGTGATATACATGCTAAAAGGTACGAATACCTTAAAATTTGTCAATGATTGTATCTATTAGAGTTATTATCTGAATCCCAATATACATGGTAATAGGTACAACTTCCTTAAGTATTGTAGATGAGTATGTCTTTTAAAGTTATTGTGTGAATCCCGATATACATGGTAAAAGGTACAACTTCCTTGAGGTCTGTCTATAAGTGTATATTGATGAAAATGTTACAGGACGATTTATCGTTATATAAAATAAAATTGATGTTACATTTTGTACATAGTGACAGATCTCTAGATGTCAAATAAGAATTTTATATATGTCTTATTTTCATGGACATTTAGGATTGGGATTAAGAGATAATCGTTGCTAAGTTGGGAAAACATTAAACCTCTTTATTTTCCATTATGTTAGGGATAAAACTACTAAGGAAACAGCAATATTTGAACGTTTTATTCATCTATTCATATATCAGAATTTCCCTTTGAAAAGACTTGATCTGAATTTCCTATATAAATGATAAAATGCTTCCGACATTTGCATTTAGCATACCAATTCGAAGAAACATATATATTGGTTTATAGTCAGATTTATAATAGATAAAATCAGCTGGAAAGTAAAGTATATATTTATTTTAGATAGCAAATAGATAGATGTGTTTTGTGAAGCTATATGACGATAATATATTAGCATTATAATATATATCTCAATATAATATGTCATACATTGTATTTGAATGATTTAATAGTGAAATATACGAGTAGCATAAGAATTATAACTATAATAATATAAATAAATGAAAAATATCATTTTTATTATTAAAAAATATATTTTCATTTATTTAGTATAGGTTTACATTTTTAGTGTTAAATTCGTCTTCCTTTTAATAATTAAATATAGTTAATGAAATATAAAACTGGTTCAGGTAGTATTTCGGTAGAGATCTAAGCCATTCTTTTTCCTATTTTAATTGTTAAATATAGTTAGTGAATAAATAAAGTAATGTATTCAAGTTGTATTTTAGCGGCAAAAGACCAAGTCCTTCTTTTCAATTGGTAAATATAGTTAGTGAAGAAATATAGAATAGTATTTTTAACTTGTATTTTTCCACGGTCTGTAGAGTCTGTCCAAGCTCTTTTTCCACTATTTAATAGTTAAATATAGTTAGTGAATAAATAAAGAACTGTATTCAGGTTGTATATCTACGGTAGCGGATCAAGTCCATCCTCTTTTTATTGGTTAAATATAATTAGTTAAGTAATGAATATCTGGATTTAAGTTGTATGACTAAGTGTGTAAATTATCGTCCTTTGTCCTATTTTAATAGTAACATAGAATTAGTGAATAAATATAGAATAGTATTTTCAAGTTGTATTTTTCTTCGATCTGTAATGTTTTTCCAAATCATATTTCTCCTTTTTAATAGTTACATATAGCTAGTAAAGAAAAATAGAACTGGATTCAAGTTGTATTTCTACGGTAAGGGTTCAAACCCTTCCTCCTCTATTTAATAGTAAATATAGTTAGTGAAGAAATATAGAATAGTATTTTTAAGTTGTATTTCTACTGTCTGTAGAGTCTGCCCAAAAGCCCCTTTTCCTCTTTTTAATAGTTAAATATAGTTAGTAAAAAGTAATATAGAACTAGATTTAAGTTATATTTCTGTCTAATGTAGAGGTCCAAACTCTCTGTTCTATTTTCAATAGTTAAGTATAATTAGTGAAGAAATATAGAACTAGATTTGAGGTGTATGACTGAGGGTACATTTCCAAACTGTTACTCTTTTCAATAGTTAAATATAGTTAACGTGAAGAAATATAGAATTGGATTCAAGTTGTATTTCTAGGGTCTGTAGAGTGTGTCCAAGTCCTTCTTCCTCTATAGTTAAATATCCTTAGTAAATATAAATATAGAACTGTATTAAAGTTATATGCCTAAGGTAAAGGTCTAAGCCTTTCTACTTTTTAATAGTTAAATATAGTTAGTGAAGATATATAGAACTGAATTCAAGTTTGTATTTCTACGGTCTGTAAAGTCTGTCCAATCCATTTTTCCTCTTTTTAATAGTTAAATAAAGTAATTTAGAACTGGATTCAGGTTATACGACTAAGTGTGGAAATCCACGCCTTTCGTCCAATTTTTAATATTTAAATAAAGTAAGTAAAAGAAATATATGGAACTAGGTTAAAGTTGTATTTCTACGGATATAGGTCCATATAGAAGGCGTAGAAAGGACCTACGCTGACTCAGTCCACCAAATTGATGGATTGATCCATGCATTAATCTTGGCGTGGAAAGTCCATAAATACAAATTATGTTTCCTCCCAACACCGTGCAATTCCAACACGGAACGCCTCTCTTACACCAAATGGTTCACTTAACGCACGCTATATACAACCCTAGGCACCGTTTTTAATTTGGTTCTTTCCCCCAACCCTCACCCCCCCTATCCCCCCATTCCAAGCAAATGTATGGCTGACACGTCCCTGTAGATATTAAAGGAAAGCATCCCCCCCACTACTACCCTTGAATGGCCCCTGAATACATTCTACTTCCCTAAATGACTACTTTATGTACATTATTTAAGGCCTACTAAAGAGAAATTCTGTTATTTATCCTTTGTACTATTTATTACAAATGGTAACTCACAATCATTATAGAAGAATTATAACGAGAATTTTCTTTTTCTTTTGATAATATTTTTAATATGTATATATAATATTATTTTGAAAATAGAGCAATACATAAATAAATCTTTAATTAAAAAGGCATATATAGGATCAAAATATAATTTTTTCACCAATATTTCAGTTGGGTGAACGCCAACCTTTATCAAGGTATTATAACATATCAATATTATGTATATATATTATAATCATTAATATGTTATAATGCCTTGATGATAGTTAGCGTTCAGCAACTGAAATATTGGTAAATTAAAATTATATTTTGATCTAATATATGCCTTTTAATTAAATATAGGATAATATTTACTTTATAAGTTGGAGTCACCTACTGATTCATTACTCCTGATAAATACACTATTTTGTTCTTCACAGGCAAAGGACCTATTTTAAGTTTTCTCTTTGACTTGAGAGTTATAAATGATCCAACATGTGAATGCTGTCTAGATGTTGAAACACCATCTTTTGTTGGCTTGCTCTCTGACTAACCAAATTGTACTTCGACATAATGCCATCTTTCTGAATATACTCAATCTTATGAACACTTTGGCAGGTTTAGAGCAATTTGTACACAGATTTATAAATCACTACTAATTCATCGTGTAAATAATTAAAGATATATATGTAAATAATTCTAATATAACACAATAGTCTGATAGACTTTATGCTTCTGTAATAATAAAATAATGATAAAATTATGATATTTCTAAGTATTAGAGGTTGTTTTATTTAGTAAATCAAGTTTATTAAAATATGTATATTCTTTTTTCTATATATGTGAATATCACAAATATATTTAAGAAAGATTTTTAATTATAATATTTGATAATTTCCTTATTATATACTCATAATTCAATATAAAATTAAGAAGATGTAACTTTTTTTTGTATTATAAGTATTAAGCGACAATTATCATCAAAAATGTGTTTAAAAAAATAGTTGTGTGTGTGTGTTTGATCTAAGAGAGATAAATCATTTAGAACAAGGAACAATCGATGTCTCACTTCAGTAAAGTTCAGACAGTCATAGATCCTTATTAAGCGATTTATTAAGTTTTCCAGAATGCACATTTCGAGGTATTCTATAGACTTTTAAAATGATTACAAAAATAGTATAAAATAAAAATATAAACAGTATCAATGTGTTTCTTTATACGTGCAAAGTCCAAGCTATCGGAATTTTAGAATCCTTCTACAGGCATAGCTATGCCTATGGAAGGATTATAAAAATCCGAAAACTTGCATTCTGCAAGAGAATAAATAAACACATTGCTACTGTTTATATTCTCACTAGCCGAATGACCCGGGCAACGCCCGTGTTTTACCCGAATGAATGTTTTGATTCAAATACTATTTGTTACAATTATAAATTGGCGCCTTAAATAAATGCATATATTGTTAATAACTATAGCCTATGTGCTTTATCTGTCTATGTACTGTTGGCTTCCGTAGGCGTCTCTTACTGGGAAAAAAAAAGAGAGGATTCCATTTAGTTATTAACTAATATATGAAAAAATAGTACAAATTTAACATTGTACTTGGATAAGGTGCGTAAATTAAGAAAAAGGCATCTCCTTATCGTGCAACTGAAAGTTGCTGATGGCTGGCGCCATCTATCGGAATAAATATCAACTATTCTCGTTGATTTTTTAATTATTCCAGAGTTGGCCAAATACCCATTCTTGATTAATCAAGAAAAGCTAACCACGGACGCGTTTCGGGCTGTTAGCCCTCATCAGCGTGGTGCAAGCTGTACCTCAACGACCAAAAAAATTGGTCATTAAGGCATCCTGAAAAATCATGAAACGGGTAGTTAAGGCCAGAATTGCGTGAGGACGCTACACAATGTGAAAAAATAGTACAAATGTAACATTGTACTTGGATAAGGTGCGTAAATTAAGAAAAAGGCATCTCCTTATCGTGCAACTGAAAGTTGCTGATGGCTGGCGCCATCTATCGGAATAAATATCAACTATTCTCGTTGATTTTTTAATTATTCCAGAGTTGGCCAAATACCCATTCTTGATTAATCAAGAAAAGCTAACCACGGACGCGTTTCGGGCTGTTGGCCCTCATCAGCGTGGTGCAAGCTGTACCTCAACGACCAAAAAAATTGGTCATTAAGGCATCCTGAAAAATCATGAAACGGGTAGTTAAGGCCAGAATTGCGTGAGGACGCTACACAATGTGAAAAAATAGTACAAATGTAACATTGTACTTGGATAAGGTGCGTAAATTAAGAAAAAGGCATCTCCTTATCGTGCAACTGAAAGTTGCTGATGGCTGGCGCCATCTATCGGAATAAATATCAACTATTCTCGTTGATTTTTTAATTATTCCAGAGTTGGCCAAATACCCATTCTTGATTAATCAAGAAAAGCTAACCACGGACGCGTTTCGGGCTGTTGGCCCTCATCAGCGTGGTGCAAGCTGTACCTCAACGACCAAAAAAATTGGTCATTAAGGCATCCTGAAAAATCATGAAACGGGTAGTTAAGGCCAGAATTGCGTGAGGACGCTACACAATGTGAAAAAATAGTACAAATGTAACATTGTACTTGGATAAGGTGCGTAAATTAAGAAAAAGGCATCTCCTTATCGTGCAACTGAAAGTTGCTGATGGCTGGCGCCATCTATCGGAATAAATATCAACTATTCTCGTTGATTTTTTAATTATTCCAGAGTTGGCCAAATACCCATTCTTGATTAATCAAGAAAAGCTAACCACGGACGCGTTTCGGGCTGTTGGCCCTCATCAGCGTGGTGCAAGCTGTACCTCAACGACCAAAAAAATTGGTCATTAAGGCATCCTGAAAAATCATGAAACGGGTGACGCTCGTAACTGTATATAGAATTTTATACCTTATAGCAATTTTCCTTCTAATACAGAGTACAACTATCGCTAAGATAGAGGCTGCCTGGCCGGCATTCATAATTCTTCACATTAAAGACAGTTCGACCAGTATATCTTTTTCATCATCTCTTTAAAGAATACTCGCCAAATTATCTTTAATTCGAAGAATAGTATAACCAATTCATTTCTCAAAATACGGAAAAGGATTAAAACCACTATGAATTTCAACTATAAATTGGCTGAAGACATAAGTATATTTAGATGTCCATTATAACCTAATTCCTTGATAGAATTTTCTAAGAATTAATGAATATTATACTTCAAAGAACATTATATACTAAACCCTCTATTAATTACATAAACTAATTATTTAAAACTTTTAATTTCAATAGACTAATTACTGGCTTTAAAGGAACAAAGAATAAGTCATTTTGGGTAAGCGTTTCAAGGTGAAGCCCACTGTACAATCTTTAAAGATAATTCTAAAAGTTTGAATCATTTAAGAGAATTCACACACACACACACACATATAACTGTTCATATTATTAAATCCTCTAATTAATCATAGATGGTCTTATAATTAAATTACGATTTTATCATCATATAATATATATGAAAAAAATTATATATAAATATACTTGGTATAAAAAGAGAAAAGATAGAGCTTGAGTTTTAAATTTATTAAATTTTATTAAAGCGTCTTTATATACAGAGGGTTTAAAAGCACGAAGGTTTCTTTTATAATATATTTATAATAAAAGAAACATTCGTGCTTTTAAATCCTTTCATTTTATATGTATAGATGGCGCGTTATTGTTTTGTGTTAATATACAGAGGGTGTTCACACTTATAGGAAACGAGCGCCCGGTGTAAAAAAAGGAACTATTACTTCATTTTAAAAATTCAACAATGTGGAATTCGAGAAGGCTTAAGCTAATTCTAACATGCAATACATTTCTTTTGTTATTTAAAAATAAAAAAACCCTTCAAATACAATAAATTCATAAGAGGTTATATTTTAGGACTTTCCAGAGTTAATCTTACCTATTTGGACATAATTGAAATATGCAAACAAGATGATATCAACATTTCTAAAAAAGGTATTTATAATATTATTCACGACAAAAATATCAAGTTTTTATTCAAAGCACCTGCGGAGAAATGGACAAATGATTATCACCCTATATCTGGGAGAACTCCTGCAACAGTCAAAAAAGTGAAAAAAATATATTACAAAAGAAAATCCTATGCCACAAAGAGATATAGCCAAATTAATAGGATCATCAGTGTCAACAATAAATAAAATAATAAATAAAGATTTAGGCCTAAAAGCTACAAAAAACATGCGGTTCACAAATTGTTTCAGAGCCATATTCGTCAGCGACACACTATCAGCAGATATTTTTATTAAAATTTATTGGCTGCTAATAGATGGAAATTTATTGTTACATATGACGAAGCGACAGAAAAAGAGCTATATACTATCAAAAAAGGGTGGAAAAGTCTAGGCCAATTTGGTTGAAGGAATGTGCCGAAAGTTACCCACAAAGGATTTATGGTGGCATGCAGTATATCATATGATGGAAAATTAAAATAAGAAAAGTTGAGAGAAATGCCAAAATAAACTCTGAGTACTATCAAAACCACATTTTAGAACCTATATTTTAAAATTATATTCCCTCTATCTATGGAAAACAGAGCAACAAAGTCTGGTTTCACCATGATAACGCCACAAGTCATACCTCAACTTCAACCCAAGCTTATTTGGAAGATCTAAGGCAAAGAACAAGAATCAACACTATTCCAAAGAACAGAAACCCTGTGATATCTCCTGTTTAGCCCCGATGGATTTTTGCATTTTTGGATGCCTTAAAAGAGCACTTGGAAAGAGACACCGTAGAACGATTGAAGGTCTCTGGAAAATGGTAAAGGAAGAAGGGGATCTTTTGAGTATGACCATGATCAGAAAGTGTCTGCTATCGTGGAATATCAGGTGCCGTTCTGTAAATAAACAAATAGGCTTTCAAATAGTATATTTGAATTTTCAAATATGGTTTTAATTTTTGAATATTTTATAATAAAACTTGTTTCCTATAAATGTGAACACCCTCTGTATTTATATATGAAAAAAATAGAAAAATAAATAAGGGTCAGATGTTGATATTAAAGATAATAAAATAATGGGTTGGCCAAATATCAGGGAACAATATATATATAGGAGGGAGATATGGAGAGACCATGTGACCCACCCTCAGTAGAGGAAGGCACTGAAGGAGGGAGATATGGAGAGACCATGTGACCCACCCTCAGTAGATGAACGCACTGAAGGAGGGAGATATGGAGAGACCATATGGCCCACCCTAAGTAGATGAAGGCACTAAAGGAGGGAGATATGGAGACCATGTGGCCCACCCTCAGTAGATGAACGCACTGCAGGAGGGAGATATGGAGAGACCATATGGCCCACCCTAAGTAGAGGAAGGCATTGAAGGAGGAAGATATGGATAGAACATGTGGCCCACCCTCAGTAGATGAACGCACTGTAGGAGGGAGATATGGAGAGACCATATGGCCCACCCTAAGTAGAGGAAGGCATTGAGGGAGGGAGATATGGAGAGACCACGTGGCAACCCTCAGTAGAGTGAGACACTGAACGAGGGAGATATGGAGAGACCATGTCGCCTATCCTCAGTAGAGAAAGGCATTAATGGAGGGAGATATGGAGAGACCACGTGGCCTACCCTCAGTAGAGTAAGACACTGAAGGAGGGAGATATGGAGAGACCATGTGGCCCAACCTCGGTAGAGGAAGGCACTGGAGGAGGGAGATATGGAGAGACCATGTGGACCACCCTCAGTATAGGAAGGTACTGAAGGAGGGAGATATGGAGAGACCATGTGGCCCACCCTAAGTAGAGAAAGGCATTGAAGGAGAGAGATATGGAGAGACCATGTGGCCCACCCTCAGTAGAGGAAGGCATTGAAGGAGAGAGATATGGAGAGACCATGAGGCCCACTCTCTGTAGAGGAAGATATTGAAGGAGGGAGATATGGAGAGACCATGTGGCCTACCCTCAGTAGATGAACGCACTGAAGGAGGGAGATATGGAGAGACCATGTGGCCCACCCTTAGTAAAGAGATTGTGTTTTTTCAAAAATTATTTATTTATTCATGAATACCTATTTAGTCCCCTTCAAAGTAATCCCCATGAGATATTATACACTTGTGCCAACGGTTTTTCCAATCTTTGAAGCACTTCAAAAAATCATTTTTAAAAATATTTTTCAGCTCCTCCTTCGATGCCGTCTTTATCTCGTCAAGCGTAGCGTAACGTCGTCCTTTCGTGGGCCTCTTCAGTTTAGGGAACTAGAAAAAGTCACAGGGAACGAGATCTGGGAAATACGGTGGCTGCGGCATCATTGGTGTGTTGTTTTTGTCCAAAAAGTCGCGCACAAGCAACGATGTGTGAGCAGGGGCGTTATCGTGGTGCAAAAGCCAATTTTTGTTCTTCCACAAATCCGGGCGTTTCTGGCGGATTGCTTCGCGCAAAATGCGCATAACATGCAGGTAATATTCTTTATTGACCGTTCTACCCTGTGGCAAGAACTCATGATGCACCACGCCCCTGCAATCGAAGAAAACTGTCAGCAAAACTTTCACATTCGACCGAACTTGGCGCGCTTTTTTGGTCTTGGTTTGTGCGGCAGCTTCCATTGAGATGATTGAGCTTTGGTTTCCACGTCATAACCATAAACCCACGCTTCGTCACCAGTTATGACCCTCTGGTGCAAATTTGGGTCGTCGCGGACAGAGTCCAACATCTCATTAGCAATGTTCATGCGATGCTGTTTTTGGTCGCAATTGAGCAATTTTGGTACGAATTTCGCGGCGACCCGTCTCATGCCCAAATCATTGATAAAATTCGAATGGCACGAGCCAATCGATATGTTTAGGTCCTCAGCAACTTCTCTAACGGTGATTCGACGATTGGCCAATATTATTTTCTCTACTTCATTAATTTTTTCGTCTGTTGTTGAAGTGCTCGGGCGTCCGGCACGCTCTTCGTCGTTTACATCTTCTCGGCCTTTTGAGAACATTTTGTACCACCGATAAACGTTGCTTCGGTCCAAGGTAGCTTCTCCGTATGCCACAATCAACATTCGGAATGCATCCGCGCACCTAATTTCGTTTTTCACACAAAATTTGATACAGGTTCTTTAACCCATTTTTTTTAATAGGTAAAAATCGAAGACGATCCAAAACACCTGCAAGCAAAGCAGCTGTCAACAATTAAGTGAACATTCAAAATGGCCGAGCTTGTCGGCATAAGTGAGAGACATGAGTACCAACATTAAGCCACAAAAAGATCGAAATTCGAATATACGTAACCCACGAAAATTCAAAAGTCGCGATACCTTTTGAACACACCTCGTATGGGGAGACCTTGTGGCCCACCCTCAGTAAAGGAAGACACTGAAGGAGAGAGATATGGAGGGACCACGTGCCCCACCCTCAGTAGAGGAAGACATTAAAGGATGGAGATATAGAGAGACCATCTGGTCCACCCTCAGTAGAGGATGGCATTGAAGGAGGGAGATATGGAGAGACCATGTGGCCCACTCTCAGTAGAGGTAGATACTGAAGGAGGGAGATATAAAGAGACCATGTGGCTCACCCTCAGTAGAGGAAGGCATTAGACGAGAGAGATACGGAGAGACCATGTGGCCCAACCTCAGTAAAGGAAGGCACTGAAGGAGGAAGATATGGAGAGACCATGTTTAACACCCTCAGTAGAGAAAGACATTGAAGGAAGGAGATATGGAGAGACCAGTTGCCCACCATCAGTAGAGGAATTCAATGAAAGAAAAAGACGAATATTATTTTTCTAATCATTATATATACATTATATATAAAACCCTTATCTAATTATTTTAAAGAATATCAGAACTAATCTAAAGCATAATAAGAAAGGCCATTTGGATTAGTAACTGGATATACCATTCTTCAAAAAAGAGTAATTTTGATTAATTAAATGTGGTTTTAAATTCTAATATTAAATGGATTAAATAACATTGGGAGATCCTCATACCCTGGCCCTGAAATTAAATAATTATTTTTTCTCTTTGAAATGGAATAGAATTTTATCAAATTAGAATATTTTTAGTATAATATATTTTAAATAAATCTACTCAATTATATATTTATATAAAATATTATAAATTTTGTGTTCGAATTAAATTCTCTATAAATCTCTTATAATAAAAGTTTAATACACTCGTGAACAGATTTTAAGGATGTTAGAAGTTTTCGGTCGTCTGTTTTATTTTTGAAGGAAAGAGACGCAATTTTGTTCACACTTGTTTCTCTCACGTGTCTTCAATAAAGGTCACTGTAATATATATCAGAGTTATTGTCTGAACCCCCGATATGCATGCTAAAATGTACTACTTCCTTAATTTTAGTCCATAAGTGTAACTTTCAGAGTTATTATCTGAATCCCGATATACATGCTGAAAGGTACAACTTCCTTAAGTTTTGTACATGAGTGTAAATTTCAAAGTTATTTTCTGAATCCTGATATACATGTTAAACGGTACAACATCTTTTTTTTTCGCCTATGAGAGTTTGTCCATGAATGTCTTTACTAAATACATGCACCTTGTTCATATAAAATTATATATATATTTAAAACAAAGAAGGCATATTCTGACCACTAGAACATGTGCTTTTTAGATAGTAGAGCGCCATATTGTGGAACAGAAATCAACTAAACATTGATTCAGCCTGTTCGCTTAATTTGACCAACCCATTTTCTTGATAAATCAAGTAAAGGAATGATTTATCAAGAAAATGGATGGGCCAAATATGAGGGAACAGGCTAAATCAATATTTAGTTCATTACTGTTCCACTAGATGGCGCTCTGCCATCTGAAAATCACATGTGCTAGTGGTCAGGATATGCCTTCTTCGCTTTTAATATCAACACCTGACATTTTAATTTTATTTTTTTCACTCATATATCTTTCACTATCAATAGAAATTCGATATTAATATAATATGACCTAATATTAAGTAATATTTCATAGATAATTTACCAAACATATTTATGATAGAGTAAATTATAACATGAGATATTCCTGAATTTGGTCCATTATAGATTCTTTTCAGTAAAAACCACCTGAATTGGGAACATCTATTATAAAACTATTTACTAGAATAAAAGCCGAATATATTCTAAATTCAAATGCAGACGAAGAAACAACACTGAAAAAAAGAAATGGCGAAAATCAAGTCGACCAGATAGGATTAGCTACTGCCATCGTCTGCGAGGTTTATGACTTCACTCTGGGATCAATTGGAGTTTATGGGCGTTTAGACCTAATTGGAACCTAGGCCTAAATTCAAATTACATCCAGCAGTCCTGTTGATTTCTCCCCATTTACTTTACACATCGTCTGCTTATTTAACAATTCTTTTGGTTACCTAAATCTAAGTTTGAGGCTTTCTATTCTTAATTTAGAAATTCATTATCCTATTATGCAGAAATATTTTCGTGATACTTTATTTATAAACAATCGTCTGTAAATATGCATTCGATCATGATTATATTGTGGCAAAGTATTTATTTTTTTATTAACAGAGTATCATTTTTGATGTTTATTTTTTGCTACTCTGTAAACTTCTTTGTAGCTTATATTTTATTATTCATAGTTTGTTCTTGCCTTTAATAAATTTCTGTGTTATCCGGAAGTTTGTCTTTCCTAATTTTTCACGTGACAATATTATATAAACACGCCATCTATATTCTAAATTCTGAATTAAAAAGTGAAAATATATCTGTTTAGATATCAAACAATTTCTTACTATCAATAATAAGCGTATTACGAGTGACTTGATTATCAGTGAAAAATTGTTTACATACCAAAAATGAAATATATTCATGCTTGAATTATTTAAAACTTCGAATATACTATCTTTTAAATCTCCTATTAAAGAGATGAACAGCAAAAAAAAAATTCGTAAAGTGAAGAATATCTTGTAGGGATATTTTATTTACCATACGATTTTGTTCTTTTTGATATGTAAAAAATATCAAAAGAAATATTCTACCTTGTGATTTATTTTCTTTTGATAATACATTAATGTCAAAAATTAATGTACCTATCACTAAATCCTTGATAAAAATATTAATAATAACGAAAAGTATTAAATATTATTATTAGACTAATTAACATTAATTGCATAACATATTATAAAAAGGTTCGACAATATATTTATTCTGTTAACTTTATTTGTTATAGTTTTGTCTATCCACCTACACATTTTCATTCAAAACAATTATAAATATTTTTTATGAAACTAATATTAAGTTTATATACCTTAATTTTGGACTCCAGTTTAGATTACCATTCACACCTATGTAAAATCAAAATTGTTTTATTGTTAAAGATTATATAAAATACCTTATTAATACTTAAATTTTTATTTAACAGAGTTGGCAGAGACACGCTATATCCACAATTAGGATAAAATTGAGTGTATATATGAAATTATATACAAATCATCGTGAAATTAACATAATTGAACCTTGGGAAGCATGGAAACATGCTTGAATGAAAAATATTGTATTTAATAACACAAATAAACCTATATTATCATTGTCAAACAATTTATATTGCCACGTGGAAAATTAGAGAAGACAAAACTTCAGGAAGAGACAATTTATTTCAGGCAAGGACGAACTATGAATGGTAAACAAAATATAAGCCAAGAGGGATTTTTACATAGTACCAAAATATAAACATATAAATGACCACTTTTTAAATAAAAATAATAAAATTAATAAATACTTTGTTACAATATTATTATTAGAAAATTGTTATTAACATATATTTTTCAAAATTTAAAATACTTGCGTATAAATTTTTACAGTTAGAATTCCATATTTATAGATGCATTTATAAATATTCAAGTTTTAGTATATAGGGTGTAAGAATTAAGAGCTAGAAAAGGATATTCAAATTGGCTAGCTCAATTGCAAGTTTAAATGAATTAGAATACAAACTTTAGTATAAACTCAGAATTATAAGTTAGGCCTAGATTAAGAGAATTTATCTTAGGGCTCATTAGATTTGTAAAGTTCATGTAAATGAATTAACTCTATTCAAATATGTAGTAGGAATTTAAATATGCATACAATATATAGTTAAATATTAAATACAACAGTTATCATTTATTAATAACTATTGAATAATTCAGAATAATCGTCTGTAATGATTCATTGATATATTTATTTTATATCTGTTATACCAAAATATCATTTGATTCTAAAACAAGAATTTACGAAATTTCTATTAGGTTGTAAATTTTACATTCATTTTTATATTTTAATATAATATTTATATACTATTTTAATAAAAATAAATATTTAATATAGTTTGTTAATCTGTTATATTTAAAATCAATGAATTAATTATAAATATAGATGTTTTTTTATCAAAAAGGTATATATCGATTCAAAAATAATTTATTTTATCAATATTTCAGTTGGCTGAAGGCCAAACCTTTTCAAGGTATTACAATATATCTTGTAATTTTAAAACTGTTATACCTTGAAAAAGGTTGATGTTCAGCCGACTGAAATAGTAATAAAATAAATGATATTTTAATCCAATATATGCCTTTTTAATTAAAGAAAATATCTATATTAGTTTTTGCTGGTCGTTGTCTAATATTATAGCAAATATGATTGCTTTTTTATATCATAATTTAAAAAATATTACCCATATATTTCACCTAACAAATCATTACTATATACATTTTATCTATAATAATGAGTAATCTATTTGGGATGGATTTAAAACGTTAATTTAGATAAAATAGAAATTTATTCTGAAATTAAAATATTTTTAGGAGGCTTTTCAACACTTTAAAATAAGAAAGATTCGAATGTAGCTTTGCCAAAAGTCTCTAAATTTTGAAGAAAATATAATGTTTCATTTTATTTTGTTTGTTATTGAACTTCTAAAAAAATATTATATTTATTCAATGTGTTTTAAAAATACATGTTCGTAGAAAGCTCTTATTGTTTAATCAAGAAAATGGGTTCGCTAAATATCATGGAAAAGGCTATATCAATGTTTAGTTAATTTCAGTTCCACTAGATGGCGCTGTGCTATCTAAAAATCACATGTGCTTCGGGTCAGGATATGCCTTCTTTATTTTTAATATATATATTAATATTTAAAAAGGTATCTTGGTACCGTATTTTTCTTAAAAATTCATTCTTTCTTTTTCCATTTTGATTTATATCATTATCTAATTTTAAATTCATGTATATATATGTGATATAAAATATTATTTAATTTGAAATTATATTTCATAGATTCAAATTTTTTGTTTATGTCTACAACCAGATGTCGGAACTTTCCCTATATAAACCGATTGTTGTTGTTTCTCGATGGCCGGTTCAAACCTTTTGTACATTATGTAAATAAGTTTTCATTTTTTTTTATTCTTACGCCTTAAATCAGGCAGTAACTTTATAAAATTATGTTTACTATATCCCATAAGCTCAATTAAAACTATTTCTATTCTTCACTATTTTTTTATACTTTCAAGATTTTAACCACGACTGCATTACGATAGCATAATCCTCAAGATAATCAAAAATCAAACATAAAATCTCATCAATTTTCATAATATATATACATATATATTCTCCTATCTTATTATTGTTCTTCTATTTTATTCAAAATTAAATGTATTTGTAGGTTTTACATATCTCACATTTTTAATTTAAAATAAGAACATGAAAAGTAATTGAAGAATAAATATATATTCGATAAAACTATTGAACATATTTTTCAAAATATATATTTTATATGAATATCTCTTTTTTTTTTTTACTTCGTAAAAGATGGACGATTGGTCCATAGAAATATTGGGTATATTAAAAACTCCTATAAAATCCAAAATAAGCCTTATTTTAAAAATATATAGATATTATGTATTGCTCTATATTCAGAAATATCTCTCTATATTTAAATATTCATTTAAAATATTATATGAATATTTCGGTAATAATTTCAAAATCAGATATCTAACGGTTTGTAATTAAAAGAAAAACTGATAATTATATGAAATAAAAATTTATATTGGTTAGGAAATATTTTAAATATATTTATACATACACAGCACCTCTAATTTAACGTATATATTCGGTTATTAATTCTTGGAAGAGAGAAAAAAAAGTTAGATGTGGAAGATAAATGTATTTATCGAAGAGGGGGGTTTAAAATTGGACCAAAAGATCGTAGTGGCAAAATGGCGGGAAGATTGATGAGCAGAGTGATCAGGCAAATGGCGCTATTTGACCCTTGACCCTCGTACTGTCCTACAAGTCTCCTGTTGGGAAAATTGATTTTTGACTAGCGTCTATTCATACATTAGAATCGGCTCTATTTCCTTTCCATTTATTTTTGCTTTTATAAGGAATTTTATTTTCAAATTCTTCCCAATTCACATCAGAATTTTCTTGTAATTATATTGTTGCACCAGGTTGCGGTTTGGCAGACTCTTCAAACTTGATTTTCTACTGTGCTGGGTCTTGTATCTTACCAAAGCGTGTTTCAATCATCCTACAAATTTATATAAGGGAATAATGAGATAACTCTACTTTAAGTAGCCTCCAGCATATTTTGAAAAATATATTTTATTCGAGAGTTAATAGAGTAAAATAATTCTGAGAAAAATTAAACTGAATATAATTCATTATTTATTTAAACGTGAGTTCTCTCTTATATAAGAAAGGAAATGAATGTTTATTTTAAGTTTAATTAATTAATTGTTCCCACAGAGTATATGTGTAAGATCACAAGTAAATAGGTGGTAGCTGTAAGAAGATAAGCTTCTCTTTGTTTACTATGTTTGTTAGGTTTTATTATTATTATTATTATTGTATTTTATTAATTAATTATAATTCATATTCATAGATTTTTATTGTTACTTATCATCATTCTTTTTGTTGTTGTTTTTTGTGTTAATAATAGTATTTTTTTTCTTTTATGTAATAAATACAATTAAATCGCATTAATTCTTATTGTAATTATTTTTTGTTGTTTGAAATAAATCGAATTGAATCGAAGTGAGTCAGCTCGTTCTTTCTAGAAGAAAGTTCAAAGAAAACGTGCTAACAATGTTATAAATTTACTTTTATGTGTTCTCTATCTTGTAAATCAATAACGTTTGATTAATATTCTTGAAATCAATATCTTTATAACGTATAAGTAAAGGCAACAGGAACCCATGAAGCATGAATGTTTCTTAAAAAAAAAAAAAAAAAAACTTCTACTGTCCTTACTGCAAAAAATATATGTAATATCACTATCTTAAAATCTTATATCCATAGTCAGCTTTGATACCATGACTATATTTCTACCCTTCAGTGTAGGATATATTGTCGCGAGGAAAGATAATTAAATAGGCCTTCGAATTACTTTAAATATTTATTTAATGAGTTATATGAAAGATTTTAAATATAAAATAAAAGTTACTATGTACATGACTCAAATCGACTCAGCAGTTAGAGCATGAGGGGAGAACTGAGTTTTTCTACCTTCCACGTGGCGCCACTGTTTTCCCCGACCAGTCCGTTAAGTCCAGATAAGAGGGAATACTCTGTCCTCCTGACTATATAACTAGAATCGTCCAATACAGTATCAAAGCTCTAAGAAACAATCTTGTAGATTAAATTGGTTAAACTGCTGGAAGGGTTCACAATTTATGAAAAAAACACTTCCAATATTTTTTCTTCGCAGTAAGGATAGTAGAAGTTTATTTTATTTTAATTAAATATTCTTGCTTTAAAGAATTACTTTATTATTCTATATAGTTTGCGATCACAAGATTATTTTGAAATTTAATGACAATTAGCTGTGCTTACGTCATCAATTCATATTCATATAATCTCTTATTATGAATACTACACACTGCAATATAGATATAATATGATAAAATAGCCTGATTATGAGATATGAAACTAGATTATATGAAATATGTGTTTTTCTTTTCAAAACGCCGTAAATATCATCACAATCATATAAAATATCATTATAAATATTGTAGAATATAAATTATGATACTATTATTTTTATCAATATTAGGTTCCACTAAAACACATAAAATGTCTATTAAAAACAAAAATAGACATATCCTGACAGCTCACATGAGTTTTTTTAGATGGCAAAGCGCTATCTAGCGAAACAGAAATCAATTACACATTGATCTAGTATGTTCCCTGCTATTTTACCTACCCATTTTATTGATAAATCAAGAAAAGCCAAACACGAACGCGTTCAGGGCTGTTGGCCCTCGTAAGCGTCGTGCCCGCTGTAATCTACGACCAAAAATCTGATCTAAGATCCAAAGCCAAACTTAATTAAATACTCTAAACATGTGAAAAATGATTTTTAAAATATAAAAAGGTATGGTGTTGATATTGTAACATTTAATTTATTTATTACTGAATTATTTATTAATAATAATCTGTTGCACTTGATGACGATTCTAAAACATCTAGAATCTTTCTGTTTTGCAATCTTTTTTTTTCGGTAAATTAATGTGATTTTGATTTTTTTCAGATTTTTATTTATATATATATAAATAAAATATTTTTATCTTATCGATAAGTTTCTCTAATTTATTACCTTACAATATTAAAAACAAAAATTGTCATATCTCCTAACTAATCACATGAGCTTTTAAAAAGTGTCTATATAATATTATTTTCTCTCACAGCAACAACAAGCCTTTTATTGGGGACCTATTCCCTACACAGGATTCGCCCTGGTAACAATTGCCCGTATATATAAGAAATAGTTATAAATAGGTATTCTTTCATTTATATATCTATTTACATACGGATATCTTTTCTCAAAGTTTCTTCTCTTGCGTAGTCCTGTAAAACTTGTACAGGGACAATGTATTGGATTTATTCTTTGTCGTCCTAGACAACAGGGCCTCCAGAACAATATTATAATATCCTTTTATTGAATAAGAAGTTATTTTTCACTTCTTATCTTAGATAGAAGAACATGTGATGCTCCGAGGTTTTATATTACATGATGAAGGTATTCGATCAGTTGATCTAAATCAACAACAACAACAAAAGCCTTTATTTAGGGTCACTGACCCTATACACGATTCACCAGAGGTATGCATAAGAACAAAGCAGTGAGACGAAGGAAACAACAATATAAACAAAAAAAAAGAAAGAGAAAGAGGGAAGCACGAAAAACAACACAAAAAGAGTAGCAGTAAGAAAGTGAGGAGTAAGTGTCACTTGGCCTTCTTCTGAGATATGGACTTGTGAAAACCATAAAACGCCGTAGCAATATACTTATTCTGGGTCATATTGTCAATTATTGATGGGAGTGAAGCACAGAGTTGCCCAGTTTTGAGCATAAGGGTTCTTCCTCCTTCTTTCAGAGCAGAGCAATCAAATATATAGTGGGTGATTTCATTTTTTAGTTTTGAATTAAAGAAGGTACAAATCGGGTCCTCACCGCAGAGCATCTTGGTGTAGTTTTTTCTAAAAAAACTTGAAAGTATTCTAACTTGTGCAAGTAGTCTCACAACCGGGAAAGGAAAATCCCCTAAAAGGTATCCCTCCGTCATGAAATATATGTGAATGTTTTTGTAGTAAGAGTATAGCTTAGATTTATTCATTCTTGTAAGGTCGTTTTGTATAGATTGGTCTGCCGCTGTTTTTAAGAGCCCTGTAAACGCGCTCCTCAGCGTTTCAGGGTCATCACAGGAAACAAGTGCAGGGGATCCATTATTGTTAAGCAGATTGGTGAGCTTTTTAATGAAACCGATGGGTGTGCCCGAAGCATTAGACGGTTCCCGTGTTCTATTAAAACATATACAGTTGATCTAAATATTAATCTTCTTTTATTTTCATCCCCATTGAATATAAGCAAATATATTATTAAACCTAATTCTATTGACGTTTTGTGGTGCTGAGTTTGTTGTTGAAACACATTAATATGTTATAATAACTTGATAAAGGTTGGTGTTCAGCCAACTGAAATATTGGTAAAATAAATGATATTTTGATCCAATATATGCCTTTCAAATTGATTATTTATTCATGGATTGCCCTATTTTCAAATAGAACTTTATATAAATATAATATAGTTGAATATTAGTTTGTTTATCTATTATTTTATGGCACAAATTATTTAAGGTCTTCTAGCAGGTATCCAAATTGGAACCTATTGAAATCACGATGGCATTAAACGGTCCTTGATAATAAAAAAGGGATATAAAAATTTAAAATTGAGATAATTACATTAATGGGGAATAAAAAAGCTCTTTCCGTATATCATTAGTGTCTTTATAGCTTCGTTTCAGGTTCCTAATGGTATTACTAAGTCATAACCGTCCAAAATCTTGTTAGGAAGATATCTCTTTCAAGATAGTAGAACTTCAAATGCTGTTCGCAAGATAGTAATTCTAGCCTGTTTCTCCATTGTTGTAAGAATCTTTATGTTCGTATTGAATAATTTCTTCACCAGTTCCATATGTTTGGTTAGAATAGATGTTCAAGGATAATTTTTAATAAATAAAAGACAATTCGCCCAGGGAAGAGTTTCTACACACATTATAAAACGCGAATGTTTACTTCCACAAATAAATCAAAATTCTTCTGTCCTTACTGCAATAAAATAAAATATTGAGAAGACTTGGCTCGTCAGTGGTTAACCCTCCCAGCGGTTTCGCCAACTGAATCGACCACACCGCTTCTTTAGATCTCAATACTGTATTGGATCATTCTGCTTTTATATGCTACATTGAAGGTTGGAATCTTAGAAATGGTATATAAGCAAACTATGGACATATACCTTTAGGTCAGTAGAATTACATTCAAATGAAAGACAAATCGGTGATGGAATATTTTATATTTATATATATAATAAAAATATAAGCTTCCGAGTATAACAGCCTTTTTATCCGTCGAAAGGTTGTTGAGCCCGTAAGCTTGTATCGCCGTTATATATAAAAATAAACTATTCTGTTAGTGAATTATTTTTTATTTAAATGTTTATATCTTAGTTTTCTTAAATACCATTGTAAGATTCCACCCTTCAATTTAATATATATAAGCAGAATGATCCTTTATGAATGATATTTTATATATAAAAGGAAAAGCGCATAAGTTTATATTACTTTTTTGTGTGTACACAAAGGGAGAATATAAACACACGTAAAAATAATTTAATAAACAAAATAAAGGAAGTTTCATATTTCTATTTCGCTGATTAATATTTTTATTTTTGAAGCAGACAGAGGCAATTCTGTTTTCAGTGTGTTATCTTCTGTGTCTTCAATAAAGATCACTGTGTATCAAATGTCTTTCAGAGATATTGTTTGAATCCCTATATACGTTGTAAAAAGTACAACTTCCTTAGCTATGAGGGTATATGTATATCTCAAAAGATAATAAGGTAATCCCACCCTTGTCTACCCTAGTATAGCATATAAAACAGAATGATCCAATACAATATTAGATGCTCTAAAGAAGCGGTTTTGTCGAATAAATTGGCGAAACCATTAGAAAGGTAAACCACTGATGAATCAAGTCCTCCCAATATATCTTCATCGCAGTAAGGACAGTATAAGTTCGAATTAATTGTGAAAAGAAACATTCGCTTCTTATTGTTTTCATTTATGATATAACCGAAAGGATTATAATAATAACAGTGATAAATATAGAGGCTTGAAGCAATCAATCGTACGATATGACCAATATCATTTTTTATCGTTATATTTGTATATTACAAATATTGAAAAACGTTTCACAAGACATTAAGAAAAAGGCATCTCCAGATTGTGCAACTTAAGGTTTCTGATGGTTTGCTCCATCTTTCGTATTAAATATCAACTATTCGTTGTTTCTGATTATTTTAGAATTGGTCATATACCCATTCTTAATCTTCTTTCTTATCTCTTCTTATTCTTTCTTATCTCTCCCACTTTCTTAACTCCACCTTTGTCGGTCCCAAACCCGGATGAAAAAGGAGAAGGGGAAGCAGTAACAAGTTCACTAAAAACCTGGGTTAAGCTGGCCCGGGTGATAGTACCCTGTAAGGCATACAGGATGAGCAGCGTTTGTACTCCATGTTAGAAGCGGCTGCACATGGCGTCTGTTCCTCATGTCAGAGGCGGCCTTCTATTCACTAATTATCCTTTCATCATTCATCCCTAAGGTTAGAAATAATTGTTATTTTTACTTTAAAATAAATTTTTATTTTTCGTTGAAAAGAAACACATGCGGGATAATTTTCAAATGTCGTTTTATAATCATAAGCCTCATTATATTATATTGTATTTGAAAATTTATATATAAAATTCCACTTTTAATTAGAAAATTCAAAAATAGAGAGAAAGAGGCCTAGCAAAGATTATAGAATAATAGTTTAAAATCCCGGTCTAACTAGCTCATTTAAGAGGCTTTAGTTAGGGGAGCTCTCAATTACTAATTAAATTAATTGTAGTCTTTCATAACTAATTGTAACAACATTACGCTCCGGTGATTGATAAAAGCACCATGATCTGACAATTAGAACCTAATTAAGACCATATAGGGATTTTGGGAGGTAGGCGGCTCTTTCTATAGAGAACCCTTTGTTACAAAGAGACCATCTTCTTTAACTATAGCTTATATAGTTGTCAGTTTCCACGAAGATATAGCTATATATTCCGAAAATTTTAATTTTCAATAATTGATTTATAATATAATATTCAATATATATATAGTAGTCGCCTGTCGTCTGTTTTTTTCTTTTTTTTAAATGACAGAAGCAATTTTTGTTCACACGTGTCATCAATAAAGGCCACTGTAATAACTTTCAGAGTTATTGTCTGAATACCGATGTATATTCTAAAAGGTACAACTGCCTTAATTTTTGTCCATGAGTGTTTCTTTCAGAATTATTGTATGAATTCCGATATACATTCTAAAAGGTACAACTTTCTTAAGTTTTGTTCATGAGTGTATCTTTCAGAATTATTGTCTGAATCCCAATATACATGCTAAAAGGTACAGCTTCCTTATGTTTTGCCCATCGCTGTATCTTTCAGAGTTATTGTCTGAATCTTTATTTTCAAGATAAAAGGTACAACTTCCTTATGTTTTGCCTATTAGTGTATCTTTCAAAATTATTGTCTGAAACCCGATATACATGCTAAAAGGTACAGCTTGCTTAAGTTTCGTCCATGAGTGTATCTTTCAGAATTATTGTCTGAATCCCGATATACATGTTAAAAGGTACAACTTGATTAAGTTTTTTTCATGAGTGTATCTTTCAAAATTATTGTCTGAAAACCGATATACATGCTAAAAGGTACAGCTTGCTTAAGTTTCGTCCATTAGTGTATCTTTCAAAATTATTGTCTGAAAACCGATATACATGCTAAAAGGTACAACTTGCTTAAGTTTTTTTCATGAGTGTATCTTTCAAAATTATTGTCTGAAAACCGATATACATGCTAAAAGGTACAGCTTACTTAAGTTTCGTCCATGAGTGTAGATGCAATTTAAAAGAAAACATTAAAAATAGTTCTAATTATCAGGGTAAGAGGGCGCCATGTAGTGCTAAGACCAAAATTCCAACGGAAGTTCAAAATCCCGGCTCATTATAAATTAGAGGGAAAAAGAATAATTTCATATTCTGTTTATTTAAAATATAATATTTTAAGATCCTTCTAGTTTATATACACAATTTATTGACTTGCCTCTAATCTTAAAACTTGTCTAGTACGTTCATATTTTGACATCGGTATCAACAGTATTTTTCGTCTTTTTCGGGATATTTGTCTGTTTGGATTATACACCGAACCTCTATTGATAAAAAAAACGGCGATCTTTCATCGAATTCCTCTAATACAAATACACACACGGCCAGAAAATAAGAAAGTGGAAAGTTTATTTATGTCGCCGTTCGTCTGTTTTTTTAGGAGACAAAGTAGTTCTTTATGCACTTCTTGGTGTAATAGATTTTTGAAATTATCCCTTAAACACGTGATAAAGGCCATGATATTCATGGTGATTAGAAAGGAGATGTCTAACTGCTTTTACTATAAGTGCACTACATTTCTACAAATATCAAATGCGAAGTTAAATCTTTTATACTTACAAATGTGCCAGAGTCCCTTTGTGTTACTTAAACTCGCTGGAGGGGTTGAATATTTAAAAGAATCGGGATGCCATTACAACATTTAAATTAGAAAAAAGTGCTCAATACGGGATTCGACCCCAGGTTGTATTATTCGAAAACCAATAGTTTAAACCATTCGTCAACTGAACTCTTTTATAATAGACAACAATACAAATGGATATCTCGGATAAAAGATTAAATCATGCAACAGGTTTATTAAAATTAATTTCATTTTTTATGTACATTTTCAAGCTATCGATATTTTCTGCCTTTCTACAGAAGAACAAAAACGATTTTTTATTATCCCATTGTATAATTATTAAGAGTAATAGAGACTAAATTCATGTATTGTATTTATGATATTGGTAGGGTGTCAATACAGGTCCTGTTAGGGTCCTATGAATTCCAAGAGAAAACGAATAATGAACTAAATGGTTTTTTTTATTATTCCTTTTGTGCTCCTGTAGAAGGGAGGTAATACACGAAAGTTTGAGAATGCAATGAAAAATAAACTCATCTCTAGAAACCTATTATTTCAATATGTATTATTAGAGAATGATTTGTATACTAATTAGAAACTCACATGCTTAACGGTCACTGAGATGGTACATCAAGCTTAAGACAGAGATGTCTGGCGTCGTGTTTGAGATGTAATACATACAGTGGGCTACAACGTTCAATCGAGAAAATAATAATTCAATTATAAATTCACTGGCTTGATGGTCGCCGAGATGGTACATCAAGCTTAAGACAGAGAGGTCTGGCGTCGTGTTTAGCATGTAATACGTACTGTGAGCCACAACGTTCGATCGTGAATATAATGATTCTATTATAAATTCACTGGGTTGATGGTCACTGAGATGGTACATCGAGCTCAAGACAGAGATGGCTGGCGTCGTGTTTGGGATGTAATACATACAATGGGCCAAAACGTTCGATCGTGTTTAAAATTATTATATTATAAATTCACTGAATTGATGGTCGCCGAGATGGTACATCAAGCTCAAGACAGATGACTGACGTCACATCGTGTTTGGGATGTAATATATACAGTGGGCTACAACGTTCGATCGCGAATATAATGATTTATGTATTTATTATTTAGACTGGTATAGTATTATATAATAGCAGCCGATAGAAATGGCAGAAGAACTATCTATCAAGAAGAAAGTGAACCAGACGATAGAAAATCCCCGGTCATTAACCAACCAAGGTCTAATTAGTGTGTTAACCAGCTCTTCTTGTCCTCTGGGATTTTAATGTCCACCCCGTTTCCTTTTCTTCCTAACCTTTGACCTGACATTGCTCTTTGACCTTTTCCATTTACACTAACCCACACAACTTAAGGTCATAGACAGTCTTTGGTATAATCTTCCGTCTATTTTTTTAGAGGGGCTTTTGTGAAAAATGATAAATTCGTAGAATAAATAGAATAGTGATAATCACAAAGACACTTTTTAGTTAAAGGATTTTAATAAACAATAAGCACAAGAAATTAAAGTAACTAGGTAAAATTATATATACACCAGCAGCGCTCACATCTATCAGCGGCCTGACCTATTCAATACCCTAACTAACCAATCTAATAGAGTTACGACATACATATATATATATATATATATATATATATATATTTATGGAAAAATAATAGAAAAAAAATATAAAATAAAAAGATCAAGTGTTGATATTAAAAACAAAGTACGCATATCCTGACCAGGAGCACAAGTGCTTTTCAGAAGGCAGAGCGCCATCTGGTGGAACAGAAATAACTAAACATTGATTTAGCTTGTCCCCTGATATTTGGCCAACCCAATTTCTTGATAATTTCTTGTATGGCTTTTCTTGATATATCAAGAAATTGGGTGTGTCAAATATCAGGGAACAGACTAAATCAATGTTTAGTTGATTTCTGTTCCACCGGATGGCGCTCTGCCTTCTGAAAAGCACTTGTGCTCCTGGTCAGAATATGCCTAATTTGTTTTTAATATATATATATAAAGATATGTAAATTATCATAGACAGTATTACAACAGAGTATTTACATCACTGATATATTCTACAGTTTCTACTTTCAACAGAAACAATCTTGTTCTAACTTAGTTTTATCATGTCTTCAATAAAGCTCAATGTTTATCAAATATATTTCAGAGTTATTAAATTAATCTTGATAAATTATAAAATATACAATTTTATCTTATTTTTAATAGAAGTACTCCATTCACATCGTTATATCGTGCTATCAAAAAGAAGTATTTTTTACCCCTATAAAATATTTAATTGAAGTTAATAATAGAGCTATAAATACTTTCTATTACTCTTTAACAGATTATTTCAACCAATATCCCGAGAGGTTACTGATCTGTATATAGAATTACGTATAATAAAATTCACATTTTTCATCTAAGCTGACATCTTCTGAGATTACCCCCAGTTTAGGAACAAGTAAAGGTAATTAAAATAGCTTTTCTTCGATCAATTTCAAGAAGTTAACATGGGACCCATGTGCATTCTAATTTAATCGGTTTATATATAGAATACCGTAAAAAATATCGGACGATATAAATTCATTCTTCATATATATATACTTTTTTTCTAACGTTTTTTTTTCTTTAAAAAATAAAAAGAAATTGATGGATGAGTTGTTAGAGCGTGTTTCCGATATTTTATGACTAAGAACTGAAGAGAAACTTTTATAAGAATTTTAGTGAAAAAAAAGTGGCACCTGTGAAAATAAATTTTAAATTTTTTATAGAAAGAACATTTTTATGATAGTGCAAATAAACTTATATCTACTTTACTTTTCCTTATTGATGGAGCATAAAAGAATAGACATATATTTGATTAATATTTTTCAATAATAATAGGAAATAGGAAAATAGGAAAAATAATATGTTAATCATCTCTTCTGTATAAATTTACTAGACGAATGACCCAGCTTCGCCCGAGAATTCCCCCGAATGCAATTTCCTTCATTCTGAAATAACATCAATAATAAATGGTAAAAGTGCCATAGAATAGCAATACGGGTTTATAAAAAGCGACATGCAAAATTCGGTACCAATTGGTTCAGTAGATTTTGAGTGTATCGCGAAACAGACAACAGACATTGACTTTTATATTTAAGATAATAATATAAATCAGTTTTAAAAATTGTAAAAAAATAAATAAAAATGCATCGGCCGGGAATCGAACCCGGGCCGCCCGCGTGGCAGGCGAGCATTCTACCACTGAACCACCGATGCTTATAAGAAATGGCCATATTTGGGTATTTATTCCATTCACAAAAGCAAACGATGACAGAATTGATTGTTGATGACTATGTTACTTGTATATTTTAAAAAATATTTTGAAACTATGTAAATTCAATTTATTTTGTTAAAAATATATTTGTCATATGCAAATATTTATATGTATATATGTATTCGTGACTAGAAATAGAATCAGTTGTTGTATTTCAATGACTCTCGTGTTGTTGCCTGGCTTACTCGAGAGGCCGATCATTGCCAGATACCTGCCCTAGAGACAACGGAATTCCGCAGTTTTTCTTGGAGTCGCTCTTCCCCTACATAGAGATAGGTTGGTGTTCTCCTCCCGGGACCTGAAATAGAGACTTTGGGTGTCTGGGAAAAATAGAGCCTGGACACTGCGCTGCTTAACGCGACAAATATGTAGTCTTAAAGATAAAGGTTGCCTGGCCGGCATTCATATTCCTGTAAAAAAATAGACACTTAGACCAATTCAAGTTTTATTTTTACAACGTTTCAACAAAAAATTTTGTCTTCGTCAAGAGAAATGAATACATCTTGAAATGCCTTATTTTTATTTATTTCTCCTGACGAAGACAAAATATTTTTGTTGAAACGTTGATAAAATAAAACTTCAACTGGTCCGAAGTGTCTTTTTTTTTTTACAGAAACGGTAATATGTTGTAATACTTTGAAAAAGGTTGGCGTTGAGCCAACTAGAATATTGGTTAATAAATTTTAGGTTGATACAATATATGCATTTTTAATTATATATCTATTATTGTATAGTTCTATTTGAAAAATAAAAGAATATATTTAAAATACAAATGTTAGAAATTTTGTAAATATAGAGTAAATTGATCATTAAATGTTGTTTTATTTCTATATATTAAAACAAAATACCCACCAAAATGCTATATGATTCCTCTTTATAGTTTTAAATTAATAGAGATTTTGTATACATATATATCTCTGCCTTGGAAATTATATTTTAGACTATGGACATAAGCTTTGAGAGCAGTAGAGAAAAATACAAATAATCAAAAATGTATTAACTTGCTCGAAAGAAAATTCGAAAAATGTTAAAATTAATTTACTAATATATATCAATTCACTAATAATAGTCAATTTTACAAATCCTCTATAACACTGGAATATATTTTTATAGTGAATTTTCTCACCTATTTAAAATCAAACTAATTGATAGTAAATATTCATTCATTTATAATATTTTTATTACACAATTTCACCTTCAAACCTTTATTTTAAAATACTCACACATACAGCTTTATTAAGACCACCGGTCAGATTCAACACAGGAAGAAAGCATAGATAGATCTCATATACTCCAGGCAGTACAGAACCCAAAAACAGTCTCCAGGTCCGACACATGTCCAGTGGCCACAGAATCCACTGTACATAGGTTAGCGTATCACTGAAAAGACGAGTGTGGAATCAGCCGTGTTCTTGTCTTCTCTTTCCTCATCCGAATGGAACACGACATTCGGCGATTCTATTGTCACATCGCGAGAAGCAGGGGGTGGAGTACACTATATTAACCGGAAAGAGGTCTCGGCGACACATACCTGGACGCCCGCAGGAGAAATCCACTGGTTTAACGGTCGCCGAGATGGTACATCGAGCTGAAGACAGAGATGGCTGGCGTCCTATCGTGATTGGGATGTAATACGTACAGTGGGTCACAACGTTCGATCACGAATAAAACGATTCTATTATAAATCCACTGGATTAACGGTCGCCGAGATGGTACATCGAGCTGAAGACAGAGATGGCTGGCGTCATGTTTGGGATGTAATACGTACAGTGGGTCACAACGTTCGATCACGAATAAAACGATTCTATTATAAATCCACTGGATTAACGGTCGCCGAGATGGTACATCGAGCTCAAGACAGAGATGGCTGGTGTCGTGTTTGGGATGTAATACATACAATGGGCCACAACGTTCGATCGTTAATAAAATAATATTACAATAATTTCCAATATTCATAAATATTCATAATGATTATAATAAAAGAAACAAACGCATAAACCTTTTTTTTATATACTTCAATAAAACCTAATTCCTTAAAAAACCATTTCATACAAGTATTTTATATTGAATGACAAATAATATAAATCAATATAAAGACAAATTCAAACTATAAATTGCTAAATATATGAAAGTATTTCAAAACAATAAAAACACCATTTTGAAATAGTATTTTATTTGCTTACAACATACAAAACAAATCAATAATCAAAGAAATTTCAAAATATGTCGTTTTTCCAATTGTTAAAACACCTTTCGAAGTATAAGTTGAAAAATAGTTTTGTTTTTATAAAAAAAATGTATTTTCTCATTTCCGACAAATTTGTGACAAAAACTGTATCTAACACATGCCTTGGATTTATTGGTTAGAGAATGTAGTTTATTATTGTCAAGCGATTTGTAAAATTTTATTTTGATAAAATTTACAACAACGGTGAGATAAAAAATGAAAATGGCTTGGATAAAACATTGCTTAAAATAGATATATATATTTTTTCCCTTTGCGTTACGAATGATGTCTGTTTTTTCTTATTTATTTTCTACTTTTCTATTTTTTTGTTGATATATTAAATAAGAGAGTTTTCTTTTTTTCATATCTATGAAATATATTTTATTTAAGCAATAAATTGCCAATGCTTAAACTTTTTTATTACAACCATAATACCTCTGTTTGTGATTATTAGCCTTTTTTCAGTAGCCTATAACATGCTTGTATATCAAATTACGAAACTATTTTAGACGCGTAATATTCTTTTTAAAATAAAACAATTTCTACTGTCCTTACTGCAATGGAAAAATTAAAGAGAGGGTCTGGCTCATGAGTGGTGAACCCTCACAGCGGTTTCGCCAGATTAATCTATCATACCGCTGTTATATTGCATTTTTGGAACTTCCTTTTATAGTGATACTGATGCTTGACTCTTCGAATGGGTATTTTAGAAGAACTATGGATATAAGCCTTTTGGACAGCAGAATTACATATAATTATAAATAAATAATATATAATTTTTCCATTACAGTAAGGGCAGTAGAAATTGTTTTATTTTAAAAAGAATATTACCCGTCTAAAATAGTTTCGTAATTTGATAACAGATGGCGCGCTAGTGCATCGTAATGCTTGTATATGATTAAGACCAATCATTTTTTTCTTTAAATTCGATTTTCATAACATTTTAAAGATATTTGTATCACTTTTTTACAATATACAGGCTTATATATTATGATACATTAGCGTGCCATCTTTTATGAATATTCGAAACTATTATAGGCACGTATGATTCTTTTGAAAATTAAACAATTTCTACTGTCTTTACTGCAATGAATAAATTAAAGGGAGAGCCTGGATGAAGGGTTCTCCTCTAATGAGCTAGGGGCTCTCCCTTTAATTTTTACATTTTAGTAAGGGCAGTAGAAATAATAAGTATTGTTTAATTTTCAAAAGAATTATACGTTTAGAATATTCATATTGCCTTTTATTTTAATATATTGGAAATAAACAATGAGGGAATATAATTTAATAAAATAATATAAACTTCCAAGGCTAATTTTCTTGTAAACTTATATTTTCTAAAGTTTTAGGACAAATCAGCTTTTTGACGGAAATATGACACTAAACAACTAAATACCGAAATGAAGAATTCATATTTTGATTAAAAACAAAAAGGCAAATCCTAACCGCGTTCAAATGAGCTTTTTAGATGGCAGAGTGCCTTTCAGTGAAACAGAAATCAACTAAACGTTGATTCAGTCTGTTCCCTGATATTTGGCCAGCTTAATTTCATTATAAATCAAGAAAAGTTAACCATGTACGCGTTTCAGGCTGTTGGCTCTCGTTGATATGGTGCAGACTCTACCACTCTGACTAGAGTATATAAACAGAGTTAGAGTTCTAAAGAAGCTGGCTGGTAGATTAAATTGGCGAAACCGCTGGGAGAGGTCATCACTGATGAACTAAGCCCTTCCAATATTTTTCATAGCAATAAATAAAGTAGAAGTTCAAATATTCAAATACCATCTTTCTATACAATATTTGTAACAATTATATTTACTATTATATAAAAGGGCGTACCTGGATCTGTAAAGAAAAATAAACGTTTTTTTTCTCAAAATATTTCGAGAGATTTCTCCCTCTTTATCAATTTATTGTACTCTGAATTTAATTTACAAATTATTGTAGATCACTTGAAAACAAATTTTTCATTTGTCAAAGACAATTATTGATAATAATATATAAAAAATTAATAATAATAATAATGTAATAGTAATACCTCGATGAAGGTTGGCGTTCAGCCAGCCGAAATATTGGCAAAATTAATATTTTATTAAATCCAATATATGCCTTTTTATTATCTAAATAATAATACAATAAAAATTTTATGAAAATTAAAGGCCTTTTAAGTATTTTATAAAATGTTTTTGAAACAAAATATAAGGAAACTAAATTATGAAACAAATGAAGTTGACTGCGATCATTATAAAAAATATATTTTTAATTGAAGGCGTATATTGGATCAGAATACGATATAATTTATTTTACCAATATTTCAGTTGGCTGAACGCCAACCTTTCTCAAGGTATTATAACATATTTAATTAAATAAAAACAAACGATAGCAATGCGTCTCTTTATACATAAAATTTTTAATATGCTAGCTTTCGGATCTTATCGATCCTTCAACAGGCCAAGCTGTAAATAAATAGAAGAACTATGGACATAAGCTTTTAGGACAGCAGAATTAAATATAATTATAAATATATAATTAAATATAAATATAAATATATAGAAATTGTTTTATTTTAAAAAGAATATTACGCCTCTAAAATAGTTTTATAATTTGATAACAGATGGCGCTCTAATACATCGTAAATTATATTTTAATACAATATGTTAAAAATCTATTTATGGATTTATCTATTTTAAATATATATATATTATATATATATATATATATATTTTTTTTTTTTTTTTTTTTTTTCAAAATAAAGAAGGCATATCCTGATCAGGAAAACATGTGCCTTTTAGTGGAACAAAAATCAACTAAACATTGATTCAACCTGTTCCCTGATATTTGGCCAACCCAATTTATTGATAAATCAAGAAAAGCCATCCACGACGCGTTTCGCGTTTTTGGCGTTCTTCAGCGTGGATCAGGCTGTACCATTGCGACCAAAAATGCTTTTGTTACAGAGGCATTCTGAGAAACAAAAAAATGGATATTTAAGGCCAAACTTGCGTAAATACGCTTAACATGTGAAAATATAATAGAAAAAAATTAAAAAAAGGTCAGGTGTTAATATTAAAAATGAAAAAGGGTATATCTTGAATAGGAGCACATATGCTTTTTTAGATGATAGAGCGACATCTAGTGAAGCAGAAATCAACTAAACATTGATATAGCCTGTTCCCTGATATTTACCCAACCCAATTTCTAGATATATCATGAAAAGCTATCTATGAACATGTTTCGCGGTCGACAGCGTGGAACAGGCTGTACCACTGCGACCAAAAATATTTTGGTGAGGATATGTTATATATATATATATATATTCATAGTAATATATTCCAATATATTGTAGAAGCTCTCAAATATTAACCTTTCATATTTACAAAACAAGCTTTAATATCTTCAATAACTTTTTAATTCAAATATTCAATTAAAATATTCATCTTATAAATATATAATGCTCATAAAATATACCTTATTAAAATTATATAAATTAAAATTATTATTCTATTAATTGTTGTCATAATATATATATATATCATTCTAAATATAATCATAAATCATATAATATATAATATTTATAATATATCAAACACATATATCGAACATTTTATTATATAGAAATGCTATTTGATCACTACAACAGAAGAAAAAAAAACATCAACATGTAGTATACAAAAATACTTCTGATAATTTGTATTAAATAAATGTAATTAAAAGTTCATTTTACGATATTTAATGTCTAACTACGCTTAGAAATTCATGCCGCCCACAATATACTAGATTTTCAAATGTAACATTATTATAGATTTTTATAAATAAATGTATAAATATAGGCTATATTTATTCAATAATATAGGATATATTACATATAAAGGTTCAAAAAAAACTTAATAACCTAGCCTCCAAACCCTCCCTTCTTTCTAACAATGGAAATTGAAGTTAAGGCGATTTATTTTCCATTATGGGCTTGCGGTGAAATCAATTGAGGATTAATGAAAACCCAAAATAAATCTGGAATGAAAATGAAATTTTCATTTTTGAATTCTTTAAATATTTTCACACATTTAGATTTCTTATATAAATATAGTTTTTAAATACATTTTATAAACCTTTTGTGCAATAAATATATTTATTTGTTATAATAGATTTATAAATAATAAATTTATATTAATGGATTAAATGTAAGTAGGTGGAAAGTCTTTGATTTCAACGTTTGTCTTCTTGTTTGAAGGATAAAAAGGAGGAAGGTATTTTTAATATAACAATTATCATCATGAGAAAAAGTGCATCACCAATTATATCAATTATCTTATTTCCAAAGCGCTATATCCCGCAAGGGATACTTGCGCCAAACAAGGTGAAAAGTTTATTTACATAAGGTATTTACATTATTCAACGCATAAAACATTAAATATCCAGATTTTGTAGAAGGTTTAGAATGTATTTACAAAATGAATTGAACTTTAAATATGATTGTATATCGGAAATCAAATCGTTAAATTCACAAACAACTAGTTCATTCTTCATTCTATAATCTCGAAATGCTGGGCAATCGATCAGTAGATTTCTTTAGGAGCATCACTTAATCTGAAAGTTGAACGATTAGGAAATGTCCTTTTTCTCAATTTATCTACCTGATCCAAGTACAAATTCACCTTTTTACTATTTTTCACAATGTTTATAATATCAACATTGAATAAATAAAAGGTACTAGGAGAGATATACTAAGTAAACATACTAAAATTGATAATAAGTTGATTAATTAATATACAAAGACACAATGTAGAAACAAGTTAGAGGTCAGTTTAGTCCTCTTCTATTTTTAATTTACATTCATGGACAAAACTTTGAGAAGTTTCATATTTTGAAATCACTGGTCAACTGTTTTTTTTTTTCGAGAAAGAATCGTTTGTTTTCACTTGGTTATCTCGCGTATCTTCAATAAAGGTAACTGTGTATCAAATGTCTTTCTGAGTTATTGTTTGAATCCCGATATACATGTTAAAAGGTACAATTTCCTTAAGTGTTGTCCATGAGTGTATCTTTCAGAGTTATTGTCTGAATCCCGATATGCATGCTAAAAGGTACAACTTTCTTAAGTTTTGTCCATGAGTGTATCTTTCAGAGTTATTGTCTGAATCCCGATATACATGCTAAAAGGTACAACTTTCTTAAGTTTTATTTATGAGTATATCTTTTAGAGTTATTATCTGAATCCCGATATAGTTTTAAGTCTTGTCCGTGAGGCTATCTTTCAGAAATATTTTCTGAATCCTGATATACATGCTGAAAGGTACTACTTCCTTAATTTTTGTCCATGAGTGTATCTTTCAGAGTTAATGTCTAAAACTCGTTATAAATACTAAAAGGTACAACTTCCTTAAATTTTGTTCATTAGTATATATTTTAGAACAAATGTCTGAATCCCGATTTACATGCTAAAAGGTACAACTTCCTCAAGTTTTTTACATGAGTCTATATGGAACTTTAGGGTATCAAATCTCACCGAACAAGCCTAAATGAACGCTTAGTTGATTTTTGTTACCCTAGATGGCGCTCTGTCCTAGTAGGAGGTTATGAAATAGAAGCCGCCTTTGTACTGATGAGGACCATAGTATGAAACCATGGTATACTGGTTGATATTATTTGTCTGAATTCTCTAAAACTGTTTTCGTGACTTATTATTTATCCCCATCATTATGTTTTGTTCCAAGTTTTAAACCAATAAATATTGTTTTAATGCATTTTAAAGGGAGATGTGCACTTTTACAGCATAGAATAGTGTGAAAATATTTCGAAAGGATTTAAGCACGAATGTTTTTTTTTTTAATAAAATACAAACTTCTACTGACCTTACTGCGATGAAAAAAAATACCAGGTCTATTAGTTTGAAACGCAAAAATGGCCGCCAGAGGGCGCTGTGCAACTTTATTTGAGCCGACGATGGCGCTGTTTATGGCGTTTTGTTTTTTGACTCACGTGGCAACAGCAAGCGTGCAGTTTTAGAAAAATTCAAATCGTGGAAATTTTTTAGAGCCCGTGGAAAATGGCGATTTCTGAACCAAAAAGTGCCCATTTGCGGGAAGTTTTGTTGTTCGCCTTCAACTGGAAAAAAAAGTGCCACTGAAGCCCACCGAATGCTCGAGGAAGTTTACGGCGACCACGCTCTGAGCAAATCGCAGTGTTAAAGGTGGTTTAAAAAATTCAAAGGTGGCAATTTCGAACTTGATAATGAACCACGTGGAAAACCGCCCCAAAAGTTCGAGGACGCTGAACTGCAAGCTTTGTTGGATGAGGACAGTACCCAAACGCAGGAGAAACTCGCGAAACAGCTCCAGGTGTCTCAATGTGCTGTTTCTCTACGTTTAAACATCCTCGGAATGACCCAAAAGCTTTCCAGATGGGTCCCCCACGAGTTGAGCGAAAGGAAGCAAGAACGGCGTCTGGTAATCTGCGAAGGGCTGCTCACCAGGCATGAAAATAAATAATTTTTGCACGGAATCGTAACTTCTGACGAGAAATGGATCCTCTCCAGCAATCCTACGCGCCAAAAGTCGTGGGGCTTGCCAGGCCAATTTCCAAAAAGACGCCTAGGTCCAATCGCTTCGGAAAAAAGGCAATGCTTTGCGTATGGTGGGACCAGATCAGCGTAGTATATTTCGAGCTCCTGAAACCTGGCGAAACGGTCAATACTAGTCGCTACGAACAACAAATGCACAGTTTGAGAGAGGCGTTGAAAAAAGACCGGAATGGCGTGAAAAGCACAACAAGCTGATACTGCAGGATGACAACTCTCCAGCCTACAACGCTACGGTGGTCAAAACACCATAAAATGAAATCACACGCCCTGAAAAACCAGGAATTTTCGAACTCAGACATACTCCAAAAATGGCTTGCTGACTGGTTCGAAAGGAATAGAATTTTTCAGACAAGGAATTCGAAAATTGCCTGAAAGGTGGTCCGAGTATATAGCTAATCAGGGCAATTACTTTGAATAAAAAATATTTTGTTGTTTGGAATTAGTGAACTTTTGAATTCACTGAAGATTTTCGCGTTTCATACTAATAGACCTGGTATTAGAAGGGCTTAGCTTATCAGTGGTGAACCCTCCAAGTGGTTTCGCCAATTTAATCCACCAAACCGCTTCTCAGAGCTCTAATACTGTATTGGATCATTCTGCTTATATATGAAACACTGAAGGGTGAAATCCCAGAAATGGTTTTCAAGAAAACTATGGACATAAGCTTATAGGGCAGTAGAATTACATATATATATATATTTCCATCAAACATATTTTATTTATTATAGATTATAGATATACCCTTGGAGGTATATGTATGAAAAATAAATTCCTATATAACTTCAACTCTTATTGTATTTTATCGTATATAAGCAGAATCGTATTTTATTGAAAAGTTTTGTTTATTTATGTAGAGAAAAACATATAATGATTTATTTAACCATTGAAGATGAACTTTTTTTTTAAAGAAGATGTTTTCAATTAAATTTTAAAACATTTTTATTTATAAACTTGTGTATATATAAGATAAAAAAGGCATTTTTCTTTTACAAAAAATATTAATTTGTTCAAAAAAATATAACCCAAATATATTAAAATTTCAAATTTCAATGTCTATAGTTCATTTTTTTATATAGAATTCTTTTTATAATATGATTTCTTTTCGTAGCTAAATTTTTATAATTAAATTCTATTTATCCTCATGTGTGTAAACATTATTTAATAAATATTCTGAATATTTTAATTATATTTATTAAGATAATATTTCATATTAAGATTCCAAAAATATTAATTAAATTTAGTTTTTTTCGGCATTTTCTAAGTTCATTTACTTTAGGAAATACCTAGAAAAATGATAAATGTAGAAATTTAAACATAATCAATAGGTATAAAAAACAAATTATTTGTCATCTTTTTAAAAATTAATATTAATTACCTGGTAAAAAACACGCCATCTATACTTAAAAATATAAATTATTACAGAACCAATTACCAATTATTTTATTTCCACAAAGCGCTATATCCCGCAAGGGATACTTGCGCCAAACAAGGAGAAAAGTTTATTTACATGAGTTATTTACATTATTCAACGCATGAAAACATTAGAGATCCGGATTTTATAGAAGGTTTAGATTGTATTCACAAAATAAATTGAACTTTAATTATGATTTTTTATTGGAAATCAAATTGTTAAGTTCACAAACAACTAGTTCATTCTTCATTCTATAATCTTGAAATAATGGGCAATCGATCAGCAGATGTCTTGAGGTTTGTTCTTCAATACGAATGTTATATTTCTCTTTGAGATAAGCAAATATTTACAGATATTACAGTAATAATAAAAAGTCGTAAAGGCCTGGCTCATACATCAATTCTAGATTAAACTGGCAAACCCGCTTGTAAGGTTCACCCTTGATGAGCCAGGCTCTCCCTAAATAAAATATAATTTCTGTAAAAGCGATAGGGACCGTTAATTTTCAAAGAAGAAACATTCAAAGCGTTTATACATTTATAAAATAGGCCCCTATTGATATTTCAATAATTAAATATTATGTATGTACCTCTACAGATCTTAATAAATTCAGAACAGAACATTTTGAAGGAATGAAGAGAGACCCAGATATGACTAGATCCTACAGGAACTGCACTAACTGTCACAACACTCAACTCACTCCGGACCATATATACCCGGCCAATCTTGTAGCACTCTATATGACAGACATCAATCCAGAAGAGGAAATCCATACGAACAAGGCACCTCGGATGGCCGGTATTGTGATCAGGGTGCACAGACCGATCTGATCTGCTCCATCACCACGTCTACAGACCTTAAAGCTTATGTTTATAGGTTTCCTATACAACCCTAGTCTTTTTAGAATAATGTGGTCAGGATGGATATCATACTCGTGGTCAATTACGAAGAAGAAACGGAGAACCTTTTCGGGCTACTCACGCCTGAAGACAAGATTCTTCTCGACAAATTCTTCGACATTATCATCAAACATGTTTCGAACATGAACTCCCCAAATGGCAGGGATCTGTCTAGATTCAAGGCGGTTTTAAGCTCCTGATCCGGACGTGCCCTCGGAGAGGGCTACATCGATTGTAAATATTTCTCTTCATTCCTACCATTATTATTACCTTATAACTCCCTTTGAGTGTAAAGATTGACGAGATGTCAATAAAGTTGTTTAATTTCCCTAGGCTGTTTTCTTTTTTTAATAAAATGTATATAAAAACCAATCCAATACAATAGTAGAACGGTCTGGAATTTTAATTCACTGGGAGGGTTCACCACTGATGAGCCAATCTCTCTCATTCAATAATATATATCATTACAGTAGGTCTGTAGAGATAATATTTGATTATATTGATAAAATAAAGCACACATATTGTATGTAAATTTATATGTTACAAATCAATTACTTGTTATTGATGTTATTGATATAGAACAATTCATAATTAAATATTTAGATAATAAATATTAATATATTGAATTGAATATAGGATCATTTGCCTTATTTCGGCTAGCTATGTGACGCTGAGTTTGTTTATACAAAAGTGTGATGCCCAGACAACGATTGGCGTTCACCCAACCGAAATACTGGCAATTAAATATTATATTCAATCTAATATATGCTTTTATTATTATCTAAAATTTAATTACTATACTTATAATGATTTATTTATTTAAGTTAATAGATTCTATTATCATATTTATGTATTTACTTAGTAGACTGTGGTAACTGAACAGATAAATTTAATTATTTACACTCATGGACAAACCTAAGAAAGTGGAACATCTTTGAAATCGCCGGTATTTTATTTATTCATTTTTTAAGATGGCAGAACCATTTGTTCACACTTAGTTTTCTTTGTGTATCTTCAATAAAGATGACATGTATCAAATATATTTCAGAGTTATTGTCTGAATCCCGATATACATGCTAAAAGGTACAACTTCCTTAAGTTTTGTTCATGAGTTTATCTTTCAGAGTTATTTTCTGAATCCCGATATACATGCTAAAAGGTACAACTTCCTTAAGTTTTGTTCATGAGTGTATCTTTCAGAGATATTTTCTGAATCCCGATATACATGCCAAAAGGTACAACTTCCTTAAGTTTTGTCCATGAGTGTGTCTTTCAAAGTTATTGTCTGAATCTCTTTATACACATGCCAATAGGTTCAACATCCTTAAGTTTTGTCCACGAGTGTATCTTTCAGAATTATTGTCTGAATTCCGAATATACATGATAAAAGGTACTATCTTCCTAATTTTTGTCCATGAGTGTATCTTTCAGAGTTATTGTTGCATTCCTGGTATACATTCTGAAAGGTACAGATTCCTTAAGTTTTGTCCATGAGTTTATATTACAGAGTTATTGTTTGAATCCCGATATACATGGTTAAAGGTACAACTTCCTTAAGTTTCATCCATGTGTGTATCTTTCAGAATTATTGTCTGAATCCCGATATAAATGCTAAAATGTACAACTTCCTTAAGTTTTGTCCATGAGTGTATCTTTCAGAGTTATTGTCTGAATCCCGATATCTATATATATAAAAATGAATGTTTGTATGTTTGTCTGTTGGTTGGTCTGTATGTCCGGTATACAAATTCGCAATAGTTCACTAATTCAAACCAAAATTTCAATACATAGGTAAAAAATAACGAGGATGACGATAGGCCATTTTAAAAAATATATAAATCAATTATTAAAACTATATATTCAAATTATTCTAAATAGCTCACCAGCAGCGCCCTCGAGAACGCGGTGGAACTGATGGCGGGGCGCGCCCATTGGCCGCCTGGGAGCACGTGGCTTCCCTGCGCGCGCGCATGCGCCGGGAAGCCACTTGCTCGCCGGCAGCCGACGGGAGCAGTCACTTGCTCGCCGGGAGTCAACGGTTGCTCGCCGGCAGCCGACGGGAGCAGTCACTTGCTCGCCGGGAGTCAACGGGCGCAGACATTTACTCGCTGGCAGCCAACGGGCACATGTTTAATGTGTTTGAATAATACATTTAATCATGTAAACCCGGGCGTTGCCCGGGTCATTCGTCTAGTACATGATAAAAGGTACTATCTTCCTAATTTTTGTCCATGAGTGTATCTTTCAGAGTTATTGTCTGAATCCTGTTATACATTCTAAAAGGTACAAATTCCTCAAGTTTTGTCGAATAGTGTATCTTTCAGAGTTATTATCTGAATCCCGATATACATTATAAAAGGTACAATTTTTTTAAGTGTTGTCCATGAGTGTATCTTTCAGAGTTATAGTCTGAATCCCGATATACATGCTAAAAGTATAACTTTCTTAATCTCTGTCTATGAATGTATCTTTCAGACTTATTGTCTGAATCCCGATATACATGCTAAAAGGTACAACTTCCTTAAGTTTTGTCCATGAATGTATCTTTCAGAGTATCGTCTGAATCCTGTTAAACATGCTAAAAGGTACAACTTCCTTAAGTGTTGTCCATGAGTGTATCTTTCAGAGTTATTGTCTGAATCTTGTTATACATTCTAAAAGGTACAAATTCCTCAAGTTTTGTCGAATAGTGTATCTTTCAGAGTTATTATCTGAATCCCGATATACATTATAAAAGGTACAATTTTTTTAAGTGTTGTCCATGAGTGTATCTTTCAGAGTTATAGTCTGAATCCCGATATACATGCTAAAAGTATAACTTTCCTAATATTTGTCTATGAATGTATCTTTCAGACTTATTGTCTGAATCCCGATATACATGCTAAAAGGTACAACTTCCTTAAGTTTTGTCCATGAATGTATCTTTCAGAGATTTTGTCTGAATCCCGATATACATGCTCAAAAGTACAACTTCCTTAAGTTTAGTCCATGAGTTTTTTTTTCTTTAAAAAACGCTATCTATATTCTACATATTTATGGATATTATAAAGAAACATATATTATGAAATATAAAAGATAATTGCGCCTGGAAGATTTACTATGAGAAAAGGTGATGGCGAAATGAACCATTCATTTTTTATTAGACATGCGACCTGCTACTTAGAAAATAAAAACCTTGTTAGGGATGGACGTATATTCAATATATTGGGAAATATATACCAGCATGTACATACCAAATAATTTAGATATATATCACATATTCTATAAAATATTCCTTTGCCTTAATATTAAGTAAAATTAATCATTTCTCCAAGGAAAATTCCAAGAGTATAGAATAAACAATGTACTAAATGTATCGAACCCCCGCAGATTTATTCTAAATTTTATAGAAAAAACTACTAAATTCCATTTGATCATTTTTATTTATACTGTTTAGAATAATTTAAATGGTGAATAATTTTCTCTAATATCTTACATATTTTCTTTCTGTAATATTTCTTAAAACTTTCTTTAATCTGTAAATTGTTTTCCTCGAATTGATTTCATATAACTAAATTTGCATACCAACCTTATGTATATATTTCAATTATGCTGATATTTTTTTCTCTTTACATCTAACTAAATTGCATACTAATTCTTGTACATATGCAAAATATCTTTATTTCTTTTCTTTCGATATTTAGTTTGCCTTTAAGGTACAAGTGTCTTTAAGGGGATATAGCGCTATAGATCGGCAAAAAGACACTTTACCCTGGAGGAATGATTAATTTTACTCCATTATATGATAATATTAATTCTACATATATTTTATTGCTTAAAAAGGAACACAACAAAACAAAATAGAAACTACCATTACAAAATATTTTGTTGAATAAGAAAAAAAAACAATAATATCACAAAAATGATGATTAAAAATTTGAATATGTCTGCCAGAAAAATGCTTCTATGAATAAAAAAAATAAGAATAATTACAAAATTAACATATAAACTTCAAACAATATGAATTATTTTAAAATATGAGTATTTTGGCAATGCTGTCATATACCAACAACAACAACAAAATAAACTTTTATTAAGACGCTTGTCTTACAAGGGGATCCCCCTAAAAGGTTATATATGTACATGAGTGAGGAGAAATTCAGAGGGGAGATGGAGCAATCAGCCGTTGTCTGTGGAGTTGAGCACTTCTTCCCTCATTTTATCAATCGCCTTGAAAAACTTAAAATATTTATAAACAAATGTTTTATCCATCAGGAAAGCAGTGGAGATTTTATATACATGTTGTTCATTGTAGTGAGGTAGCCCCGAAATTTCGCGAATTTCCAGTCTATTTTCCTGTTGGAATAGAATAGATAATGGACCAAATTGTCTTGAATGACAGCATTGCAGAAGTAGCAATTTAAAGGGTCGCTATTCCAAAATCCCGTGATATCCTCGCGGAAAAATAGCCATAGAATCCTTTGACGGCCTATAAATCATTTAATATTCAAAGGGAGGTATGCAGCCATATATCCTTTTTGAAAAAATAAATAAAATCGATTCAGACAACTATTTACTTCAAGCGAGCTGATGATAATTTTATAAAATATTAATTGATAATAAAACTTTTAAGAATCATAACAATAGATCATTTGTTTTTTAAGACATAAATAATTTGAGTAAGAAATACATGACTTGAGGCGTTAAAAAAGAAAATAAAATACTTGATTACGCTTTTACATATTTCCAAAAGGTTTTGTGCCGGCCAAAAGAAAACAACAACAATAGTATTTATATAGGGTAAAGCGGCTTTTTTTTTGGCAGTCGACTTCACCGAATTTATTCTATAAAATATAATTCAAAATAAAATATTATATATTTAGGACATATATATATTATATAATCTAAAAACTCAAATATTTCTATATTTTAAAAAATATATATTTTATTTACTTCATTGATAAATTTACTTTTGTTATCATCGTTTTTAGAAAGACTCAGTTTTTGTTGTAAAGTTTTGTTGTAAATATGCGTAATTAACATATCTATCCTTTTAAATCATTAATATAGGATTAACTTTATAAATTCTATATAATGTGAGAATAACTAATGTGTAATCTTTCCTCAAGTAATTGAAAAAAAACTACTTGACGGTAAATAATTATCTTTTTTTTTATCAAGACTGCACCTCAACCCTTTATCTCATCGATCCTTTGTCTTATCAAGCCTTATCTAACTACAACAAAATAATTCATAACATATATATATATATTATAAAAATATTGAGATTTTACTGTTGATTTTTGATTACCTTGGGGATTATGCTATGTTAATGCAGTCGTGGTTAAAAATCTTGAAAGTATGATAAAAATAGTTTTCATCAGAGACTGCTTTAATTAAACTTATGGGATATATAAAAACATATTCTGATAAAAGTACTGCCTGGCTTAGGGCGTAAGAATAAAAAATGGAAATTCTATTTACATAATGTACGAAAGGTTTGAGCCGGCCATCTGGAAACAACAACAATGAGTTTTTATTGGGGAAGCGTGATCTCTGGCGGTCGATTTAGCAGAGTATTTGAGTCTATGAAATATAATTTCAAATAAAATAATATTTTAAAGTAACATATATATTATTTTATTTCGACTTATAGCGCTATGTTCTCCTAGAGACACTTGTACCTTAAAGGTAAACTAAACATAGAAAGAAAAGAAAATATTGAAAATATGTACATGAATCAGTATGCAATTTAGTTAGATGTAAAGAGAAAAATATATCAACATAATTGAAATATGTACATAAGGTTGGTATGCAAATTCAGTTATATGAAATCAATTCGAGGGAAACAATTTACAGATTAAAGAAAGTTTTAAGAAATATTACAGAATGAAAATATAAATAAAAGTGATTAAATGGAATTTAGTAGTTTTTTTCAATAAAATTTAAAATAAATCTGCGGGTTTGATACATTTAGTCCATTGTTTATTCTATACTCTTGGAAGACGGGGCAATTTAGCAGCAGATGAATAGAAGTTTGTTTTCCTCACATACCCAGAAACACTTTGAATAATGCACTGTTTGGATATAATGAAAAAAGTACATATGTGATATTGTTCTGGGATAAGGTGTATAAATTAAGTGATAAAAATTATATAATTGTGAAATATAAATATTAAATAGAATACAATCCTTCGCTAGCAATTGAAGCAATTAAAGTAAACGCCAAAGGATGAATATATTTTTAATAAGCGTTTTAAATAAAATAAAGCTTATTAAAAAGATACTATTTCTTGGACGTTTGCTTTAATATCTAAAATATAAATATTATGTAATTTGTAAAATGCATATTCTATTTTAATTCATTAATAATTAAAAATTTATCATCAGAATTTTATAAGACACATTTTCTCATAATTTGTTGTATATATGTTCCATTTTATTTGATATATTATAAAATTCACTAAATATATATTATATAAATAAGAATGATAAGATATCTGTTGATTTTTGATAATCTTGAGGATTATGCTATGTTAATTCAGTCGTGGTTAAAAATCTTGAAAGTATAATAATAAAAATAGTAGTGATTAGAAATAGCTTTAATTGAGCTTTCGAAATATAGAAAACATAATTTTATAGAAGTACTGCCTGGCTTAAGGCGTAAGAATAAAAAAATGGAAAACTTATTTACATAATGTACAAAAGATTTGAGCCGGCCAGCGGGATACAACGACAATGAGTTTTTATAGTGTAAGTGTGTCCTTTGGTGGTCGATTTAGCAGAGTATTTGAATCTATGATATATAATTTTAAATAAAATAATATTTTAATATAACATATATATAGGATTAATATCATAAACCTTTATAACTGAGAATATATTTTATTGTAATTTTTACTTAGGTAATTAAAAAATAAACTACTTATATATTACTAGTTGCAAATAAGACATGCTATATCCTATCTGGAAACGCGTGAAACCAATTTCAATAATTCATATTGTAGTAGAGTAGGTAACAGAATTATCAAAAAGAAAATAAACAATTAAGAAAAAAAGCATTGAAAAAACATATACATTAAACAAATAAACAACAACATAAGCAGATAGAAGAAACCACAAGATAGTATTTTACAATATGTTAAGCAATGATGGAAGTTAATTTAATGAAGTTATCTGTAATAATTAGTATCGTGGAGAGAGAAAGTTGATCTAGTTGAGCTAATTACAATAAGTTATGTTTTAAAGTAACTTATTAATTAATTACATTGATGTAAATAAAGTCGCATAGTAGTGTAGTTCCTCAAGCTGCATTAAGCGCTGTTTATTTATAATAAAACCTACTTGATAATAAATAATTGTTTTTCTAAAATTTCATCAAACGACTGTATTATCGAATCATATATTTAAAATTTCATAACAATATAATAACAAAAATATATATATGTCTGTAAAACCTACAAAGAGAATGCTTTTTCAAATAGAAATTCATTTCAATGATATTAAAATATTCATAAATTATGAATACCAAAATATAAAATTGTTTTCGATAGTATTTCTAAAAAAGTAATGCATAAATGAAAATTTTATATGTATATGGATCTTTTGGGAATTATTTATTTTACTTGGAGATCTTCCTTTCTCTTATTTATCTATTCCCTATGAAGTTTTATTCTTTCCTATAATTTATACATTATATAGCCTTTTTTCTCTGCCGGATGGATATTGATCTATAGAGGTTAACTCTCATGTCTAAATATATTCTAAAATGTAACGCCATCTATAGACATGATTCGTAAGTTTTCAATGCGTTTAATTGATGAAATTTAGTTTTAGGATCTATTTTAATGAGATAAATAATTTCTATTTTAGGTATAAATGAATATTTATAATACAATATAATGCGGGTTTTCCAGTTCATCATTACTCTTCTAAATTCATCCTCTCATACTTCATCCCTAAGGTTAGAAATAATCGTTATGTCTCCTTAAAATTAAATTTCGATTTTTCGTTCAAAAGAAACACATGCGGGATAATTTTCAAATTTCGTTCTATAAATGAATATTTGTTGTATATTATTGTTGTATAAGTTTAATTATTATGGTAAAGATAGAGGCTGCCTGACCAGCATTCATAGTTATTCAAATGAAAGATACTTCGACCAGTAAATATTTTTATTGTCTCGACGTTTCGAAAAAAAATCTTTTGTCCTCGTCAGAAGCGAACAAAATTTAAAACATTTGGCAAAGCGTTAGATAACGCTCCTGACGAAAACAAAATATTTCTGTCGAAACGTCAAGACAATAAAAAGATTTACTAGCCGAAGTATCTTTTATTTTAAGAACTGATTAATTATTCTCACATAGAGTATGTATGTAAGATCACTGTGGCGCTAAACGCGAGAAGAAATTACGTTACTCTTTGTTTACCATGTTATAAGTAGTTCCTTTGTTTGTTCTCTCACTTGTAAACCATTAAATATAATGTTTGATCGATATTATTGGACTCAATATCTTTAAAAAGGTCTTAAAAGGTCAACGATATTCTTCAGGTAAAACTTAATCCATTGACTTGCAGTATAATAAGACTAACCATTTTGCCAGGTAAACTCATCTTTCTAGATATTTCTGATAATTCCATTGATCCTTTGTTGAGATCATGGAATTAAGAAAGCTATGGATTGACGAGGGTCTATAACCTGAACCCATGGGCTTTAAAGAGTGTTTAGAATTTACCAGAGCTGGTGTTGTGGCTGAGTTGATTGAAGTGGACAAGGGGATGATACCACTCGAGATGACTTCGTGAACCTGCGTATGAAGAGACTTCACCCCACCCTCCATCTCCTATAATATAGAAACTTTAGTAAGGGGGAAGGGACTTTATGTATTTATGTAGTTTACTTACTATCAAACCTCCCTTTAAAAATTAAACGATTTATAGCCCGTCAAAAGATTATATGGCTATTTTTCCCCGAGGATATCACGATATTTTGGAATAGCGACCCTTTAAATTTCTACTTCTGCAATGCTGTCATCCAAGACAATTTGGTCCATTATCTATTCCATTGCCCATTTCTACAGGAAAAGAGACTGGAAATTCACGAAATATCGGGACTAACTCACTACAATGAACAACATGTATATAAATTTTTACTACTCTCCTCTGGTGAAAACATTTTTTTATAAATATTTAAAAGTTTTCAAGGCGATTTATAAAATGAGGGAAGAAGTGCTCAACTCCACAGACAACGGCTGATTGCTCCCCCTCCCCTCTAAATTGCTTTTGCTTTTCAATCATGTACATATATAACCTTTTAGGGGAATCCCCTTGTAAGACAATAATGTCTTGATAAAGGTTTTTTTTTTGTTGTTGTAATCATTAAGTTAATATAAATATACTTAATTTAATTGTGTAAATAAACAGAGTAACATTATCACTGATTATAGTATTCATTATATCATTATTAATATGTAAAGAGGAGAGCTTCAAAGGAATATGCATATTGATACGATGATAATAATAAAATAAAATATTTTTGAATTATGAGTAATTTTCCAATGCTATGCAGTCGTAAACCTTTACTCAGAAAAACGGATGATAATTTTTATAAAATATTAATTGATTATGAGAATTTGAAGAATCTTGACAATAAATCACTTTGGTTTTTAAGACATAAATTCAATTGAGAAAGAAATACATGACTTGAGGCGTAAAAAAAAAGAAAATAAAAGACTTGATTATGTATTTACATATTTATAACAGGTTTTGTACCGGTCAAAAGAAAACAACAACAATGGTATTTATATAGGGTAAAGCGGCTTTTTTTTCTGTCAGTCGACTCCAAAGAGTTTGTTCTAGAAATATAAATCAATATGAAAAATATATTTGTACGACATATATGTTATATTTAAATATTATTTTATTTAAAAATTTATACTTCATAGATTCAAATACTCTGATAAATCGACCGACAGAGGTCACGCTTCCCCTATAAATACTCATTGTTGTTGTTTTCCCGATGTCCGGCTCAAAACCTTTGTACATTATGTAAATAAGTTCTTCATTTTTTTTATTCTTATGCCTTAAGCCAGGCAGTACTTCACACTTTATATTCCATTAGCTCAATTAAAGCAATTACTGATCAGGGCCATTTTTTAAATTATACTTTCAAGAATTCAACCACGACTGCATTACCATAGCATAATCCCCAAAATAATAAAAATAAAACAGAAATCCTTTTTTATTTATAACATATATTAATTATACAATTGGGAAATATGAATACTATATATTTTTTTAAAAGGCATAAAACTCAAAAATTTCAGAATTAATAATTTGACATTTTCACTGAATCGATACCATGCGTTCTGTACTGAGGAAAAGAGACAGAGGTTGCCTGGAAGACATTATATTTCTCAAAATAAGAAACAATTGGTTAATAAAAAGTTTAATTTTTGCAACGTTTCGACAAATATACTTTATAAAACGACATTCGAAAATTATTCCGAATGTGTTTCTTTTCAACTAAAAATCAAAATGTATTCCAAAGAGAAATAACGATTATTTCAAACCTTAGAGATGAGGTATGAAAGGATGAATTGTGAAGAGTAATGATAAAGGGAAAAATAAAAGTGTCTAGAGATGGGAATAGAACCCACATTGTTCCGCTTACCGGGCAGATGCCTTGTCCACTAGGCTACCCTGGACATATATTTCCTTTCGTAAATATTATATAAAGTAGTTTATAATAAAATATAATATAATGCGGTTTGTGATTATAAAACGACATTCGAAAATCATCCTGTACTCTATCCTCGTCAGGTAAAATAAAAATAAAGCATTTGTGAAAAGTATAAGTTTTTTAGTTGACTTATAACACGCCTTTCCAAATGCTTTACTTTTATTTTTCCTGACGAATACAAAGAAATTATCGAAACGTTGAGAAAACTAACCTTTTTTTTTCTTGACGAAGTGTCATTTTTGGAGAAATTATAAAGATATCTATATCTCGCATAAATATATTCTGTCAATAAATATAATTTATTAAATAATTCGTTATCACTGATTGAAGAAATTAATCTTCTCGTTCAATTGAATTGCCCCCTCCCCACACTATAGTTTCATGTAAACCTTGTCGAGTTAATTATTTTATTGTAGATAAATTTACCTGATATCGGTTTATAACAACCTGTTTCATCTTATATATAAATGTTAACTTTATTTCTCCTAATTAAACGACTTCTCGTTATCTTTCTCTCTTTTCTCTTTCACTACCGTGACAATATTAATTATAAGATTAAGAATAAGAATTATGGAAAAAATACAGCAGGCTTATGAAAAACCATAGCCTCAAAAGACATAGAAATACATAGTTTCTTCTTGAGTTGGTTGCTTATCATACACTGTGATTTGGATTGTAGATTCCTTATCATTTGGTCTAATGTGACAGAGTCTCTGATTACCGACCACCTTCAGCAGAGACTGTGTTTAGACATGTTATTAGATGATGGTCTCTCCTGAGAGTCTCAACTGTATGTGCTAACTGATAGAGAGAAGCGTGGACACAGGCGTCGCTTGGAGGCGCTGCATGAAAATGAACTGACCAATGGGAATGGCCCACCTTAATTGTCAGTCTTATTCCTTGTTTATACTTTTAGACTGCCTTTGTTTTACTGCTGTGTGCGGTTGTTATTATATCCTCAACATGTATAGTTATAACATATATTTATATAATCACTTATTTGGCTGTTTTATTTGCAACACCGATCCACAACACTAACAATGGCAGAGTATGTTGTAAAAGTACGGTCCTTTATAACACCTTAAAAATTTAATAAGATCAACAATGTTCTGCTGTTCGGTAGGCTAATGGTCTAAACCAGGGGTGGCGAACCTTTTTATATTAGAAGGCCAATTTTCATTTTACCATTTTTTGAGAAGGCCGCATCCATATATATATATATATATATATATATATATATATATTTAATTAAAAAGGCATATATTGGATCAAAAATAATATATATAATATATATAAAATTGAATGTCTGTCTGTTTGTTTGTTTGTTTGTACTCTATAGATTCAAAAACCATACATCCAATCGCCGTGAAATTTTGGGATATTATTAAAATAATTTCATGAATATCTTGAATATCCTTAGAGTTACTTGCAGATTTGTAGATTTAACTCGCAAGCAGCGCCCCCATTGTGACGATAATAACAAGTTTTCTTATCACTAAGTTTGTTATCTTAAATATTATTTATCAAAAGTAAGATTATCTCAGGATGACACGGCAATGTGACACGGGAAAAATGTTCACTAGATAAAACTATGATTTTCTATATGATATAAAAAGCCAACAATGAAGAATGAATGTAAGATAAAAAGCAAACAATGAAGAGTGAATGTAATATAAAAAGCCAACAATGAAGAATGAAAGTAAGATAAAAAGCCAACAATGAAGAGTGAATGTAAGATAAAAAGCCAACAATGAATAGTAAATGTAATATAAAAAGCCAACAATGAAGAATGAATGTAAGATAAAAAGCCAACAATGAAGAGTAAATATAATATAAAAAGCCAACAATGAAGAATGAATGTAAGATAAAAAGCCAACAAAGAAGAGTAAATATAATATAAAAAGCCAACAATGAAGAGTGAATGTAAGATAAAAAGCCAACAATGAAGAGTAAATGTAATATAAAAAGCCAACAGAGTGAATGTAAGATAAAAAGCCAACAATGAAAAGTGAATGTAATATAAAAAGCCAACAATGAAGAATGAATGTGAGATAAAAAGCCAACAATGAAGAGTGAATGTAATATAAAAAGCCAACAATGAAGAATGAATGTAAGATAAAAAGCCAACAATGAAGAGTGAATGTAAGATAAAAAGCCAACAATGAAAAGTAAATGTAATATAAAAAGCCAACAATGAAGAATGAATGTAAGATAAAAAGCCAACAAAGAAGAGTAAATATAATATAAAAAGCCAACAATGAAGAGTGAATGTAAGATAAAAAGCCAACAATGAAGAGTAAATTTAATATAAAAAGCCAACAGAGTGAATGTAAGATAAAAAAGCCAACAATGAAGAGTGAATGTAATATAAAAAGCCAACAATGAAGAATGAATGTAAGATAAAAAGCCAACAATGAAGAGGAAATCTCTATTCTCTCTATATATATATAAGTCAATTTCTGTCTGTCTGTCTGTTTCGCGATAAACTCAAAAACTACTGAACCAATTGGTACCAAATTTTGCATGTCGCTTTTTATAAACCTGAGGAAAATTTTCGGCTGCATTTTGATTAGTATTTTTGGCTATTTCTTTTTTTCATTTGAAGAACTTTTTTTTACGCGGACTAATCCGGAATGGAATGAATACCTAAATATGGCCATTTTTTTAAGCATCGGTTGTTCAGTGGTAGAATGCTCGCCTGCCACGCGGGCGGCCCGGGTTCGATTCCCGGCCGATGCATTTTTTTTTTTACAATTTTTAAAACTCATTTATATTATCTTATATATATAAAATTGAATGTCTGTCTGTCTGTCTGTACTCTATAGATTCAAAAACCATACATCCAATCGCCGTGAAATTTTGAGATATTATTAGGTATATCACCGGGAAGGTTTTTGAAAAATAATTTCATGAATATCTTGAATATCCTTAGAGTTATTTGCAGATTTGTAGATTTAACTCGCAAGCAGCGCCCCCATTGTGACGATGATAACAAGTTTTCTTATCACTAAGTTTGTTATCTTAAATATTATTTATCAAAAGTAAGATTATCTCAGGATGACACGGAAATTTATTTGCGACAAGAATAATGATACAATTCCAAGGCGAATATACTATTCCTTTAACTTCCAATTACCGAGGGAACCAATTAATATTGATTTTATTCAACTTATCGAGTATTTCTCAAGGGACCGGGAAAAATATGTTCACTAGATAAAACTATGATTTTCTAATGTAGAAAATTAGGAAAGACAAAATTCAGGATGACAAGGCACACAGGGACCGGGTAAAAATGTTCACTTTATCGAGAGATTCAAATTTACGAGTTTCAAATTATCAAAATATATCTTTTTTTATTTTTTAATAAGTTTTTAGAGAATTGTTTTAACAAATGTTCGCTAGACAAACCTTTACTCGGGTAAAACCCCGGGCGAAGCCGAGTACGTTTTATAAGTTTAAAGAGAATTGTTTTAACAAATGTTCGTTAGACAAACATTCACTCGGGTAAAACCCGGGCGAAGCCGGGCACATCCGCTAGTTATATAATATATGACATTCGTATTAGATATTTTCAATAAAATAATGAAAGTTATTGAAAACTGCGAAACAAAAATTATAATTTTGAATTTATGAAAAGGCCACAACTTGGGCAAGAAAAGGCCACATGCGGCCTTAAGGCCGCAGGTTCGCCACCCATGGTCTAAACCGTTGGTTTTCGATTGCTACGATTCGGGTTCGAATCCCACATTTGCCACTTTTTTTTAATTTAAATAAATGCTTCAATGGTCAATTATTCTTGAAAATGTTGAATCCCACAAGTGAGTACTAATAGCTAAACAATACTCTGGCACACTTATAAGTGAAAAATTTGATTGCTTCTCAAATATGTAGATATGTATGGTGAACTGATAGTAAAACAGTCGCCAATTTCTACCCACCCTGATTATCATGGCCTTTTCTTTAGGTACTATGGATTTATTTTATTTATTTCAATTTAAAGCGCTATGTAATCCTAGAGACACTTGCGCTGTCATAAATATATGTCTTTACATTTTTCTATACATATTAACAATAAGTCTAGGCCGTAAAGAATAGTCATATGATATTAACAAGGAGAAAGAGAAAAAAAACGAGAACAGAGAACTGTGTACAAAGAAGGGAATGTCTGACAATATATTTATAATTAACATAATTAATTAGTACTTTCCTAAATATATTTGTTGCTATATAATTTGAAATATATCTGCAAAATGTATTAAATTTAATATACATTTCTTTACTGGAAATAAAAATACTTGGATCTGTTACTATTAAATTATGGTCGATTCTATAGTCTTGAAAAACAGGATAATCTAGTAAAAGATGTATTGAAGTTTGTTACTCATGTCTACAAAAACAACTCGAGTCTTCCATTGCTTCAATTCTTTTAAATTACGTACTATGGTTAATAATAAAACACTACTTTGTAACATTTCAATCTTGGATTGCCAAATATCTTAAAATATTGCATTTCGACAAATTTCTACGAAAACTATCTAAATATGAAATTATTGAATTCAATATTTATAATTCTATGTTGTAAGTACATCACCAACTAAGTATAACTTCTCCAAACTTTGTTGTTTTCAGAATGCCAATTGCTAACTCAAAATAAAAAAAACAGACGAAATATATCATCTACTTTGAAGATTTATAATTCCATTTGGTGAAGTTCCAAAAATTTATCTGGAAGTTTGAAAATTTATAACATCTAATATGTTGTTGGAAAGAAAGAAATATATTTATTGCTTGTTTTTTTGGTGGAATAATACATTAAAGAGATACAGTTGAATTGTAAAAAAAACAGTTAATACATCTATTAAATGAAGTTAAAATGTTGCCCGTTTTTAAAGTTTTTTACAGCAATTTATCATTTGAATATCATATTCCTACGGATATAAATTATAATCCTGATATAATAACATAAATATAAATGTAAGTTTATTGGTTGTATGCAAGTATAGTTGTTATTTGTAAAGATAGAGGCTGCCTGGCCTGCATTCATAGTTGTTCAAATTAAAGATATTTATGGCAGTAAACCTTTTTATTGTCTCGACGTTTCGACAATAATTTTCTTTCAGAGAATAATTTCTAACGCTTTGCCAAATGTTTTAATTTTTGTTTGCTCCTGACGATGACAAAATATTTTTGTCGAAACGTCGAGACAGTAAAATAAATTTACTGCCCGAAGTATTATTAATTTGAACAACTAGTTGTTAGATGTTTGTCATTTATATATTCCTCTTCTATTGATATGGAATTAAGCCGTCGCGATATTTTGTTTATAAATTTTTCCGTTTGATTATACTTGTAGTTGAAAAGAAAATTATATATTCTTTACAATCTGAATATTGGTAGTTTCTTAATAGGATTGTAGCTCATTCTATTAGCTTAAATAATTTTAATTTGTAAATGTGATCAAAAATATCTGTGAAAAAAAAAAGATATTACATTGGATGAAATGATTTTAAATTTTATAATAGTAGTTTATATTATGATGTACTAGCGCGCCATCTGTAATGAAAATTCGAAACTATTCGAAACGCGTCTAAAATAGTTTCGAATTTTCCTAATAGTAGTTTGTAACAAATAAAATTACTGGCAATGTGTTTTTTTTTTTTCAATATTAATATCAAGTATTATCTTTTCAGACCTCACACTGCAAAGATATAATTTGACGAAACAGCTGAGATAGTTTACTACTGATGTGCAAAGCCCTCTCATTCAATAACTTATCATTACAGTAAGGTCAGTAGAGATATTATTTGATGCATTTATTGAAAAGAAACATATTGCCAGTAAATTTATTTGTTACAAATTTTATCAATTGATGGTAAATAAATTTATTAATATAATTGTATTAGTTATGGGTTGAGGTGGTCTCGCTTATTTAGTAAAATTAGTTCATTTCAAATTTCACAATTATTGTCATTGGTTAAGTTTGAAGCTCATATAGTTAGTTCTGATCATTATTAATTTTATAATGATTGCCATTTTTGGAGTGAACTCTTTTTTAATAAAATCATAACAATATTCTTCACTGATGAGCCAAGCCCTCACAATACTTTTTCATTGCAGTAAGAATAGTAGAAAAGTGTTTTTGGTTCTATGTGTGAAATAAACCTTCATGCTTGTGAATCCTTATGAAAACATTGCGCGTTATTACCTCCTATTTACGTCATCTTCTTTCTTATCTCCACACTGGGTGAAGTAGAATGTGTATGCCTTTGTCATTAAGACTGGGAGCACTACTCAGTGGCAGGCCGACTTAACTCCAAAAGAAATGGCCTATGACATGAGGAACAGAAGCCATGTGCAGTCGCTCCTAACATGGAGTATAAACGCTGCTCATCCTGTATCCCTGGATTTAGGAGCACTTATAGGGTACTATCAGCCGGGCCAGCTGAGCCCAGGTTTTTAACAAGCTTGTTACTGCTCCCCCTCTTCCTTTTTCATCCGGGTTTGGGACCGGCAAAGGCGGAGTTTATTTACGTTATGAATAGTTTGAATTCATTTAAACACCCATGTATAGTGTACCTACCCATCATATTTCAGAAGAAATATGATATAAATGGTTTACATGGTTGTACCAAAGGTTCGTAAACACTTGCAAAAATATTGTAATACCAATATTATTTGCCGTTATGAATAACGTCTTTGTATTATGTATATGTTTCTAATTGTATTATGTATTATTATGTATTCGCCGTAATAATATTATTCGCTAAGTAATAATAAAAACAACGTTTAGAGAAAAACACAAACTTTTGGGATAACCATATATTTCACTATTTTGAGTAGGTGAAAAAGGTATTTTTGTTGTACCAGGTATAAGTTTGTAAGATTAATCGGTTTTTTGGTTTCCTCCTTTTTCGATTTGCATATGTTCCTCGAGATACGAGATTTCGAAATATATTTTAGCATCATACAGATCAATGGTAGCAAAGATAAAGCATTATACGATAAAAGCCATCAACTTCTTTCAATTGCAAAATGAGAATATGATTTATTCATAAGATTATAGTAAACATATATGTTATATTGATATTTTTATATTTAAAATTATATTTTATAGATTCAAATATTCTGTTAAATCGACGCTAGAGGTCACGCTTTCCCTATAAACACGCATTGTTGTTGTTTTCCGAGGGCCGGCTCAAATCTTTTGTACATTATGTAAATAAGTTTTTCATTTTAGTATTCTTACGCCTTAAACTGGGCAGTACTTTTATCAAATTATGTTTGTTATATATTCCTTTAGTTCAATTAAAGAAATCACTGATCAAAACCATTTTTATTTATCATACTTTCAAGATTTTCAACCACGACTGCATTACCATAACTTAATCCTCAAGATAATCCAAAAACAACAGAAATATCTTTTTTTATTTATAACATATATATAGCGTGCCATCTTTCATGAGAATTGCAAATTATTATAGACGCGTATGATTCTTTTTGATAATTAAGCAATTACTCTCTTTCTACTGCCTTTATTGCAATGAAATTCTATTTGTATGTTCCTCAAGATACGAGATTCCAAAATATATATTTTTTTGCAATCATACAGATGAATGGTAGTATGATAAAAGATTATATGGCGAAAAAGACATCATTAACTTTTCATTTACCGATCAGAATTTGTATCTCAACTTGATCAACTTTCTCTCTCCACGATACTAATTATAACAGATAACTACATTAAATCAACGTCCATCATTGCTTTACATATTGTAAATAACTATCTTGCGGTTTCTTCTATCTGCTCATGTTGTTTCATATTTGTTAAATGTATATGTTTATTTAATGTTTTTTTCTTAATTGTTATTTTCTTTGTGACAATTCTGTTACCTACTCTACTACAATATGGATTATTGTAAATAGTTTCACGCTCAATTATCCAGATCGGATATAGCGTGTCTTATTTGAAACTGGAATATAAATCAGAATATGTCCTTCATATAATTGATTCAACAGATTAAAGTATAATATGATTTAGAAATTCGAAACTATTTTAAAGGGGCGTAAGATTCTTTTTGAAATTAAACAATTTCTCTACAGCCCTTACTGCAATGGAAATATTAATGGGAGGGCCTGGCTCATCAGTGGTGAAGCCTCCCAGAGGTTTCGCCAGTTTAATCTACCATACCGCCGCTATATTGCATTTTTGGAACTTTATTTTATAGTGATACTGTTGTAACAATTTCTACTGCCCTTACTGCAATGGAAACATTAATGGGAGGGCATTTTTTTCTATTGCAGTAAGGGCAGTAGAGAAATTGTTTAATTTCAAAAAGAATCTTACGCCTTTAAAATAGTTTCGAATTTTGATAACAGATGGCGCGCTTGTACATCATAATATGATATAGGTACTCCATATTTAATAAGAATTTCAAATTAATATAAATAGGTATGATTCTTTTTTGAAATTAAATTATTTTCTCTCTCTCTACTGTCCTTAATGCAAAAAAAAAATGTAATGGGATCGTATAATAAAAATCACTTTTGTGTGTATTTTTTCGCAATGTAGAATATCATTAGAAACGCTGTAAGAAAAATTCCTATGAGAGTGAATGACCCCAAGCTAATATAATATTCACGACACCTATAATGATATCATGCAAAGAAAACATCAACGTTCCTAGCCGTCATTTCATCCATTCTACCATGATACTAATGACACCGATCGAAAATACATTGAATTCGTTGGGAACGAAACTCCTATATACATTTTCTTATTTAAATTTTCAAATTATAGGTTATCTCTATAGAATGTGTATCATAAATGATTTTATTAATGCAAATTGCCTCGTTCTTATTTACATATTATTTTAATATACATATTGGTTGTTTATAATTATAATCTCAATTGGAAACCTTCGATTTCGTTTGTAAATACAGTTGAATTTGGATAAATTGAAGCCCAAAGGACTAAAAGGAAATTAGAATTATCTAAAAATTCGATTTGAAAACGTTTTATAAAAAAGCGTAAAAGTCTAGGGACCAAGATAAATATTCGAATTAGAGGCGTTTTTTATTTAAAGACTTGCGAATTATCTAAGTTCAACTGTTATATTTTGGCAATATGTTTCTTACAATTATATGTATGAACTTCCTTATAGCTATAATCGTATATGTATGTGTTTTCTTGATAGACAAAATCTGCCCTTCTTCATATATAGCAAATAACTCTGATGGACAAAACTTAAGGAAGTTGTACCTTTCAGTATGTATATCGGGATTCAGACAATAACTCTGAAAGATACACTCATGGACAATACTTAAGGATGTTGTACCTTTTAGCATGTACGAGGTGTGTTCAAAAGGTATCGCGACTTTTTTGTTTTTTCAAAAATTATTTATTTATTCATGAATACCTATTTTGTCTCCTTCAAAGTAATCTTCATGATATATTATACACTTGTGCCAACGGTTTTTCCAATCTTCGAAGCACTTCAAAAAATCATTTTAAAAAAATCTTTTTCAGCTCCTCCTTCGATGCCGTCTTTATCTCGTCAAGCGTAGCGTAACGTCGTCCTTTCATGGGCCTCTTTAGTTTAGGGAATAAGAAAAAGTCACAGGGGGCCAGATCTGGGGAATACGGTGGCTGCGGCATCATTTGTATGTTGTTTTTGGCCAAAAAGTCGCGAACAAGCAATGATGTGTGAGCAGCGGTGTTATCGTGGTGCAAAAGCCAATTATTGTTCTTCCAGGAATCCGGGCGTTTCTGGCGGATTGCTTAGCGCAAATTGCGCATAACTTGAAGGTAATATTCCTTATTGACCGTTCTACCCTGTGGCAAGAACTCTTGATGCACCACGCCCCTGCAATCGAAGAAAACTATCAGCAAAACCTTCACATTCGACCGAACTTGGCGCGCTTTTTTCGGTCTTGGTTCGTGCGGCAGCTTCCATTGAGATGATTGAGCTTTGGTTTCCACGTCATAACCATAACCCCACGCTTCGTCACCAGTTATGACCCTCTGGAGTAAATTTGGGTCGTCGCGGACAGAGTCCAACATCTCATGATAAATGTTCATGCGATGCTGTTTTTGGTCGCAATTGAGCAATTTTGGTACGAATTTCGCGGCGACCGTCTCATGCACAAATCATTGATAAAAATCGAATGGCACGAGCCAATCGATATGTTTAGGTCCTCAGCAACTACTCTAACGGTGATTCGACGATTGGCCAATATCATTTTCTCCACTCCATTAATTTTTTCGTCTGTTGTTGAAGTGCTCGGGCGTCCGGCACGCTCTTCTTTGTTCACATCTTCTGGGCCTTCTGAGAACATTTTGTACCACCTGCAGGCAAAGCAGCTGTCAACAATTAAATGAACATTCAAAATGGCCGAGCTTTTCGGCATAAGTGAGAGACATGAGTACCAATATAAAGCCACAAAAAGATCGAAATTCGAATATACGTAACCCGCGAAAATTCAAAATTCGCGATACTTTTTGAACACACCTCGTATATCGGGATTCAGACAAAACTCTGATAGATACACTCATGGACAACACTTAAGGAAGTGGTATCTTTTAGTATGTATATCGGGATTCATACAATAACTCTGAGAGATACACTCGTGGACAAAACTTAAGGTAGTTGTACCTTTTAGCATGTATATCGGGATTCAGACAATAACTCTGAGAGATACACTCATGGACAAATCTTAAGGAAGTTGTACCTTTTAGCATGTATATCGGGATTCAGACAATAACCATGAGAGATATACTCATGGACAAAAATTAAGGAAGTTGTACCTTTTAGCGTGTATATCGGGATTCAGACAATAACTCTGAAAGATACACTCATGGACAATACTTAAGGAAGTTGTACCTTTTAGCATGTACATCGGGATTCAGACAATAACTCTGAGAGATACACTCATAGACAAATCTTAAGAAAATTTTACCTTTTAGCATGTATATCTGGATTCAAACAATTACTCTGAAAGATACACTCATGGACAATACTTAAGGAAGTTGTACCGTTTAGCATGTACATCGGGATTCAAACAATAACTCTGAGAGATACACTCATAGACAAATCAAAAATAAATTTACCTTTTAGCATGTATATCGGGATTCAGACAATAACCCTGAAAGATATACTAATGGACAAAAATTAAGGAAGTTGTACCTTTTAGCGTGTATATCGGGATTCAGACAATAACTCTGAAAGATATACTAATGGACAAAACTTAGGGAAGTTGTACCTTTTAGCATGTATATCGGGATTCAGACAATAACTCTGAGAGATATACTCATGGACAAAACTTAAGGAAGTTGTACCGGGATTCAAATACTGATATAAACTGAATGTAATATTCAAAACACGGATACAATTCTTTCATTGGCCTTGTAGAACGAGAGTGGTGTACGCGTGCTCGCATGTTTTAGTGGAAAATACAAACATCGTCGATAAAGAGAGGCGAGTTGTCCCTCGAAATATTGGAACAATAAAATAATTATAAATCTAATATATGCATCTTTTATGAATACATATATATATTTATTATGTAAAACTTTTCTAATTTAAAATTATATTGTTCTAGAAGAAAAACTACTCTTTTAAGTCGACCGCCAGATGTCGCGACTTTCCCTGTATACGAGACTATATTACTATATACTCGTAAACCCATTGTTGTTGTTTCCCGTTGGCCGGCTCAAATCTTTCTGTGGATATGTAAATATGTAATATTTTATTTTCTTTAATCTTACGCCTGAAGTCAGGTAGTAATTTCTCAAATTATGTTTTTTTTTTTTGTTCCTAAGCTCAATAAAATCCATGCTCATGTATCCTTAAACAATCTAAGCAAAATCTATATCAAACTAATTTATATATATATGCAGATATATTCATATGATATAAATAAATGTATGTGTTTTCGAGCTTATAATATATTTATATAAATGGATAAAAGTGATTAATAATTTATTAGGAATATTAGATGGTTGTGAGGATTCAATATATTTATTGATAGAATGTCTTCCCATAGAGAGAGATATTTCTAATGTTATATGTTCAATATTTGATATTTGGTTCCCAATTTCTTGGTACGATACTTCTCTTATCTTTGGAATATATATATACTAGCCGAATGACCCGGGCAACGCCCGTGTTTTACCCGACTGTAGATGTTACAACGGTGATCCTTAGGTCGCTGGTTCAAATCCGGCTCGAGGGAGCCGGCGAGCACGTGACCTCCCTGTGCGCGCGCATCCGTGACAGAGGCCGATGAGGAAAGACGGTCGTGACTATATATATATATATAATAATAATAATAATAATAATATAATATAATATAATATAATATATGTATGAGTACATTTTGTGTAGAAATAGGATTAGTTGACTTCATAAGGTAAACTTATTCATACAATTGTATAACGAATCCAAAGGTTTTACGAAGGAGCATCTTTTATACGAAGTTTACCTGTAGAAAGAGAAAAAAAAACTTATTCATACAGTTTGTATCCCTCGATAGATCAGTTGGCAGAGCAGAGGACTGTAGATGTTACAACGGTGATCCTTAGGTCGCTGGTTCAAATCCGGCTCGAGGGAGTTTTTTTTTTTTTTTAATTGTGCGCGCGCATCCGTGACAGAGGCCGATGAGGAAAGACGGTCGTGATAATATTGGAATATATATATATATATATATATTAAAAATAAGGGAAGCATATTCTGACCACGAGCACTGTGCTTTGTGCCACGTATATCTGGATTCAGACAATAACTCTGAAAGATACACTCATGGACAAAACTTAAGGAAGTTGTACCTTTAAGCATGTATATCGGGATTCAGACAATAACTCTGAAAAAATACACTTATGGAATATATATAATATTGTTAAAAATAGAGCAATCCATTTATGATAAATAAAATAAAGATAATTCTCTGGATCAAAATATTTATTAAAATTTAATATTTCGACGAGGCTGTTCGCCTATCTACTTCTAGAAAAAAATCAAACTCTTTTTAAGCTTATTATCCGCGTGATGATTCAATTTAAATGGTTTAGTCACACCAATATATGTTATATAAAACAACACTTCTCATGCGCGCATCACGCGGATAATAAGCTTACAAAGAGTTTGATTTTTTCCTAGAAGAGAATAGGCAAACATCCTCGTCGAAATATTGAATTTTAATAAAAATATTGATCCAAAATATGTCCTTATTTTAATATATAATAGTATAATGTTGGTATAAAAAATACTGATAAGCTAGGAAACTTTGGTTAGAGTTTCATTTTCTATTCAGGTTTCTTAAATTAAGAGGAAATCCGGCTAGAAAAGAATTTTAATTCCTCGACGTTTCGACAAAATTCATTTATCCTCGTAAGGAAAAATCAATTAAAAATTGAGCATAGCGTTATAAATGTATACTATATATTTTTATGCATTTAGAATCTGTATAAGATCGTGTTAGTAGTTACAGAATAATCTATAAATTTACTATTTGGAATAAACCTTCTTCCCTCTGATATATAATACTAGCCGAATGACCCGGGCAACGCCCGTGTTTTACCCGATTGAATGTTTTTATTCAAATACTATTTGTTACAATTATAAATTGGCGCCTTAAATAAATGCATATATTAGTTAATAATTATAGCCTATGTGCTTTATCTGTCTATATACTGTTGGCTTCCGTAGGCGTCTCATACTGGGAAAAAGAAAGAGAGGATTCCATTTAGTTATTAACAAATATATGCATTTATTTAAGGAGCGACCCGCTCCAACACAATAGTTACATAACGAAAGAGCGAGTGGGGGAGGCATGATGGGGGGGGGGGGGTCAAAGGTGGCGTGATCGTAGCCAACCAATAGGAGGGCGCCATTCCAAAAAAAAAAAAAAGCAAACGGTGACAGAGTTGATTAGGAGATGAAGTATGACGTTCGTAACTGTATAGTGGTATTGCCATGTGTAAAATTAAGGAAAACCAACTTCGGAATGAGACAAAAATTTATTTAAGGCAAGAACAAACTATAAATGGAAAACAAAAGATAAGCCACGAGTAATATTTACAGAGTAACAAAATATAAACATAATAATACTCTGCTAAAAAAATAATAAAATTAATAAATACTTTGTTACAATATAATAAAATAAATAAAGCTTCCAGGGCTAAATTTCTTTCAATATCATTTTTAAAATATATAAATAATAATTTGTATAAAAATAGTATTTATCATCAATTTGTTAATGTGATATAATTGTTGAAAAAGTCTGAGAAGTTCGAAAACTTGAAAATAAAAGGTTACACAAGAAACTTAGCTTTAGAAGATTTATTCATTTTATTAAACTTTCTATTTAAATATAAGCTAGAGTTAATAATAAATGTTCAAAGAGATAGAATTCAAGAGAGAATCAAAAAGATGAGTATAAAAGAATTGCACCGGTCTTAATGGTGTATAAAATACTTGTTCATTAGAGATAAAATCCTGGACAGCTCTTGTTTAAAACTCTAACAAGACAAGGTGTCAAGGTTTTAGAAATTTAAAGGAAAAGTAGAAGAAGATTGTCTGTTGAAAGATAGATTATTACACCTTTACTTCACCCTTCTAACATATTTATTATGTAAATTTTATATCTATTTTACATATATATATATATTCAATATGAATTTGTATACTTATCGTAATTAGGAATTTAGCTATATTTGTCGAGGTTTTAGAAATTTAAAGAAAGTAGAAGAAGATTGTCTGTTGAAAGATAGATTATTACACCTTTACTTCACCCTTCTAACATATTTATTATGTAAATTTTATATCTATTTTACATATATATATATATTCAATATGAATTTGTATACTTATCGTAATTAGGAATTTAGCTATATTTGTCGAGGTTTTAGAAATTTAAAGAAAGTAGAAGAAGATTGTCTGTTGAAAGATAGATTATTACACCTTTATTTCACTATTATAACATATTTATTATGTAAATTTTATATCTATTTTACATATATATATATTCAATATGAATTTGTATACTTATCGTAATTAGGAATTTAGCTATATTTGTCGAGGTTTTAGAAATTTAAAGAAAGTAGAAGAAGATTGTCTGTTGAAAGATAGATTATTACACCTTTACTTCACCCTTCTAACATATTTATTATGTAAATTTTATATCTATTTTACATATATATATATATTCAATATGAATTTGTATACTTATCGTAATTAGGAATTTAGCTATATTTGTCGAGGTTTTAGAAATTTAAAGGAAAAGTAGAAGAAGATTGTCTGTTGAAAGATAGATTATTACACCTTTACTTCACCCTTCTAACATATTTATTATGTAAATTTTATATCTATTTTACATATATATATATATTCAATATGAATTTGTATACTTATCGTAATTAGGAATTTAGCTATATTTGTCGAGGTTTTAGAAATTTAAAGAAAGTAGAAGAAGATTATCTGTTAAAAGATAGATTATTACACCTTTATTTCACTATTATAACGCATGTATTAACTAAATTTTATATCTATTTTACATATATATATCATTTATATTCAATATGAATTTGTATACTTATCGTAATTAGGAATTTAGCTATTTTTTATTATAAAGGTATTTATCGTGTTGTTTTTATTGTGTGTGTATTTTAATTGATTTAAAATGTATTCTATTATATTATATTATTTAGAGATTATTTTTTATATTAATATAATTGTAAAGTAATATACTCAATTATGGTAATTAGGAATTTAGCAATTTTCATATTATATATGGATTTAGCGTGTTGTGGTTTTATTGTGTGTTTTAATTGACACAAAATATATTTACTATTTGTTTATTTGAAGTATTTTCGTTTAAAATAATTGTTAAATCATTTCTTTATATATCTTAATTAGAAATTTAGTCATTTACGTGTATTATATATTGATTCAGCGTTATGTATTTATTGTTCGTTTTTATATTCCAAATTGAATATATTTTATTAGATTTAATTGGAAAATGTGTTTATAATAATACAATTATAATTTTAATTTTGAGAATTGCACATATTGGTTAGAAAAATAAGCCGTGTTTATAGCATGATATTTAGACGATCAGAATATTCTTCCTTTACTACAAAAGTTTCTGAAGTTGAATATTATAGATTTTGCGATATTTTTTTAGAAAAAAAAATATTTATGATTAATATTTTTGATAAATTCTTCACCGAATTTTAGCAGAAAATATAAGATATTGTTGAATTTTTGCGCAATTTATTCATAACAATAATCAGAGTGACAATTTCCACTTTTAACGAGTTGTTGGAGACGGTGTATAAATGGTTGAAATTTGCAACACCTTAACCCGGGATCGAATCCCGCATTTTTTGGTCACTTTTTTTCTGAATTTCTTCAATGGCCTCCGATTCTTTCGAAGGTCTATCTATACTATGTGAAGATGTTTCAATCATACAAACCATTTTCTATATTAAAAATTTGAAACTGTAATCGTATAAACTTAGAGATAATAGAAGAAGAATAACAATCCTATATATAAACATATATATTTTATGATAAAATTGTTTGATATAGAATTAGCTTTAATTGATTTTATGGGATATTAAACACTAAATTTGGGAAAGTACCACCTGAATTGAGGCGTAAAGAAGAAAATAAAACTAAACCTTAAATACGTATTTACATAATTACAAAATGTTTTGAGTCAGCCAACGGGAAAAAAAGAACAATAGGCTTATAAAGGGAAAGCCGCGACATTTGGCAGTCGTTTTCACAGAGTAATTTGATCATAAGTAATATAATTAATATATACAGTTATCAGAGTCATGCACAGTTCTGTCACGTTAAGTCAGGTGTCAAGTTACGGTGAGTAAAAATTTAAATATCATTTATACAAGTATCGGAGTCATCAATTCTGCAATCGTTTAAAAAATTAAAATATATATATTATAAAATATGTCGAAACCCAGGATCGAACCAGGGACCTTTAGATCTTCGGTTTAACGCTCTCCCAACTGAGCTATTTCGGTTTATTTTAGTTATTTCTATAGAAGCTTCTATCTTTATAATTATGTATATTTTCAAAAGGTCAATTCACACCTCTTCGCTGGAGACCATGGGAATACTGACTAATTCATTATGCTAACATAATCATATATACATGTATCAGAGTCATCAATTCTGTCACGTTAAGTCACGTGTCAAGTTACGGTAAGTGCGCACAATGCAAAAAAATAATAATAATAAACTTTACAAATTTAGCGTTACTGTATGTAAATAATCACTTTCTTATTTTTTATTATTTTTTTCTGGCCTTTGTTTTTTTATCTCTCTTTTTTTTTAAATCGTTTAAAATGCAGTCGCAGTCACTAGCAAACACATATGTCTGCCTAATTTCCATGTGCTCTTTATTTTTTACATAAAAATATTTACATGCCAGTATTTTGGATTACTATTTTTTATAAACCTATTTTTTCTTATTCTTACTGAGAAGATGGGCATCGCAGTCAAGATCCATCGTAGTCACTCACTCAACTCAGGCAATTTCAAGGGTTAGTGCGCTGGGACGGATACCTTGGGGGTTGGGTGGAAAAGCTGCCATCTATTTAAACTATATTGATTTTGAAACAACTAAATGCATTGCAAAAAATAATTAAATCAAATACCTAAACACTAATATAATACAATTTTTGCCATCACACACACTTTTTGCCTGTGGTTTATTTGTTACTTCTGTGTTGCTATTATATGGCACTTCTACTATTTATTATTGATTTACTTTCAGTATAAAGGAAATTGCACTCGGGGTAATTCTCGGGCAAAGCCGGTCAAGAGAATTCAAGAATGACATCCACGGCGCCAATTTATAATTGTAACGAATAGTATTTGAATGAAATCATTTAATCTGGTAAAACCCGGGCGTTGCCCGGGTCATTCGGCTAGTTTAAAATGAAATAAAGGTTTTTATGTAATATATATATAACCTTTTCTGTTAAGAAATGATTTGAAAAGTATCTAATTGGTTACAAAGATTTTTAAAAAAAATTAAATGTGTCCCTTATTGTTTTAACAAATATTTTGATATGTATAAGCGATGTTTAAAAGTGTGTTGCAAACTGACACTAAATATTTCAGTCTTTTGATAAAAAATGAAAAAAAAGAACAATTTTTCTATCCTAAATTTTCATTTAAAGTAGAGAAGAATCTTCCGTAATAATAATCCTTTTAAAAAATCCCAAATTTATTGAGACATTTAAAATTCAGGTCGTAGAGAGGAAAAAAGAGAGAGAAAGGAATATAAATTTGCGATTTAAATGTATAGACTTTTATAAAGATGTCGTAGGAGATAAGAAATCCTTAACTTAACTTGGCAACGTGTTCATAAAGAGAAAACTCCATTATTGATCCCGCTATAAAAATCTTCGAATGTCGTCAGAGGAAAGTTTACGATGTCTTTAAACTATAGTCAATCTTGTAGATTTGACAATGGCAGAGGGTGGCTACTCTGGCGTCAGCTACTGGAGAGAATGGAATAGATATCGCCCCTTCTTCAGTGATTTATTCTAAAAAGTGCGGCCACGTGGTCTCTACATATCTCCCTCCTTCATTGCCTTCCTCTCTACTGAGGGTGGGCCACATGGTCTCTCCATATCTCCCTCCTTCAGTGCCTTCCTCTCTGCTGAGGGTGGGCCACATGGTCTCTCCATATCTTCCTCCTTCAATGACTTCCTATAATGAGGGTGGGCTACATGGTCTCTCCATAGCTCCTTTCTTCAGTACCTTCCTCTACTGAGGGTGAGCCACATGGTCTCTCCATATCTCCCTTCTTCAGTGCCTTCTTCTACTGAGGGTGGGCCATGGCGATATTCGTGAAATAGTACAGAGGTTAAATTGTACCGGCATCATGTGAATATATATTTAAAGAAAAAAGGACATCAGATCGTACAACTAAAAATTTATGATGGTTTGTATAATCTGTCATAATAAATAACAATTATTACCAATTTTTAATTTTTCAGAAATGGCTAAATACCTCTAAAACCCAGAATAATCAAAATTGGGTATTAAGCCAACTCTGGAAATAATAAAAATAAGTCATCAGTAACTTGTCGTTGCACGTCAGGAAATGCATTTTTACTTTATTTATGCACACATGATCTCAGTTAAATTTTACTTTTCTACTAGATTTTTTTAATATGAAAATTGTTTCTAATTATCTACATCTTTAAAGTATTTAGGAAACAATTGTCCTGTTAATGATTAGTCGTTTGAAAACTTACCATTTTAACTAAAAAAGAAATTTGATAGTAGTCTTCAGTCAGTTCAGTTTTCATCAGTAATTTTATCCATTATCAACAGAAAACTAGAATGCCCTTTTTAAAATCAAAATATCAAAAGAAAATATCAATATGTGCAATAAGATATACAGAATTCTCTGAAGAAATTTGAATAATGCGATCATATATTTCTATTTGAACATATTTATATCCAATATTGAGAGTAGAAAACATCGCCCCGAAGCGAGAATCCAACAATGTACCAATCCAACGCTCTATATATATATAAAAAGAGAAAAAGAGTTGAGTTTGTTCAATTATAAAACAATTTCGAAGCTGTTAAAGTAAAAGGATAACGCTGGAGTTGCCATGGAAACAAAATGGATGTAGGTAATCTCTGCAGAAGAATTTATTTGCAAGAAAAGAATGAATGAAAACCATCAATACAAATTGATATATATATATATATATATATATATATATATATATATACTATTTATTTAGTATATTTTAAACTGTATAATAATGACACCTTTAGTATATGTCACATATCTTCCAATTAGTTAGAGTCGATACCTTATAAGATCCTACCCTTCTATTAAAATGTACACTGTTCCTATTTGCTACCCCCCCATATTTTGTATATATGCTATACCTTTATTAATATAACATGTACACCCCTAATTGTATTCAAACTCAAAATGGTAACGTCAAAATAAAATGCCAGAGTAGTTGGTGTACCCCTTCAGGGCTTTATATAAACGATCCCTGTAAACAGGTTTTAGCAGGGCGTCAGCGGCTGTGTGTTCTACAGGGTGTCCATCGGTTGTCCTCTTCTGTCTCTTTCAGTCTCTCTCTCCATGTCTCGGTGATAGGCATCCAAGTTTGTATCATGGCTTCTACCTCTGTCGCGTGGGCTGTCCCCGATCACTCTCGGTGCTAACATCTAGCCCTGCCTCTGCTTCTTGTTGTCCGCGTGTGGGAAGAACATCAACACTCGCCTCACGTACACGACTGCCAGCTTATCCATACGTCGACATTTACAACAATATTACATATATATATATATCATTAATTAAAAAGGCATATATTGGATCAAAGATTTATTTATTTTACTAATATTTCAGTTGACTGAACGCTGACCTTATAGAAAAGGTATTATAAAATATTAAACGTGTGTCAACAACTAATGTATGCCTTTTTAATTAAATATCTATTTATGGATTGTTCTATTTTCATTATATATATATGTGTGTGTAAATTTGTACTTGGATCAAGTGGATAAATTATGAAAACTGCATATCTTGATATTCGGGAATATTTGAAAATCAACGATCAGTTGATATTTATTCCGATAGATTGCGCAAACCATCATCAACTCTTAGTTGAAATATCAGGATACGTCTTTTTTTTATCAATTTATTTACTAGAGCCAAGTACAATATCACTTTTATATTATCTACACATTGGTTTCCGTTCTCACGGCCTAAATACCTGTTTCATGGTTTTTCAAGAAGCCCTAAAGACCAGCTTTTTTGTCGTTGAAGTATAGCTTACACCACACTGACGAGCGCCAATAGCCCGGAATGCGTACGTGGTAAGCTTTTCTTGATTAATCAATAGACGGAAATAAGCCAATTCTGAAATGATTAAAAATAAACGATTAGTTGATATTTATTCCGATAGATTGCGCAAAACATCAGTAACTTTTAGTTGCATGATCAGGATACGATTTTATATATGAAAAAACAATAGAAAAAAATAAAAGATAAGTGGGTCAGGTGTTGATATTAAAAATAAAGAAGGCATCTCCTGACCACGAGCACATGTGCTTTTTAAATGAAAGAGCGCCATCTAGTAGAGCAAAAATAAACTAAACGTTTATTCAACTTGCTCCGAGATATTTGGCCAACCCAATTTCTTGATAAATCAAGAAAAGCCATCCACGAACGCGTTTCGCGTTAACACTAGTTTAAGGTGTGATATAGTCACTATAGTACTAAAATGTAAAAGCTAGATAAGTGTGCAGAATGAGGTTGAGCTTTTAAAAATAAGGTAGTTTCAGAGAATTTATAAACACATTTATTTTACAATGGACAGGGAATTATGTAGATTGAATTCATTGGGAAATATTAAAAGATAAATAAAATAATTAAACAAGGTGTTAAATAAAGGCGATAACATAGGAAGTTGTACCTTTTAGCATGTATATCGGGATTCAGACAATAACTCTAAAAAATACACTCAAAAACAAAACTTAAGGAAGTTGTATCTTTTAGCATGTATATCGAGATTTAGACAGTAACTCTGAAAGATACACTCATGGACAAACTTGAAGTAGTTGTACCTTTTAGCATTTATATCGGGATTGATACAATAACTATGAAAGATACACTCATGCAGAAACTTTAAGGAAGTTGTACCTTTTAGCCTTTATAACCTTTTTCAGAAAATAACTATGAAAGATATTTGATACACAGTGATCTTTATTGCAGACACTCGAGATAACCAAGTGTGAACAAATTTGCCTCTGTCTTCTTCTTCTTAAAAAAACCAGATGAAATAAATAAGATATCAAAGACTTTCAAATTCCTTATGTTTTGTCCATGAATGTTTATTATAGGAGAAAATCTCAATATGTGAATATAATATAATGAAACGACTCAAATAATTTGTTGCTTATAAACAATTCCCTCTCACTTTCGATTTTCTCCATCACATTATAAGAGAGTTCTGTAGAAATAAAAATACATATTTATTATATATTTTTAATGTAGCCTTAAAATTATTTATATTTTACAATTTTATTCATATATTAGTAATAATATGAGGATTTATTAGTTTATGAAAGTTTACCCGAATTCTTAGTAAATATGTGGAGAAGTCTGGAGGCCGAAGGGTATCCCTAGAGATTCGTACACAATTTACACCCAATCATCAAGGCAAGAAAAAAATAAATAAAAACCTTGCCGTTTATTTCAACCAGCAGTAGAACGTGGCGTTGTCGAAATTGAGTTAGCACAGTTCTGAAAGAAAGAAATTTATTTTATAAATATTTTGGTGATAAACAAAGATGAAGTAATTCTTTTATTTTTATCAATACAATTTATATTTTAGCCGACGTGTGATGTGTGTAAATAAACAAATATTTTTTATATGGCAAATCATATATAGGTTTTCAACTTTTAATTAGACAATTTTAATTTATATTTAAACATTTTTCATTTTTATTTAGACACTTTCATTTTTATTTAGACACTTTCATTTTTATTTAGACAATTTCAATTTTTATTTAGACAATTTCAATTTTAATTTCGACATTTTTCATTTTAATTTAGACACATTTATTTTTATTTAGGCATTTTCAATTTTAATTTAGACATTTTTCATTTCAATTTAGACATTTTTCATTTCAATTTAGACATTTTTCATTTTGATTTAGACATTTTTCATATTAATTTAGACACATGGACTTTAAAAAAAATTGAAATGAAAAATGTCAAGATTAAAATTGAAAATGGGGGGGAGGGGCTATATATAAATTAAAATTGTCTAATTAAAAGTTAAAAACCTATAAATGTAGAAATATAAAATTTATAAATATATATTATCAAAGATTCTCTCTTTCTCTAAATATATTTATAGAGATTATTTATAAAATACTGTATTCAACAAAAGTATCAATTTAAATTTTGAAACAATGATGCAGATTGTGTATTTTTCCATGTATTGACAGGGTGTCATTAAATTAAATATTTATTGAATATTCAAAGCAATTATCTAATTAAATTTCAATATTATAGTGCACAGAATATGCACCTTTGCATTAATTTTCAAGTATCAATAAAATTATATTAAATATCACAATTATACATAATATGAGTGATATGTTTTAAATATTCGACAAAATCATTCAAAGATAGGTTTTCCAAAATTACCCTCTTGAAATCATCAAATTTTGGGTTTTAATGCCCTTCTCCAGAAATATTTTTGACTAAAAGACGTTATATATTGGCGTTATAATAAAGCATCATATAAAGCGTTATTAATAACGTGTTATATAAAGGCATTATATATATATATATATGAAAAACAATAGAAAAAAATAAATAAAAGATAAGTGGGTCAGGTGTTGATATTAAAAATAAATAAGGCTTCTCCTGACCACGAGCACATGTGCTTTTTAGCAACAGCGCGAAACGCGTTCGTGGATGGCTTTTCTTGATTTATCAAGAAATTTGGTTGGCCAAATATCACGGAGTAAGCTAAATAAACGTTTAGTTTATTTCTGCTCCACTAGATGGCGCTCTGCCCTCTAAAAAGCACATGTGCTCGTGGTCAGGAGATGCCTTATTTATTTTTAATAAATATATAAATAATTGTTAGTTGAGAATATATATTCCGAAGGGCGTTAAAGCCTTAAATCTAGGGATAATAAATTTTTATTCAAAAACCTATCCTTCAATATTATTTTTTTCCCTATCACATAGCGTGAAGGACTATAATTTTGGAATTTTAAATGAGAGCAGTAGTATGAGAAATTTATTCTCTTTTTATGTATGTCTGAATAGCTTAATTTACTTATAACAGAGGGAGCGCTAAGGCAGCATATGAAAGCATAAGTATTAAACAGTAGTTCTAAATCATATTTGAATTGTATGTTTTATATGCTAATTTATATATAATATTATTCTCGTGTTTTAAATATTGATTGTCAATTTTTTAACTGATAAATTTAGACATATTTATAGTATATGTTATTATAAAATATACATTTGAGATATTATACATTATAGTTACAAACAATATTTTGAAATATTCGCAAGAAAAGACCCGGAATCTAATTTGGTATTGTTATTCCTGAAAAACGGAAATGCTTCAATGGTACCCTATTCTTACAAAAGTTCAACTCTATCATTAAGTGCAAGTATGTGTAAATATTGTGCTGTTTTTCACATGGGTAGATATTTCGTGTATTTTCATTGAAGGCAGTCGTTTACAATCTACCATGATTATCATGACCTGTATATGGCATGTTATTGGGATGATAGTAATATTTTTATTCTAATAAATTCTATAAACTAATGGAGAAAACTCAAGGAAATGCTATTAATTTAATGTTATCGGTTATCTGTTTTATGAAGGAGACAGAGACAATTTTGTTCACACTTTTGGTTATATTGTATTGTCGCGTCTGGACCCTACCGGTTCTTTGCGACAACGCCGCTTCCTTCTTCGTGGATCACCTCCTCAGGCTCCCGTTGCTCTTCCCTGCAGCTTTTCCCCGCAGGCCACCCAGAGACGTCCTGAGTGCCACCTCTCCAGTGGAAACTCCCTTCCTCTGGCAGTATCTCTCGGCCTTACCACTGGTGGGGTGACACGAGAGACTTACCAGAAGTGTAGCAGCAGCAGCCTGGCGATGATGGCAATGGCGAGAGTAACGACAGAAGGCGGCACGTAGACTTGAAGCACTGACTTTTATTGTCATCCACTACTAAACATTACATCTAAATGAGATAATTAACAATGGGAATTTACACTATATCACATCCTGGGGCCAACATAAAAGTGTATTTACAATTAACCTCCCCAGGAAACAGACCACAGCAGTCGGCGACTCTCACATCAGCCAGAGAAGGGAAACAGGCGAAAGCGCCATCCATTGGCAGAGGTTGTAATCATTTGGAGACCTTACACGTAACAGTATGTTTTCAATACCGATATACATGCTATAAGGTACAACATCCTTGAAATTTTGGCCATGAGTGTATATTAGAGTTATTTTCAAAATAAATATTTTTGTATTGTAATTTAGTATTTTTGAATAATTTTGTATGATTACTGATTATACCTTTTGAAAATAAAGCAACCCATAAATAATTATTTCTTAAAAAAGAAATATATTGGATAAAAATATAATTTATTTTACCAATATTCCGGTTGGCTGAACGCCAACCTTTATAAAGGTATTATAACATATTAATGCGTGTCAACAAAATACTCAACAAAGATTTGTTGTTGACACACATTAATATGTTATAATACATTGATAATGGTTGGTGTTCAGCCAACTGGAATATTGGTAAAATAAATGATTTTTTGATCCAATATATCCCTTTTTAATTAACTGATTATACATGTAAATAAATTGGTTAGGTTGAAATACCATTGAATTTAACTGTGCCAAATGACTACAGATATGTAGCACAGTTAAAATTTGGCCTTCAATGTATCTGATACTACTTTTAAGTTTATAAACGCATGTATAAAACTTAAGGGAGTTGTACTTTTCAGTATGTATATCGGGATCCAGACAAAAACTCTGAAAGATATTTGATGCACACCGATCTTTTTTTTAAGAAACACGAGATAACCAAGTGTGAACAAAATATTCTATCTCTCCCTTAAAATACAGACGACTGGAGACAGTAAAGAATTTACACTTCTTTAAGTTTTGTCCATGGGTGTATATAAACATTTATAATTAATGTATTAATAATTAATGTATCAATATAATCTATTCTACACGTCATATAAAGACTATGATAACCATGGTAGATAACTAGCGAGTTCTTCTACTGCAAGTATAAAGACAATCGGCGTTAGTAAAATCTTTCCACTTTTTTTAGGGATTACAGATTCATCCTGTATCCCTGGAGCCCTTACAAGGAACTATAAGCATGGCCAGCTGATCCCAGGTTTTTTAAGCGAGCTTGTTACTGCTCCGTCTCTTCCCTTTTCATCCGGGCTTGGAACTGACAAAGACAGAGTTAGACATCTAATATTTTTAATGGCATTATAATCGAATACATGGAATACATACCAACATCAGGATGAGGTTGAATAAACTGATAAAGATGATGGAACAGTAGATGCTAGTAAAAGGACTATCCGATTTTTATCTACCCTGGAAGAGTTTGTTGCTTTTAAGCAATGCCCTCTCACTTTCGATTTTCTTCATTACATTATAAGTTTTGTAGAAAAAAAAAAGATTTCAAATATACATATTTTCTAATATAGCGTTGATAATTTTTATAATTAAATTTTTATCTATATATTGATAATATTATGAGGATTTAATAGGCATGAGAGTTTACCCGAATTCTTATTTAATATGGGGAGAAGTCTGGAAGCCGAAGGGTATACCTAGAAATTCGTACACACCTTTCACCCAATTATCGAGGCAAGAAAAATATAAATAAAAAATATTCCGTTTATTTTCCCCAATAGTGATAAATACACTACTTTGTTCTTTACAAGCAAAGGACCCTTTTAAAGTTTTCTCTTTGACTTGAGAGTTATAAATTATCCAACAAGTGAATGCTGTCTAGATGTTGAAACACCATCTTTTGTTGGCTTGACCTCTGACTAACCAAATTGTACTTGCATACTTTGACATAATGCCTTCTTTCTGTATATACTCAATCGTATGAAAACTTTGGCAAGTTTAGAGCAATTTGTAACAAAGATTTATAAATCGATACCAATTCATCGTGTAAATAATTAAATATATATACTGTATATATGTTATATTAAAATATTTTATTTAAAAATGTTATATAAAAATATTATTTTACTTCAAATTATATAATTTAATAGATTCAAATACTCTGCTAAATCGACCGCCAGAGGTCACGCTTCCACTATATAAACTGATTGTTGTTGTTCCCCGTTGGCCGACCCAAAACATTTGTACATTATGTAAATATTATTTTGTTTTCTTTGATCACTCGCCTTAAGACAGGCATTACTTTTTACCAAATAATGTTTTTATATATTCCTTTAGCACAATAAAAGCAATTACTGATCAAAACCATTATTATTTTTATTTCAAGATTATTCAACCACAACTGCACCACCATAGCATAATCAAGCAAATGACCAATGATTCCTCTACAAGTAATTAATACCAAAATACAACAGAAATTTCATTCATCTCTTTTTTTTTTAAATATAATATTAGTCGACAGGATTAAAAGGTGTGGTTCTAATTTAAAGGGCAAAACAGCTATGGTAAAATTGATATTTGAGATTGATTTAACAAAAAGGAAAATAACTATAAAGAAGCGATTGAAAACTATTGTAAACAAGAGAGAAAAAGTCAAAACGGGGCAAATGCAAATTTTGTAAATAAAAACATTTTGATACGAGATTAAATAAGAAAATAGCATATCAAAAGTTAGGCAATTTTAAATATAAATGTGAAGCTATAGAGGGTATATATTAGGCGATTTAAAACTATTGCAAATCATGGACGAGAATTAAAAAGTTAAAATGGAGAAAACTACGAAAAATGGTAGATACAAAGTACCTTGGGTTGGATGATGCTGGCTAGAGTTGGCTGTAGATGACTGGTGTTGCATGGGAAAAGGCTGCTTGTTGCGGGTGATGGTTGAAGTTATCCTGAGTTGTCTGGAGTTAACTGGAGATGGCCGCTGGAGATGACCATGGCTTGAAGCTATGACTTTGAATGAATTAGGCTATCAGGTTGAAGAGATCTTTGTTTAAAGTATTTGTATTTTTGATATTGAATAATTTTGCCTTTGAAATTTTGAACGAACAGGTAAATATCCTGTCGACTTATATTATATTTTTTTAAAATCATTTTTTAAAATTAATATAATATATATATATATGTAAATAATTCTAATATAGCACAATAGACTGATTCGTGCTTCTGCGATAATAAAATTTAAAAAAACAACAGTAGAACGTGGCGTTGTCGAAATTGAGTTAGCATTTATTGAGGGTTCTCAATATAGGTTGCTGTCTCTCTTTATCTTGAGAGACGAGCTTTACCTTGTGTTTAGTCCAGCTACTTGACCAGCTCGGTAACTCCAAGGAAGAGGCTCTAAGGACGACTATCAACAGTCCTAAACTTATCCAGAACTCATTTTTATTGAAATACACACGGTCAATTTATACATTAAAAGTAATTTACGTACTAATTCATACATTAAAAGTAATTTACATACTTTTTTCTCTTAGTTTTTAAGTTACAAATATATTAGCATAAAGTTGACTACTCTAGTAGTTGTAGCAGCACAGTTCTGTTGTTAGTAGACTCTACGATGGGTATCTACACAACAGATTGAAGATAGTAGATATGTGAGTGGAGAAAATACTAATTAAGTAAATACGCTGATTATGCTTCTGTAATAATAAAATTAATAAAAACAACAGTAGAACGTGGCGTTGTCGAAATTAAGTTAGGACTGTTCTGTTGTAAGTAGACTCTACGATGGGTATCTACACAACAGATTGAAGATAGTAGATATGTGAGTGGAGAAAATACTAATTAAGTAAATACGCTGATTATGCTTCTGTAATAATAAAATTAATAAAAACAACAGTAGAACGTGGCGTTGTCGAAATTAAGTTAGGACTGTTCTGTTGTAAGTAGACTCTACGATGGGTATCTACACAACAGATTAAAGAGAGTAGTTATGTGAGTGGAGAAAAGACTAATTAAGTAAATACGCTGATTATGCTTCTATAATAATAAAATTTAGAAAACCAACAGTAGAACGTGGCGTTGTCGAAATTAAGTTAGGACTGTTCTGTTGTAAGTAGACTCTACGATGGGTATCTACACAACAGATTAAAGAGAGTAGATAGATATGTGAGTGGAGAAAAGACTAATTAAGTAAATACGCTGATTAATCTCACTAATGCACCAGACAATTAACGATGATTAAATATCTACTGCACCCGTATTAGATTAATATGCAATTTACAAATGATGATGTCATTAAGAAGAAATTGAGAGAGCTTATTTAAATGGAATCAATTTAATTGGGATTTAATATTTTCAATTTACAATTTTTTTATGTATTTTTTTTTAATAAAAACGACATGAATGTTTAATTATTTTGTATTCTATCTTATAATGTAAAACTCATACCTTACATTTTTCTAATGAGTAAATGCATATTTTGTTGCTTATAATTGCAAACTTTAGAGAATTACAGTTTTCTACGGATTATTTATATACACTCATAAAAAAATTCGAGGAAGTAGTAATAATTTTTGTCGCCAATTGTCTAATTTTTTTTCAAAGGTGACAGAGGCAATTTGTTCACACTTGGTTATCTAGTGTGTATTTATTAAAGGTAACTGTGTGTCAAATTTCTTTCAGAGTTAATGTCTGACACTACTAATAACATAAGGCTTTCAATGCCCGGTAAGCGGAACATTGTGGGTTCGATTCCCATCCCTGGACACTTTTATTATTCCGTTCATCATTACTCTTCATAATTCACCCTTTCATACCTCATCCAAAAAGGTTAGAAATAGTCAATATTTCACCTTGAAATAAATTTTGGTTTTTCATTGAAAAGAAACTCATGCGGTGTAACTTCAAGTGTTGTTTTATAAGGCTTTCAATATTTATAAAATTTCTACTATAAAATATGAGTTTTTTTTCAATTCTAAATATGATTATAATTTTAAATGATTTTTAGTTTCGAATGTGTTTTTCCTATATTTCTTTTTTTAAAGCCAAAAGGTGGCACTTCTCTTATTACAAAATAATATCAAAACAATGCATTTAGTTAATCACACCAGTAAAAACATCAACGAGTGATGATAATTGAGCCATAACACCAAATTCCAACAACCCGTATACCATGATATCGTGCTATGAGCCTCATCAGTACAGGGGTGTTTTGGTTTTCATAACATCCCAAGAGATATCTCACGAGATCGGTCGAATTATATAAAAAAAAGGTGTTCAGGCTGTGAAGTAGTAGGATCTGATTTCCAGGCTATAATATAACATATTTATGAAACTTTAATATAAAAGGCATATTTTGTATCAAAATATCATTTATTTTACCAATACTTCAGTTGGCTGTGAACGCCAACCTTAATTAACACCTTGATAAAGGTTGGCGTTCAGCCAACTGAAGTATTGATAAAATAAATTATATTTTGATCCAATATATGCCTTTTTAATTAAATATCTATTTATTGATTGCTCTATTTTCAAAATATTTATAAATAAAAGAAAATTCTCTGAAGGAAGTTATATCTTCAAAAATATATATGCAAATATTTATGCTATTATATCTTTAAAATGCTATATATTCTCTCTCCATTACATTTTTATGTTTTAGTTTACTGAGAAAGGACTTTCCCAAAAGCTTCTTTATGCAATTAATAAAAAATAGTTGAAGTTTCTCATGCCTTTTTTTGTAATTTGTCGAAATCTGCAAACCTGTGATAATAAATTCCCAAGTACACAGTACATCTGATAAACTGGACTATTAGACGTGAAGTCTCAACCCGGATAGTTGGCGACTATTGTACGTGGATCTGGAAATCCAAGTTTCCTCAAGAGAGAGAGATTGAAACTTATTTATTACAATGTCCATATAAGATTATATAAGGTTAAATACCGGAAAAATATAAATATAAAAGAAACTTATTGCGAAAGGTTGTAGTTTCATTTTAAAATATGATTATATAATGATAAATACATGAATAAATAGAAATATATATATAAAATAATTGATAAATATACATATATATATGAAAAAATAATAGAAAAAATAAAAGATAAGTGGGCCAGGTGTTGATATTTAAAATAAAGAAGGCATCTCCTGACCACAAGCACATGTGCTTTTTAGATGGCAGAGCGCCATCTAGTGGAGTAAAAATAAACTAAAGTTTTTTTAGCTTACTCCGAGATATTTGGCCAACCCAATTTCTTGATAAATCAAGAAAAGCCATCCACGAACGCGTTTCGCGCTGTTGGCGCTCGTCAGCGTGGAGAAGGCTGTAACCATTGCGACCAAAAATATTTTTTTGGACCCAATGGCTTCCCGAGAAATCAAGAAATGGGTATCTAAAAAGCACATGTGCTTGTGGTCAGGAGATGCCTTCTTTATTTTAAATATCAACACCTGACCCACTTATCTTTTATTTTTTTCTATTATTTTTTCATGTGTTAAGCGTCTTTACGCAAATTTGGCCTTAAATACCCATTTCTTGATTTCTCGGGAAGCCATTGGGTCCAAAAAAATATTTTTGGTCGCAATGGTTACAGCCTTCTCCACGCTGACGAGCGCCAACAGCGCGAAACGCGTTCGTGGATGGCTTTTCTTGATTTATCAAGAAATTGGGTTGGCCAAATATCTCGGAGTAAGCTAAATAAACGTTTAGTTTATTTTTACTCCACTAGATGGCGCTCTGCCATCTAAAAAGCACATGTGCTTGTGGTCAGGAGATGCCTTCTTTATTTTACATATATATATATGTTATATAAAAGTATTATTTAAAATGTTATATTAAAATATTATTTCATTTAAAAAAAAATTATATATTTCATAGATATAAATACTCTGTTAAATCGACCGCCAGAGGCCATGCTTCCCCTATAAAATCTCGTTGTTGTTCATCCCCGCTGGTCGACCCAAAACATTTGTACATTATGTAAATATTATTTTGTTTCCTTATTCTACTCGCCTTAAGACAGGCATTACTTTTTACCAAATTATGTTTTTATATATTCATTTAGCACAATAAAAGCAATTACTGAGATCAAAACCATTTTTATTGTTATTCTATCAAGAATTTAACCACGACTGCATCACCAATACCATTTAGCACTAAAAAGAACCAACAAATAACTCCATAGCATAATCATCAACATGATCCAAAACAACAGAAATCTTATCTTTTTTTTCATTTATATTATATTTAAATCGCCTATTATAGTTATATTCCTTTTTATGCAATTCAATCTCAAATATCAATTTCGCCATAGCTTAATCCTCAAGATAACCAAAATTAAGATAATCTCAACAATTCTAAATACAAACAGAATATCTTTTTTAATATTATAAGAATAGTCGACAGGATATTTACCTGTTTATTTTTTTCAAAATGGCAAAAGCAAAATTTTTCAAACTATAATATGCAAATCTTCCAATCAAAAATAACCTTCTTCAACGAAAAATAGTCATCTCCAAACAAACATAGCCATCTACAAACAAACATAGCCATCTCCAAGCAAACATAGCCTCTACAATCAAACATCTCCAACGCCTACCAGCTCAGGATATCTCCTTCTCCCTTCCATCTCCAGCCATCACATCTTCCGCCCAACACCAGCCATCTCCCGAGAATTCAACTCCAGCCGGAATCATCCATTTCAAGGTACTTTGTATCAAACATTTTACGCAGTTACCTTTAGTTTAACTTTTTAATTCTCATTCATATTTACAATAGTTTACAATCGCTTTTTTATATTTATTAAATCATTCTTAGATATCAAATTTTCCATAGCTCTTTTTGCCATTTTAATACCATCACACCTTTTAATCCTTGTAAACCTTATTTTCCTTTGTATAATTAGTTCCCAAAATATCTCTTTCCATACTTTACCATTAAATATTTACAATTAAGTTGAACCATTAACACCATATGCAAAACAGTCGGCTAAGAAAACAACAACCAAATAATATTACCTATTTCTCACATCTTCAATATTTTGTTACACTATCTTATACATTGTTTATCATATGACCACTATACCCTATAGCTCCACAATTCTCTCATATTTAAAATTCCTTAACTTTTGTGATTTTGATATTTCTTATTTAATCTTATTTCACAATGTTTTTATATTTAAAATTTGCATTTTCACTCCATTACTTATTTCATATGTAATTATTATCTAAAGGCGTTTCTGAAAATATGTAAATTTAGCGCTACCAACATATGTAAATTTTAGTTCTTGTTTTTATCCACCTTAATTCTTATTTCTTCAAATGACCATTTTCTATTCCTACCATTAATTCATTTATATTTACATCTTTATTCCTTGTTTTCACATTTGCTTTTTGTACATAAACTTTGTGCCAACTTCTTGCTTTTCACAAATGTCCTTCTTCTTATAATCATCAAATGTTTCCACCTATCTTTTACTAATGTAATTTTTATATTGTTTTCAATTTTATTCATCATTTTTCATTTATATACTTTTGTAAATATCATGCATTTTCTTATTTTTAATAATGTCATTTTCTCATGTTTTTCCCAATCTATTGGCTCACAACAAGCCAATATGATCAAGGGATATCATCCTTTTATTTCTAGCTTTTAATGATCATGCATTTTATTTTCTTTCTTCATTCTTATAATGTATCAATTTTCTCATTTATCTTCCCTATCTATTGGTTCACCATAAGCCAATACGATGATGGAACACCCATTTATTTTTTTTCTCTTTGCCACATTTTCACTCTTTACCACAATTTTCACTTTTTACCCCAATTTTCATTCTTTACCACAATTTTCACTCTTCACCACAATTTTCAATCAACCACATTTTCACTTAAAATACAATATAACGCGGCTGATGATTGTAAAACGAAAATTAAAATTATACCGCGAATGTTTCTTTTAAAAATCGAAATTTATTTTCAAAGAGAAATAGCGACATTTCTAACTTTGAGGATGAGGTATGGAAAGGTGAAACATGAATAGTAATGGAGAACGGAAAAATAAAAAGTGTCCAGGGGCGGGAATCGAACCCACACCCTTCTGCTTACCGGGCAGGTGCCTTGTCCACTCGGCTACCCTGGACGTATTTTTCCGTTCATAACTTATATTTAAAGTAACATTTAAAATACAATATAACGCGGCTGATGATGTTACTTTAAATATAAGTTATGAACGGAAAAATACGTCCAGGGTAGCCGAGTGGACAAGGCACCTGCCCGGTAAGCATAAGGGTGTGGGTTCGATTCCCGCCCCTGGACACTTTTTTTTCCGTTCTCCATTACTCTTCATGTTTCACCTTTCCATACCTCATCCTTAAAGTTAGAAATGTCGCTATTTCTCTTTGAAAATAAATTTCGATTTTTAAAAGAAACATTCGCGGTATAATTTTAATTTTCGTTTTACAATCATCAGCCGCGTTATATTGTATTTTAAATGTTACTTTAAATATAAGTTATGAACGGAAAAATACGTCCAGGGTAGCCGAGTGGACAAGGCACCTGCCCGGTAAGCAGAAGGGTGTGGGTTCGATTCCCGCCCCTGGACACTTTTTATTTTTCCGTTCTCCATTACTCTTCATGTTTCACCTTTCCATACCTCATCCTCAAAGTTAGAAATGTCGCTATTTCTCTTTGAAAATAAATTTCGATTTTTAAAAGAAACATTCGCGGTATAATTTTAATTTTCGTTTTACAATCATCAGCCGCGTTATATTGTATTTTAAATGTTACTTTAAATATAAGTTATGAACGGAAAAATACGTCCAGGGTAGCCGAGTGGACAAGGCACCTGCCCGGTAAGCAGAAGGGTGTGGGTTCGATTCCCGCCCCTGGACACTTTTTATTTTTCCGTTCTCCATTACTCTTCATGTTTCACCTTTCCATACCTCATCCTCAAAGTTAGAAATGTCGCTATTTCTCTTTTATAAATTTCGATTTTTAAAAGAAACATTCGCGGTATAATTTTAATTTTCGTTTCACATTTTCACTCTTCACCACATTTTTGTTATCATTATTCACATTATCATTTTTGTAATTTCCTGTCTCTATTGGTAAACAACAAACCAATATGATTATGGAATATCACATTTTTATTTTTCACTTTCTCCCAAACATTTTATCATCATTCATACTTTATATGATGTTATTTTCTTTCTAATCATTTTACCATTTTTTAAACTATATTTTTATCGCTTTTCTCTGTACCCATATTATTCTTTTCACAGGGGGGAAATGTTATATAAAGGTATTATTTAAAATGTTATATTAAAATATTATTTCATTTAAAAAAATTATATATTTCATAGATATAAATACTCTGTTAAATCGACCGCCAGAGGCCATGCTTCCCCTATAAAATCTCGTTGTTGTTCATCCCCGCTGGTTGACCCAAAACATTTGTACATTATGTAAATATTATTTTGTTTCCTTATTCTACTCGCCTTAAGACAGGCATTACTTTTTACCAAATTATGTTTTTATATATTCATTTAGCACAATAAAAGCAATTACTGAGATCAAAACCATTTTTATTGTTATTCTATCAAATATTTAACCACGACTGCATCACCAATACCATTTAGTACTAAAAAGAACCAACAAATAACTCCATAGCATAATCATCAACATGATCCAAAACAACATAAATAATATCTTTTTTTTATATATAAGATATATATATTTACAAGTCGTCATTGGTGGCGCCCACCGCGGTAAAGACTCCGCCACCGGTTAACCGCGAGAGTTCTCTCCCACAGAGTAGACAGGTCTAGGTGTTGGCTGGCGTGAACCACCTCAAGACCAAGATGGTACTTATAGATGGTAGCCTTTGCCACATTTGTGATCTTCATTGCCTCGGGATGGAGGCCGACGCCGAAGAGCCATGCCTGCAGATCCAGGGGCACTTCACAGGAGGCGAACACCTCCCGGAGCAGGGGTCGTACGGCTCGGCAACTCCAATATCTGTAGGCCAGCCACCAGTGGATGGAACGGGTCACATCAACGGTGGGGGTCCACCAGGCAGCCAGCTCTGTAGCAGGATGAGCCTGTAGCCGTGCCGAATCCAGAGAGAGAAACGTCAAAACTAGACGCCATCTATCGTCTGTACTAGTATAAAATCGTCCTCTTTTATTCGAGATGTATGACGAGTCTTTAATCTATTCTCCAAGACGACACGAAAGACAAATCTCAACTCTATCTTTAAAACAAACTTTAACAGGAAAGATGATCCTTACATATATAGATCAATATTCTTCCAGTAAATATACCGACTATACAATAGCCAATCAGATAGATGAAACAAATCTACATAGTTATTTCTATAGATAAATATCATCCCTGCAATTCATTTTCCATCTATATATATGTTATATAAAATACTCTTTTATATAATTATGTTTTATAGATTCAAATACTCTGTTAAATCGCCGCCAAAGGTCGCGCTTTCTGTTTATATAACCATTTGTTGTTGTTTCCCGAAGGCCGGCTCAAACCGTTTGTAAATTATGTAAATAAGTTTTTTTTTATTCTTACGCATTAAGCCAGGCAGTACTTTATCAAATTCTGTTTTCTATATATTCCTTTAGTTCAATTTTTAAAACTATTTTTATTAATATTATTCTGTTACCACGACTCGATACCAATAACAATGTACTCAATAGAACCAGCAAATATCATAACAATATTCATGTTTTCAAGCAAATGACCAATAATTCATCTACATGCAATAAATCTCTCAACAGCAGAAATCATATTTTTATAAAATATATTGTTGCACCAGGTTGCGGCTTGACAGACTCTTCAACCCTAATTCTCTCCTGTAACGGGTCTTGTATCTTACCAGAGCGTGTTTCAATAATCCTACAAATTTATATAAGTGGGGATAATTCTACTTTAAGTAGCCTCCAGCCTCATAATTCATTCTTTCATATCTCATCCAAAAAGGTTAGAAATAGTCGATATTTCACCTTGAAATAAAAATCAAAATTTTTCGTTGAAAAGAAACTCATGCGGTGTAACTTCAAGTGTCGTTTCACAATTTATTTATTTCTCACATCAAAGAGAGCTGTGAAGTCACACAGTGTACCAAAATACAAATGGTAATTATATAATACATAAATCTGTTTATATTACATATATTTTGTTTATTAAAATAAATTAATATAAATTTGTATTTGAAATATATGAAAAATATTATTACAAATTAAAATAAATTAGGTGCATTAGCCATGATGCAACAGTATATATGGTCAATAAAATAAATCTACAGATCAAGGTATTTCGACCAAAGAGCGACTTTCAGCTAGGAAATATCATCACATATTTTATCATCTATCTTTAGGGAATCCCTTTGTTGTCTATAAGAAAGGATGAGTGGACAAAAGAAAAATGGCCATCATATTAAATGGCCGGCAATAGAAGGTTGGTATTCACTTTACATTACTGGATGAATATATTTCATAATATTACAACATGAACCTTGTTGGTTTGATGGTTTGCTTTTCTTGATTTATCAATAAAATGTGTTGGTTATTTATAATTGCACATAGATGGAAATTTTGCCGGTAAGAAATTGATACATAGACGCATAGGACGCCTCTCCCGTCAAAATAAACGTAAAAACCTGACGCTATCTATTTTGACGTTTTGAAGTTTATTTTGACGGGAGAAGCGCCCTGTGCTTCTATGGATCAATTTTCTACCGGCAAATTTTCCATCTATATTCTAGCCATAGATTTGGCCTAGCCACCTTGCCAGATAACACCTCTTTGGTAGATTGTGAAGATTCCATTAGATCTCGAGTGGATCTAATGGAATAAAGTCCGCTCTAGACTGACGAGGGCCATTAGCCCGAAACCATGGTCTCTAGGTGGACGCTTCTCAGTTTGCCAAAGTTGGTGTTGTGGCTTTGTCACCGACCCGAGACCGCTAGTTGCGGCGATGGTCAAAAGATGGCGTCAGGTTTTAACGTTTATTTTGACGAGAGAAGCGCCCTATGCTTCTATGGATATAATTGCACAAGTTAAACAACGTTAAATTGAATTTTGTTCCAATAGATGGAGCTCTGATATCTAATATATTCATGTAGGAGATTGAGATATTCATTTTTTGTTTTTTTTTCAAATTTTAAAATTTTGTATTTGCAGTCTGAAATAATTGCAGGGTGTCTTGAGTGATCCTTGTGATCTTTTTTGCTAGTATGTTATGAAATAGAGCAAAAGGGGGGTCAAAAGGTTAGGAATTTATCATAAATATAGAATAAAAATCACACATAGTTTAGTTAGAACAACACATATGGAAGCATACAAAGTGAGAAAGTGGCTGGCTTAGTGTAGTCAAAACTTCAATGAAGTCGCGAGAAGTTGATATAAGCCTAGACTAGTCTAAAACATTCTATCGAGTAAATTTGCTTCAATTAAAATTATTTTACATTGAAATATAAAATTTAAAATTGAAAACATATAATAAAATAGTTTAATTATGAATTTGAACACACAAACAATTTAGATAAAATAATGCACAGAATATTAATGTTTGTAATTTTTAAAATGAATTTATATTCCAATTTTTTTTTTAAGTAAGTAATTTAATGAAGAAAGAGAATGATCCTTATAACATATAAATCATTATATATGTTATATAAATACATTATTTTATTTAAAATTATTTCATATATTCAAATATACTGTAGATTCAACCGCCAGAGGTCGCGACCTACCCTTATATAGCCTATTGTTGTTGTTTCCCGATGGCCGGCTCAAACCGTTTGTACAATATGTAAATAAGTTTTTTTTTTATTCTTACGCCTTGAGTCAGGCATTACTTTTATCAAATTATGTTTTTCTATATTCCATAAGGTTAACTAAAGCTATTTCTAATCTTCACTATTTTTATTATACTTTCAAGTTTTTAACCACAACTGCATTACCATAGCATAATCCTCAAGATAATCAAAAATAAGCACAAAATCCTTTTTTATTTATAATTTATATATATTATTTTTCTGAAAATAGAGTAATCCATAAACAAATCTTGGATGATTATGTTTTTTACTTAAAATTATAAGCACGCGTACACCACGACGTTAAACGACCATCGACATTGGAATATGAAACTTTCTTAAGCTTTATCCATGTGAGTGTATATATAATTCCATTTTTTTACTATAATATATATGAATAATAGTAAAAAATTGAAATTTTACTGGCATCAGGTTGATAAATTAAGATAAAGGCATCTTCTGATTGTTCAACTAAAAATTGCCTGCCTTTCTTTCAATATATATATTTGTTTCTATGACTCTTTCTCTTTTAGATAAAAAAAATTAAACAAGCTGAAGTTTTATTTTTGATTTCAAAATTTTAAAAAACACCTTCAAACTATTTAATTTATTGAAGTTATTCATAGACATAGCTCAAAAAACGTAGTAACTATATAAAATTTTCTGTGTGTGAATATTTTAAAAACTAAATATTATCTTCAGATAATATTTTAAATATCAAAAGAGAAAAGGCTTTAGGGTTATATATATAGAATGGAAGAAAATAAAAGAAACACACAAAGATCTTCAGTTTTTTTATTTTTTAAAAATCTCAGCTATTAAGTTTGTCGTCTTTGATAAAAGGGATTTTCTGCCTTCGGCTTAGTGTCGTAATGTGTGGCAGATAAATTGCGATGGCTGCGTCAAATTCTTCTGCTTTTTTACAAATGGACCCTATACCACAAATCCTCTTATTTTTAGAACACAAAAAGTATTTACATTTTAATCTATCAGATTCCTTTATAATTAACATATATTTCTTAATAAATATAACTCTATTGTCTTAGAGAATGTTAGTATAAATAAGCATGATGATCGAAATAATTGCCAGGTTTACTTTTGTTAAGACCTTGCTTGGCACCAAACTCTTTCCAACCAGGTTGAATCATTTAGGATTCCATAATGTAAAAACATTTCAAAACTTAAAAAATTGTGTCGACACATTTCTCAAGAATATTTAAAAATGTATTTAAAACTATTTATATTTATACTATTTGAAATGCTTATATAAATTAAAAAAAAAACAATAGATAAAATAATAAAAGGGTCAGGGGTAGATATAAAATAAAGAAGGCATATCCTTACCAAAAGCAAATGCGTTTTTAGATGTCAGAGCGCCATCTGGTAGAACATAAATCAACAAAGCCTTGATTTAACCTTGGTTGGCCAAATATCAGGGAACAGGTTAAATCAATGTTTAGTTCATTTCTGTTCCACTAGATGCCGCTATGCCATCTGAAAAGCACTTGTGCATTTGGTCAGGATATGCCTTCTTCATTTTTAATATACCCTTATAGAGAAAGCATAACCATTAAAGGTGTTTTCAAATTTAGTGCGGCTACTTTACAAATTGAAAAATATTTGAATTGAAGAATTTTGCTTATATATTCTTATATAACTCTTCATTTTTTTACAGTTCGATTAAATAATATTTTAATTCTGCATTTTAATCTTATTATATTTTATTATCAATTCTTTTTTTTTTTTTCATATTTAGCTTAAATTTGACGCGTAACTTCCGAAACTTCTACACAACATTGCTATAGCCCTAATTCTCCAGAAGAAATAAAGCTATCAAGTAGGGATTTTTTTTTGTCATATGAATCAAGCTTTTTCTTACTTACTGCGATGAAAAATAGATGGTTTGGCCCATGATTGTCAATGCCTTCCACGAAGCGTTCATCAATTTAAACTACTATACTGCTTTTAGAGCTCTAATACTGTAATGGACGATTATGTATGCAACATTAGAGGATGGAATCGTAATTATGGTATTTGAGAAATATTTCCACATATGCATTTAGGACATGAGAATTACATTTAAATATTTGCATAGAACAATATTCATCCGCAAACAATATTTACATTAGAGTAAGGACATTAGAGATATGTTTTAAATGGACTGTATTAATAATTTAAATTATATATCTACACTCTCATATGGACAAATATATAAAAGTGTAAAGTGGTTGCCTTCGTCTGTTTTTTTTTTTTTCATTTTCTGAAGGGGGCAATTTTGTCACACATGGTTATCTCCTGTGTCTTTAATAAGGTCACTGTGTATCAAACATTTTTATGAGTCATTGTCTGAATCCCCATATACATGTTGAAATGTACAACTTCCTTAGGTTTTGTCCATGAGTGTATCTTTCAGAGTT
>CP092865.1:46320133-46370535 GCA_030710605.1 Cordylochernes scorpioides | reverse complement strand
CTCTATAGTTAAATATCCTTAGTAAATATAATAAGAACTGTATTAAAGTTATATGCTAAGGTAAAGGTCTAAGCCATTTCTAATTTTTAATAGTTAAATATAGTTAGTGAAGTATTTGAACTGGATTCAGTTTGTATTTCTACGTCTGTAGAGTCTGTCCAATCCATTTTTTCTCTTTTTAATAGTTACATAAAGTTAGTTAAAGTAATTTAGAACTGGATTCAGGTTATACGACTAAGTATGGAAATCCACGCCTTTCGTCCAATTTTTAATATTTAAATAGTAAGTAAAAGAAAATATTATGGAACTAGGTTAAAGTTGTATTTCTACGGATATAGGTCCATATAGAAGGCGAAGAAGGACCTACGCTGACTCAGTCCACCAAATTGATGGATTGATCCATGCATTAATCTTGGCGTGGAAAGTCCATAAATACAAATTATGTTTCCTCCCAACACCGTGCAATTCCAACACGAACGCCTCTCTTACACCAAATGGTTCACTTAACGCACGCTATATACAACCTAGGCACCGTTTTTAATTTGGTTCTTTCCCCCAACCCTCACCCCCTATCCCCCCATTCCAAGCAAATGTATGGCTGACACGTCCCTGTAGATATTAAAGGAAAGCATCCCCCCCACTACTACCCTTGAATGGCCCCTGAATACATTCTACTTCCCTAAATGACTACTTTATGTACATTATTTAAAGCCTACTAAAAGAGAAATTCTGTTATTTATCCTTTGTACTATTTATTCAAATGGTAACTCACAATCATTATAGAAGAATTATAACGAGAATTTTCTTTTCTTTTGATAATAATTTTTAAAATGTATATAATGTTATTTTGAAATAGAGCAATACATAAACAAATATTTAATTAAAAAGCATATATAGGATCAAAATATATTTTTTTTTCACCAATATTTCAGTTGACTGAACGCCAACCTTTATCAAGGTATTATAACATATCAATATTATTTATATATATTATAATCATTAATATGTTATAATTGCCTTGATAATAGTTAGCGTTCAGCAACTGAATTATTGGTAAATTAAAATGATATTTTGATCTAATATATGCCTTTTAATTAGATATAGGATAATATTTACTTTTATAAGTTGGTGTCACCTACTGATTCATTACTCCTGATAAATATACTACTTTGTTCTTCACAGGCAAAGGACCTATTTTAAGTTTTCTCTTTGACTTGAGAGTTATAAAATGAATCCAACATGTGAATGCTGTCTAGATGTTGAAACACCATCTTTTGTTGGCTTGCCCTCTGACAAACCAAATTGTACTTTGACATAATGCCATATTTCTGAATATACTCAATCTTATGAACACTTTGGCAGGTTTAGAGCAATTTGTACACAGATTTATAAATCACTAATAATTCATCGGGTAAATAATTAAGATATATATGTAATATATAATTCTAATATAACACAATAGTCTGATAGACGTTAGGCTTCTGTAATAATAAAATAATGATAAAATTATGATATTTCTAAGTATTAGAGGTTGCATTTTTAGTAAATCAAGTTTATTAAAATATATTATATATATATACTCTTTCTATATATGTGAATATCACAAATATATTTAAGAAAGTTTTTAAATTATAATATTTGATAATTTTCCTTATTATATACTCATAATTCAATATAAATTAACAAGATGTAACTTTTTTTGTATTATAAGTACGAGGGTGAGTAGAAAAGTAAGGTCTCCTATTTTTTTTTTTATAGAAAAACAGATTTAAATCTCAACTTTGTATACAACATTGGAAAGGTTGGAAAACTTTGCTATTTTTCCACATAGTCGCCTTGATGCTCAATCACTTTTTTCATCCTGTCAACCAACTTTGTAATTCCGGATGTTGTACCACTCTCCCGCCGCCTCTTTGAGCCACTTGTCGACCCACCTGGCGGACACCTTTCTGTAGCCGAGGGTCTCAGACACAATATTGTGCACGGAGAAGTGGCTGCAATCTCTTATTCAGCCATCCTCGATCTCTTCAAGGGTTATCCGCCGGTTTGCGCGCACCAATTCGTCGATTCGAGCACGGTTGATTCCGGCAAACTCGGCCGCCAGACCGCTGTTTCATCGTGGACGTTTATCCGCCCCTCGTTAAACTCCGCACCATTTCCCACATTTTTGATGTCCATGCACTTCTCACCAAACACTTCCACTAACTGACGGTTACTGAGACCCTCGGCTACAGAAAGGTGTCCGCCAGGTGGGTCGACAAGTGGCTCAAAGAGGCGGCGGGAGAGTGGTACAACACCGGAATTACAAAGTTGGTTGACAGGATGAAAAAAGTGATTGAGCATCAAGGCGACTATGTAGAAAAATAGCAAAGTGTCCAACCTTTCCAATGTTGTATACAAAGTTGTGAATAAATGTGTTTTACTATGAAAAAAAAATTAAAATAGGAGACCTTACTTTTCTACTCACCCTCGTATTAAGCGACAATTATCATCAAATATTTGTTTAGAAAAATAGTTGTGTGTGTGTGTTTGATCTAAGAGAGATAAATCATTTAGAACAAGGAACAATCGATGTCTCACTTCAGTAAAGTTCAGACAGTCATAGATAAGGTGAAGAGCGATTTATTTAGTTTTCCAGAATGCACATTTCGAGGTATTCTATAGACTTTTAAAATGATTACAAAAATAGTATAAAATAAAAATATAAACAGTATCAATGTGTTTCTTTATACGTGCAAAGTCCAAGCTATCGGAATTTTATAATCCTTCTACAGGCATAGCTATGCCTATGGAAGGATTATAAAAATCCGAAAACTTGCATTCTGCAAGAATAAATAAACACATTGCTACTGTTTATATTCTCACTAGCCGAATGACCCGGGCAACGCTCGTGTTTTACCCGAATGTGAATGTTTTGATTCAAATACTATTTGTTACAATTATAAATTGGCGCCTTAAATAAATGCATATATTGTTAATAACTATAGCCTATGTGCTTTATCTGTCTATGTACTGTTGGCTTCCGTAGTCGTCTCTTACTGGGAAAAAGAAAGAGAGGATTCCATTTAGGTATTAACTAATATATGCATTTATTTAAGGAGCGACCCGCTCCAACACAATAGTTACAAAACGAAAAAGCGAGTGGGGGGGGGGGGGCATGATGGGGGAGGGGGGGGCAAAGGTGGCGTGATCGTTGCCAACCAATAGGAGAGCGCCATTCCAAAAAAAAAAGCAAACGGTGACAGAGATGAAAAATGAAGAATTAAGAACGCATGACGCTCGTAACTGTATATAGAATTTTATACCTTATAGCAATTTTCCTTCTAATACAGAGTACAACTATCGCTAAGATAGAGGCTGCCTGGCCGGCATTCATAATTCTTCACATTAAAGACAGTTCGACCAGTAAATCTTTTTCATCATCTCTTAAAGAATACTCGCCAAATTATCTTTAATTCGAAGAATAGTATAACCAATTCATTTTAATTTCTCGAAATACGGAAAAGGATTAAAACCACTATGAAATTCAACTATAAATAGGCTGAAGACATAAGTATATTTAGATGTCCATTATAACCTAATTCCTTGATAGAATTTTCTAAGAATTAATGAATATTATACTTCAAAGAACATTATATACTAAACCCTCTATTAATTACATAAACTAATTATTTAAAACTTTTAATTTCAATAGAGTAATTACTGGCTTTAAAGGAACAAAGAATAAGTCATTTTGGGTAATCGTTTTAAGGTGAAGCCCACTGTACAATCTTTAAAGATAATTCTAAAAGTTTGAATCATTTAAGAGAATTCACATATAACTGTTCATATTATTAATTCCTCTAATTAATCATAGATGGTCTTATAATTAAATTACGTTTTATCATCATATAATATATATGAAAATTTGTATATAAATATACTTGGTATATAAAGAGAAAAGATAGAGCTTGAGTTTTAAATTTATTAATTTTATTAAAACGTCTATATATACAGAGGGTTTAAAAGCACAAATGTTTCTTTTATAATATATTTATAATAAAAAAAACATTCGTGCTTTTAAATCCTTTCATTTTATATGTATAGATGGCGCGTTATTGCTTTGTGTTAATATACAGAGGGTGTTCACACTTATAGGAAACGAGCGCCCGGTGTAAAAAAAGGAACTATTACTTCATTTTAAAAATTCAACAATGTGGAATTCGAAAAGGCTCAAGCTAATTCTGTCATGCAATACATTTCTTTTGTTATTTAAAATTAAAAAACCCTTAAAATACAATAAATTCATAAGAGGATATATTTTAGGACTTTCCAGAGTTAATCTTACCTATTTGGACATAATTGAAATATGCAAACAAGATGAAAACAACATTTCTAAAAAAGGTATTTATAATAATATTCACGACAAAAATATCAAGGTTTTATTCAAAGCACCTACGGAGAAATGGACAAAAGATTATCACCCTATATCTGTGAGAACTCCTACAACTGTCAAAAAAGTGAAAAAATATATTACAAAAGAAAATCCTATGCCACAAAGAGATATAGCCAAATTAATAGGAACATCAGTGTCAACAATAAATAAAATAATAAATAAAGATTTAGGCCTAAAAGCTACAAAAAACATGCGGTTCACAAATTGTTTCAGAGCCATATTCGTCAGCGACACACTATCAGCAGATATTTTTATGAAAATTTCTTGGCTGCTGATAGATGGAAATTTATTGTTACATATGACGAAGCATGGGTATATTTAACCGATTGCGACAGAAAAAGAGCTATATACTATCAAAAAGGGTGTAAAAATCTAGGCCAATTTGGTTGAAGGAATGTGCCGAAAGTTACCCCAAAGGATTTATGGTGGCATGCAGTATATCATATGAAGGAAAATTAAAATAAGAAAGTTGAGAGAAATGCCAAAATAAACTCGGAGTACTATCAAACCACATTTTAGAACCTATATTTTTGAATGATATTCCTTCTATCTATGGAAAACAGAGCAACAAAGTCTGGTTTCACCATGATAACGCCACAAGTCATACCTCAACTTCAACCCAAGCTTATTTGGAAGATATAAGGCAAAGAACAGGAATCAACACTATTCCAAAGAACAGAACCCTGTGATATCACCTGTTTAGCCCCGATGGATTTTTGCATTTTTGGATGCCTTAAAATAGCACTTGGAAAGAGACACCGTAGAGACACCATGATCAGAAAGTGTCTGCTATCGTGGAATATCAGGTGCCGTTCTGTAAATAAACAAATAGGCTTTCAAATAGTATATTTGAAAATTTTCAAATATGGTTTTACTTTTTAATATTTTATAAAAAACTTGTTTCCTATAAATGTGAACACCCTCTGTATATATATACGAAAAAAATAGAAAATAAATAAGGGTCAGATGTTGATATTAAAGATAAAATAATGGGTTTGCCAAATATCAGGGAACAGTATTAATAATGTCTATTTGATTTCTGTTCCACTAGATGGACTTCTGATATGAGGGTGATATGAAGAGACCATGTGGCCCACCCTCAGTAGATGAAGGCACTGAAGAAGGGAGATATGGAGAGACCATGTGACCCACCCTCAGTAGATGAACGCACTGAAGGAGAGAGATATGGAGAGACCATGTGGCCCTCCCTCAGTAGATGAACGCACCTAAGGAGGGAGATATGGAGAGACCATATGGCCCACCCTAAGTAGATGAAGGCATTGAAGGAGGGAGATATTGAGAGACCATGTGGCCCTCCCTCAGTAGATGAACGGACTGAAGGAGGGAGATATGGAGAGACCATATGGCCCACCCTAAGTAGATGAAGGCACTGAAGGAGAGAGATATGGAGAGACCATTGTGGCCCACCCTCAGTAGATGAACGCACTGAAGGAGGAGAGATATGGAGAGACCATTAGGCCCACCCTAAGTAGAGGAAAGGCATTGAAGGAGGGAGATATGGAGAGACCATGTGGCCCTCCCTCAGTAGATGAACGCATGAAGGAGGGAGATATGGAGAGACCATATGACCCACCCTAAGTAGAGGAAGGCATTGAAGGAGGGAGATATGGAGAGACCATGATGGCCCACCCTCAGTAGATGAACGCACTGAAGGAGGGAGATATGGAGAGACCATATGGCCCACCCTAAGTAGAGGAAGGGCACTGAAGGAGGAGATATGGAGAGACCATATGGCCCACCCTAAGTAGAGGAAGGCATTGAAGGAGGGAGATATGGAGAGACCATATGGCCCACCCTAAGTAGAGGAAGGCATTGAAGGAGGGAGATATGAGAGACCATGTGACCCACCCTCAGTAGATGAACGCACTGAAGGAGGGAGATATGGAGAGACCATTTGGCCCACCCCTAAGTAGTGAAGGCACTGAAAGAGGGAGATATGGAGAGACCATATGGCCCCACCCTAAGTAGAGGAAGGCATTGAAGGAGGTAGATATGGACAGACCATGTGGCCCTCCCTCAGTAGATGAACGCACTAAAGGAGGGAGATATGGAGAGACAATATGGCCACCCTAAGTAGAGGAAGGCATTGAAGGAGGGAGATATGGAGAGACCATATGGCCCACCCTAAGTAGAGGAAGGCACTGAAGGAGGGAGATATGAAGAGACCATATGGCCCACCCTAAGTAGAAGAAGGCATTGAAGGAGGGAGATATGGAGAGACCATGTTTCCCTCCCTCAGTAGATGAACGCACTGAAGGAGGGAGAAATGGAGAGACCATATCGCCCACCCTAAGTAGAGGAAGGCACTGAAGGAGGGAGATGAGATAAGGAGAGACCATGTGGCCCACCCTCAGTAGATGAACGCACTGAAGGAGAGAGATATGGAGAGACCATATGGCCCACCCTAAGTAGAGGAAGGCATTGAAGGAGGGAGATATGGAGAGACCATGTGGCCCTCCCTCGTAGATGAACGCACTGAAGGAGGGAGATATGGAGAGACCATATGGCCCACCCTAAGTAGAGGAAGGCACTGAAGGAGGGAGATGAGATATGGAGAGACCATGTGGCCCACCCTCAGTAGATGAACGCACTGAAGGAGAGAGATATGGAGAGACCATATGGCCCACCCTAAGTAGAGGAAGGCATTGAAGGAGGGAGATATGGAGAGACCATGTGGCCCTCCCTCAGTAGATGAACGCACTGAAGGAGGGAGATATGGAGAGACCATATGGCCCACCCTAAGTAGAGGAAGGGCACTGAAGGAGGGAGATATGGAGAGACCATATGGCCCACCCTAAGTAGAGGAAGGCATTGAAGGAGGGAGATATATGCAGAGACCATGTGGCCCTCCCTCAGTAGATGAACGCACTGAAGGAGGGAGATATGGAGAGACCATATGGCCCACCCTAAGTAGAGGAAGGGCACTGAAGGAGGGAGATATGGAGAGACCATATGGCCCACCCTAAGTAGAGGAAGGCATTGAAGGAGGGAGATGAGATATGGAGAGACCATGTGGCCCACCCTCAGTAGATGAACGCACTGAAGGAGGGAGATATGGAGAGACCATATGGCCCACCCTAAGTAGAGGAAGGCATTGAAGGAGGGAGATATGGAGAGACCATGTGGCCCACCCTCAGTAGATGAACGCACTGAAGGAGAGAGATATGGAGAGACCATATTGCCCACCCTCAGTAGATGAACGCACTGAAGGGAGAGATATGGAGAGACCATGTGGCCCTCCCTCAGTAGATGAACGCACCTAAGGAGGGAGATATGGAGAGACCATATGGCCCACCCTAAGTAGATGAAGGCATTGAAGGAGGGAGATATTGAGAGACCATGTGGCCCACCCTAAGTAGAGGAAGGCATTGAAGGAGGTAGATATGGACAGACCATGTGACCCATCCTCAGTAGATGAACGCACTGAAGGAGGGAGATATGGAGAGACCATGTGACCCACCCTCAGTAGATGAACGCACTGAAGGAGGGAGATATGGAGAGACCATATGGCCCACCTTAAGTAGATGAAGGCACTGAAGGAGGGAGATGAGATATGGAGAGACCATGTGGCCCGCCCTAAGTAGAGGAAGGCATTGAAGGAGGGAGATATGGAGAGACCACGTGGACCTCCCTCAGTAGATGGACGCACTGAAGGAGGGAGATATGGAGAGACCATATGGCCCACCTTAAGTAGATGAAGGCACTGAAGGAGGGAGATGAGATATGGAGAGACCATGTGGCCCGTCCTAAGTAGAGGAAGGCATTGAAGGAGGGAGATATGGAGAGACCATGTGGCCCTCCCTCAGTAGATGAACGCACTGAAGGAGGGAGATATGGAGAGACAATATGGCCCACCTTAAGTAGAGGAAGGCATTGAAGGAGTGAGATATGGAGAGACCATATGGCCCACCCTAAGTAGAGGAAGGCACTGAAGGAGGGAGATATGAAGAGACCATGTGACCCACCCTCAGTAGATGAACGCACTGAAGGAGGGAGATGAGATATGGAGAGACCATGTGGCCCACCCTAAGTAGAGGAAGGCATTGAAGGAGGGAGATATGGAGAGACCACGTGGACCTCCCTCAGTAGATGAACGCACTGAAGGAGGGAGATATGGAGAGACAATATGGCCCACCCTAAGTAGAGGAAGGCATTGAAGGAGTGAGATATGGAGAGACCATATGGCCCACCCTAAGTAGAGGAAGGCACTGAAGGAGGGAGATATGAAGAGACCATATGGCCCACCCTAAGTAGAAGAAGGCATTGAAGGAGGGAGATATGGAAAGATCATGTGGCCCTTCCTCAGTAGATGAACGCACTGAAGGAGGGAGATATGAGGAGACCATATGGCCCACCTTAAGTAGATGAAGGCACTGAAGGAGGGAGATGAGATATGGAGAGACCATGTGGCCCACCTCAGTAGATGAACGCACTGAAGGAGGGAGATATGGAGAGACCATATGGCCCACCCTAAGTAGAGGAAGGCATTGAAGGAGGGAGATATGGAGAGACCACGTGGCCCACCCTCAGTAGAGTAAGACACTGAAGTAGGGAGATATGGAGAGACCATGTAGCCCAACCTCGTTAGAGGAAGGCACTGAAGGAGGGAGATATGGAGAGACCATGTCAGTAGAGGAATTAATTGAAAGAAAAAGACTAATATCATTTTTCTAATCATTATATATACATTTTATTAAAACCCTTATCTAATTATTTTAAAGAATATCAGAACTAATCTAAAGCATAATAAGAAAGGCCATTTGGATTAGTAACTGGATATACCTTAAAAAAAAAAAGAGAAATTTTGATTAATTAAATGTGGTTTTAAATTCTCTAATATTAAATGGATTAAATAACATTGGGAGATCCTTATACCCTGGCCCTGAAATTAAATAATTATTTTTTCTCTTTGAAATGGAATAGAATTTTATCAAATTAGAATATTTTCAGGATAATATATTTTAAATAAATCTACTCAATTATATATTTATATAAAATATTATAAATTTTGTGTTCGAATTAAATTTTCAATAAATCTCTTATAATAAAAGTTTAATACACTCCTGAACAGATTTTAAGGATGTTAGAAGTTTTCGGTCGTCTGTTTTATTTTTGAAGGAAAGAGACGCAATTTTGTTCACACTTGTTTCTCTCACGTGTCTTCAATAAAGGTCACTGTAATATATATCAGAGTTATTGTCTGAACCCCCGATATACATGCTAAAATGTACTACTTCCTTAATTTTAGTCCATAAGTGTAACTTTCAGAGTTATTATCTGAATCCCGATATACATGCTAAAAGGTACAACTTCCTTAAGTTTTGTACATGAGTGTATCTTTCAGAGTTATTGTCTGAATCCAATATACATGCTAAAAAGTACAACTTCCTTAAGTTTTGTACATGAGTGTAAATTTCAGAGTTATTGTCTGAATTCCGATATACATGCTAAAAGGTACAACTTCCTTAAGTTTTGTACATGAGTGTAAATTTCAGAGTTATTGTCTGAATCATGATATACATGCTAAACGGTACAACATCTTTTATTTTCGCCTGTGAGAGTTTGTCCATGAATGTCTTTACTAAATACATGCGCCTTGTGCATATATAATTATATATTTGTATATATTTGAAAACAAAGAAGGCATATTCTGACCACTAGCACATGTGCTTTTTGAATAGCAGAGCGCCATATTGTGGAACAGAAATCAACTAAACATTGATTCAGCCTGTTCGCTTAATTTGACCAACCCATTTTCTTGATAAATCAAGTAAAGGAATGATTTATCAAGAAAATGGATGGGCCAAATATGAGGGAACAGGCTAAATCAATATTTAGTTCATTACTGTTCCACTAGATGGCGCTCTGCCATCTGAAAATCACATGTGCTAGTGGTCAGGATATGCCTTCTTCGTTTTTAATATCAACACCTGACATTTTAATTTTATTTTTTTCACTCATATATCTTTCACTATCAATAGAAATTCGATATTAATATAATATGACCTAATATTAAGTAATATTTCATAGATAATTTACCAAACATATTTATGATAGAGTAAATTATAACATGAGATATTCCTGAATTTGGTCCATTAAATTTTTTCAGTAAAAACCAGCTGGATTGGGAACATCTATTATAAAACTATTTACTAGAATAAAAGCCGAATATATTCTAAATTCAAATGCAGACGAAGAAAAACACTGAAAAAAAGAAATGGCGAAAATCAAGTCGACCAGATAGGATTAGCTACTGCCATCGTCTGCGAGGTTTATGACTTCACTCTGGGATCAATTGGAGTTTATGGGCGTTTAGACCTAATTGGAACCTAGGCCTAAATTCAAATTACATCCAGCAGTCCTGTTGATTTCTCCCCATTTACTTTACACATCGTCTGTTTATTTAACAATTCTTTTGGTTACCTAAATCTAAGTTTGAGGCTTTCTATTCTTAATTTAGAAATTCATTATCCTATTATGCAGAAATATTTTCGTGATACTTTATTTATAAACAATCGTCTGTAAATATGCATTCGATCATTATTATATTGTAGCAAAGTATTTATTTTTTTATTAACAGAGTATCATTTTTGATGTTTTTTTTTGCTACTCTGTAAACTTCTTTGTAGCTTATATTTTATTATTCATAGTTTGTTCTTGCCTTTAATAAATTATCTGTGTTATCCTGAAGTTTGTCTTTCCTAATTTTTCACGTGACAATATTATATAAAAACGCCATCTATATTCTAAATTCTGAGTTAAAAGTGAATATATCTGTTTAGATATTAAACAATTTCTTACTATCAATAATAAGCGTATTACGAGTGACTTGATTATCAGTTAAAAATTGTTTACATACCAAAAATGAAATATATTCATGCTTGAATTGTTTAAAACTTCGAATATACTATCTTTTAAATCTCCTATTAAAAGATGAACAACAGCAAAACATGTCGTAAAGTGAAGAATTTTGTAAGGATTTTTTATTTACCATACGATTTTGTTCTTTTTGATATGTAAAAAATATCAAAAGAAAATTCTACCTTGTGATTTATTTCTTTTGATAATACATTAATGTCAAATTTAATGTACCTATCACTAAATCCTTGATAAAAATATTAATAATAACGAAAAGTATTAAATATTATTATTAGACTAATTAACATTAATTGCATAACTTATAAAAAGGTTCGACAATATATTTATTCTGTTAACTTTATTTGTTATAGTTTTGTCTATCCACCTACATTTTCATTCAAAACAATTATAAATATTTTTTATGAAAAATAATATTAAGTTTATATACCTTAATTTTGGACTCCAGTTTACATTACTATTCACACCTATGTAAAATCAAAATTGTATTATTGTTCAAGACTAGATATATTCCTTATTAATACTTAAATTTTTATTTAACAGTTGGCAGAGACACGATATATCCACAATTAGGATAATTGAGTGAATATCTGAAATTATACAAATCATCGTGAAATTAACATAATTGAACTTGGGAAGCATGGAAACATGCTTGAATGAAAAATATTGTATTTAATAACACAAATAAACCTATATTATCATTGTCAAATCAATTTATATTGCCACGTGGAATTAGAGAAGACAAAACTTCAAGAAGAGACAATTTATTTCAGGCAAGGACGAACTATGAATGGTAAACAAAATAAGCCAAGAGGGATTTTTACATAGTAAAATATAAACATAAAAATGACCACTTTTTAATAAAAAAAATTAAAATTAATAAATATTTGTTACGATATTAATATTATAAATATGTGTGTTATTAACATATATTTTTAAAAATTTAAAATACTTGCGTATATATTTTACAGTTGCAATTCCATTATTTCTAGATGTATTTATAAATATTCAAGTTTTAGTATATAGGGTGTAAGAATTAAGAGCTAGAAAAGGATATTAAATTGGCTAGCTCAATTGCAAGTTTAAATGAATTCGAATACAAACTTTAGTATAAACTCAGAATTATAAGTTAGGCCTAGATTAAGAGAATTTATCTTAGGGCTCATTAGATTTGTAAAGTTAATGTAAATGAATTAACTCTATTCAAATATGTAGTAGGAATTTAAACTATGCATACAATATATTTAAATATTAAATACAACAGTTATCATTTATTAATAACTATTGAATAATTAGAATAATCGTCTGTAATGATTCATTGATATATTTATTTTATATCTGTTATACCAAAATATCATTTGATTCTAAAACAATAATTTACGAAATTTCTATTAGGTTGTAAATTTTACATTATTTTTATATTTTAATATAATATTTATATACTATTTTAATAAAATAAATATTTAATATAGATTGTTAATCTGTTATATTTAAAATCAATGAATTGATTAAATATAGATGTTTTTTTATCAAAAAGGTATATTAAATCAAAATAATTTATTTTATCAATATTTCAGTTGGCTAAAGGCCAAACCTTTTCAAGGTATTACAATATATCTTGTAATTTTAAAACTGTTATACCTTGAAAAAGGTTGATGTTCAGCCAACTGAAATAGTGATAAAATAAATGATATTTTAATACCAATATATGCTTTTTTAATTAAAGAAAATCTATATTACTTTTTGCTGGTCGTTGTCTAATATTATATCTAATATGATTGCTTTTTTATATCATAATTTTTAAAATATTACCCATATATATTTCACCTAACAAATCATTACTATATACATTTTATCTATAATAATGAGTAATCTATTTGGGATGGATTTAAAACGTTCATTTAGATAAAAAAAATAGAAAATTATTCTTAAATTAAAATATTTTTAGGAGGCTTTTCAACACTTTAAAATAAGAAAGATTCGAATGTAGCTTTGCCAAAAGTCTCTAAATTTTGAAGAAAATATAATGTTTCATTTTATTTTGTTTGTTATTGAACTTCTTAAAAAATATTATATTTATTCAATGTGTTTTAAAAATACATGTTCGTAGATAGCTTTTCTTGATTTATCAAGAAAATGGGTTCGCTAAATATCATGGAAAAGGCTATATCAATGTTTAGTTAATTTCAGTTCCACTAGATGGCGCTCTGCTATCTAAAAATCACATGTGCTTCGGGTCAGGATATGCCTTCTTTATTTTAATATATATATTAATATTTAAAAAGATAACTTGGGTACCGTATTTTTCTTAAATATTCAATTCTTTCTTATTCCATTTTGATTTATATCAATTATTTAATTTTAAATTCATGTATATATATGTGATATAAAATATTATTTAATTTGAAATTATATTTCATAGATTCAAATTTTTTGTTTATGTTTACAACCAGATGTCGGAACTTTCCCTATATAAACCGATTGTTGTTGTTTCCCGATGGCCGGTTCAAACCTTTTGTACATTATGTAAATAAGTTTTTCTTTTTTTTTAATCTTACGCCTTAAATCAGGTAGTACCTTTATAAAATATGTTACTATATCCATAAGCTCAATTAAAGCTATTTCTATCTTCACTATTTTTTTATATTTCAAGATTTTAACCACGACTGCATTACGATGGCATAATCCTCAAGATAATCAAAAACCAAGCATAAAATCTCATCATTTTTCATAATATATAATATACATATATATTCTCCTATCTTATTATTGTTCTTCTATTTTATTCAAAAATTAAATGTATTTGTAGGTTTTACATATCTCACATTTTTAATTTAAAATAAAAACATGAAAAGTAATATAAAAGTAATATAAAAGTAATATATTCGATAAAACTATTGAACATATTTTTCAAAATATATATTTTTATATAAATTTTTTTTTTACCTCGTAAAAGATGGACGATTGGTCCATATAAATATTGGGTATATTAAAAACTCCTTTAAAATTCAAAATAAGCCTTATTTTAAAAATACAGTCGAACTTGGATAATTCGAACCCCAAGGGACCATAAAAAAATTCGAATTATCCAAAAATTCGAATTAAAAACGGAAATTCTATTTATAGGAAATTCTAGGGACCAAGAAAAATATTCGAATTAAAGAGGTTTTCGATTTAAAGAAGTTCGAATTATCCAAGTTCTACTGTATATAGATATTATGGATTGCTCTATATACAGAAATATCTCTCTATATTTAAATATTCATTTAAAATAATATATGAATATTTCGGTAATAATTTCAAAATCAGATATCTAACGGTATATATTTAAAAGAAAAACTGATTAATTATATGAAATAAAAATTTATATTGGTTAGGAAATATTTTTAAATGTATTATACATACACAGCACCTCTAACTTAACGTATATATTCGGTTATTAATTCTTGGAAGAGAGAAAAAAAAGTGAGATGTGGAAGATAAATGTATTATCGAAGAGGGGGTTTAAAATTGGACCAAAAGATCGTAGTGGCAAAATGGCGGGAAGATTGATGAGCAGAGTGATCAGGGCAATGGCGCTATTTGACCCTTGACCCTCGTACTGTCCTACAAGTCTCCTGTTGGGAAAATTGATTTTTGACTAGCGTCTATTCATACATTAGAATCGGCTCTATTTCCTTTCCATTTATTTTTGCTTTTATAAGGAAATTTTATTTTCAAATTCTTCCCAATCCACATCAGAATTTATAGAAATTTCTTGTAAATATATTGTTGCACCAGGTTGCGGTTTGGCAGACTCTTCAACTTGGTTTTCTCCTGTGCTTGGTCTTGTATCTTACCAGAGCGTGTTTCAAACCATCCTACAAATTTATATAAGGGAATAATGACTCTACTTTAAGTAGCCTCCAGCATATTTTGAAAAATATTTTTTATTCGAGAGTTAATAGAGTAAAATAATTCTGAGAAAAATTTAAATGAATATAATTAAATATTTATTTAAACGTGAGTTCTGTATATAAGAAAGTAAATGAATGTATATTTTAAGTTTAATTAATTAATTGTTCCCACAGAGTATATGTGTAAGATCACAAGTAAATAGGTGCTAGCTGTAAGAAGATAAGCTTCTCTTTGTTTACTATGTTTGTTAGGTTTTTTTTAAATTATTATTATTGCATTTTATTAATTAATTATATTCATATTCATAGAATATTATTGTTACTTATCATCATTATTTTTGTTGTTTTTTTTCTTTTGTGTTAATAATAGTCTCTTTTTTTTCTTTTATGTAATAAATACAATTAAATCGCATTAAATCTTATTGTAATTATTTTTTGTTGTTTGAAATAAATCGAATTGAATCGAAGTGAGTCAGCTCGTTCTTTCTAGAAGAAAGTTCAAAGAAAACGTGCTAACAATGTTATAAATTTACTTTTATATGTTCTCTCTGGAATCAATATCTTTAGTGGAGGCAACAGGAACCCATGAAGCATGAATGTTTCTTTTAAACAACAACAACAATAAAAAAAAAAAACTTCTACTGTCCTTACTTCAAAAATATATGTAATATCACTATCTTAAAATCTTATATCCATAGTCAGCTTTGATACCATAACTATATTTCTACCCTTCAGTGTAGGATATATTGTCGCGAGGAAAAATAATTAAATAGGCCTTCGAATTACTTTAAATATTTATTCAATGAGTTATATGAGAGATTTTAAATATAAAATAAAAGTTACTATGTACATGAGCCAAATCGACCCAACAGTTAGAGCAAGAAGGGAGAACTGAGTTTTTCTACCTTCCACGTGGCGCCACTGTTTTCCCCGACCGGTCCGTTAAGTCCAGATAAGAGGGAATACTCAGGTCCGCCCTACGAGGGCCATTAGCCCGAAACCATGGTCTCTAGGTGGACGCTTATCAGTTTGCCAACGTTGGTGTTGTGGCTTTGTCACCGACACGATGCCGCTAGTTGCGGCGACGGTCAATAGATGGCGTCAGATTATGACGTTTATTTTAACGAGAGAGGCGACCATTGCTTCCATGGAGGGAATACTCTGTCCTCCTGACTATATAACTAGAATCGTCCAATACAGTATCAAAGCTCTAAGAAACAATCTTGTATATTAAATTGGTGAAACTGCTGGAAGGGTTCACAATTTATGAAAAAAGTACTTCCAATATTCTTTCTTCGCAGTAAGGATAGTAGAAGTTTATTTTATTTTAATTAAATATTCTTGCTTTAAAGAATTACTTTATTATTCTATATAGTTTGCGATCACAAGATTATTTTGAAATTTAATGACAATTAGCTGTGCTTACGTCATCAATTCATATTCATATAATCTCTTATTATGAATACTACACACTGCAATATAGATATAATATGATAAAATAGCCTGATTATGAGATATGAAACTAGATTATATGAAATATGTGTTTTTCTTTTCAAAACGCCGTGAATATCATCACAATCATATAAAATATCATTATAAATATTGTAGAATATAAATTATGATACTATTATTTTTATCAATATTAGGTTCCACTAAAACACATAAAATGTCTATTAAAAACAAAAAATAGACATATCCTGACAGCTCACATGAGTTTTTTTAGATGGCAAAGCGCTATCTAGCGAAACAGAAATCAATTACACATTGATCTAGCATGTTCCCTGCTATTTTACCTACCCATTTTATTGATAAATCAAGAAAAGCCAAACACGAACGCGTTCAGGGCTGTTGGCCCTCGTAAGCGTCGTGCCCGCTGTAATCTACGACCAAAAATCTGATCTAAGATCCAAAGCCAAACTTAATTAAATACTCTAAAACATGTGAAAAATGATTTTTAAAATATAAAAAGGTATGGTGTTGATATTGTAACATTTAATTTATTTATTACTGAATTATTTATTATAATAATCTGTTGCACTTGATGACGATTCTAAAACATCTAGAATATTTCTGTTTTGCAATCTTTTTTTTGGTAAATTTATGTGATTTTGATTTTTTTCAGATTTTTATTTATAGATATATAAATAAAATATTTTATCTTATCGATAAGTTTCTCTAATTTATTACCTTACAATATTAAAAACAAAAATTGTCATATCTCCTAACTAATCACATGAGCTTTTTGAAAGTGTCTATATAATATTATTTTCTCTCACAGCAACAACAAGCCTTTTATTGGGGACCTATTCCCTACACAGGATTCGCCCTGGTAACAACCGCCCATAAGAAAAGAGTTATAAATAGGTAATCCTTCATATTTATATATCTATTTACATACGGATCTCTTTTCTCAAAGTTTCTTCTCTTGCGTAGCCCTGTAAAACTTGTACAGGGACAATGTATTGGATTTATTCTTTGTCGTCCTAGCCAACAATGCCTCCAGAACAAGATTATAATATCCTTTTACCATCATCAGACAAAAGTACTGAAACATTCAGTACTTTTGTCTGATGAAGATAACAACACTGAAACATCACACACTACTTATATGTATTTGGTCTTATTACCTTGTGTATATTTAGGTTTTGAAAATAGAGCAATCCATAAATAAATCTTTAATTAAAAAGGCATATATTGGATCAAAATATTATTTATTTTACCAACAACAACAACAAAAGCCTTATTTAGGGTCACTGACCCTATACACGATTCACCAGAGGTATGCATAAGAACAAAGCAGTGAGACAAAGGAAACAACAATATAAACAGAAGAAAAAAAAAGAAAGAGAAAGAGGGAAGCACGAAAAACAACACAAAAAGAGTAGCAGTAAGAAAGTGAGGAGTGAGTGTCACTTGGCCTTTTTCTGAGATATGGACTTGTGGAAACCATAAAACGCCGTAGCAATATACTTATTCTGGGTCATATTGTCAATTATTGATGGGAGTGAAGCACAGAGTTGCCCAGTTTTGAGCATAAGGGTTATTCTTTCTTCTTTCAGAGCAGAGCAATCAAAGATATAGTGGGTGATTTCATTTTTTAGTTTTTAATTACAGAAGGTACAAATCGGGTCCTCACCGCAGAGCATCTTGGTGTAGTTTTTTCTAAAAAAAACTTGAAAGTATTCTAACTTGTGCAAGTAGTCTCACAACCGGGAAAGGAAAATCCCCTAAAAGGTATCCCTCCGTCATGAAAGATATGTGAATGTCTTTGTAGTGAGAGTATAGCTTAGATTTATTCATTCTTGTAAGGTCTTTTTGTATAGATTGGTCTGCCGCTGTTTTTTAGAGCCCTGTAATCGCGCTCCTCAGCGTTTCAGGATCATCACAGGAAACAAGTGCAGGGGATCCATTATTGTTAAGCAGATTGGTGAGCTTTTTAATGAAACCGATGGGTGTGCCCGAAGCATTAGACGGTTCCCGTGTTCTATTAAAACATATACAGTTGATCTAAATATTAATCTTCTTTTATTTTCATCCCCATTGAATATAAGCAAATATATTATTAAACTTAATTCTATTGACGTTTTGTGGTGCTGAGTTTGTTGTTGAAACACATTAATATGTTATAATAACTTGATAAAGGTTGGTGTTCAGCCAAATGAAATATTGGTAAAATAAATGATATTTTGATCCAATATATGCCTTTCAAATTGATTATTTATTCATGGATTGCCCTATTTTCAAATAGAACTTTATATAAATATAATATAGTTGAATATTAGTTTGTTTATCTATTATTTTATGGCACAAATTATTTAAGGTCTTCTAGCAGGTATCCAAATTGGAACCTATTGAAATCACGATGGCATTAAACGGTCCTTGATAATAAAAAAGGGATATAAAAATTTAAAATTGAGATAATTACATTAATGGGGAATAAAAAAGCTCTTTCCGTATATCATTAGTGTCTTTATAGCTTCGTTTCAGGTTCCTAATAGTATTACTAAGTCATAACCGTCCAAAATCTTGTTAGGAAGATATCTCTTTCAAGATAGTAGAACTTCAAATGCTGTTCGCAAGATAGTAATTCTAGCCTGTTCTCCATTGTTGTAAGAATCTTTATGTTCGTATTGAATAATTTCTTCACCAGTTCCATATGTTTGGTTAGAATAGATGTTCAAGGATAATTTTTAATAAATAAAAGACAATTCGCCCAGGGAAGAGTTTCTACACACATTATAAACGCGAATGTTTACTTCCACAAATAAATAAAAATTCTTCTGTCCTTACTGCAATAAAATAAAATATTGAGAAGACTTGGCTCGTCAGTGGTTAACCCTCCCAGCGGTTTCGCCAACTGAATCGACGACACCGCTTCTTTAGATCTCAATACTGTATTGGATCATTCTGCTTTTATATGCTACGTTGAAGGTTGGAATCTTAGAAATGGTATATAAGCAAACTATGGACATATACCTTTAGGTCAGTAGAATTACATTCAAATGAAAGACAAATCGGTGATGGAATATTTTATATTTATATATATAATAAAAATATAAGCTTCCGAGTATAACAGCCTTTTTATCCGTCGAAAGGTTGTTGAGCCCGTAAGCTTGTATCGCCGTTATATATAAAAATAAACTATTCTGTTAGTGAATTATTTTTTACTTAAATGTTTATATCTTAGTTTTCTTAAATACCATTGTAAGATTCCACCCTTCAATTTAATATATATAAGCAGAATGATCCTTTATGAATGATATTTTATATATAAAAGGAAAAGCGCATAAGTTTATATTACTTTTTTGTGTGTACACAAAGGGAGAATATAAACACACGTAAAAATAATTTAATAAACAAAATAAAGGAAGTTTCATATTTCTATTTCGCTGATTAATATTTTTATTTTTGAAGCAGACAGAGGCAATTCTGTTTTCAGTGTGTTATCTTCTGTGTCTTCAATAAAGATCACTGTGTATCAAATATCTTTCAGATATATTGTTTGAATCCCTATATACGTTGTAAAAAGTACAACTTCCTTAGCTATGAGGGTATATGTTTATCTCAAAATATAATATAGTAATCCCACCCTTGTGTACCCTAGTATAGCATATAAAAACAGAATGATCCAATACAATATTAGATGCTCTAAAGAAGCGTCTTGTCGAATAAATTGACGAAACCAATAGAAAGTTTAACCACTAATGAGTCAAGTCCTTCCAATATATCTTCATCGCAGTAAGGACAGTATAAGTTCGAATTAATTGTGAAAATAAACATTCGCTTCTTATTGTTTTCATTTATGATATAACCGAAAGGATTATAATAATAACAGTGATAAATATAGAGGCTTGAAGCAATCAATCGTACGATATGACCAATATCATTTTTCATCGTTATATTTGTATATGTACAAATATTGAAAAACGTTTCACAAGACATTAAGAAAAAGGCATCTCCAGATTGTGCAACTTAAGGTTTCTGATGGTTTGCTCCATCTTTCGTATTAAATATCAACTATTCGTTGTTTCTGATTATTCCAGAATTGGTCATATACCCATTCTTAATCTTCTCTCTTATCTCTTCTTATTCTTTCTTATCTCTCCCCCTTTCTTAACTCCACCTTTGTCGGCCCCAAGCCCGGATGAAAAAGGAGAAGGGGAGCAGTAACAAGCTCACTAAAAACCTGGGTTCAGCTGGCCCGGGTGATAGTACCCTGTAAGGCATACAGGATGAGCAGCGTTTGTACTCCATGTTAGGAGCGGCTGCACATGGCGTCTGTTCCTCATGTCAGAGGCGGCCTTCTATTCACTAATTATCCTTTCATAATTCATCCCTAAGGTTAGAAATAATTGTTATTTTTCCTTTAAAATAAATTTTTATTTTTCGTTGAAAAGAAACACATGCGGGATAATTTTCAAATGTCGTTTTATAATCACAAGCCTCATTATATTATATTGTATTTTGAAAATTTATATATAAAATTCCACTTTTAATTAGAAAATTCAAAAATAGAGAGAAAGAGGCCTAGCAAAGATTATAAAATAATAGTTTAAATCCCGGTCTAACTAGCTCATTTAAGAGGATTTAGTTAGGGGAGCTCTCAATTACTAATTAAATTAATTGTAGTCTTTCATAACTAATTGTAACAACATTACGCTCCGGTGATTGATAAAAGCACCATGATCTGACAATTAGAACCTAATTAAGACCATATAGGGATTTTGGGAGGTAGGCGGCTCTTTCTATAGAGAACCCTTTGTTACAAAGAGACCATCTTCTTTAACTATAGCTTATATAGTTGTCAGTTTCCACGAAGATATAGCTATATATTCCGAAAATTTTAATTTTCAATAATTGATTTATAATATAATATTCAATATATATATAGTAGTCGCCTGTCGTCTGTTTTTTTCTTTTTTTTAAATGACAGAAGCAATTTTTGTTCACACGTGTCATCAATAAAGGCCACTGTAATAACTTTCAGAGTTATTGTCTGAATACCGATGTATATTCTAAAAGGTACAACTGCCTTAATTTTTGTCCATGAGTGTTTCTTTCAGAATTATTGTATGAATTCCGATATACATTCTAAAAGGTACAACTTTCTTAAGTTTTGTTCATGAGTGTATCTTTCAGAATTATTGTCTGAATCCCAATATACATGCTAAAAGGTACAGCTTCCTTATGTTTTGCCCATCGCTGTATCTTTCAGAGTTATTGTCTGAATCTTTATTTTCAAGATAAAAGGTACAACTTCCTTATGTTTTGCCTATTAGTGTATCTTTCAAAATTATTGTCTGAAACCCGATATACATGCTAAAAGGTACAGCTTGCTTAAGTTTCGTCCATGAGTGTATCTTTCAGAATTATTGTCTGAATCCCGATATACATGTTAAAAGGTACAACTTGATTAAGTTTTTTTCATGAGTGTATCTTTCAAAATTATTGTCTGAAAACCGATATACATGCTAAAAGGTACAGCTTACTTAAGTTTCGTCCATGAGTGTAGATGCAATTTAAAAGAAAACATTAAAAATAGTTCTAATTATCAGGGTAAGAGGGCGCCATGTAGTGCTAAGACCAAAATTCCAACGGAAGTTCAAAATCCCGGCTCATTATAAATTAGAGGGAAAAAGAATAATTTCATATTCTGTTTATTTAAAATATAATATTTTAAGATCCTTCTAGTTTATATACACAATTTATTGACTTGCCTCTAATCTTAAAACTTGTCTAGTACGTTCATATTTTGACATCGGTATCAACAGTATTTTTCGTCTTTTTCGGGATATTTGTCTGTTTGGATTATACACCGAACCTCTATTGATAAAAAAAACGGCGATCTTTCATCGAATTCCTCTAATACAAATACACACACGGCCAGAAAATAAGAAAGTGGAAAGTTTATTTATGTCGCCGTTCGTCTGTTTTTTTAGGAGACAAAGTAGTTCTTTATGCACTTCTTGGTGTAATAGATTTTTGAAATTATCCCTTAAACACGTGATAAAGGCCATGATATTCATGGTGATTAGAAAGGAGATGTCTAACTGCTTTTACTATAAGTGCACTACATTTCTACAAATATCAAATGCGAAGTTAAATCTTTTATACTTACAAATGTGCCAGAGTCCCTTTGTGTTACTTAAACTCGCTGGAGGGGTTGAATATTTAAAAGAATCGGGATGCCATTACAACATTTAAATTAGAAAAAAAGTGCTCAATACGGGATTCGACCCCAGGTTGTATTATTCGAAAACCAATAGTTTAAACCATTCGTCAACTGAACTCTTTTATAATAGACAACAATACAAATGGATATCTCGGATAAAAGATTAAATCATGCAACAGGTTTATTAAAATTAATTTCATTTTTTATGTACATTTTCAAGCTATCGATATTTTCTGCCTTTCTACAGAAGAACAAAAACGATTTTTTATTATCCCATTGTATAATTATTAAGAGTAATAGAGACTAAATTCATGTATTGTATTTATGATATTGGTAGGGTGTCAATACAGGTCCTGTTAGGGTCCTATGAATTCCAAGAGAAAACGAATAATGAACTAAATGTTTTTTTTTATTATTCCTTTTGTGCTCCTGTAGAAGGGAGGTAATACACGAAAGTTTGAGAATGCAATGAAAAATAAACTCATCTCTAGAAACCTATTATTTCAATATGTATTATTAGAGAATGATTTGTATACTAATTAGAAACTCACATGCTTAACGGTCACTGAGATGGTACATCAAGCTTAAGACAGAGATGTCTGGCGTCGTGTTTGAGATGTAATACATACAGTGGGCTACAACGTTCGATCGAGAAAATAATAATTCAATTATAAATTCACTGGCTTGATGGTCGCCGAGATGGTACATCAAGCTTAAGACAGAGAGGTCTGGCGTCGTGTTTAGCATGTAATACGTACTGTGAGCCACAACGTTCGATCGTGAATATAATGATTCTATTATAAATTCACTGGGTTGATGGTCACTGAGATGGTACATCGAGCTCAAGACAGAGATGGCTGGCGTCGTGTTTGGGATGTAATACATACAGTGGGCCAAAACGTTCGATCGTGTTTAAAATTATTATATTATAAATTCACTGAATTGATGGTCGCCGAGATGGTACATCAAGCTCAAGACAGATGACTGACGTCACATCGTGTTTGGGATGTAATATATACAGTGGGCTACAACGTTCGATCGCGAATATAATGATTTATGTATTTATTATTTAGACTGGTATAGTATTATATAATAGCAGCCGATAGAAATGGCAGAAGAACTATCTATCAAGAAGAAAGTGAACCAGACGATAGAAAATCCCCGGTCATTAACCAACCAAGGTCTAATTAGTGTGTTAACCAGCTCTTCTTGTCCTCTGGGATTTTAATGTCCACCCCGTTTCCTTTTCTTCCTAACCTTTGACCTGACATTGCTCTTTGACCTTTTCCATTTACACTAACCCACACAACTTAAGGTCATAGACAGTCTTTGGTATAATCTTCCGTCTATTTTTTTAGAGGGGCTTTTGTGAAAAATGATAAATTCGTAGAATAAATAGAATAGTGATAATCACAAAGACACTTTTTAGTTAAAGGATTTTAATAAACAATAAGCACAAGAAATTAAAGTAACTAGGTAAAATTATATATACACCAGCAGCGCTCACATCTATCAGCGGCCTGACCTATTCAATACCCTAACTAACCAATCTAATAGAGTTACGACATACATATATATATATATATATATTTATGGAAAAATAATAGAAAAAAAATATAAAATAAAAAGATCAAGTGTTGATATTAAAAACAAAGTACGCATATCCTGACCAGGAGCACAAGTGCTTTTCAGAAGGCAGAGCGCCATCTGGTGGAACAGAAATAACTAAACATTGATTTAGCTTGTCCCCTGATATTTGGCCAACCCAATTTCTTGATAATTTCTTGTATGGCTTTTCTTGATATATCAAGAAATTGGGTGTGTCAAATATCAGGGAACAGACTAAATCAATGTTTAGTTGATTTCTGTTCCACCGGATGGCGCTCTGCCTTCTGAAAAGCACTTGTGCTCCTGGTCAGAATATGCCTAATTTGTTTTTAATATATATATATAAAGATATGTAAATTATCATAGACAGTATTACAACAGAGTATTTACATCACTGATATATTCTACAGTTTCTACTTTCAACAGAAACAATCTTGTTCTAACTTAGTTTTATCATGTCTTCAATAAAGCTCAATGTTTATCAAATATATTTCAGAGTTATTAAATTAATCTTGATAAATTATAAAATATACAATTTTATCTTATTTTTAATAGAAGTACTCCATTCACATCGTTATATCGTGCTATCAAAAAGAAGTATTTTTTACCCCTATAAAATATTTAATTGAAGTTAATAATAGAGCTATAAATACTTTCTATTACTCTTTAACAGATTATTTCAACCAATATCCCGAGAGGTTACTGATCTGTATATAGAATTACGTATAATAAAATTCACATTTTTCATCTAAGCTGACATCTTCTGAGATTACCCCCAGTTTAGGAACAAGTAAAGGTAATTAAAATAGCTTTTCTTCGATCAATTTCAAGAAGTTAACATGGGACCCATGTGCATTCTAATTTAATCGGTTTATATATAGAATACCGTAAAAAATATCGGACGATATAAATTCATTCTTCATATATATATACTTTTTTTCTAACGTTTTTTTTTCTTTAAAAAATAAAAAGAAATTGATGGATGAGTTGTTAGAGCGTGTTTCCGATATTTTATGACTAAGAACTGAAGAGAAACTTTTATAAGAATTTTAGTGAAAAAAAAGTGGCACCTGTGAAAATAAATTTTAAATTTTTTATAGAAAGAACATTTTTATGATAGTGCAAATAAACTTATATCTACTTTACTTTTCCTTATTGATGGAGCATAAAAGAATAGACATATATTTGATTAATATTTTTCAATAATAATAGGAAATAGGAAAATAGGAAAAATAATATGTTAATCATCTCTTCTGTATAAATTTACTAGACGAATGACCCAGCTTCGCCCGAGAATTCCCCCGAATGCAATTTCCTTCATTCTGAAATAACATCAATAATAAATGGTAAAAGTGCCATAGAATAGCAATACGGGTTTATAAAAAGCGACATGCAAAATTCGGTACCAATTGGTTCAGTAGATTTTGAGTGTATCGCGAAACAGACAACAGACATTGACTTTTATATTTAAGATAATAATATAAATCAGTTTTAAAAATTGTAAAAAAATAAATAAAAATGCATCGGCCGGGAATCGAACCCGGGCCGCCCGCGTGGCAGGCGAGCATTCTACCACTGAACCACCGATGCTTATAAGAAATGGCCATATTTGGGTATTTATTCCATTCACAAAAGCAAACGATGACAGAATTGATTGTTGATGACTATGTTACTTGTATATTTTAAAAAATATTTTGAAACTATGTAAATTCAATTTATTTTGTTAAAAATATATTTGTCATATGCAAATATTTATATGTATATATGTATTCGTGACTAGAAATAGAATCAGTTGTTGTATTTCAATGACTCTCGTGTTGTTGCCTGGCTTACTCGAGAGGCCGATCATTGCCAGATACCTGCCCTAGAGACAACGGAATTCCGCAGTTTTTCTTGGAGTCGCTCTTCCCCTACATAGAGATAGGTTGGTGTTCTCCTCCCGGGACCTGAAATAGAGACTTTGGGTGTCTGGGAAAAATAGAGCCTGGACACTGCGCTGCTTAACGCGACAAATATGTAGTCTTAAAGATAAAGGTTGCCTGGCCGGCATTCATATTCCTGTAAAAAAATAGACACTTAGACCAATTCAAGTTTTATTTTTACAACGTTTCAACAAAAAATTTTGTCTTCGTCAAGAGAAATGAATACATCTTGAAATGCCTTATTTTTATTTATTTCTCCTGACGAAGACAAAATATTTTTGTTGAAACGTTGATAAAATAAAACTTCAACTGGTCCGAAGTGTCTTTTTTTTTTTACAGAAACGGTAATATGTTGTAATACTTTGAAAAAGGTTGGCGTTGAGCCAACTAGAATATTGGTTAATAAATTTTAGGTTGATACAATATATGCATTTTTAATTATATATCTATTATTGTATAGTTCTATTTGAAAAATAAAAGAATATATTTAAAATACAAATGTTAGAAATTTTGTAAATATAGAGTAAATTGATCATTAAATGTTGTTTTATTTCTATATATTAAAACAAAATACCCACCAAAATGCTATATGATTCCTCTTTATAGTTTTAAATTAATAGAGATTTTGTATACATATATATCTCTGCCTTGGAAATTATATTTTAGACTATGGACATAAGCTTTGAGAGCAGTAGAGAAAAATACAAATAATCAAAAATGTATTAACTTGCTCGAAAGAAAATTCGAAAAATGTTAAAATTAATTTACTAATATATATCAATTCACTAATAATAGTCAATTTTACAAATCCTCTATAACACTGGAATATATTTTTATAGTGAATTTTCTCACGTATTTAAAATCAAACTAATTGATAGTAAATATTCATTCATTTATAATATTTTTATTACACAATTTCACCTTCAAACCTTTATTTTAAAATACTCACACATACAGCTTTATTAAGACCACCGGTCAGATTCAACACAGGAAGAAAGCATAGATAGATCTCATATACTCCAGGCAGTACAGAACCCAAAAACAGTCTCCAGGTCCGACACATGTCCAGTGGCCACAGAATCCACTGTACATAGGTTAGCGTATCACTGAAAAGACGAGTGTGGAATCAGCCGTGTTCTTGTCTTCTCTTTCCTCATCCGAATGGAACACGACATTCGGCGATTCTATTGTCACATCGCGAGAAGCAGGGGGTGGAGTACACTATATTAACCGGAAAGAGGTCTCGGCGACACATACCTGGACGCCCGCAGGAGAAATCCACTGGTTTAACGGTCGCCGAGATGGTACATCGAGCTGAAGACAGAGATGGCTGGCGTCCTATCGTGATTGGGATGTAATACGTACAGTGGGTCACAACGTTCGATCACGAATAAAACGATTCTATTATAAATCCACTGGATTAACGGTCGCCGAGATGGTACATCGAGCTCAAGACAGAGATGGCTGGCGTCATGTTTGGGATGTAATACGTACAGTGGGCCACAACGTTCGATCACGAATAAAACGATTCTATTATAAATCCACTGGATTAACGGTCGCCGAGATGGTACATCGAGCTCAAGACAGAGATGGCTGGCGTCATGTTTGGGATGTAATACGTACAGTGGGCCATAACGTTCGATCACGAATAAAACGATTCTATTATAAATCCACTGGATTAACGGTCGCCGAGATGGTACATCGAGCTCAAGACAGAGATGGCTGGCGTCATGTTTGGGATGTAATATGTACAGTGGGTCACAACGTTCGATCACGAATAAAACGATTCTATTATAAATCCACTGGATTAACGGTCGCCGAGATGGTACATCGAGCTCAAGACAGAGATGGCTGGTGTCGTGTTTGGGATGTAATACATACAATGGGCCACAACGTTCGATCGTTAATAAAATAATATTACAATAATTTCCAATATTCATAAATATTCATAATGATTATAATAAAAGAAACAAACGCATAAACCTTTTTTTTATATACTTCAATAAAACCTAATTCCTTAAAAAACCATTTCATACAAGTATTTTATATTGAATGACAAATAATATAAATCAATATAAAGACAAATTCAAACTATAAATTGCTAAATATATGAAAGTATTTCAAAACAATAAAAACACCATTTTGAAATAGTATTTTATTTGCTTACAACATACAAAACAAATCAATAATCAAAGAAATTTCAAAATATGTCGTTTTTCCAATTGTTAAAACACCTTTCGAAGTATAAGTTGAAAAATAGTTTTGTTTTTATAAAAAAAATGTATTTTCTCATTTCCGACAAATTTGTGACAAAAACTGTATCTAACACATGCCTTGGATTTATTGGTTAGAGAATGTAGTTTATTATTGTCAAGCGATTTGTAAAATTTTATTTGATAAAATTTACAACAACGGTGAGATAAAAAATGAAAATGGCTTGGATAAAACATTGCTTAAAATAGATATATATATTTTTTCCCTTTGCGTTACGAATGATGTCTGTTTTTTCTTATTTATTTTCTACTTTTCTATTTTTTTGTTGATATATTAAATAAGAGAGTTTTCTTTTTTTCATATCTATGAAATATATTTTATTTAAGCAATAAATTGCCAATGCTTAAACTTTTTTATTACAACCATAATACCTCTGTTTGTGATTATTAGCCTTTTTTCAGTAGCCTATAACATGCTTGTATATCAAATTACGAAACTATTTTAGACGCGTAATATTCTTTTTAAAATAAAACAATTTCTACTGTCCTTACTGCAATGGAAAAATTAAAGAGAGGGTCTGGCTCATGAGTGGTGAACCCTCACAGCGGTTTCGCCAGATTAATCTATCATACCGCTGTTATATTGCATTTTTGGAACTTCCTTTTATAGTGATACTGATGCTTGACTCTTCGAATGGGTATTTTAGAAGAACTATGGATATAAGCCTTTTGGACAGCAGAATTACATATAATTATAAATAAATAATATATAATTTTTCCATTACAGTAAGGGCAGTAGAAATTGTTTTATTTTAAAAAGAATATTACCCGTCTAAAATAGTTTCGTAATTTGATAACAGATGGCGCGCTAGTGCATCGTAATGCTTGTATATGATTAAGACCAATCATTTTTTTCTTTAAATTCGATTTTCATAACATTTTAAAGATATTTGTATCACTTTTTTACAATATACAGGCTTATATATTATGATACATTAGCGTGCCATCTTTTATGAATATTCGAAACTATTATAGGCACGTATGATTCTTTTGAAAATTAAACAATTTCTACTGTCTTTACTGCAATGAATAAATTAAAGGGAGAGCCTGGATGAAGGGTTCTCCTCTAATGAGCTAGGGGCTCTCCCTTTAATTTTTACATTTTAGTAAGGGCAGTAGAAATAATAAGTATTGTTTAATTTTCAAAAGAATTATACGTTTAGAATATTCATATTGCCTTTTATTTTAATATATTGGAAATAAACAATGAGGGAATATAATTTAATAAAATAATATATACTCCAATGGTAATTTTCTTGTAAACTTATATTTTCTAAAGTTTTAGGACATTTCAGCTTTTTGACGGAAATATGACACTAAACAACTAAATACCGAAATGAAGAATTCTTATTTTGATTAAAAACAAAAAGGCAAATCCTAACTTTGTTCAAATGAGCTTTTTAGATGGCAGATTGCCATTCAGTGAAACAGAAATTAACTAAACGTTGATTCAGTCTGTTCCCTGATATTTGGCCAGCTTAATTTCATTATAAATCAAGAAAAGTTAACCATGTACGCGTTTCAGGCTGTTGGCTCTCGTTGATATGGTGCAGACTCTACCACTCTGGCTAGAGTATATAAACAGAGTTAGAGTAGTAAAGAAGCTGGCTGGTAGATTAAATTGGCGAAACCGCTGGGAGAGTTCACCACTGATGAGCCAAGCCTTTCCAATATTTTTCATAGCAATAAATAAAGTAGAAGTTCATAAATTCAAATACCATCATTCATCATAAAAACAATTTTTTTCTCAAAATATTTCGAGAGATTTCTCCCTCTTTATCAATTTATTGCACTCTGAATTTAATTTACAAATTATTGTAGATCACTTGAAAACAAATTTTTCATTTGTCAAAGACAATTATTGATAATAATATATAAAAAATTAATAATAATAATAATGTAATAGTAATACCTCGATAAAGGTTGGCGTTCAGCCAGCCGAAATATTGGCAAAATAAATATTTTATTAAATCCAATATATGCCTTTTTATTATCTAAATAATAATACAATAAAAATATTATGAAAATTAAAGGCTTTTTAAGTATTTTATAAAATGTTTTTGAAACAAAATACATGGAAACAAAATTAAGAAACAAATTAAGTTGACTGATATTATTATTTTAAAAAAAAATGTTTTTTTTTCTTCACAGATCCAGGTACGCCCTTTTATATAATCTTAATTAAGGGATCGCCTCTTTTGACTCAAATTATATTTACTGTTAAGTTTATCTGTAGAGATGATATTTTATGAATTTTGTCACTTGGAAAATTAGGGAAGACCAACTTTGGAATGAGACCGCAATTTATTTCAGGCAAGAACAAACTATGAGTGATAAACAAAATATATGCAATGAGAAAAGAGTACAGAGAAGCAAAATATAAACATAAAAATAATACTCTGCTGATAAAATAATAAATACTATGTTACAATGTTTTTACCTAAAGAAATACATTGCCAGTATATTTAATGCTTCCAAATTAAAAAAAAAAAAATTTAAATTAAATATATGAGTAAAATCATTTCAACATGTTATAAATAACAATAATTATTCATTTGATCTTTTATAAAATATATATAAGTAGAATTATATATAATTTATATGAAATATAGTTGTACATTATTGATAATTAAAACAAATTATAAAATATTGCTATTTATATATCAAAAAGGTATTTTTTTAATCTAACAACAATATAATTATCATTAATTTACAACTATATTTTATATAAATTATATTTAATTCTACTTTATTGTTCAGTAATAGCTTGCTATACTGACATTATACTCTCAATTCGACATCGAATATTTTCTATAACTTTCCTTAAATATTATAAAACCTTTTTATATAATTATATATATATATTTAATTGAAGGCGTATATTGGATCAGAATATAATTTATTTTACCAATATTTCAGTTGGCTGAACGCCAACCTTTCTCAAGGTATTATAACTTATTTAATGTGTGTCAACAACAAACTTTGCGCCACATAATGTCAATAGAATTAATATGATATAATACCTTGAAAAGGGTTGGCGTTCAGACAACTGTAATATTGTTAAATAAATTATATTTTAATACAATATGTTAAAAATATATTTATGTATTTATCTATTTTAAAAATAAATATATATATACAGTAGAACTTGGATAATTCGAACTTCTTTAATTCGAAAACCTCTTTAATTCGAATATTTATCTAGGTCCCTAGAACCTTGGTCCCTTTATTCAAAACATCTTTAATTCGAATTTTTGGATAATTCGAATTTTTTTTATGGTCCCCTGGGGTTCGAATTATCCAAGTTCGACTGTATATTCAAAATAAAGAAGGCATATCCTGATCAGGAAAACATGTGCCTTTCAGATGGCAGAGCGCCATCTAGTGGAACAAAAATCAACTAAACATTGATTCAACCTGTTCCCTGATATTTGGCCAACCCAATTTCTTGATAAATCAAGAAAAGCCATCCACGAACGCGTTTCGCGTTTTTGGCGTTCTTCAGCGTGGATCAGGCTGTACCACTGCCACCAAATATGCTTTGATCCCAGAGGCTTCCTGAGAAACAAAGAAATAGGTATTTAAGGCCAAACTTGCGTAAATACCTTTAACATGCAAAAAAATAAAATTAAAAAAATTTAAAAAGGTCAGATGTTAGTATTAAAAATGAAAAAGGTATATCTTGAATAGGAGCACATATGTTAATTAGATGATAGAGCGACATCTAGTGAAACAGAAATCAACTAAACATTGAATTAACCTGTTCCCTGATAATTACCCAACCCTATTTCTTGATATATCATGAAAAGCTATCTATGAACTTGTTTCGCGCTCGACAGCGTGGAACAAGCTGTACCACAGCGACCAAAAATATTTTGGTGAGGATATGTTATATATATATATATATATATATTCATAGTAATATATTCCAATATATTGTAGAAGCTCTCAAATATTAACCTTTCATATTTACAACAAGCTTTAATTTAAAGTTACACCGCATAAGTTTCTTTTCTATGAAAAATCAATATTTATTTCAAAGAGAAATATTTACTATTTCTAACTTTTTTGAATGAAGTATGAGAGGGTGAAAATATGAAGAGTAATGGCGAACGGAAAAATAAAAGTGTCCAGGGGCGGGAATCGAACCCACAACCTTCTGCTTACCGGGCAGGTGCCATGTCCACTAGGCTACCCTGGACGTTATTTCTCCGTTCGTAAATAATACTTAAAGTAACTTATAATACATTATAAAGGACTGCGGCGGGTGATTATAAACAATACTTAAAGTTATACCGCATAAGTTTCTTTTCTATGAAAAATCTATATTTATTTCAAAGAGAAATATTTACTATTTCTAACTTTTTTGAATGAAGTATGAGAGGGTGAAAATATGAAGAGTAGTGGCGAACGGAAAAAGTTGTGGGTTCGATTCCCGCCCCTGGACACTTTTATTTTTCCGTTCGCCATTACTCTTCATATTTTCACCCTCTCATACTTCATTCAAAAAAGTTAGAAATAGTAAATATTTCTCTTTGAAATAAATATTGATTTTTCATAGAAAAGAAACTTATGCGGTGTAACTTTAAGTATTGTTTATAATCACCCGCCGCAGTCCTTTATATAAAGCTTTAATTTCTTCAATAACTTTTCAATTCAATTAAAATATCCATCTTATAAATATATAATGCTCATAAAATATACTTTATTAAAAAAAATTATATAAATTAACATTATTATTCTATTAATTGTTGTCATAATATATATATATATATATCATTCTAAATATAATAATAAATCCATATAATATATATTATTTATAATATATCAAACACATATATCGAACATTTTATTATATAGAAATGATATTTGACCACTACAACAGAAGAAAAAAGAACATCAACATGTAGTATACAACAAAACTTCTGATAATTTGTATTAACTAAATGTAATTAAAAGTTCATTTTACGATATTTGTTGTCTGACAACGCTTAGGAATCCATGCCGCCCACAATATACTAGATTTTCAAATGTAACATAATTATAGATTTTTATAAATATATGTATAAATATAGGCTATATTTATTCATTAATATAGGATATATTACATATAAAGGTTCAAAAAAACTTAATAACCTAGCCTCCAAACCCTCCCTTCTTTCTAACAATGGAAATTGAAGTTAAGGCGATTTATTTTCCATTATGGGCTTGCGGTGAAATCAATTGAGGATTAATGAAAACCCAAAATAAATCTGGAATGAAAATGAAATTTTCATTTTTTGAATTCTTTAAATATTTTCACACATTTAGATTTCTTATATAAATATAGTTTTTAAATACATTTTATAGACCTTTTGTAGAATAAATACATTAATTAGTTATAATAGATTTATAAAAATAAATTTATATTAATGGATTAAATGTAAGTAGGTGGAAAGTCTTTGATTTCGACGTTCGTCTTCTTGTTTTAAGGATAAAAAGGAGGAAGATATTTTTATTATAACAATTATCATCATGAGAAAAAGCGCATCACCAATTATATCAATTATTTTATTTCCAAAGCGCTATATCCCGCAAGGGATACTTGCGCCAAACAAGGTGAAAAGTTTATTTACATAAGTTATTTACATTATTCAACGCATGAAAACATTAAATATCCAGATTTTGTAGAAAGTTTAGAATGTATTTACAAAATGAATTGAACTTTAAATATGATTTTTTATCGGAAATCAAATCGTTAAGTTCACAAACATCTAGTTCATTCTTCATTCTATAATCTTGAAATGCTGGGCAATCGATCAGCAGATTTCTTGAGGAGCATCACCTAATCTGAAAGTTGTACGATCAGGAAATGTCCTTTTTCTTAATTTATCTACCTGAATCAAGTACAAATTCACTTTTGTACTATTTTTCACAATGTTTATAATATCAACATAGAATAAATAAAAGGTACTATGAGAGATATACTAAGTAAAAATACTAAAATTGATAATAATTTGATTATTTAATATACAAAGACTCAATGTAGAAACAAGTTAGAGGTCAGTTTAGTCCTCTTCTATTTTTAATATACATTCATGGACAAAACTTTGAGTCACTGGTCAACTGTTTTTTTTTTTTTTTTGTTCGAGAAAGAATCGTTTGTTTTCACTTGGTTATCTCGCGTATCTTCAATAAAGGTAACTGTGTATCAAATGTCTTTCTGAGTTATTGTTTGAATCCTGATATACATGTTAAAAGGTACAACTTCCTTAAGTTTTGTCCATGAGTGTATCATTCAAAGTTATTGTCTGAATCCCGATATGCATGCAAAAAGGTACAACATTCTTGAGTATATATTTTAGAGTTATTTTCTGAATCCTGAATTACATGCTGAAAGGTACTACTTCCTTAATATTTGTCCATGAGTGTATCTTTCAGAGTTAATGTCTAAAACTCGTTATAAATACTAATAGGTACAAATTCCTTAAATTTTGTTCATTAGTATATCTTTTAGAAATAATGTCTGAATCCCGATATACATGCTAAAAGGTACAACTTCCTCAAGTTTTTTACATGAGTCTATATGGGACTTTAGGGTATCGAATCTCACCGAACAAGCCTAAATGAACGCTTAGTTGATTTTTGTTACCCTAGATGGCGCTCTGTCCTAGTAGGAAGTTATGAAATAGAAGCCTCCTTTGTACTGATGAGGACCATAGTATGAAACCATGGTATACTGGTTGATTTTTTTTGTCTGAAATTTCTAAAACTCTTTTCGTGACTTATTATTTATCCCCATCATTATGTTTTGTTCCAAGTTTTAAACCAATAAATATTGTTTTAATGCATTTTAAAGGGAGATGTGCACTTTTACAGCATATAATATTATAAAAAATATTTCGAAAGGATTTAAGCACGAATGTTTTTTTTTTAAATAAAATACAAACTTCTACTGACCTTACTGCGATGAAAAAATATACCAGGTCTATTAGTATGGAACGCGAAAATGGCCGCCAGAGGGCGCTGTGCAACTTTATTTGAGCCGACGATGGCGATGTTTATGGCGTTTTTTTTTTTTTTTTTTTTTTTTGACTCACGTGGCAACAGCAAGCGTGCAGTTTTAGAAAAATTCAAATCGTGGAAAATTTCTGGAGCCCGTGGAAAATGGCGATTTCCGAACCAAAAAGTGCCCATTTGCGGGGAAGTTTTGTTGTTCGCCTTCAATTGAAAGAAAAGTGCCACTGAAGCCCACCGAATGCTCGAGGAAGTTTACGGCAACCACGCTCTGAGCAAATCACAATGTTACAGGTGGTTTAAAAAATTCCAAAGTGGCAATTTCGAAATTGATAATGAACCACGTGGAAAACCTCCCCAAAAGTTCGAGGACGCTGAACTGCAAGCTTTGTTGGATTAGGACAGCACCCAAACGCAGGAGAAACTCGCGAAACAGCTCCAGGTGTCTCAATGTGCTGTTTCCCTACGTTTAAACAGCCTCGGATTGACCCAAAAGCTTTCCAGATGGGTCCCCAACGAGTCCCCAAAAGTCGTGAGGTTTGCCCGGCCAATTTCCAAAAAGACGCCTAGGTCCAATCGCTTCGGAAAAAAGGCAATGCTTTGCGTATGGTGGGACCAGACCAGCGTAGTATATTTCGAGCTCCTGAAACCTGGCGAAACGGTCAATACTATTCGCTACGAACAACAAATGCACAGTTTGAGAGAGGCGTTGAAAAAAGACCGGAATGGCGTGAAAAGCACAACAAGCTGACACTGCAGCATGACAACGCTACGGTGGTCAAAAACACCATAAAATGAAATCACACGCCCTAAAAAACCAGTAATTTTCGAACTCAGACATACTCCAAAAAAGGCTTGCTGACTGGTTCGAAAGGAATAGAAATTTTCAGACAAGGAATTCGAAAAATGCCTGAAAGGTGGTCCGAGTATATAGCTAATCAGGGCAATTACTATGAATAAAAAATCTTTTGTTGTTTGGAATTGGTGAATTTTGAATTCACTGAAGATTTTCGCGTTTCATACTAATAGACCTGGTATTAGGAGGACTTAGCTTATCAGTGGTGAACCCTCCAAGTGGTTTCGCCAATTTAATCCACCGCTTCTCAGAGCTCTAATACTGTATTGGATCATTCTGCTTATATACGAAACACTGAAGGGTGGAATCTTAGAAATGGTTTTCAAGAAAACTATAGACATAAGCTTATAGGGCAGTAGAATTACATATATATACATATTTCCATCGAACATATTTTATTTATTATATATATACCCTTGGAGGTATTTGTGTGAAAAATAAATGCCTATATAACTTGAACTCTTATTGTATTTTATCGTATATAAGCAGTATCGTATTTTATTGAAAAGTTTTGTTTCTTTATGTAGAGCAAAACATATATTGATTTATTTAACCATCGAAGATGAACTTTTTTTTTAAAGAAGATGTTTTTAATTATATTTTAAAACATTTTATTTATAAACTTGTGTATATATATATTAATGCTTTTTCTTTTACAAAATATATTAATTTGTTTAAAAAAATATAACCCAAATATATTAAAATTTCAAATTTCAATGTCTATAGTTCATTTTTTTATATAGAATTCTTTTTATAATATGATTTCTTTTCGTAGCTAAATTTTTATAATTAAATTCTATTTATCCTCATGTGTGTAAACATTATTTAATAAATATTCTGAATATTTTAATTATATTTATTAAGAAAATATTTCATATTAAGATTCCAAAAATATTAATTAAATTTAGTTTTTTCGGCATTTTCTAAGTTCATTTACTTTAGGAAATACCTAGAAAAATGATAAATGTAGAAATTTAAACATAATCAATAGGTATAAAAAACAAATTATTTGTCATCTTTTTAAAAATTAATATTAATTACCTGGTAAAAAACACGCCATCTATACTTAAAAATATAAATTATTACAGAACCAATTACCAATTATTTTATTTCCACAAAGCGCTATATCCCGCAAGGGATACTTGCGCCAAACAAGGAGAAAAGTTTATTTACATGAGTTATTTACATTATTCAACGCATGAAAACATTAGAGATCCGGATTTTATAGAAGGTTTAGATTGTATTCACAAAATAAATTGAACTTTAATTATGATTTTTTATTGGAAATCAAATTGTTAAGTTCACAAACAACTAGTTCATTCTTCATTCTATAATCTTGAAATAATGGGCAATCGATCAGCAGATGTCTTGAGGTTTGTTCTTCAATACGAATGTTATATTTCTCTTTGAGATAAGCAAATATTTACAGATATTACAGTAATAATAAAAAGTCGTAAAGGCCTGGCTCATACATCAATTCTAGATTAAACTGGCAAACCCGCTTGTAAGGTTCACCCTTGATGAGCCAGGCTCTCCCTAAATAAAATATAATTTCTGTAAAAGCGATAGGGACCGTTAATTTTCAAAGAAGAAACATTCAAAGCGTTTATACATTTATAAAATAGGCCCCTATTGATATTTCAATAATTAAATATTATGTATGTACCTCTACAGATCTTAATAAATTCAGAACAGAACATTTTGAAGGAATGAAGAGAGACCCAGATATGACTAGATCCTACAGGAACTGCACTAACTGTCACAACACTCAACTCACTCCGGACCATATATACCCGGCCAATCTTGTAGCACTCTATATGACAGACATCAATCCAGAAGAGGAAATCCGTACGAACAAGGCACCTCGGATGGCCGGTATTGTGATCAGGGTGCACAGACCGATCTGATCTGCTCCATCACCACGTCTACAGACCTTAAAGCTTATGTTTATAGGTTTCCTATACAACCCTAGTCTTTTTAGAATAATGTGGTCAGGATGGATATCATACTCGTGGTCAATTACGAAGAAGAAACGGAGAACCTTTTCGGGCTACTCACGCCTGAAGACAAGATTCTTCTCGACAAATTCTTCGACATTATCATAAAACATGTTTCGAACATGAACTCCCCAAATGGCAGGGATCTGTCTAGATTCAAGGCGGTTTTAAGCTCCTGATCCGGACGTGCTCTCGGAGAGGGCTACATCGATTGTAAATATTTCTCTTCATTCCTACCATTATTATTACCTTATAACTCCCTTTGAGTGTAAAGATTGACGAGATGTCAATAAAGTTGTTTAATTTCCCTAGGCTGTTTTCTTTTTTAATAAAATGTATATAAAAACCAATCCAATACAATAGTAGAACGGTCTGGAATTTTAATTCACTGGGAGGGTTCACCACTGATGAGCCAATCTCTCTCATTCAATAATATATATCATTACAGTAGGTCTGTAGAGATAATATTTGATTATATTGATAAAATAAAGCACACATATTGTATGTAAATTTATATGTTACAAATCAATTACTTGTTATTGATGTTATTGATATAGAACAATTCATAATTAAATATTTAGATAATAAATATTAATATATTGAATTGAATATAGGATCATTTGCCTTATTTCGGCTAGCTATGTGACGCTGAGTTTGTTTATACAAAAGTGTGATGCCCAGACAACGATTGGCGTTCACCCAACCGAAATACTGGCAATTAAATATTATATTCAATCTAATATATGCTTTTATTATTATCTAAAATTTAATTACTATACTTATAAGGATTTATTTATTTAAGTTAATAGATTCTATTATCATATTTATGTATTTACTTAGTAGACTGTGGTAACTGAACAGATAAATTTAATTATTTACACTCATGGACAAACCTAAGAAAGTGGAACATCTTTGAAATCGCCGGTATTTTATTTATTCATTTTTTAAGATGGCAGAACCATTTGTTCACACTTAGTTTCTTTGTGTATCTTCAATAAAGATGACATGTATCAAATATATTTCAGAGTTATTGTCTGAATCCCGATATACATGCTAAAAGGTACAACTTCCTTAAGTTTTGTTCATGAGTTTATCTTTCAGAGTTATTTTCTGAATCCCGATATACATGCTAAAAGGTACAACCTCCTTAAGTTTTGTTCATGAGTGTATCTTTCAGAGATATTTTCTGAATCCCGATATACATGCCAAAAGGTACAACTTCCTTAAGTTTTGTCCATGAGTGTGTCTTTCAAAGTTATTGTCTGAATCTCTTTATACACATGCCAATAGGTTCAACATCCTTAAGTTTTGTCCACGAGTGTATCTTTCAGAATTATTGTCTGAATTCCGAATATACATGATAAAAGGTACTATCTTCCTAATTTTTGTCCATGAGTGTATCTTTCAGAGTTATTGTTGCATTCCTGGTATACATTCTGAAAGGTACAGATTCCTTAAGTTTTGTCCATGAGTTTATATTACAGAGTTATTGTTTGAATCCCGATATACATGGTTAAAGGTACAACTTCCTTAAGTTTCATCCATGTGTGTATCTTTCAGAATTATTGTCTGAATCCCGATATAAATGCTAAAATGTACAACTTCCTTAAGTTTTGTCCATGAGTGTATCTTTCAGAGTTATTGTCTGAATCCCGATATCTATATATATAAAAATGAATGTTTGTATGTTTGTCTGTTGGTTGGTCTGTATGTCCGGTATACAAATTCGCAATAGTTCACTAATTCAAACCAAAATTTCAATACATAGGTAAAAAATAACGAGGATGACGATAGGCCATTTTAAAAAATATATAAATCAATTATTAAAACTATATATTCATATTATTCTAAATAGCTCACCAGCAGCGCCCTCGAGAACGCGGTGGAACTGATGGCGGGGGCGCGCCCATTGGCCGCCTGGGAGCACGTGGCTTCCCTGCGCGCGCGCATGCGCCGGGAAGCCACTTGCTCGCCGGCAGCCGACGGGAGCAGTCACTTGCTCGCCGGGAGTCAACGGTTGCTCGCCGGCAGCCGACGGGAGCAGTCACTTGCTCGCCGGGAGTCAACGGGCGCAGACATTTACTCGCTGGCAGCCAACGGGCACATGTTTAATGTGTTTGAATAATACATTTAATCATGTAAACCCGGGCGTTGCCCGGGTCATTCGTCTAGTACATGATAAAAGGTACTATCTTCCTAATTTTTGTCCATGAGTGTATCTTTCAGAGTTATTGTCTGAATCCTGTTATACATTCTAAAAGGTACAAATTCCTCAAGTTTTGTCGAATAGTGTATCTTTCAGAGTTATTATCTGAATCCCGATATACATTATAAAAGGTACAATTTTTTAAGTGTTGTCCATGAGTGTATCTTTCAGAGTTATAGTCTGAATCCCGATATACATGCTAAAAGTATAACTTTCTTAATCTCTGTCTATGAATGTATCTTTCAGACTTATTGTCTGAATCCCGATATACATGCTAAAAGGTACAACTTCCTTAAGTTTTGTCCATGAATGTATCTTTCAGAGTATCGTCTGAATCCTGTTAAACATGCTAAAAGGTACAACTTCCTTAAGTGTTGTCCATGAGTGTATCTTTCAGAGTTATTGTCTGAATCTTGTTATACATTCTAAAAGGTACAAATTCCTCAAGTTTTGTCGAATAGTGTATCTTTCAGAGTTATTATCTGAATCCCGATATACATTATAAAAGGTACAATTTTTTTAAGTGTTGTCCATGAGTGTATCTTTCAGTGTTATAGTCTGAATCCCGATATACACGCTAAAAGTATAACTTTCCTAATATTTGTCTATGAATGTATCTTTCAGACTTATTGTCTGAATCCCGATATACATGCTAAAAGGTACAACTTCCTTAAGTTTTGTCCATGAATGTATCTTTCAGAGATTTTGTCTGAATCCCGATATACATGCTCAAAAGTACAACTTCCTTAAGTTTAGTCCATGAGTTTTTTTTTCTTTAAAAAACGCTATCTATATTCTACATATTTATGGATATTATAAAGAAACATATATTATGAAATATAAAAGATAATTGCGCCTGGAAGATTTACTACGAGAAAAGGTGATGGCGAAATGAACCATTCATTTTTTATTAGACATGCGACCTGCTACTAAGAAAATAAAAACCTTGTTAGGGATGGACGTATATTCAATATATTGGGAAATATATACCAGCATGTACATACCAAATAATTTAGATATATATCACATATTCTATAAAATATTCCTTTGCCTTAATATTAAGTAAAATTAATCATTTCTCCAAGGAAAATTCCAAGAGTATAGAATAAACAATGTACTAAATGTATCGAACCCCCGCAGATTTATTCTAAATTTTATAGAAAAAACTACTAAATTCCATTTGATCATTTTTATTTATACTGTTTAGAATAATTTAAATGGTGAATAATTTTCTCTAATATCTTACATATTTTCTTTCTGTAATATTTCTTAAAACTTTCTTTAATCTGTAAATTGTTTTCCTCGAATTGATTTCATATAACTAAATTTGCATACCAACCTTATGTATATATTTCAATTATGCTGATATTTTTTTCTCTTTACATCTAACTAAATTGCATACTAATTCTTGTACATATGCAAAATATCTTTATTTCTTTTCTTTCGATATTTAGTTTGCCTTTAAGGTACAAGTGTCTTTAAGGGGATATAGCGCTATAGATCGGCAAAAAGACACTTTACCCTGGAGGAATGATTAATTTTACTCCATTATATGATAATATTAATTATACATATATTTTATTGCTTAAAAAGGAACACAACAAAACAAAATAGAAACTACCATTACAAAATATTTTGTTGAATAAGAAAAAAAAAACAATAATATCACAAAAATGATGATTAAAAATTTGAATATGTCTGCCAGAAAAATGCTTCTATGAATAAAAAAAATAAGAATAATTACAAAATTAACATATAAACTTCAAACAATATGAATTATTTTAAAATATGAGTATTTTGGCAATGCTGTCATATACCAACAACAACAACAAAATAAACCTTTATTAAGACGCTTGTCTTACAAGGGGATCCCCCTAAAAGGTTATATATGTACATGAGTGAGGAGAAATTCAGAGGGGAGATGGAGCAATCAGCCGTTGTCTGTGGAGTTGAGCACTTCTTCCCTCATTTTATCAATCGCCTTGAAAAACTTAAAATATTTATAAACAAATGTTTTATCCATCAGGAAAGCAGTGGAGATTTTATATACATGTTGTTCATTGTAGTGAGGTAGCCCCGAAATTTCGCGAATTTCCAGTCTATTTTCCTGTTGGAATAGAATAGATAATGGACCAAATTGTCTTGAATGACAGCATTGCAGAAGTAGCAATTTAAAGGGTCGCTATTCCAAAATCCCGTGATATCCTCGCGGAAAAATAGCCATAGAATCCTTTGACGGCCTATAAATCATTTAATATTCAAAGGGAGGTATGCAGCCATATATCCTTTTTGAAAAAATAAATAAAATCGATTCAGACAACTATTTACTTCAAGCGAGCTGATGATAATTTTATAAAATATTAATTGATAATAAAACTTTTAAGAATCATAACAATAGATCATTTGTTTTTTAAGACATAAATAATTTGAGTAAGAAATACATGACTTGAGGCGTTAAAAAAGAAAATAAAATACTTGATTACGCTTTTACATATTTCCAAAAGGTTTTGTGCCGGCCAAAAGAAAACAACAACAATAGTATTTATATAGGGTAAAGCGGCTTTTTTTTGGCAGTCGACTTCACCGAATTTATTCTATAAAATATAATTCAAAATAAAATATTATATATTTAGGACATATATATATTATATAATCTAAAAACTCAAATATTTCTATATTTTAAAAAATATATATTTTATTTACTTCATTGATAATTTTACTTTTGTTATCATCGTTTTTAGAAAGACTTTCAGTTTTTGTTGTAAAGTTTTGTTGTAAATATGCGTAATTAACATATCTATCCTTTTAAATCATTAATATAGGATTAACTTTATAAATTCTATATAATGTGAGAATAACTAATGTGTAATCTTTCCTCAAGTAATTGAAAAAAAAAAAAACTACTTGACGGTAAATAATTATCTTTTTTTTTATCAAGACTGCACCTCAACCCTTTATCTCATCGATCCTTTGTCTTATCAAGCCTTATCTAACTACAACAAAATAATTGATAAAATATATATATATATTATAAAAATATTGCGATTTTACTGTTGATTTTTGATTACCTTGGGGATTATGCTATGTTAATGCAGTCGTGGTTAAAAATCTTGAAAGTATGATAAAAATAGTTTTCATCAGAGACTGCTTTAATTAAACTTATGGGATATATAGAAACATATTCTGATAAAAGTACTGCCTGGCTTAGGGCGTAAGAATAAAAAATGGAAATTCTATTTACATAATGTACGAAAGGTTTGAGCCGGCCATCTGGAAACAACAACAATGAGTTTTTATTGGGGAAGCGTGATCTCTGGCGGTCGATTTAGCAGAGTATTTGAGTCTATGAAATATAATTTCAAATAAAATAATATTTTAAAGTAACATATATATTATTTTTTTTCGACTTATAGCGCTATGTTCTCCTAGAGACACTTGTACCTTAAAGGTAAACTAAACATAGAAAGAAAAGAAAATATTGAAAATATGTACATGAATCAGTATGCAATTTAGTTAGATGTAAAGAGAAAAATATATCAACATAATTGAAATATGTACATAAGGTTGGTATGCAAATTCAGTTATATGAAATCAATTCGAGGGAAACAATTTACAGATTAAAGAAAGTTTTAAGAAATATTACAGAATGAAAATATAAATAAAAGTGATTAAATGGAATTTAGTAGTTTTTTTTCAATAAAATTTAAAATAAATCTGCGGGTTTGATACATTTAGTCCATTGTTTATTCTATACTCTTGGAAGACGGGGCAATTTAGCAGCAGATGAATAGAAGTTTGTTTTCCTCACATACCCAGAAACACTTTGAATAATGCACTGTTTGGATATAATGAAAAAAGTACATATGTGATATTGTTCTGGGATAAGGTGTATAAATTAAGTGATAAAAATTATATAATTGTGAAATATAAATATTAAATAGAATACAATCCTTCGCTAGCAATTGAAGCAATTAAAGTAAACGCCAAAGGATGAATATATTTTTTAATAAGCGTTTTAAATAAAATAAAGCTTATTAAAAAGATACTAATTCTTGGACGTTTGCTTTAATATCTAAAATATAAATATTATGTAATTTGTAAAATGCATATTCTATTTTAATTCATTAATAATTAAAAATTTATCATCAGAATTTTATAAGACACTTTTTCTCATAATTTGTTGTATATATGTTCCATTTTATTTGATATATTATAAAATTCACTAAATATATATTATATAAATAAGAATGATAAGATATCTGTTGATTTTTGATAATCTTGAGGATTATGCTATGTTAATTCAGTCGTGGTTAAAAATCTTGAAAGTATAATAATAAAAATAGTAGTGATTAGAAATAGCTTTAATTGAGCTTTCGAAATATAGAAAACATAATTTTATAGAAGTACTGCCTGGCTTAAGGCGTAAGAATAAAAAAAATGGAAAACTTATTTACATAATGTACAAAAGATTTGAGCCGGCCAGCGGGATACAACGACAATGAGTTTTTATAGTGTAAGTGTGTCCTTTGGTGGTCGATTTAGCAGAGTATTTGAATCTATGATATATAATTTTAAATAAAATAATATTTTAATATAACATATATATAGGATTAATATCATAAACCTTTATAACTGAGAATATATTTTATTGTAATTTTAATTAGGTAATTAAAAAATAAACTACTTATATATTACTAGTTGCAAATAAGACATGCTATATCCTATCTGGAAACGCGTTAAACCAATTTCAATAATTCATATTGTAGTAGAGTAGGTAACAGAATTATCAAAAAGAAAATAAACAATTAAGAAAAAAAGCATTGAAAAAACATATACATTAAACAAATAAACAACAACATAAGCAGATAGAAGAAACCACAAGATAGTATTTTACAATATGTTAAGCAATGATGGAAGTTAATTTAATGAAGTTATCTGTAATAATTAGTATCGTGGAGAGAGAAAGTTGATCTAGTTGAGCTAATTACAATAAGTTATGTTTTAAAGTAACTTATTAATTAATTACATTGATGTAAATAAAGTCGCATAGTAGTGTAGTTCCTCAAGCTGCATTAAGCGCTGTTTATTTATAATAAAACCTACTTGATAATAAATAATTGTTTTTCTAAAATTTCATCAAACGACTGCATTATCGAATCATATATTTAAAATTTCATAACAATATAATAACAAAAATATATATATGTCTGTAAAACCTACAAAGAGAATGCTTTTTCAAATAGAAATTCATTTCAATGATATTAAAATATTCATAAATTATGAATACCAAAATATAAAATTGTTTTCGATAGTATTTCTAAAAAAGTAATGCATAAATGAAAATTTTATATGTATATGGATCTTTTGGGAATTATTTATTTTACTTGGAGATCTTCCTTTCTCTTATTTATCTATTCTCTATGAAGTTTTATTCTTTCCTATAATTTATACATTATATAGCTTTTTTTCTCTGCCGGATGGATATTGATCTATAGAGGTTAACTCTCATGTCTAAATAGATTCTAAAATGTTACGCCATCTATTGGCCTAATTCACAAGTTTTCAATAGGTTTAATTTATGAAATTCTGTTTTAAGATCTATTTTAATGAGATAGATAATTTCTATTTTAGGTATAAATGAATATTTATAATACAATATAATGCGGCTTTTTCAGTTCAATATTACTCTTCTAAAATCATCCTTTCATAATTCATCCCTAAGGTTAGAAATAATCGTTATTTCTTCTTAAAATTAAATATCGATTTTTCGTTCAAAAGAAACGTTCAAATGTCGTTCTATAAATGAATATTTGTTGTATATTATTGTTGTATAAGTTTAATTGTTTAATTGTTATCGTGAAGATAGAGGCTGCCTGACTGGCATTCATAGTTATTCAAATGAAAGATACTTCGGCCAGTAAATATTTTTATTGTCTCGACGTTTCGAAAAAAAATCTTTTGTCCTCGTCAAAAGCGAACAAAATTTAAAACATTTGGCAAAGCGTTAGATAACGCTCCTGACGAGGACATAAGATTTTTGTCGAAACGTCAAGACAATAAAAAGATTTACTGGCCGAAGTATATTTTATTTTAAGAACTGATTAATTATTCTCACATAGAGTATGTATGTAAGATCACTGTGGCGCTAAACGCGAGAAAAAATTACGTTACTCTTTGTTTACTATGTTATAAGTAGTTCCTTTGTTTGTTCTCTCACTTGTAAACCATTAAATATAATGTTTAATCAATATTATTGAAATCAATATCTTTAAAAAGGTTTAAGCAAAGAGAGAGAGAGAGACAACAAATATCCTCAGGCAAAATTTAATCCATAGACCCGCCGTAGAATTAGCCTAACCATTTTGCCAGGTGAACTCTTCTTTTAGATATTTCTGAAAATTCAATTGATCCTTTGTTGAGATCATGGAATTAAGAAAGCTACGGATTGACGAAGGTCTATAGCCTGAAACTATGGGCTTCATAGAGTGAATAATATCAGAATTTACCAGAGCTGGTGTTGGTTGGTTGAGTTGGTTGAAATGGACAAGGGGATGATACCACTCGAGATGACCTCGTGAACCTGCGTATGAAGAGACTTCACCCCACCCTCCATCTCCTATAATATAGAAACTTTAGTAAGGAGGAAGGGACGTTATGTATTTATGAAGTTTACTTACTATCGAACCTCCCTTTGGAAATTAAACGATTTATAGCCCTTCAAAAGATTATATGGCTATTTTCCCCCCGAGGATATCACGATATTTTGGAATATCGACCCTTTAAATTTCTACTTCTGCAATGCTGTCATCCAAGACAATTTGGTCCATTATCTATTCCATTGCCCATTTCTACAGGAAAAGAGACTGGAAATTCACGGAATATCGGGGCTAACTCACTAAAATGAAAACAAGATGTATATAAATTTTTACTACTCTCCTCTGGAAAAAAACATTTTTTTATAAATATTTAAAAATTTTCAAGGCGATAGATAAAAATGAGAGAAGAATTGTTCAACTCCACAGACAACGGCTGATTGCTCCCCCTCCCCTCTAAATTGTTTTTCCTTCTCACTCATGTACATGTATAACCCTTTAGGGGAATCCCCTTGTAAGACAATAATGTCTTGATAAAGGTTTTTTTTTGTTGTTGTTACGTTAAGTTAATATAAATATACTTAATTTAATTATGTAAATAAACAGAGTAACATTATCCCTGATTATAGTATTCATTATATCATTATTAATATGTAAAGAGGAGAGCTTCAAAAGAATATGCAGATTGATACGATGATAATAATAAAATAAAAGATTTGAATTATGAGTAATTTTCCAATGCTATGCAGTCGTAAACCTTTACTCAGAGAAGAACGGATGATATAATATTTAAAAAATATTAATTGATTATGAGAATTTGAAGAATCTTGACAATAAATCATTTTGGTTTTTAAGACATAAATTCAATTGAGAAATAAATACATTACTTGAGGCGTAAAAAAAAGAAAATAAAAGACTTGATTACCTATTTACATATTAACAAAAGGTTTTGTACCGGTCAAAAGAAAACAACAACAATGGTATTTATATAGGGTAAAGCGGCTTTTTTTTTTTCTGTCAGTCGACACTAAAGAGTTTGTTCTAGAAATATAAACCAATATGAAAAATATATTTGTACGACATATTTGTTATATTTAAATATTATTTTATTTAAAATTATACTTCATTGATTCAAATACTCTGATAAATCGACCGACAGAGGTCACACCTCCCCTATAAAAACTCATTGTTGTTGTTTTCCCGATGTCCGGCTCAAAACCTTTGTACATTATGTAAATAAGTTCTTCATTTTTTTATTCTTACGCCTTAAGCCAGGCAGTACTTCATACTTTATATTCCATTAGCTCAATTAGAGCAATTACTGATCAGGGCCATTTTTTAAATTATACTTTCAAGAATTCAACCACGGCTGCATTAACATAGCATAATCCCCAAGATAATAAAAATGAAACATAAATCCTTTTTTATTTATAACATATATATATTATACAATTGTGGGAAATATGAATACTATATAATTTTAAAAAAGGCATAAAACTCAAAAATATTCAGAATTAATAATTTGACATTTTCACTGAATCGATATCATGCGTTCTGTACTGAAGAAGAGAGATAGAGGTTGCCTGGCAGACATTATATTTCTCAAAATAAGAAACAATTGGTTAATAAAAAGTTTAATTTTCGCAACGTTTCGCGCGCGACAAATATACTTTATAAAACGACATTCGAAAATTATTCCGAATGTGTTTCTTTTCAACTAAAAATCAAAATTTATTCCAAAGAGAAATAACGATTATTTAAAACCTTAGGGATGAGGTATGAAAGGATGAATTGTTAAGAGTAATAATAAAGGGAAAAATAAAAGCGTCCAGAGATGGGAATAGAACCCTCATTGTTACGCTTACCGGGCAGATGCCTTGTCCAGTAGGCTACCCTGGGTATATCTTTCCGTTCGTAAATATTATATAAAGTAGTTTATAATAAAATATAATATAATGCGGTTTGTGATTATAAAACGACATTCGAAAATCATCCTGTAGTCTATCCTCGTCAGGTAGAATAAAAATAAAGCATTTGTGAAAAGTATAAGTTTTTTAGTTGACTTATAACACACACACGCCTTTCCAAATGCTTTACTTTTATTTTTCCTGACGAATACAAAGAAATTTATCGAAACGTTGAGAAAACTAACCTTTTTTTTTTTGACGAAGTGTCATTTTTGGATAAAATATAAAGATATATATCTATCTCTCGCATAAATATATTCTGTCAGTAAATATAATTTATTAAATAATTCGTTATCACTGATTAAAGAAATTAATCTTTTCGTTCAATTGAATTGCCCCCCTCCCCACACTATAGTTTTATGTAAACCTTGTCGAGTTAATTATTTTATTGTAGATAAATTTACCTGATATCGGTTTTTAACAACCTGTTTTATCTTATATATAAATGTAAACTTTATTTCTCCTAATTAAACGACTTCTCGTTATCTCTCTCTCTTTTCTCTTTCACTACCGTGACAATATTAATTATAAGATTGAGAATAAGAATTTTGGAAAAAATATAGCAGTCTTATGAAAAACCATCGCCTCAAAAGACATAGAAATACATAGTTTCTTCTGGAGTTGGTTGCTTATCATACACTGTGATTTGGATTGTAGATTCCTTATCATTTAGTCTAACGTGACAGAGTCTCTGATTACAGATTACCTCCTGGAGAGACTGTGTTTAGACATGTTATTTTGATGATGGTCTCTCATGAGAGGTTCATCTGTATATGCTAACTGATAGAGAGAAGCGTGGACACAGACATCGCTTGGAGGCGTTGTATAGAAATTAACCACCTCAATTGCCAGTCTTATTCCTTGTTTATATCTTTAGACTGCCTTTGTTTTACTGCTGTGTGCGGTTGTTCTTATATTTTCAATATGTATAGTTATATTTAAACTTATTTATATAAAATCCCTTATTTTTCTATTCTTTTTGTAACACCGATCCACAACACTAACAATGGCAGAGTATGTTGTCAAAGGAATGTCCTTTATAACACCTTATAACTTTAATAATATCAATGATATACTGCGGTTC
>CP092865.1:46257047-46320033 GCA_030710605.1 Cordylochernes scorpioides | reverse complement strand
AGACCTGGGCGGCCCTTCCTTGCAATTCCTGCTGGCCGAATTGTTCACCAAATGCCTTCGTATGGGCCACTTCCCCCGTCAATGGAAAGAAGGCCGCCTCATACTTCTGCCTAAATCCTCCAATTCAGCCACCAGTCACCTGGAGAAATACAGACCTATTACTTTATTGAACACTATGGCCAAAGTATTTGAGAGATGTATCCTGGCCCGACTTCAGAGGCTCGCGGATCGTCATGGATGGTTCTTTGAAGATCAATACAAAACCGTATTGGGTACCGTAAATGGTCGTTCAGCGGAAAATGCACTGGCGAGTATCACTCAATTAATTGAAGAAAGACAAGCTCACTGGAGGAAAACTCTTGTCATCAGCTCGGACATCAGTAAGGCCTTCGACACTGTTTGGAGGCCGGCAATCATACAAAATCTTGAACGTCCTAAATTGTTCAGAGTCTATTACCTGTTTAGTAAAAAGCTTTTTTGAAGACCGGACGGTTTCTTACTCAGCTTGGACAGCAACAGAATGTACGTCCTCCCAACTCGGCACTCCCCAGGGTTCAGCGCTAAGTCCTTTCCTGTGGAACATAGTTGCTCGGACCATCTTCACCCTTCCCTCCATCATAGATAGCCGATTAATAGCTTACGCGGACGACTTCACCCTTATGACTCAGGTTCGTAGTCGCCTGCCGGTCTCTGCCACTAACACCTTCTGGAGAGGTTGACATCTTGGTGCACGATAAATGGTCTTAATATAAACCCCATTAAGACTCAAGCTTGCCTGTTCCAATGGCGTAATGTCCACCCCAACTTCGAGGACAGGGCTTAGAGTCCTTGGTCAACCTTTAAACATCAAGAAGACCGTCACAATCTTAGGAGTGGAGTTTTACCAGACCCGCGGATTTATCGCCCACCTACGCAAGATCACACGTAGATGCAGATCAATAATCCCACGACTCACCCACACCATACAGGGTTAAATTTGGAATCTTCTTATTTTCAGCTGGACGGAGCGTCAGCATGGAGAGGTCGTGCTCTCTCCAGCGAAGGCATTAGGCAACTTAGGAGCCTTCACTGCAATTTTGCGAATCGTTGTACTGAGAGGAGGTCCTTACACACCTACAGTCTCAGCCATCTCCATCACCGGCAGCCCTCCTTTCGATATTATTGTTAGGTCTCGTACGGCGTTCCTGAAGGAAATCAATGAAGGAAATTTTGAATCTAGACCAGGCCCTGCTTCTTTGCCATACCCTCCAGATAGACGTCAATTGTTTTTCAGTCTAAACATCGAGGAGATAACAACACCTATAATATTCACAGACGGATCAAAAAATGAGGCTGGGGTGGGCGCTGCAATTGTTCCCTCATCAGAAGATCAGCAGCCCGTTCTCTTACGGCTCCATCCCGACTGCACAGCCTTCCAGGCTGAACTTCTGGGAATCCGCTGGGCGGTCCGTCTGGTGAAGGAAGTTTATTCAAGAAATGCGATCACTATCGCGTCGGACTGCAGATAAGCTCTGTCAGCCATATGTACGTCAGGTCCAGTTCGATCGACATTAGTAACTAAGATTATTCTCGCACTGAACACCAACCAAAACGTAAATCTGTGTTGGGTGCCGGGACACTGCGGCATCGACGGAAAGGAAAGAGCAGACAGAGCTGCTAAGAACGCGGCCGTTTTGATCTTAGAGCCATCATTTTCCATTCTGCCTAGAAGCCTGGCCCGTAACCACTCACGCGCGGCAGCCCTAGACGTATGGACGGAGGTTTATTGCCAGGACCACTACAACAGACACCTGAGGAGAATAGCCCATACTCCAGACCGGCTGCTCCAATTCCTCCCTAAGGTCTGTCCTGGAGAAGTCACCACCACCTTACTTATAGGACATGGCCATGTTCGGGCAGACTTGGTTCTCTGGCGTCCTGGGGAAGACCCATCTTGCCCACATTGTATGGAGGAACAACAGACTGTGGACCACCTTCTATTCAGATGCCCTGCTTTCATGCAACACAGAATGAAGACAGCTCTGCTGCTTGGGAAGACCTCCTTCGACCCAGTCTCGTTGGCTGGACTCCCGGGTTCTCTGCAGGCATGGAACTTCCTGACCAGCTGGTTCGGCTCTGCAATTGGCTCTATATAAATATAATCTAGAGTAACTGGTTTCTACTAGTTAGCTTGACAGCCCGGGCAGTTGGCGTTTCTTGCGCTCCAGGGGCCTGGGTTATCCTTATTTCTCTCTCTATACTCTTGAAAGACGGGGCAATTTAGCAGCAGATGAATAGAAATTTGTTCCTCACATCCACAGAAGCATCTTGAATCCTGTACTGCTTTGATGAATTTTAAAAGCTTCTAAAATTTCCGTGATTTGTAATAAATTGAGAGTTGTGGAAATTTGCCCGAAAATAATTCGGAATATTAGCGGGGAAAGAAATTTTGAAATGTTTGGTTAGTATTTTTCTTCAATAGTGTAATTTTATATTTAATCAAATTTTCAATTATATCTGGAATATCCAAGTCGTATCGCTGTTGATCCTCGATCGATAAATATTTTATTCAAGCACGTTGTCGTTGATTTTTATTTGACAAATCCATGTTGTCTGGAGCTCAAAAGATTATTACTTTCATAAAATTCATAAATTCGATTTTCAAATTTTTTTCGAAAATTTTTGAAAGATTTGAAATCAATGAGATAGGTCGATAACTTTTTGTTGATTCTAAATTAGATTTATGTGGTTTAGGAATTATCTTTAGAGCTGCTATTTTCCATTTCTCCGGATAATACCCCTTTTTGAATACATTTATTAAATAGTTTGCATAACATATGCTTAATTTTTGGGTAAGCACATTTGATCATATTGTGGCGAAGAAATATTTTATTATTTAATTTAATATAATTCAATGAAAATACTCAACAGATTATAAAAAATATATTACTCTGTATTTGTGAAATCATCTTTAAAATATTTCTTTGCTTGCTTGCTTAAGATTCCCTAACTGTATATAGTTTTGCTGACTTGTTAATAATTGTCGACTCGTCGTTGTGACGTGATCCATAAATTATTTTATATCTTAGGATATTTCAAGGCTTGATTTCTACGCTACAATATTGTTACTTATGTTGTCTAAACCTGGAGCTTTTTAAACATCAGAATTAGAAATGATATTCATTATTTCTTCTACTTCGATAATAATTATGCTTGGATTATTCATTCGTGGCTTAAAAGTTCTAATTATTTGTTGTTGAAAATTGCCCAAATTAGGATCGTCTTCAGGAATTAAATCGTCCATTAATATGGTCATTGTTTGCTCTTTTAGATATTCTGGTGAATTGTCAATTATGGGAATTCCATTCTCTACATTTGAGGATCTTAATTTATTGAAGAACTTATAAGCATTACCAAATGGATTATCTGTGTAATTTTCTTCAATAACGTTTCGCCAGTTAGTTCTTTTAGCTTTTCTTATTGCATTAGTGTATTTGTTTCTTGCCAACTTAAATGTATTGTAACTGATTGTTTTATGACGGTAATACAAGTTTCTAATATAATGAAAATTATTTTTTATTATTTCCTGTTCATTAGTCCACCAGTCAATTCTGGAAACATGTTTATTAATGGGGGATTTAACCTTCAAAGATTTATATGCTGCTTCTCTCAATAAATTAATGAGTGCGTTCACTATCCCATCAATGTCTTCCTCATCTTTCACTCTGCTTATATCAATTCCCAGTTTTTTGTATCTTGTAATGATATGTTATTAGAAAAATTTGCCCAATTCGCATTTTTTTTCAAAGTGGAAATTTGATTATTGAATAAATGACCATTCTCTTTAACCTGATATCAAATTTAACAGCAACATGGTCGGAAATATTAGTCAAATCAGAGGTATGCCAGTTGTTTATTAAACTTAGTGAGTGTTTATTCGAGATTGTGAGATCAATTATACTTACTCTCCGCGGCAGGTGGGTGTTTTTTTCAGGTTATGTATAAAGAGGTTACATTCGTCTATAATAGGTTGTAATCTATATCCATTAGAGTTTATAACAAACCATATAGTAGGTCTTGAATTAAAATCACCGCAAAGGATTACAGGTTGATTTATATACGTTTTGAGCAGATCTCTAATGAATGTTTGATGAACAGAGTTAAATGTATTCGGATGAATGTAGAAATTAGAAATAATTAATTTTGCTTTAACTGTAGAAATAGATATTGTTGTACAAAAAGAATTTGTGAATTTTTCCTCTTTGCTGAACTTTATATTTTTATTTAAAATTATAGTTGCCTTATATTTTTCCCCAGTTTTATTCGAACATATAATTTGAGAGTCCATATCATAAATAACATTTTCATGTAAAACATATGGTTCTTGAATCAAAAGAATGTCAGGTGAAGGATATTCACATATCAAACAAAATGTTAACACGGGATTCGATCCCGGTTCATGACTGTCTGGAAACGAGGGTGTTACCCACTCGTCCTTGTCAGGTGGGTCATCTCTAGTGTTGGCCTGTAGTTTACTTATCGCAGTAAAACTTTTTCTTACATTTTGTTGAATACATCTCACATTTTCAATCATATAGGATATTAATCTATTTAAGATTAAGCTTTAAATTGTATTTGCTACATCATTTCCCTCGTATATTTGTGAATATTGTGTCCTTTGGATAATTTTGTCTATTTGTGATTTGTAAATCGGGCATTCACTTGAATTTGATTTATGGTTTGTAGAAAGGTTTTTAAATTTAGGGTGCTTAGAGAAATTGTGACAATTTGGCGCTTCAGTACAGTTGTGGCTACCCTGTACACCGCATATTTTACATATTTTAATGTTTTGGCAGTCTTTTGTTTTATGGTTCGGATTAAATTCAAAACAATTTTGGCATTGTCTTACAAATATTCTGTCTTGTGTAGAACATCGCTCAAAATCGGTGTATATCTCATTACCCATTTTTCTTAAAATTTGGTAAACTTTAAGAGTTACTTTTAATACTATATTGTGATATGCAGAGTTAAATCCCATTCGCGGTACGAGACAAGCGATGCCAAACACGTCCGCACAGTTGGCTTCAGAAGCCATATATCGATTATGTTTATTTTAATTCATTTGAAAATTTCAACTATCCCTGATCATTTATTTTACTCTGGGATGCCGTCACTACAGGATAAAGTACTCTTGGTGAAATTTTATTATTGCAATTCAGAATCTTCCACTGAAGCTTTACGAGCGTTTCGTAACTTTAAAGGTATTCGAAGAGGTAAAGGACCCATGAGTTGCTACTCTCTAAGGAGAATGATAAAAAAATTTGAGAAGACTGGATCTCTGGAAGCAAACCTCGGAGTGGAAGACCATCGACACGCAAGTCAGTGGCTGTTACGGTTTCGCAGAATGTTGAAGCTATTGAAACGTTATCCACGTATGGAGAAGTAAGTGCTCGACAAGTTTCTCGACAAACGGGGATTTCGTATGGAACAGTTTGAAGAGCTCTAAGAATTTTTCTTAAAAAATACCCGTACAAAATTCAAAGATTTCACGAGCTAAAAGTCGGCGATTTTGAGAAGCGTCAAGAATTTGCTGCATGGGTTTTCCGGCAAATTGATATTGATGAAAACTGGCTGTCGAATGTTATGTGGACAGATGAAGCTCACTTTTCTCTAAACGGAGAAGTCAACACTCAAAACAGCCGCATTTGGGCAACAGAAAACCCTAGGATTTTTACAGAAATGCCACTTCATCAGCCCAGAGTTACAGTTTGGTGTGGGTTCACTACTTCTTTTATTATTGGGCCATTTTTCTTTGAAGAAATAAATGGAAGAACTTTTAAAACCGTTTCTGTAACTCTCTCTCTCTCTCTCTCTCTCTCTCTGGTGAACGTTATGTTCAACTTTTGAGAGAAAAGGTTATCCCCATATTGCAGGACAGACAAGCACTGAGCGAAATAACATCCATGCAAGATGGAGGACCTCCTCATATCTCCCCGCGGTGCCAAACAATTGCTGAAGGATACGTTCGGTGAAGATCGTGTGATAAGTCGCCACTTTATACACCAGTGGCCTTCAAGATCACCAGACTTGACGCCTTGCGATTTTTAGCTATGGGGTACATTAAGTCGCGTGTTTATCGATGTCGGCCTACCACATTGGTCATGTAGAAGGCTTCTATCAGACGGCACGTTTCATCAATTTCAACAGATATGTTATTTAATGCTGTCCAATCTGTCAATTATCGTCTGCAGGCGGTGTTTGAGAATGAAGGGCGCCACATTGAGCAAGGATTGTGATCTAATACAAGAGACAAGGCCTCCAAGAGACAAGTTACCTCATGTGTTATATAAGCTGCCATGTATTATATTATCTACCAATGTTTTGAAGCTCTTTGTGTTGGGTTATGGGTAAATAAATTCTGTCCTCATATCTTGTCTCTTTTTTATTTGTGAACAGTAATTTTTGTTTGTTTGTCATTTGCTCACATCTTATATTATGTCGTGCAGACCAAAGTGTTATAACTTCTCGAATAACACTTTACACACAATTTTACCCCTTATGTTTAATTTATCGCTTTTCGCTCATTAAAAGAAATAGCAAAAGGAATATTCTCTGTAACCCCCCACCTTTAGAAATTTTGGGCAAAAAAAAAAAATACAAAATGATTTTACTACCACGTTTTTCAACGCAAAAGGTTGATTTAAAAATTATATTTGTTTGAGGGGATACATTTTAAAAAATCGTGTACAGTATAATAAACAATGATAACATTTGACAAGCCCATAGGATATTTGGAATAAAGTACGACAAATGTATTTTGTCACTCCCATCTATATTTCATTTGTTGGAACATGACAAATTTCCAGTTAAATAGTCGAGTGTCGCCAATTATTCAAGAAATTACACATTCCTTATAGCAAGAAATCCTATTAGTAGTACCATCATAATTTTTGGTACTTTATTAAAATTTCAAAAAATCGTGTATTGAATTCAGCTATGTTTTTCAAACATTCAATATATTTGACAAAACTCTATCAAAAATATAAATATTTTTTGCTACATATTTTAATTTGCATATACCTATTTTACATATCTCAGATTGTATTTAAAAATCGTTAACCATTTCTTCAAACTTTTGGCGAAATGGTGCTTTATTAATTAACGATTTGATATTATTAGGATTCTTTCCTGGTATACAAAAAGGAAAAATACGTGTCGATCAGTTATATTTTTCAATTAATCAAACAATTTGGCCGCTGAATTTCTGATTCTGGTACAGCGCCATCTAGGGAATGAAATTGTAACTAAAATCAATTTCGAAATTATCAATATTTGCCATAAAAAATCCCATTGCATTCTGAACACAATGGTGTTTACCGCATTGCTCTAGCGCAAATATTCGCGGAGTTATTAATTTTTAAAGTTGTGCGGGACTTTTGGATCACCCTGTATATATAAATAATTGTTAGTTGAGAATATATATTCCGAAGGGCGTTAAAGCCTTAAATCTAGGGATAATAAATTTTTATTCAAAAATCTATCCTTCAATATTATTTTTTTCCCTATCACATAGCGTGAAGGACTATAATTTTGGAATTTTAAATGAGAGCAGTAGTATGAGAAATTTATTCTCTTTTTATGTATGTCTGAATAGCTTAATTTACTTATAACAGAGGGAGCGCTAAGGCTGCATATAGAAGCATAAGTATTAAACAGTAGTTCTAAATCATATTTGAAGTTTATGTTTTATATGCTAATTTATATATAATATTATTCTCGTTTTTAAATATTGATTGTCAATTATTTAACTGATAAATTTAGACATATTTATAGTATATGTTATTATAAAATATACATTTGAGATATTATACATTATAGTTACAAACAATATTTTGAAATATTCGCAAGAAACGTGCGAAGTATTTAATGTTATTGGTTATCTGTTTTATGAAGGAGACAGAGACAATTTTGTTCCCACTTGGTTATTTTATGTGTCTTCAATACCGATATACATGCTAAAAGGTAAAACATCCTGGTTATTTTGTCCATGATTGTATATTAGAGTTAGTTTCAAAATAAATATTTTTAATTGTGCAAAAAAAAATATTTTGTATAATAACTGATTATAATTTTTGAAAATAAAACAATCCATAAATGAATATTAAATTTAAAAGGCATATATTGGATAAAAATATTTATTTTACCAATATTTCTGTTGGCTGAACGCCAACCTTTATCAAGGTATTATAAACATATTAATGTGTGTCAACAACAAACTCAACAAAGAGTTTGTTGTTCAAAAACATTAATATGTTATAATACCTTGATAAAGGTTGGCGTTCAGCCAACTGAAATATTGGTATTATAAATTATATTTTTATCCAATATATGCCTATTTAAATAATTGATTACACTTGTAAATGTATTGGTTAGTTTGAAATGCATTTAACTGTAACATACCAAATGAGTACAGATATGTAAAACAGAATTAAGCCTTCAATATGCCAGTTACCCTCTTTAGGTTTTTACACTCATGGACCAAATATAAGGAAGTTTTACCTTTCAGCATACATATTGGGATTCAAACAATAACTCTGAAAGATACACCCATGGACAAAACTTAAGGAAGGTGTAAATTTCAGAATGTATATCGAGATTCAGACAATAACTCTGAAAAATATTTGATACACGGTGATCTTTATTGAAGACAAGCGAGATTACTACTTTTGAACAAAATTGCCTCTGTCTCCTTAAAATAAAACAGACCTCCGGGGCAACGGTAAATACTTCTCAATTTTTTTAGTTTTACCAAGAGTGTAGTTGTTCTAATATATACTATTGAAATAATTTACAGTAAAAATAGTCATCTACCACATGACTACCATGGCTTGCATGAAATACAATACAACCATCATTAGGTTGAGGTTGAATAAACTGATAATGATTATGGAATTGTAGATAGTAGTAAGAAGACTCTACGATGTGTATCCACCCACAGATAAAAGAGAATAGATAGGTATTGAATATGTGATATAATAAAATATCTGGAAGAGTTTGTTGCTGTTAAGCAATGCCTTCTCACTTTCGATTTTCTTCATTACATTATAAGTTGTGTAGAAAAAATATATTTTTATCATATATATTTTTCTATTGTATAGCGTTGATATTAATTATAATTAACATTTTCATTTATATATTAAGAATATTATGAGGATTTATTAGTTATGAATAAGTTTTCCCGAATTCTTAGTAAAAATGGGGAGAAGTATGGAAGCCGAATGGTATACCTAGAAATTCGTAGCGTTGATATTAATTATAATTAACATTTTCATTTATATATTAAGAATATTATCAGGATTTATTAGTTATGAATAAGTTTTCCCGAATTCTTAGTAAAAATGGGGAGAAGTATGGAAGCCGAATGGTATACCTAGAAATTCGTACACACTTTACACCCAATCATCAAGGCAAGAAAAAAAAATAAAACCTTGCCGTTTATTTTAACCAACAATGATAAATATACTACTTTGTCCTTCACAGGCAAAGGACCATTTTTAAGTTTTCTCTTTGATTTGAGAGTTATAAATGATCCAACATGTTAATGCTGTCTAGATGTTGAAACACCAGATCATCTTTTGTTTGCCTGTTCTCTAACTAACCAAATTGTACCTGCTTACTTTGACATAATGCCAAATCATATTTCTATATATACTCAATCTTATGAAAATTTGGCAAGTTTAGAGCAATTTGTAACACAGATTTATAAATCAATACCAATTCATCGTGTAAATAAATAAATAAATAAATATATATATATTTGAAAATAGAGCAATCCATAATTAAATCTTTAATTAAAAAGGCATATATTGGATCAAAATATAATTTATTTTACCAATATTTTAGTTGGCTGAACGCCAATATTTATCAAGGTGTTATAACATTTTAAAGTGTGTCAACAACAAACTGGCGCTGAGATTGTTGTTGACACACTTTAAAATGTTATAACACCTTGATAAAGGTTGGCGTTCAGCCAACTGAATATTCAATATATGCCTTTTTAATTAAATGTATATATATAAATATATATGTGAATAATTCTAATATTGCACAGTAGTCTGATAGACTTCGTGCTTCTGTAATAATAAAATTAAAAAAACAACAGTAGAACGTGGCGTTGTCGAAATTGAGTTAGCACTTATTGAGGGTTCTCAATATAGATTGCTGTCTCTCTTTACCTTGAGAGACGAGCTTTAGCTAGTGTTTAGTCCAGCTACTTGACCAGCACCGCAACTCCAAGGAAGAGGCTCTAAAGACAACTATCAACCGTCTTAAACTTATCCAGAACTCATTTTTATTGATTTAAAAACTCAATTCATACATTAAAATAAATTTACGTACTAATTCATACATTAAAAGTAATTTAGATACTTTTTTCTCTTAGTTTTTAAGTTACAAATATATTAGCATAAAGTTGACTACTCTAGTAGTTGTAGCAGCACAGTTCTGTTGTTAGTAGACTCTACGATGGGTATCTACACAACAGATTGAAGATAGTAGATATGTGAGTGGAGAAAATACTAATTAAGTAAATACGCTGATTATGCTTCTGTAATAATAAAATTAATAAAAACAACAGTAGAACGTGGCGTTGTCGAAATTAAGTTAGGACTGTTCTGTTGTAAGTAGACTCTACGATGGGTATCTACACAACAGATTAAAGAGAGTAGATAGATATGTGAGTGGAGAAAAGACTAATTAAGTAAATACGCTGATTAATCTCACTAATGCACCAGACAATTAACGATGATTAAATATCTACTGCACCCGTATTAGATTAATATGCAATTTACAAATGATGATGTCATTAAGAAGAAATTGAGAGAGCTTATTTAAATGGAATCAAATTAATTGGGATTTAATATTTTCAATTTACAATTTTTTTATGTAATTTTTTTTTTTAATAAAAACGACATGAATGTTTAATTATTTTGTATTCTATCTTATAATGTAAAACTCATACCTTACATTTTTCTAATGAGTAAATGCATATTTTGTTGCTTATAATTGCAAACTTTAGAGAATTACAGTTTTCTACGGATTATTTATATACACTCATAAAAAAAATTCGAGGAAGTGGTAATAATTTTTGTCGCCAATTGTCTAATTTTTTTTCAAAGGTGACAGAGGCAATTTGTTCACACTTGGTTATCTAGTGTGTATTCATTAAAGGTAACTGTGTGTCAAATATCTTTCAGAGGTATTGTCTGACACTACTAATAACATAAGGCTTTCAATGCCCGGTAAGTGGAACATTGTGGGTTCGATTCCCATTCCCGGAACCCTTTTAATTTTCTGTTCATCATTTCATAATTCACCCTTTCATAGCTCATCCAAAAAGGTTAGAAATAGTCAATATTTCACCTTGAAATAAATTTTGATTTTTCATTGAAAAGAAACTCATGCGGTGTAACTTCAATTGTGGTTTTATAAGGCTTTCAATATTTATAAAATTTCTACTATAAAATATGAGTTTTTTCAATTCTAAATATGATTATAATTTTAAATGATTTCTAGTTTCGAATGTGTTTTTCCTATATTTCTTTTTTTAAAGCCAAAAAGTGGCACTTCTCTTTTTACAAAATAATATCAAAACAATGCATTTAGTTAATCACACCAGAAAAACATCAACGATTGATATGATATTTGAGCCATAACACCAAATTCCAACAACACGTATACCATGATATCGGGCTATGAGGCTCATCAGTACAGGGGTGTTTAGTTTTCATAACATCCTGAGAGATATTTCACGAGATCGGTCGAATTATATAAAAAAAAGGTGTTCAGGCTGTGAAGTAGTAGGATCTGATTTCCAGGCTATAATATAACATATTTATAAAACTTTAATTAAAAAGGCATATATTGGATCAAAATATCATTTATTTTACCAATACTTCAGTTGGCTGAACGCCAACCTTTATTAACACCTTGACGTGGCTGTTGGCTGGCGTGAACCACCTCAAGACCAAGATGGTACTTGTAGATGGTAGCCTTTGCCCCACTTTTGATATTTATTGCCTTGGGATAGAGGCCGTCGCCGAAGAGCCATGCCTGCAGATCCAGGGGCACTTCACAGGAGGCGAACACCTCTAGGAGCAGGGGTCGCACGGCTCGGCAACTCCAATATCTGTGGGTCAGCGACCCGTCACTGGACCCACAGGCGGCACAGGTGGCACGAATCGAGGCAGGCTGGTCAGGATGGGGTAGGGCGTTGAGGGCCAGCCGTAGGGTGACATCTGCGTCGTGACCCGAGAAGCAGTTCCGACGCAGGTCGGCCCAGTGGTTGGAACGGGGCACATCCACGGTGGGGGTCCACCAGGCAGCCAGCTCTGTAGCAGGATGAGCCTGTAGCCATGTCGAATTCAGAGAGAAAACGTCGAAACTAGACGCCATATATCGTCTGTACTAGTATAAAATCGTTTTCCTTTATTCGAGAAGTATGAACGAGTCTTTAATCTATTCTCCAAGACGACACGAAAGACAAATCTCAACTCTATCTTTAAAACAAACTTTGACAGGAAAGATGATCCTTACATATATAGATCAATACTCTTCCTGTAAATTTTCCGACTATACAATAGCCAATCAGATAGATGAAACAAATCTACATAGTTATTTCTATAGATAAATATCATCCCTGCAATTTTTTTCCATCTATATATATGTTATATAAAAATATTATTTTATATATAATTGTATTTTATAGATTCAAATACTCTGTTAAATCGCCGCCAAAGGTCGCGCTTTCTGTTTATATAACCATTTGTTGTTGTTTCCCGAAGGCCGGCTCAAACCGTTTGTAAATTATGTAAATAAGTTTTTTTTTATTCTTACGCCTTAAGCCAGGCAGTACTTTATCAAATTCTGTTTTCTATATATTCCTTTAGTTCAATTTTCAAAACTATTTTTATTAATATTATTCTGTTACCACGACTCGATACCAATAACAATGTACTCAATAGAACCAGCAAATATCATAACAATATTCATGTTTTCAAGCAAATGACCAATAATTAATCTACATGCAATAAATCTCTCAACAGCAGAAATCATTTTTTATAAAATATATTGTTGCATCAGGTTGCGGCTTGACAGACAATTCAACCCTAATTCTCTCCTGTACCGGGTCTTGTATCTTACCAGAGCGTGTTTCAACCATCCTACAAATTTATATAAGTGGAGATAACTCTACTTTAAGTAGCCTCCAGCCTCATAATTCATTCTTTCATACCTCATCCAAAAAGGTTAGAAATAGTCGATATTTCACTTTGAAATAAAAATTAAAAATATTTCGTTGAAAAGAAACTCATGCGGTGTAACTTCAAGTGTCGTTTTACAATTTATTTATTTCTCACATCAAAGAGAGCTGTGAAGTCACACAGTGTACCAAAATACAAATGGTAATTTTATAATACATAAATCTGTTTATAATACATATATTCTGTTTATTAAAATAAAAGAATATAAAATATAAATTTGAAATATATGAAAAATAATATTACAAATTAAAATAAATTAGGTGCATTAGCCATGATGCAACAGTATATATGGTCAATAAAATAAATCTACAGATCAAGGTATTTCGACCAAAGAGCGACTTTCAGCTAGGAAATATCATCACATATTCAATCATCTATCTTTAGGGAATCCCTTTGTTGTCTATAAGAAAGGATGAGTGGACAAAAGAACAATGGCCATCATATTAAATGGCCGGCAATAGAAGGTTGGTATTCACTTTACATTACTGGATGAATATATTTCATAATATTACAACATGAACCTTGTTGGTTTGGTGGTTTGCTTTTCTTGATTTATCAATAAAATGTGTTGGTTAATTATAATTGCACATAGATGGAAAATTTACCGGGAGGATATTGATCCATAGAAGCATAGGACGCCTCTCCCGTCAAAATAAACATCAAAACCTGACGCCATCTATTTGGACGTTTTGACGTTTATTTTGACGGGAGAAGCGCCCTGTGCTTCTATGGATCAATTTTCTACCGGCAAATTTTCCATCTATATTCTAGCCATAGATTTGGCCCAGCCACCTTGCCAGAAAAACACCTCTTTGGTAGATTGTGAAGATTCCATTAGATCTCGAGTGGATCTAATGGAATAAAGTCCGCTCTAGACTGACGAGGGCCATTAGCCCGAAACCATGATATCTGAGTGGACGCTTCTCAGTTTGCTAAAGTTGGTGTTGTGGCTTTGTCACCGACCTGAGGCCGCTAGTTGCGGCGACGGTCAATAGATGGCGTCAGGTTTTAACGTGTATTTTGACGGGAGAGGCGCCCTTGGTTCTATGGATATAATTGCATAAGTTAAACAACGTTAAATTGAATTTTGTTCCAATAGATGGAGCTCTGATATCTAAAATATCCATGTAGGAGATTAAGACATTCATTTTTTGTTTTTATTCATCAAATTTTGAAATTTTGTAATTGCAGTCTAAAATAATTGCTGGGTGTCTTGAGTGATCCATGTTATCTTTTTTGCTAGTATGTTTTGAACTAGAGCAATAGGGGGTCAAAAGGTTAGGAATTTATCATAATTATAGAATAAAAATCACACATAGTTTAGTTAGAACAACACATATGGAAGCATACATAGTGAGAAAGAGGCTGGCTTAGTGTAGTCAAAACTTCAATGAAGTCGCGAGAAGTTGATATAAGCCTAGACTAGTCTAAAACATTCTATCGAGTAAATTTGCTTCATTTAAAATTCATTTTACATTAAAATATAAAATTTAAAATTGAAAACAAATAATAAAATAGTTTAATTATGAATTTGAACACACAAACAATTTAGATAAAAGATTGCACAGAATATTAATGTTTGTAATTTTTAAAATGAATTTATATTCCAATTTTTTTTTTTTTAAGTAAGTAATTTAATGAAGAAAGCGAATAATCCTTATAACATATAAATCATTATATATGTTATATAAATACATTATTTTATTTAAAATTATTCCATATATTCAAATATACTGTAGATTCAACCGCCAGTGGTCGCGACCTACCCTTATATATCCTATTGTTGTTGTTTCCCGATGGCTGGCTCAAACCGTTTGTACATTATGTAAATACGTTTTTTTTATTATTCTTACGCCTTAAGCCAGGCATTACTTTTATCAATAATGTATTTTCTATATTCCATAAGCTTAACTAAAGCTATTTCTAATCTTCACTATTTTTATTATACTTTCAAGTTTTTAACCACGACTGCATTATCATAGAATAATCCTCTAGATAATCAAAAATCAGCAGAAAATCCTTTTATTTATAATTTATATATTTTTTTTTCTGAGAATAGAGTAATCCATAAACAAATCGTGGATGATTATGTTTTTTACTTAAAATTATAAGCACGCGTACACCACGACGTTAAACGACCGTCGACATTGGAATATGAAACTTTCTTAAGCTTTATCCATGTGAGTGCATATATAATTCCACTTTTTTACTATAATATATATGATTAATAGTAAAAAAATGAAATTTTACTGGCATCAGGTTGATAAATTAAGATAAAGGCATCTTCTGATTGTTCAACTAAAAATTGCCTGCCTTTCTTTCAATATATATATGTTTCTATGACTCTTTCTCTTTTATATAAAAAATTAAACAAGCTGAGGTTTTATTTGATTTCAAAATTTTGAAAAACACCTTCAAACTATTTAATTTATTGAAGTTATTCATAGACATAGCTCAAAAAAACGTAGTAACTATATAAAAATTTCTGTGTGTGAATATTTTAAAAACTAAATATTATCTTCAGATAATATTTTAAATATCAAAAGAGAAAAGGCTTTAGGGTTATATATATAGAATGGAAGAAAATAAAAGAAACACACAAAGATCTTCAGTTTTTTTATTTTTTAAAAAATCTCAGCTATTAAGTTTGTCGTCTTTGATAAAAGGGATTTTCTGCCTTCGGCTTAGTCTCGTAATGTGTGGCAGATAAATTGCGATGGCTGCGTTATATTCTTCTGCTTTTTTTTACAAATGGACCCTATACCACAAATCCTCTTATTTTTAGAACACAAAAATCGAGTATTTATATTTAAATCTATCAGATTCCTTTATAATTAACATATATTTCTTAATAAATATAACTTTAATGTCTTAGAGAATGTTAGTATAAATAAGCATGATGATCGAAATGATTGCCAGGTTTACTTTTGTTAAGACCTTGCTTGGCATCAAACTCTTTCCAACCAGGTTGAATCATTTAGGATTCCATAATGTAAAAACATTTCAAAACTTGAAAAATTTTGTCGACATATTTCTCAAGAATATTTAAAAATGTATTTAAAACTATTTATATTTATACTATTTAAAATGTTTATATATATATATAACAATAGAAAAAATAATAAAAAGGTAGGGGTAGATATTAAAAATAAAGAAGGCATATCCTGACCAAAAGCAAATGCGTTTTTAGATGTCAGAGCGCCATCTGGTGGAACATAAATCAACTAAGCCTTGATTTAACCTTGGTTGGACAAATATCAGGGAACAGGTTATATCAATGTTTAGTTAATTTCTGTTCCACTAGATGGCGCTCTGCCATCTGAAAAGCACTTGTGCATTTGGTCAGGATATGCCTTTTTTATTTTTAATATACCCTTATAGAGAGAGAGAAAGCATAACCATTAAAGTGTTTTCAAATTTAGTGCAAATACTTTACAAATTGAAGAATATTTGAATTGAAGAATTTTGCCTATATATTCTTATAAACCTCTTTATTTTTTAACAATTTGATTAAATATTATTAGATTTCTGCATTTTAATCTTATTATATTTTATTATCAATTCTATTTTTTTAAATTTAGCTTAAATTTGACGCGTAACTTCCAAAACTTCTACACAACATTGCTATAGCCTTAATTCTCCACTAGAAATAAAGCTATCAAGTACGGATGTTTTTTAATAAATATATCAATCTTGTACTTTTCTTACTGCGATGAAAAATAGTTAGATGGTTTGGGTAATGATTGACAATGCCTTCCACGAAGCGTTCATCAATTTAAACTATTATACTGCTTTCAGAGTCTAATACTGTAATGGACGATTATGTATGCAACATTAGAGGATGGAATCGTAATTATGGTATTTGAGAAATCTTTCGACATATGCATTTAGAACAGGAGAATTACATTAAAATATTTGCATAGAACAATATTCTTCTGCAAACAATATTTACCTTACAGTAAGGACATTAGAGGTATGTTTTAAAAGAACTGTATTAATAAGTTTAAATTATATATTTACACTCTCATATGGACAAAACTATAAAAGTGTAAAGTGGTTGCCTTCGTCTGTTTTTTTATTTATTTTCTGAAGGGGGCAATTTTGTTCATACATGGTTATCTCCTGTGTCTTTAATAAGGTCACTGTGTATCAAACATTTTTCCGAGGAATTGTCTGAATTCCCATATACATGCTGGAAGGTACAACTTCCTTAAGTTTTGTCCATGAGTATATCTTTCAGAGTTATTGTCTGTATCCCGATATACCTGCCAAAAGGAGTAACTTTCTTAAGTTTTTGTCTAGGAGTGTATCAATTTCCCAATGCAACTGATAGATAGACTTGTTGAAAGAACAGGTAAATGTGAGAATTCCAAGGCTAAGATTACGATCCCCAACTGTCCAAGTAATTCCATAGGTCCCTTGACATTTATGACCCCATAATTTACCTCTGTTTCCTAATTGGGGAATATCCAACTTCCAATTAACAGGTCAACCAATCACGTCCTAGATTATTTACACCATTAAAATTGTTTTCATAACTCTATAATTCATTCCTTTACTTCATAAACTATTTTTACCCAAACAATTCCAGTCTATTTTATTGACTTGGTCTAAAATATTTGCAATCAATTAGCGTTAGAGATACAAATATATTTAGAGAATTTGAAATTGTTATATTCAATACTTAATTAGAACAAGTCTTTTAATTAACCATTAAAATATATAACCAGAATTGTTAGATACCAATACTTATATGTAATTCTACTGCCCTAAAAGCTTATTCCCATAATTTTCTTGAATACCATTTCTAAGATACCACTCTTCAGTGTGGAATATATGAGTAGAATCGTCGAATATAGTATTTGAGCTTATGAGAAGTGATCTGATGGTTTAAATTGGCAAAACCGCTGAGAGATTTCGAAAATGAAGTGAGCCAAGCCCTTTTAATTTTTTTCTTGGCTGGTAAGAAGAGTAGAACAAGTTTGTTTTAGGTGTATAAGGAATATTAGTGCTTTATATATATTTACCATGTGTATATAATCTTTCTCCAGTTCTACCCCTTTGTATATTTCCCACTTTCATAGGTTTACCCGTCTTGTAACCCCAAAGAGAATCCTCTGTAAGACCTGTGTGTCATAATAAAGGTTTTTTTGTGTGTGTTGTGTGAATATTAGTGCTTTAACTTCCTTAATTTTTACAACCTCCTTAAGTTTTGTCTATGAGTGTATATATTGTAGAACGATATTTGAAAATTATCCCGTATGTGCTTCTTTTGAACGAACAATCTAAATTTGTTTTAAGGATGAATAACGATTATTTCTAACCTTAGGGATGAGGTATGAAAGTACGAATTGTGAAAAGTAATGATAAACGGAAAAATAAAGGTGTCCAGGGATGGGAAGTGTATATATTAAACATAAAACTACTATAAGCATGAAATAACCAATTATATCGAATTTTTCGATCTATCAATTGCTTGTTAAAGATAATATTTATTTATATATAAAATATTTATCTATATTATACATAAATATTTACTTTGATATAAAGATTCATATATTAAAGAGTTTTACTTATTTTAAAAGAAATAGAAAATGAATATAAAGAAAATGCATCAACATACAAGCAACAATTCAGTTCAGGTAGATATTCAGTGTTGGAATTGAAATTAGCGAGTTGAAATAGCTTTCGTTTCAAACAAAAAAAAAAAAAGAATTTCAACTAATGATTCAACTCTGAAGGAATCCATTAGAAACTGGAGCATATATCACTGAAATGTCATCTAACTCTACAGACAATACGTAAGTTTAAGTGTTCCTGCATGCTTGGAATTCGTAGGGGTTGCTGATGGATGAAAGAGCATTGTCATTTAGCCTTTTTCCAATTTACTCCAGGAGCTGAAGTGAGGTCATATTTCATCTCTACTGGCAGCTATTCTTTACCAACCACGTCGCCCATATACTGAATGTATTCTCCTAGTTCAAAATATAGATTGAAGATCATTATATTATCTTGCTTTTTCAAAATCAAATATTTAAATGAATTGGAGTTTCATTAATAATGTAGGTAATCAGTTTGTATTTCTAAATTGATTAAAATGAAAAATAGGAGAAAATGATATACATTCTTCAATACCATTCTTTCAATGGTTTGAATAGGCGAACTATTCAATAATTTCCTTCTGAACCTGTTTGTGATACAATAATATTAATAAAACTTTGATATCTGAATAGAATTGGTATTGAATACTCTATTTATATATTGATTTTAGAGTTTTATCGGGTCTGAGTGTTTCGAAAAGCTTATTGGCCATGGAAGAGTTCGGCAAGATTGAAGATAATCCTTAGTAACGCATGCCGTTTGTGGTCGGGCATTATCTTGTTGAGAAGTTAGCCCGGGGTGATGTGAGAGGAACATAACAGGCCTTAGAATGTCATGCATGTACCGTTGTGCTGTCAGGGTGCCAGAAAAGCTTATTGGTTTACACACACAAAGGTAACTTAATATAAAAGATTTATCTTTCAGTCAAAAGTTTATTTTTTCATGAGAAAGATGATATTATCAGCTACAAACATCACACGCGTATTTATTATACTTGTATATAAATTATCGTGAGGATAGAGGCTGCCTTGCTGGCATTCATAGTTGTTCAAATTAAAGATACTTCGGCCAGTATATGTCTTTTTATTACCTCGAAGTTGCGACAAAAATATTTTTTCCTTTTCAAAAGCAAAAAAAAAAAAAAAAAATTTAAACTTTTTTAACGCCTTCCCAAATTTTTTCATTTTTGTTTGCATATATATCTGGATTAAGACAATAACTCTGAAAGATACACTCATGGACAAAACTTAAAGAAGTTGTACCTTTCATCATGTTTATCGGGATAAACAATAATTCTGAAAGAAACACTCATGGACTAAACTTAAGGAAGTTGTACCTTTTAGCATGTATATCGGGATACAGAAAATCCCTCTGAAAGATACACTCATGAACAAAACTTGAGGAAGTTGTACATTTTAGCAAATGTCTTTATTTTTGTTTGCTCCTGACAAGGATAAAAGATTTTTGTCGAAACGTCAAGGTAATAAAAATTTATACTGGGCGAAATATCTTCAATTTGTATAAATATTGTAGCAAATTATTCATTATATTTCATATAAAGGTTATTAATTTTTTGATATCCCCCCCATATTATTTTTATTTTGTTACTCTGAAAAATTACCTCATTGCTTATCTTGTATCTTATAATTGGTGATTTTGTGCTTGTATTAAATAGATTGCCGTTTCATCCTGAAGTTTGTTTTTACTGATTTTCTACGTTACATTTATGGATATGCTGGGTATATTGAGAAAAACAAACTGAGGATTGCCGAGAAGACCTAAAGGCCTTGGGTACTGTGATCTACCTTTTCCGAGACTGACTCCAAGATTCCACCGCCGTTTCAAATTAATGGCTTCCCTACAAGAAGATGATGTCCCTATTGAAGATACGACGCCGTGCCGCTCTTCAGGCCACAAGAGAAAGGACACGAAGCTACTAGGGACGAAGTTAGAAGCCTACGAGGAAATTCTTAGAAGTACCTCAGATCCATTTCACAATATCTAAAATATTTTCAAGCTGTGGGTCACAGCTCCCACATGGAAGAAGCCATATAGCAAAGTATTTGATATATTTTATAAACAGATTTTAATATTTTATATTTATATTTTTTTTTCTATTTTGCTACTATTGAAACTTCCCTCATTGCTTATCTTGTATTTTTTAATTGTTGATTTTGTTCTTGCATTAAATATATTTTCGGCATCATCAAATTTTCTACGTTATGATATGTTCCAAACCTTTCGGGAAATTCGACCGATTTCATACCTTTGTACTGATGTACTGATTAGAGCTGAAGCCCCTAACCATGGTATACACAGGTTGGCTTTCATTCTTAATTTCCCAATGTTAGTGTTGTGGCTAATCTTGTATCACCATAATTACGTTTTATAATGAGATAATATATCAAATAGATTGTTATAATGCATTTCTAATAAGAAAAGTGTCATTGTTGATACATGAATACCATCCTTCAGTAAATATATGTATTATAGCTCTTAAAAAACACTCAATTAAATTGTACCTTTTAGCATGTATATCGGGATTTCGACAATAACTCTGAAAGATACACTCACGGACAAAACTTAAGGAAGTTGTACATTTTAGCATGTATATCGGGATTCAGACAATAACTCTGAAAGATACACTCATGGACAAAATTCAAGGAAGTTGTACCTTTTAGAATGTATATCGGGATTCAGACAATAACTCTGAAAGATACACTCATGGACAAAACTTAAGGAAGTTGAACCTTTTAACATGTATATCGGGATTCAGACAATAACTCTGAAGGATATACTCATAGACAAAACTTAAGGAAGTTGTACCTTTTGCATGTATTCGGGATTGAGATAATAAATCTGAAAAATATACTCGTGGACAAAACTCGTTGGAGTTGTAACTTTTAGCATGTATATCGGAATTGAGACAATAACTCTGAAAGATACACTAATGGACAAAACTCAAATAAAATGTACCTTTTAACATGTATATCGGGATTGAAACTATAATTTTGAAAAATAAACTCATCGACAAAACTTAAGAAATCTGTACCTATTAGCATGTATATCGGTATTCAGACAATAACTCTGAAATATATTTGATAAACAGTAACCTTTATTGAAGACACATGAGATAACCAGGTATGAACAAAATTACCCATTTCTGATTAAAAAAAAAGATCGCCAATGTCTAATATTCAAAGTTTTGTCCATCAGTGTGTACATGGAGCCGCGGGAAAATGATATTTTTGTATAAAATTATTCACCTATCCCTTTCATTTTATATTCGAACACCCAATGCGCATTATGTGTTTATCCCCCCCTTTTAAAAACTTCCCTATTAGTTATAGGAAAAACCCTGTTTTTCTCTTTAAAGAAGAAAGTTGTAAATTCTTAATTATAATTAATATATTGTGCTGTGTGCTGATACATTGCATTTGGGACATTGCATTTGGGAACTATTATAATTCATCAATAATAATATAATTATCCCTAGTACACGTGGTACAGGCCATGATAATCATGGTGGGTAGTTAGCGAATGCTTTTACTATAAGTACACCACATGTCTACACATGTGAAAAGCAGTTCGACTTTTACACTTACAAATTTGCCAGAGCCCTGTTTGTGTATTTGTATACGCTGGTGGGATTGGACTTTTGCAAGAATCGAAGGCCATTGGAGCCTTTTTTAACTAGAAAAAAGTGTCCAATGCGGGATTCGATCCCGGGTAGTAGCAGTCGGACCAATGGTTTAGACAATCCTTCTACCGACCCCTCTTCATCAATCATAAAGAAAGAAAATATTTCGAAAAATCTATTTGAGAGAAAATATAAAAAAAGGAAATGAATGGTTAAAAAAGAAGGGGAACAATTATAAAATATTTAGAGTTCAATATTAGACCGTGATAGGAAATGATGGAATGAAAGCTGGAAGACATATTAACCTTGTACTGCTCTATATTTTCTTTCTTTGGTCTGGGAGAAATTCTTTCTAGAAGTCCCATCGCTCAGTTCCCAGTCTCAGACTACTCTTTATTTATTAACCCTCATAGAATATTACTGAAATGTTGGGGACTTTTTTGAACAAAGTTTTTTGTTATGTTAGTTATTACCTTTGTAAATTTTGAATATATTGAAATTGATTTTGTATATATAAACCAACTTTACCTGACTAATACAAAACAAGCTGCTTGCAATAAAGACCAATACATCAAGTTTAATAGATTTGCAGGAAGTATATTTTGAGGCGAAAGTGTTGACTGTACATATTTCAAGCTACTACTTATAATTACTATATGTAAAATTTGACATCGAACGTTTAATTTTAATTATTTCCAATGTTCAATTGTATTAATTGTATATAATTTAAAATATACACGCAATTATCCAAATTGTGGATATGGCGTGTCTCTCCCAATTGTTAAATTAAAAAAAATTGTATATATAAAACTATATAAATGAGAATGATAATCTTTCTTGTAAAATTATTCATTTCACAATTAAACAAGTAATTTGTTTGAAGAGTGATTTAAACCGTTGTTTTTCGATCGCTACCATCCTGAATCGAATCCCGCATTGGGCATTTTTTTATTATTAAATAATGCTCCAATGTTTTCAGATTCTTGCAAAAGTCTAACACCACTAGCGAGTGAAAATACCTAAACGGGGCTCTTTCACATTTGTAAGTAAAAAAGTCGAACTGCTCTCTACATGTGTAGACATATGGTGCACTTAGAGTAAAAGCAGTCGTCAACTTCTACCCACCATGATTACCATAGCCTGTACCACGTGTATATATACTAGGGTAAAACAAATAAAAAAAAACATTAGACAGATCTATAAAAATAATAATGTTTTTTTGTATATGTTTTAATTTTTATAAGTTAGGATAACAATTAGAAAAAGTACAAATACAATATTTTACTGTGACAACAAACAATACTCCTAACCCCAAACAGGTGTTTGTTTATAAAGAAGTACCAAATCTTTTCAGTGAACTAGCTCTAAAAGAATATATAAATATGGAAAAACATTTGTAGAATTATTATCATATATTTAATAATAAAAAGTAATATAAATCATTTTGAAAATATTTTTTTAAAATAGATTTGAAAATATACACTCATGGTCACAAAACTTGAGAAAGTTATACCTTTTAACGTATATCAGGTGATGCATTTTTTCTTAAATAAAAGGTATTATAGGAGCTTTATCTTTGCTTTCTTCCTGTGGTGAATCTGTATAAGACCGGTTGTCTTAATAAAGCTGTATATTTGTGTAAATAAAAGGTATTTTGAGTTAAAGCGCGCACCCCATTTGATATAAATATATAAAATGTTGTGGGATGGTTGCGTGCGTGTTGGTGTGGCTTGTGGAAAGGCTGCTGATAAAATTATAATTATTTTATAAAATAAATTTATTTATTTAAAGCCAGTATTATAAAGATAAAAAGAGTAACGGCCGAAGTAACGGCCATTGGAAGCAAGCCTTTTTGTTTACGACGCGAGTGGCCAGAGTGTCCCGGATGCTCGCGCATGCGTAGTCAGGTTGCCGCTCGCGGTTGCCGAGGTCGCCACACTACTGCCCGTATGTGTAGTGAAGCTTTGTCCCAGTTCGCGCTCGCTGAAGAAAAGTGTGGTCGCCACAAGGTTATACCCCTGAATATATGAAAATTAAACTTACAAAACATATATCTCGAGGGATTTCTCCTTCTATAAATAACGACATATTGAACTAACTCTTATAAGAATTTTGTGCAATACACTCATGGACGAACCTTAATCAAGTTTTTCGTTTATATCGGGATTCAGACAATAACTTTGAGAGATACACTCATGGACAGAACATAAGGAAGTTGTACATTTTATTATGTATATTGGGATTCAGACAATAACTCTGAAAAAAAAAAACACTCATGGACAAAACTTAATGAAGTTGTACTTTTTGGCATGTATATCGGGATTCAGACAATAACTCTGAAAGATACACTCATGGACATAACTTAAGGAAGTTGTACCTTCTAGCATGTACGAGCGGATTAAGATAATAACTCTGAAAGGTACAGTCATCGACAAAACTTAATGAAGTTGTACTTTTTGGCATGTATATAAGGATTCAGACAATAACTCTGAAAGATACATTCATGGACAAAACTTAAGGTAGTTGTACCTTTTAGCATCTATATCGGGATTCAGACAATAACTCTGAAAGATACACTCATGGACAAAATTTAAGGAAGTTGTACCTTTTAGTATGTATATCGGGATTCAGATAATAACTCTGAAAGATACACTCATGGACAAAACTTAAGGTAGTTGTACCTTTTAGCATCTATATCGGGATTCAGACAATAACTCTGAAAGATACATTCATGGACAAAACTTAAGGAAGTTGTACCTTCTAGCATGTACGAGCGGATTCAGACAATAACTCTGAAAGGTACAGTCATCGACAAAACTTAATGAAGTTGTACTTTTTGGCATGTATATAGGGATTCAGACAATAACTCTGAAAGATACATTCATTGACAAAACTTAAGGAAGTTGTACCTTTTAGTATGTATATCGGGATTCAGACAATAACTCTGAAAGATACACTCATGGACAAAATTTAAGGAAGTTGTACCTTTTAGTATGTATATCGGGATTCAGACAATAACTCTGAAAGATACACTCATGGACAAAATTTAAGGAAGTTGTACCTTTTAGTATGTATATAGGGATTCAGACTAAAACTCTGAAAGATAAATTCATTGACAAAACTTAAGGAAGTTGTACCTTTTAGTATGTATATCGGGATTCAGACAATAACTCTGAAAGATACACTCATGGACAAAATTTAAGGAAGTTGTACCTTTTAGTATGTATATCGGGATTCAGATAATAACTCTGAAAGATATTTGCTACAGAGAGTGACCTTTATTGAAGACACACTAAAATATCAAGTGTGTACAAAATTGTCTCACTCTCCTCAAATAAATAAAATAATATACAGACTACTGGCGACATTAAAGACTATCAACTTTCTCAAGTTTTGGCCATGAGTGTATACCGGTTCCAAAATCAATTTATTAGGTACCGATCAACAAGAACAACCTAGTTTATGATAATTGAAACGATGAATAATTTGTTATTTATTCACATATTAAACAAAAGGTTTACGCGGTATTCAATCCCGGTTTATGACTGTCGGGAATCGAGGGTGTTACACACTCGTCTAACAACTTTTATATATGTATATATCGTATATTTTAAACTGTGATGACACTCTTAGTATATGTCACATATCTTCCAATTTGTTAGATCCGATACCTTAAAAGATCCTACCCTTCTTTTAAAATGTACACCGTTTCTATTTACTACCACCCCCATATTTTTTATATATGCTATATCTTTATTAATAATACTTGTAAACCCCTATTTGTATGTAAAACTAAAATTGTTGACGTCAAAATAAAGATCCAAAGAGTATTCTGTCAGCTGGTGGCAGGGACAAAGGGGAGGAAAAGCCAACGCCCAGCCCATGTGGGACCCCTAGGGACTCTTTATAGACGACCCCTGAAAACAGAACAGGTTTTGGCAGGGAGGAAGCTGCAGACGGTCTGGCCATCGGCAGACGGCTTCTGTCTAACACACACTCTCTCTTCCTCCATGTCTCGGGAATAAGCATCCAAGTTTGTGTCATGGCCTCTACCCCTATCCTGTGGGCTATCCCCGATCACTTTCAGTGCTAACATCTAGCCCTGTCTCTGCTTCTTGTTGTCCGCGTGTGGGAAAAACATCATCACTCGCCTCACTTACACGACTGCCAGCTTATACATACGTTGGCAGGATCACATTTGCAACAATATTAAATATATATGAGTGTATACACGTATAAGATAGATAGAATTTCCAAATGTGAACACAGAGATAGTATGTAAAGGTATAGAGATTATAGTTCTTTTATTCTCGTATAATATTTTTTTATTGTTTATTCTCTATCTGCTCCAATGTAATTTCGAACTAATTTATAATTTAGATTAATTCTTGTTCATTAACAACATTATTTATTTAAGTTAATCTTTCCTCGTTCGTCCTCCCTTGTATATAATTCAGGTATGTGGTGAAGTTATATTAAAACCTCTGTATTTATAATTCTTAAAAAAACTTTTATCAGGTATTTATTATTATTAACACATTCTAATTTTTCAAAGAGACTTTGGATAATGTCGTGTTTTATCAGGTGATTATCCGAATCCGAGGTATAGTGTATTGTGTATTGTACAAGGAGACATATTGTTTACACCTTGTATTTAAGGAAACAGAGGCAATTTTTTACACTTGGTTATCTCGTGTGTCTTCAATTAAAATCACTATGTATCAAATATCATTCAGATTTATTGTCTGAATCCTAATATACATGCTAAATGATACAACTTCCTCAAGTGTTGTCCATGAATGTGTCTTTCAGAGTTGTCTGAATCCCGATATACATGTTAAAAGGTACAACTTCCTTAAGGTTTGTCAATGAGTGTCTCTTTCAGAGTTATTGTCTGAATACCGATATACATGCTAAAATGTACAACTTCCTTAAGTTTTATCCATGAGTGTAACTTTCAGAGTTATTGTCTGAATACCGATATACATGCTAAAAGGTACAACTGCCTTATGTTTTGTCCATTAGTGTATATTTCAGAGTTATTGTCTGAATACCGATATACATGTTAAAAGGTACAACTTCCTTAAGGTTTGTCAATGAGTGTCTCTTTCAGAGTTATTGTCTGAATACCGATATACATGCTAAAATGTACAACTTCCTTAAGTTTTGTCCATGAGTGTAACTTTCAGAGTTATTGTCTGAATACCGATATACATGCTAAAAGGTACAACTGCCTTATGTTTTGTCCATTAGTGTATCTTTCAGAGTTATTGTCTGAATACCGATATACATGCTAAAAGGTACAACTACCTTAAGTTTTGTCAATGAGTGTATCTTTCAGAGTTATTGTCAGAATACCGATATACATGCTAAAAGGTACAACTACCTTAAGTTTTGTCCATGAGTGTATCTTTCAGTGCTATTGTCTGAATCTCGATATACATGCTAAAAGGTACAACATACTTAAGTTTTGTCAATGAGTGTATCTTTCAGAGTGATTGTCTGAATCCCGATATACATGCTGAAAGGTACAACTTCCTTGAGTTTTGTCCATGAGTGTATCCTTTCAGAGTTAGTGTCTGAATACCGATATACATGCTAAAAGGTACAACTTTCTTAAGTTTTGTCCATCGGTGTATCTTTCAGAGTTATTGTCTGAATCCCGTAATATATACATGTTAAAACCTACAACTTCCTTAAGTTTTGTCCATAAATCTATATTATCACAAAAGGTGCTTAATGCGTAACTCAATCCCGAGTGCTTACCTTCAAATATTCCAAAATATTTTCTTCTTTTATTTAAGGTGAAATTGAAACTTCTCAAATAATTTCTAGTTTCAAAGAATTTGTCGCTCTAGGAATTTTCAGCTAAATATGAGAGTTTATAATATACTAAGTAAATCAATTAGTATCATGCCAAGCACATAATATTAACCCACTAGCTATCAAAATAATAAAATTAGTTATTAATTAATAAATAATTAGATAATTAAGATGCGAAGGATTCGAAAAGGAAAATCCTTCAAGAAGGTTACCCTGTTTATGGTAGATTAACTAGAGCGAGGGGGGTGTTTATACAAACAAAGTTTATTAGATAGGTTTTTAAAAAGGCTCCCTAATTAATTTTAAAGATGGCTGTTTTCATCCAACTTTAAAATTACTTCCGAAACTCGTCTGCAAAATAAAATTAAGTAATTAAGACGAAAAGTTGAGATACACAAGTTTAACTTCAATTAAAATTCAAATTTCGCTAGGAAATGATTGAGCTTAGTTTGGGATGTACATCTTGGTACCAACCAAATCTTGACTTCATCTTTGGAATGTTGCTAGGGTAATCTTTTGATAATTTAATAGACATTCTAAATTATATATTTACCGTTTTCTCATTTAAAAATAACCTTCTTAAACTTTGAGGAACTTTAATTAGGCTTCTTATTTGTTTGTTTATCTATTTATGAATTAATTTAGGTAAGTTACTTGATGTGTGTGTTATTTTTTATTGCTGAAAATAGAGTTTGAAATAAAATGTATCTATTACACACATATGGCAATGTTTAAAGAACTAGAAACGTTTATCTTGAAATCGTCTACATAATCATTTTGCCTGAAAATTCTGCATCAAGCCTCAAACATATCAGGTAGCCTATTTGAATACATATTTGTTTGTTGAAGTGCAGCCTACACTACGTTATTTGTATTTCGGGCTGTTACAGCGTTACTGTGTTAATAGTAACAGTCCGAAATACAATAAGTGGTTGAAATTTCTTGATTCATAGAGAAAATGTGTTGGTTAAATATTATGGAATGAACCTAAATCAACGTTTAGTTGATTTTCATTCTACTGGATGACATTCTGGTATCTATAGTTCTCATGTGAAGTGATCAGAATATTAAATTTACATATTTAACATCAACAACTGTTATATTAAATTTTCATTTATGTTCACACATATATAAATATATAAGTGCATACTAATCAGGTAGTAAGAGATATACATCTCTTTTTAATATGATGTTATAACGCGCCATCTATATATATGTTATATTAAAATATTATTCTATTTAAAATTATATTTCATAGATTAAAATACTCTGTTAAATTGACCGCCAGAGGTCATGCTTCGCTTATAAAATCTCGTTGTTGTTCTTTCCCGATGGCCGGCTCAAAACTTTTGTACATTATGTAAATAATCTTTTGTTTTCCTTATTTTACTCGCCTTAAGCCAGGCATTACTTATATCAAATTATTAGATAATAAAAGGCATATATTGGATTTAAAAATATATTCATTTTGCCAATATTTCGGCTGGCTGAACGCCAACCTTTATCGAGGCATTACATTTTTGTAAATTGATTGCAATTTTTTATAATAATTATATTATATTTTTATTTTCTTTTATTTTATTAATTATAATTATATTATAATTATATTTTTTACATTCACAAATTTCTCCCACCTACTCTGTATTTTAATTGATTTCAACTGTGATATTATAACACTATGCGGCGCTGAGTTTGTGTATACAAAAATGTAATGCCTCGATAAAGGTTGGCGTTCAGCCAGCCGAAATATTGGCAAAATGAATATATTTTTAAATCCAATATATGCCTTTTATTATCTAATGAATTAAGTATGGATTGCTCTATTTTCAAAATATCAAATTATGTTTTTTATATATTCCTTAGCTTAAATAAAGCAGCCTCTGATCAAAACCATCACTATTTTTATTCCAAGATTTTAACCACGACAGCATTTCAATACCATAAACTTCAACATGATCTAAATTCAAACAGAAATTCTCTTCTCTATTTATATTATATATATGAAATTAAAACATTTAGAGGCCCCAATGCTTTTTTATACAGAACACAAACTTCTACTCTCCTTACTACGATGAAAAAATATTGGGAGGACTTGGCTTATCAGTGTTGAACCCTCTCAGCATTTCGCTAATTTAATCTACCAGACCACTTATCTTTAGAGCTCTAATACTATATATTTAATATACAATTCATACACTATATTCACATATCAATTAGGCAGCATAACACTCTATATGAACTGTTTAGAACCTTAGTAAAAATCATAACTAGTGATGAGATAAAAAATGGCTAAAACACCAATTTTGGAAATTTCAGACAAAAGGTAAGTCTGTATACCATTGTTATGGATTTAGTCTCAGCCATTTCACCAGCTTTAACACCTATTTGGTGAATTCGAACGATTTCAAAACCCTTCTCGAAGGATGTTATGGAATTGAAGAATGATAAAACAGTGTGACTTACCCAAAGAGTGACACATCTCACGAAAGAGACTGCTTTCTTAAGTCATCATATATATATATTTTTTAATTTTTGAATGGTGGTGTAGTTAACAACCATACACACAAAGATTTATAAAAAATACCGGTCTTATACAGATTCATCACAGGAAGGAAGCATAGATAGAGCTCCTTTATTCCAGGCATGACAGAACCCAACAACAGCCTACCTAGACGCATGTCCAGTGGCCACACCGTACATATGTCGTGGTATATCACACACAGCTTTATTAAGACCACCGGTCTTATACAGATTCACCACATAAGTGAAGCATAGATAGAGCTCCTTTATTTCAGACAGCACAGAACCCAACAACAGCCTACTTCGACGCAGGTCCAGTGGCCACACTGTGCATATTTCATGTAATGTCATACACAGCTTTATTAAGACCCTCGGTCTTATACAGATTCATCACAGGAAGGAAGCATAGATGGAGTTCCTATACTCCAGGCAGCGCAGCACCCAACAACAGCCTACAGGCCCGACGCATGTCCAGTTCCTTCGTGTATACGTCATGGTTAACGTATCACTAAAAAGACGAGTGTGGTATCAGCCGCATTCTAGTCTTCGCTTTCCTCATCCAAATGGACCACGACATTCGGCGATTCTATTAAAATCCTCCAAACGGTGGTAATCATGTTTATATTTATATATACAATAACTTAACTGTAGGTTGGGCTTTGATCAATTCAAGTTATATACTTCATGAAGATTTTTGATAAAAGTTTTATTGTAATTGAATGCTTTAAACTACCCAATGTCGACTTTTTCAGAAGATAGAATGTTTTTTAGTAATGTCAGTCGCATATAGGGCAATAAAACCTTCTTAAAAGTTTAAAACGTCAACACCTTGAATTTTCGCAAGTTTATTTGATTATATTGTCCACACACATTGAAACCCAATAATCGTCAAAATTTCGTTTTGGAATATAAAATGATTCAATTCGTAGATTTTTAGTTTACATTTTATATTTATTGTTGCAAAAAAGACATATTCTAAATTCCACGTATTTATATAAGCGAACATATTTACAATCAAGAAATTTATGTAGGTCTATAGTGTGGAGTTTAAAAAAGATATAGATTCATAATTTTGCCTAATATTCGATATATTCGTGGACAAAACTTAAGGAAGTTGTAACTTTCAGTATGTATATAAGGTTTTAGAAAATAACTCTAAAAGATACACTCATGGACAAACCTTAAGGAAGTTGTGCCTTTTGGCATGTATATCGGAATCCAAACAATAACTCTGAAAGATATTTCATACACAGTGATATTTATCAGAGACACATGAGATAATGTGACCCAAATTGTCTCTGTTTATTTAAATCTATAATATATAAACATATTTCACCCTTCTTAAAATTTGTCAATGAATTCAATTCTTATTTTAATATTTTCATATTTTATAATAAAATAAAATTATTAATTTATATAATAGTTATAGCCGATCCAGGGCGTTTATGGGGAGATAGAAAACAGGATTCCAGTCAAATGCTTATTGAATGTCTATCTTCGAGGACAACAGAAATTGGGAAAACTTCGAATACAAGAATCTTTTTATATTTATAAATAGTAAGGACTTATATTTGAAATTGAGAAAAAAATTAAATATATCTATGATTTTCTCTCTTTGGTAAAAAAAACGTAATTCTTATCTATGTATATATATTTGTATTTATTTCATTGATTGGTTGTAAAATCAAACATGATTTTAATGTCTTCTTTCTTTTCTTTAAACTCTACTCAAACCTTGTAATTTTTAAATTGTCCATGTAATATCGTAACTAAATTAAGTTTTGTTTCTTGATACAAGCATCCCTTGTGTGATATCGCGTCTGATTTAATAATAATAAATTAATTAATATATTCAATTAAAATTATTCTACAATACAAGAAAAAATAATTTAGCATGCAAAATGAAACTAGAATGTCATCATATAGACATTAATATCTTCCCAAGAATAGTTGAAGAAATTGGGAAGAAAATATATCAGAAATTGATGGGCCATTGCGTTTAGAATTAATTGAAGGTTAGTTGTTATAGAAATTCGATCAATTATTTAAGAGGGAGTCAATCAATAAGGAACCTTTTAAAAATCAATAGGGATCCTAACAATTACATCAATTTGCTTTTAGTTCCAAGTTCCATTCAAATATCGATTATATGGAATTTTCTTTCTACTATTTTAGAGGATGCCATAAGTTAATAGAAATTCTTTATATGATATAGACAATCGACAATTTGTAATATTTTATTGACACTCTCTCTATTTTGACAAATATAAATGATATTTAATGATAATTATTATTATAATAATAATTCGTTATATTTATATTTAATTCTATTGTCATTTAAGCTTATGTTCATTGTTTTCTTGAAAACCATTTCTGGGATTCTACTCTTTAATGCTGCGTATATAAGCAGAATCGTCAGATATAGTATTAGAGTTCTAAATCGACGAATATTTGAATGCAAATGTAAATAATTAATTCTACTGTCCTTATGTCCATAGTTTTCTTGAAACCCATTTCTGGGATTTCACCCTTCAGTGCTGCGTAAATAAGCAGAATGATCCAATATCGTATTAGATCTCTAAAAAGCGGTCTGGTAGATTTAATTGGCCCATATTTAAATTCAAATAATTATATTTAATTCTACTGTCTTATAAGCATATGTTTATAGTTTTCTTGAAAACCATTTCTGGGATTCTACCCTTAAGTGCTGCGTATAAAAGCAGAATCGTCCAATACAGTATTAGAGATCTAAGAATCAGTCTGGTGGATTAAATTATCGATTATTCAAATGTAAATATTTATAAATAATTCTACTATCCTAAAAGCTTATGTCCATAGTTTCCTTGAAAACCATTTATGAGATTATACCCTTCAGTGCTGCGTATATGAGCAGAATATTCCAATACATTATTAGAGCACTCAGAAGCGGTCTGGTAGATTTAATTGGCGAATATTTAAATGAAAATATTTATATTAATTCTACAGTCCTATAAGATTATTTCCATAGTTTTCTTGAAACTCATTTATGAGATTCTACCCTTCAGTGTTCCGTATATAAGCAGAATCGTCCTATAGAGTATTTGAGCTCTAAGAAGCGGTCTGGTAGATTAAATTGGAGAGACCGCTTTGAATATTCACCACTCATGAGCCAAGCCCTCCCAATATATTTTTTTTCATCGCAGTAAGGACAGTAGAAGTTTGTATTGTATATGAAAATACACATTCGTTATTAAATCCTTTGATTTTATAAATAATAATATGTACAATTTGTAGATATAATATAAACAGCTGTTCTCGGGAAGGGAGGTTCCTCCATCTTGAGAGAGTCCTCCTCCAGACAAGGACAGGATCTCTCAGTTCAATGTTGAGATGATACTTATAGAGACGTGTCTTGACAGACGCCAAAATGCGTTGGATGTTATATAAATAAAATATTAATTTTCATTATATAATTATATACCAATCTGTAAATATATGATCTGTGGTGTCAGGAATGTATATATATATGTGAGCTAATATAGATTTGAGAGATACCCCACCTCAATCCTATATCTATGGTCAAACTCCCAGCTCAACCTCAGCATGGAACTTTCTGGTAAACTGGTTCTGTTTTGACTGACCCACCTCATTCCTACATCTATGGCCAGCCTTCTAGACTCGACCTCAGCATGGAACTTTCTGGTCAACTGGTTCTGTTTGGACTGACCCACCTCAATCCTACATATATGGCCAGCCTTCTAGACTCGACCTCAGCATGGAACTTTCTGGTCAACTGGTTCTGTTTGGACTGACCCACCTCAATCCTACATATATGGCCAGCCTTCTAGACTCGACCTCAGCATGGAACTTTCTGGTCAACTGGTTCTGTTTGGACTGACCCACCTCAATCCTACATATATGGCCAGCCTTCTAAACTCGACCTCAGCATGGAACTTCCTGGTCAATTGGTTCAACTCAGCAATCAAAACAGGACGCGAGTAAAAGCGCTCAACACTAGTCCATACTGGTGAGCTGGACTCCCAGGGTAGTTGGTGTTCTGTGCTCCCTGGGTTATAAATATATATCTCTATAGCTGTACAACCTCAGCATGGAACTTCCTGGTCAACTGGTTCAACTCATCAATCAAAACAGGACCCGAGAAAAAATACTCAACACTAATCCATAATAGTGAACTGGACTCTCCGGGTTGTTAGTGTTCTGTGCTCTAGGAACTTGGGTTATAAATATCTCTCTCTCTCCCTCGCAGTCCATCGGTGGCGGTGTCTTTCTCGCGGTGGGCGCCACCAATGAAGACCTTGTATAAATATTTATACATATATGTATATTTATCAATTATTTTTTAGTTATATCTATTTATTCGTATATCGATCATTATTAATCTTATTTATTCATTTTATGTATTTAACCTTATATAATCTTATATGGACGTTATAATAAATCAGTTTCAATCTCAATCTCTCTCTCTCTCATAAAATATCTTCTGTAAATAAAATATATTTTGTTTTATCATTGTGATCTGCTAAGTTATCAATTACTACGTTACAATATAAATAGATAAACATATTAATGTCTTCGATTCAATTCATAAAAAAGAGAAATACTTTCCCGAACATACTAGATCAAATCTAGTTTATCTCAAATTTATAAATATTCAATGATAGAAATGTAATGACAACTGAAAAATATAATAAACAGAAAATAAAAAATATTTTTTCAATACATCATCATCAAAATGCCTAGCACACAAATCTATTTTTTAAAAATATTTTTAAAAAACGTAAAAACTGTATTTATTAAACGTAATTACATAGGAGGGAAACTAGCGAGAGATTTTCCAAAATAATTCTTTACAAAATAAGTTTTAAGATCTTTTATTTAATCGCCTCAAGAAAGAAGAGCTTTAGAAATAAAAAAAAAGCTTTTATCCAAGGTCCCCAGAGTGTGAAAACAATCTGAAAATTCTAAAAAAGAGGTTTGGATGTATTTAAATTGAGGCTAGAGAACCTTTCTTTTCTCCATATCCAAAACTTCCAATCTTCCAATTAGGTTTCAATTATTTTCTGGTTAGTGATATACCCCCTTATTGCTACCATAGAGGATTGGATAAATTCTTCAATGATTAAAAAAAAAAAGAGATATCTTTAAAAGAAAGTTTAAAATAAATTTTTACTCACTTTCTCTCTTTACTCTACAGACATTAGTAAACCTTTTTTAATCATAAATTTGTTTATTTATTTATTTATTCCAACACACAAAAACCGATATTTCGGCTAGGAATAATTGCGTCAATTTACATTTTATTAAACAGAAACAGTTATAATTATTTTGAAAATAGAGCAATCCATAAATAAATCTTCGAAAAAAAAGGCATATATGGGGTCAAAATATTACACACATTAAAATGTTATGATACCTTGATAAACCTTGGCGTTCAGCCAACTGAAATATTGGTAAAATAAATGATATTTTGATCCAATATATGCCTTTCATTTAAAGTTATAATTATATTATACTAGAATAATAATTGAAAATAAAAAAGAGAAACAATAATATATATTAGGAAACTGAGTGTTTATAATATACAATTATTTTTATCTCAATAGTTTTCATAGTATGTGTGTCCTTTATCTTCTTATTTTTTCTTATCTCCACACTAAGTGAGGTAGAATGCGTCTGCCTTTGTCATTAAGACTATGAGCACTACTCAGTGGCAGGCCGACTTAGCTCCAAAATAAATGGCCGCCTCTGACACGAGGAACAGACGCCATGTACAGCAGTTCCAAACATGGAGTACAAACGCTTCTCATCCTGTATCCCTGGATCCCTTACAGGGTACTATCAGCATGGCCAGCTGAGCCCGGGGTTTTTAGTGAGCTTGTTACTGCTCCCTCTCCTCCTTTTTCATCCGGGCTTGGGACCGGCAAGGGCGGAGGTTTTGTCCTTTATGATAATAACTAGCGGATGTAACCGGCTTCGCCCGTGTTTTACCCGAGTAAAGGTTTGTCTAACGAATCTCTCGATAAAGTGAACATTTTTTCCCGGTCCCTTGGAAAATACTCGATAAGTTGAATAAAATCAATATTAATCGGTACCCGAGTAAAGGTCTGTCTAACGAACATTTGTTAAAACAATTCTCTATAAACTTATAAAAAGAAATAGATATATTTTGATAATTTGAAACTGATAAAGTGATCATTTTTTCCCGGTCCCTGTGTGCCGTGTCATTCTGAATTTTGTCTTTCCTAATTTTCTACATTACAAAATCATCGTTTTATCTAGTGAACATTTTTTCCCGGTCCCTTGAAAAATACTCGATAAGGTTGAATAAATTCATGGTCGTTTATGGAAGATGGACGAAGTTCCCGGAGGTCATCTTGGGCAAGCTCCCGCGAGGCTTTTTTTCTTGTCTACTTGGCATAGCTGTGTCACCAACTCTGCCCTGATTGGTCGGTGGGTACTGGCGGCCGGGCGAATCCATTCTCTCACGGGGTGGGGCAGACCCAAGGTCATCAGGAGCAGCAAACCTAAGCCTATCTCCGTCTCAATGGTGGTCTGCTTGCGAGTTAAAGCTACAAATCTGCAAATAACTCTAAGGATATTAAAGATATTCAAGATATTATTTTTCGTAAACCTTTCCGGGGATATGCCTAATAATATCCCAAATTTTCACGGCGATTGGATGTATGGTTTTTGAATCCATAGAGGACACACACACACACACACACAGACAGACATTCAATTTTATATATATAGATATATCGTTACTATATGAATATTTATATATTAATAAATAAAGTTGTGCGGGGGAATGATATTCATGTAATAAAAGAGACACCTCTCCCTTTAATTACGTATCAGGAAAATTGCACTTTATAAATCACCCTAGTAAATCATTTTACTATTGATAATAAAGAATGAACCACACAACATCAGTTTAGGCAAATTCAAACAAAAATCCAACAACCTGTATTCCATGGTTTCGGGCTACGACTCTCCTCAGTACAGGAGAGGCTTCGATTTCATAACATCCTACGAAAGGGGTTATGAAATATTTCGAAATTAACAAACAGGTGTTTAAGCTGGTGAAGTGTCAAAGTCCTATTTTCAGGTTAGAATTCTACATAGTGTTGCGGGAGGACATAATGGGCAGGTTCTTCTTTAGATATATGAGTATCATCCGTCAGCAAATTGATGTTGTATTCTCACTTGTTAATCTGCCCTTGCCACTTCACCAACTCAAACACCTGTTTGGTGAATTCGACCGATTTCATATCCCATCTAAAAGTATGTTATGAAATCCAAGCCTACTCTTTTACTGATTTGGGCCGAGACCCTTACATTATAAATGAGCCAGATTTGATTACTTCTACACGTTGTTGATATCTATTCCAACAGATAGTACAAGTCATCAGCAAAATTTAGTTGCACGATCAGATGCCTTTTTATAGATATAGAAAATAATTCGAAATTTACTTTTACAAGTTATCAGGGTCGGGTTTGGTTAGTTGGAACAAGCTGTTTGGATTAATATCTGGCAAGATTTGAATGCCATTTTATTATAAAAAAAAAAGTGACCAATACGGGATTCGAACTCGGGTTTTGGTTGTCGAAATATGACATTAGGTACTATTTATTTCTCCACCATCCTCCAACTACATATTACAATATAGGTATACATAAATTCAATAATATTACTAGATTTTAAATTTATAATCAAACCCATATCGATATGAATCTTCAAGAAAATTATATAGTATAGAACATGATAATCATTGTAGTTAGAAAATGCCTTTTACTCTTAATATAAAAACAGAAAATAATTCGATATTTTCACTTAGAACATACCTCATTGAAATTAATTTTAAAACTTGTGAGGTTAGAATTTATCAGAATTGAAAGATATCATTAAATTAAATAAATATGGACAATGCGGAATTTGAACTCGGTTCCTAGTTGTCGAAATTCGACAGCATGTTTCATTATTCCACCAGATTCCAACTACATATAATAAAATAGCTATATATATATTCGAGTGAAATTGGTAGATTTTCAATTTATAATCAAACCCATTTCGATATGAATATTTAATTAAATTAGATATTATAGAACATGATAATCATTGTAGTTAGCAAATGCCTTTTACTCTTAGTATATAAAACAGAAAATAATTCGATATTTTCATTTAAAACATACCTCATTCCAATATGGTCACTTCCAAATGCTTGTGAGGTTATAATTAATTAATTAAAATTGAGCTATTAATAGAGTAAATAAAAATGGACAATGCGGGAATCGAACTCAGTTCCTAGTTGTCGAAATTCGACAGCATGTACCATTACTCCACCAAACTCCAACTACATATCATAAAATAGCTATATATAAATTCGAGTGTGAAATTGGTAGATTTGGAGATTTTCAATTTATAATTAAACCCGATATTGAGATGACGCTCTAGCAAATTAGAAGAGGTAAGCAATTAAGACATCATACCAACCGAATATTTTCGTCCTAATCAGTTGTTGATAAAGGTAATAATAGAGTGAGAAGGGGAGTACAGGCTCGGTTGGAACAGCTCATTGGGGAGTAGTTTCGTGGGGTATCAATTGCTATAACAGGATTTTATGACGAAACTATAGCCCTTTCACCATCAATAAAAGGTTACGTTATAGAAAAATTGGTATTTTACCTTTACCTTTTAATGAATATCGGAAAATACGTATTTTCATAATTAAAATTATAGTTTTAGACGAGTTATCTACAAGATTTTTAATTATTTTTATACGCCTTTTGATGTATCCCCCCCCCCCCCTTATGATAAAATATTTAATATTTGCAAATTTTATTCCAAAAATGGGGTGAGGTTTATAGAGTGTTCCATTATTCATATACATCCGCTATTGAGAGAGAAGCTTTACTGTATAAAATATATTTACTATGACAGATTAAAAGGGTATACGTGTTTAGAAAAATATATTTAGTGTAAATGGTTTGCTTATAATATATTTATTTATATATATTCTAAATATTGCCACAGAATAATCTCTGTTGGTTAATTCGGTTTATCATCATCAATTTTTAATTTCTCTTAAACATTGTAAATACCAATATGGTTACTTTCAATAACTATTCAGTAAAACTTAATCAAAATTCAGCTATTAATAGATTGAATAAAAATGGACAATGCGATATTTGAACTCAGTTCCTAGTTGTCTAAAAAAAGAACATATTTAAAGTTCAATTCATTTTGTAAATACATTCTAAACTTTCTACAAAATCTGGATCTCTAATGTTTTCATGCGTTGAATAATGTAATTAAATTATGTAAAAAAAACTTTTCTCCTTGTTTGACGCAAGTATCCCTTGCGAGATATAGCGCTTTGGAAATAAAATAATTGTAAGTGTAATTATCAATGTCGCATCAGCATTATGATGCTAAATCATAATTTTATTTGTAAATAGTCTGTTTATATCTCTCGGTTATGTTTAGAAATCTGTGAAATTGGTAAATACTTTTCTTATTAAAATGCAATTATTTAATGACTACCCGCTCTGGTCTTGTTTACAATACAGCAAAGGATCAGTATACAGTTGAAGACGTAAATATAAACATATACTGAAGATTGAAGTTGCCTAGACGGCATTCATATTTCTATGAAAAATTTACACTTCTGCCAGTTAGAGTTTTTTATTTCTCTTAAAAAATTCTAACTGACCTAAAGTCTATTTTTCATAGAAATATACACCCATACTTGGCTTTGCGTCGGGGTTACGTTACAAAAAAAACACGACGCAAATTAAAACGACACAAAGTGAAGATAAAATTTTGATGGCATGGCGCAATCAAAAACAAAGGTGTTGCCATATTTTAGGAAAAAAAAATCAAAAAAAAAAAAAATTGAAGACTCGAATCCAAAACAACGCAACTTCGAAAATCTAACGACGCACAGTGAAAATCAGTAAAAATTAAGCAGCGACGCAACTTCGAAAAAAACGCAAAACGAAACGACGCAAAGCGAGGTATTGGTGTATAGCGTGGTGTATTCCTGTCTATAACGCCCCCTCTTGGGACTCACCAAAATAGGGTGCTATAGAGAGGGCGTGCTATAGACAGGTTACTTTTAATGTAAATCGCATCGTACTACGTATTTAAAATCGGCGCTATTTAAAGGGGGGCGCTATAGACAGTTTTAACTGTATATATAAAACTGGCCCAATAAAAAATGAAACGGTCTGGAGATTTAAATGGCTAAACCGTCTTAAAGGAAAACACTGATGATCCATATCCAACTGTTTCAATTTTCATTAATTACAGGGAAAGAGCTGTATAAATAAATTCTAATTAAATATTTTAAAATAATTATCGTTGAAAATTATTATAAAAATAAACGTTTCTCCCTTACCTATACTATAATAAAATAAATAATGCCTCCAAGACTTGTAAAAAACTTTTATTTTGAAGTTTTCGGACTTGTCACAGTGTAGTAATATAATTTAACAGAAGTATCATATTAAAAAATTAATGGAAAATACTTTTATACAAATTATAATTTACATGTGTAATATAATCTAAATGTTTTAAATAAATTTGACCATTGACCAATGTTATTATTGTTTTATAAATATGTAAAATAAGTCTAGAATATATCTATAATATTGGGTATGTTGCACTTTGTTAATTGAAAAATAAAATAAGTCTCTTTTAGAGATATATCTTTCTTCTATAAATATAATAAACAAAACATAAAACAACAGGATTAAAATTTTCAGTGAGCAGGATGTTAGATTATTGATGATATTTTAGTTGTTTACTTATTTGACTTAAAGACGTTATTTTCTAGCATGTCTTCCGAGAAATATTGCAGTGTGGACAGATTTCAGGGGAAAGTTGGTTCTATTTGTGACATTGTTTGGTTGGTTATTGGGATTCTTTCTTACATGTATAAGCATCAGTCTCTCTCTCTCTCTTATTATTTAGCATATAAAATAAAATAAAATTGTAATGGATTTATGTGATCGTAAAGATAGAGGCTACTTGGCCGGAATTCATATTTCTTGAAAATAAAGATAATTCGGCCAGTCAATAAATTAATAAAAAGGTATCACCTGAACGTGGAATTAAATGTTGCTTAAATAACTTCAATTTAAATACTAATGCTTCTACAAGTAAGAAATAAATCTCAATATCCAACCAAACAATGTCACAAATAGAGAAACTCCGCCTTTGCCGGTCCAAGGAAGAGGGGAAGCAGTAACAAGCTCGGTAAAAACCCTGGGCTCAGCTGGCCCGGCTGATAGTACCCTGTAAGGGCTCCTAATCCAGGGATACAGGATGAGGAGCTTTGGAATTCCATGTTAGGAGCGGCTGCACATGGCGTCTGTTCCTCATGTCAGAGGCGGCCATTTCATATTGGAGCTAAGTCGACCTGCCACTGAGTAGTGATCCAAGTCTTGATGACAAAGGCAGACGCATCTACTTCACCCAGTCATGATGGTTGTTAAGTCTCATGCTCTACAAGCTCGATACGCTAATATGATTGAGTGTAGATAAGAAAGAAGAAGACAAATAGAGTCAACTTTCCCCTGTTATCTTTCCAAACTGTAATATTTATATAGAGGCATGTTAGAAAATAATGTCTTGAAATCTAGTAAGTAAACAATATGCCTTTTAAAAGGCGTATTTTGGTTTAAAATATAATTTATTCACCAATATAACAGTTGACTGAACACCAACATTTTTCATGGTATTATAACATATTTATGTCAACTACAAAAATGTTATAATACCTTGAAATATGTTAGTGTTCAGCCAACTGTCATATTGGTAAATAAATTATATTTCAAACAAATATATGCTTTTTAAATTAAATATCTATATATGGAATGCTCTATTTTCAAAACAATATTATATATATATATTCTTTTGAAAATAGAGCAATCCATTAATGATTCTTTAAATAAAAAGGCATATATTGGATCAAAATATAATTTATTTTACCAATATTTCAATTGGCTGAACGCCAACCTTTATCAAGGTATTATAACATTTTAAAGTGTGTCAATAACAAACTCTGCGCCACATAACGTCAATAAAATTAAGTTTTAAAATATTTTTGCTCATATTCAATGGGGAGAAAAAAATTGATATATAAATTTATAAATTATATAAATATTTTTTAAACTTAATTCTATTGACGTTATGTGGCGCTGAGTTTGTTGTTTACACGCTTTAAAATGTTATAAAACCTTGATAAAGGTTGGCGTTCAGCCAATTGAAATATTGGTAAAATTAATGATATTTTGATCCATTACATGCCTTTTAATTTGAAATAAAATATATATGAGAAAAATAATAAAATAATATATATAAATATGAAATATTTGATAATTTATTAACACTATCTCTTTAAAAAGAACAAACACTAATGAAAAGCACATTAAAATTTCAAAATTAATACTAAAATAACCATAAATTTGAAAGAGAGTAAGGTCATTAACAAAGAATATTTATAGATGTCTTCCACGAATGCTATTATAGAAACAGATCTTTATAACTGAGGTAAAAGTCAATTAAAAGAAGAGGTTTCTCAAGAAATGAGAAGTAAAAATGAAATAAAAAATTACACCTGAATAAGGAGAGATAAGAACGTCTTTTTAAAAAAAAGAAAAAAATTTATAATCGATAAGGTAATGAAGACATAAATGATATAGAAGTTTTGTGGAAAAACTCTTTAATTTTTTTGGAATCTTTTTAAATGTAAATTCTAAATCAAATATTTGAAATGAGAATTCAATATTTAATAGGGATTTAAATTTCCATCGATTTAAATATATTTAGTTTTGTATCCTCTCTCTTGCCATTTTTATTTTTAAACTATTTTTCAATTTTCTCTATAAGTATTCTTCAATTTAGTGTGTTACTGAATTACCTTGATATAACTAATATTAAAAAAAACTATTAAATAAATTACATTCAGCTAGCAATTCAATTTAGAATTGTATTTAAACAATATAGATCTTTCCTCCTGAATGTAGTTTAATTTTAAACGTTTGAAATGTTTATTGAATAAAAAAGTTTAAACATTTTTGTTTTCATTTGAATATAAGATTTATGATATAATGGTTGAAATATATATTTTTTATTATATTTTTAATATGAAATTTTATACATTCTTGAGATAATTCTTAAGGACTGGAAACATTTTGGTCTTTGGTCGTCTTTTTTTTTTCTTTTTAAGGAGACAAAGGTAATTTTGTTCACACTTGGTTATCTTGTGTGTATTTAATAAAGGTCACTGTGTATCAAATATATTTCAGAGTTATTGCCTGATTCCTGATATACATGCTGAAAGGCACAACTTCCTTAAGTTTTGTCCACGAGTGTATCTTTCAGTGTTATTGTCTGAATCCCGATATACATGCTAAAAGGCACAACTTCCTTAAGTTTTGTCCACGAGTGTATCTTTCAGTGTTATTGTCTGAATCCCGATATACAGGTTAAAGGGTACAACTTCTTTAAGTTTCGTCCATGAGTGGTTTTATTTATTTTTTTTTTTCACCTGTGTGCGTTTAATGTTGAACAACAAGCGAAAACACGTACATGGTTAGTTTTCTTTGATTAATCAAAAATTAATATTTGGTCAATTATGATATAATTGAAATTACCAATTAGTTAATATTTAATAAGACAGATGGCGCAAGCCATCAGCAACTTTTAGTTGAAAGATCTGGCGATACCTTTATCTTAATTTATCTACCTGATTCTATTGCAATTTCAATTCTGCACTATTTTAAAAACATATATATATACTCAAGAACTAAACTTAAAGAGGTGAAAAATCTTTAGTGTTTCCGTTAATGTTTATAAGGTCACTGTATATCAAATATATTTGATGACAATATTTGATGATATATATATATATATTTATTTAAATATAGAGCAATCCATAAATAAATCTTTAATTAAAAAGACATATATTGGATCAAAATATCATTTATTTTACTAATATTTCAGTTGGCTGAATGCCAACCTTTATCAAGGTGTTATAACATATTTAATGTGTGTCAACAACAATCTCGGCGCCACATAACTTCAACAGAACTTAATTAGAAATAGAAAGTAATAGTAAAAGTAAATAGAAATTAAAGGTATACGTTATGTAGCGCTGAGTTTGTTGTTGACAGACATTAAATATGTTATAACACCTTAATAAAGTTGTCGTTCAGCCAACTGAAAATTGGTAAAATAAATGTTATTTTGATCCATTAAATGCCATTTTCATTAATATATATATGTTATGTAAAAATATTATTTAAAATTATATTTCATAGATTCAAATACTCTGCTAAATCGACCGCCAGAGATCACGCTTCCCCTATAAAAACTCATTGTTGTTGTTTCCCGATGGCCGGCTCAAACCTTTTGTTCATTATGTAAATAATATTTTGTTTACCTTCTTCTACTCGCCTCAAGCCAGGCAGTACTTTTATCAAATTATGTTTTCTTATACACTGGTGTCCAAATATTAGAAACTTTTGTTTTTTAATGATATGTTTTAAAATATACAACGCTAAAAGCTAAAAAGTAATTTAATTAGGTATTTTAAGTCGTAGAATTTATTTATCGCAACCATTCGATTCGGTAAAATTGAAAATATGCCAAAATTTGCTTGTCTTTATAAGTGTGCTATTTGGCGTGTCGTTTACCCCATCTAAGAATTGTCCAATTATAATTTTATTTAATCCTTAGTTAATTATGAGTTTACGAAAAATTTTAGCAGATTATTTAAAATGGAGAGCTGTTGGAAGAATGGAGGCAGGGCAATCACAAGTTGAAGTAGCAAAATGGCTAAATGTGAATAAATCTCTGGTCAGCAAAATATGGAAACAGTTCATTGAGACAAGGACCATCAAAAGAAAAGAAGGTTCTGGGAGAAAAAGAAAAACAGCTACCTCTGAAGACCGTTATCTGGTCATAACTGCCAAGCACCATAGGGAGATGACAGCTATTCAACTCTCTAATGAACTCTCAAGTGCTACTGGAACGAGAATTTCAAGACAAACTGTTTACCGAAGGCTTCATGAAGGTGCTCTTTATGCAAGACGACCAATGGTCTGTATCCCTTTAACCTCTGCTCACAGGAGAGCCCGCTTGAATTGGTGCTTGGAACATCACGCCTGGACTCATGATCAGTGGGCCAATGTTCTCCTCAGTGACGAGTCAAGATTTAGTTTAAACACAGATTCTCGACGAGTTTTCATCTGGAGGGAGCCTGGAACCCGCTATCATCCCAGTAACATCAGGGAAATAGACAGTTTTAGAGGGGGCATTCTCTTAGTCTGGGCTGGCATCAGTTCTAGCAGACGCACACCCCTCCACATTTTTCTGGGGGCACTTTAACTTCCCAAAGGTACAGGGACGAGATCCTTGAGCCCTATCTAAGACCTTATAGAGATCAAATTGGTCACAATTTAATTTGTATGGACGATAATGCTCGTCTGCATAGGGCTAGGCTAGTCAATGAATATCTCCAGAGTGAGAATATTCGAAGGATGGATTGGCCAGCCAGACCTCCGGACCTGAATCCAATAGAGCATGTGTGGGATGCTCTAGGGAGGCGTATTGGAGCTCGTCACCCCTCTCCCAGAACCCTTGTTGAGCTAAGAACTGCTCTATTGGAGGAGTGGGGTTTACTACCTCTGGACCTCCTCCAAAGCCTGGTAAACAGTATGAGGGCTCGCTGTGAGACCTTGATAGCTGTTAGAGGTGATCATACTCCCTATTGATATCTTATTTCTTTAAGATCTGGAACTTCAGCTTCGGGTATGTTGGTAATAATTTGCATATTTCATAATTTCAAATATTTTTTTTAAATTTTCATATAGCTAGTCAAATTCTCCATAGTTTAAACTATTTGTATATTAAATTTTATATTTGTTAATAAATTAGCTTTTGAGAAATTTCAATATTGGTAAAGTTTCTTATTTTTTGGACACCAGTGTATATTCCTTTAGATCTATTATAGCTATTTCTAATCTTCTTTATTTTATTATTATACGTTCAAAATATACATATATTATATGTATCCCGTTATATACTCCAAAAGGTAAATCTACCTTAATTTTTGTCTATGAGTGTATAATTTTCTAAAAGCACCTATTTCTGAATAAATATTTTCAATATTTCAATACAGAAAAAAAAGACATAGAATTCGAATAACAAAATACCTTTTAACTCCCCACTAAATTCATGTGTTCCACCTAAAGGTAAATTGACCATGAAAGCGTTTGTTTGGAAGGGTGAGAAAACTACCAATTTATTTACCTTCATAAATTGATTTACCTCTCAACTAGGATTCCATAGAACATCTCAATGTACTATTTATCATATTTACTATTTATTGTGGAATATTTATTTTCTATATATACATTTTGTTTTGAAATTAAAGCAATCCATATTCAATTCATTAGATAATAAAAAAGGCATATATTGGATTTAATAAAATAATTATTTTGCCAATATTTCGGCTGGCTGAACGCCAAACTTTATCGAGGCATTACATCTTTGTATACACAAACTCAGCGCCACATAGCGTTATAATATTCATTATCATTATTTTTCCTTTAATATTTCAAGATATTTAACTTATTCTGATTGTAATTTTTGAATAATATTTTCATGCACAAATTTCCACTGTGATATTATAACACTATGCGGCGCTGAGTTTGTGTATACAAAGATGCAATGCCTCGATAAGTGTTGGCGTTCAGCCAGCCGAAATATTGGCAAAATAAATCATTTATTAGATCCAATATATGCCTTTTTATTATCATATATATACATTTATTTCAATATATTCTAGAAAATTTCTTAAAATTATTTTTAGAATTTTATTGGGAATTTGATTACAAGTATCTTTTCATTCTAATATATTCAACCCGAGTATTAATAAGGTTTTAAATACTCTAGGCATCATATTATCATTCATTAGAAACTAATTGGAGAATAAAATTGTAGAACGACTTTTGAAAATATCTCGCGTGTTTTTCTTCTGAACGAAAACAGGTTAAAATACAGCTGATATCATGTAAATTTTATAATGTACATAATCCTTGCCATAGTATAGTTAAGTTACATTTTGTATAAATTTTTTCCTGTATAAGGGTGTTATACCGAAAGCTCGAAAAACGTTTATTTAAAAAGATAGTCATTTTTGGACGTTTACTTTAGTATCTGAAAAAAATAATTATGAATGCCTGTCAGGCAGCCTCTTTCTTTACTATCAGGCAGTTATATATTTTAGTAAATTTGATTTAATTGCCATCTATCGTTGAAATTTGACACAAATAAATTTACTGGCAATGCCCTTCTTTTAAATATCATCAACTATTATCTCTACAGACATTTGTAGATGTACATTATAAATTTGACACAAATAAATTCACTGGCAATGCGCTTCTTTTAAATATCATCAACTATTATCTCTACAGACCTCTCTGTACATGTACATTATAAATTTGACACAAATAAATTCACTGGCAATGCGCTTCTTTTAAATATCATCAAATTTTATCTCTACAGACCTCTCTGTACATGTACATTATATATTTTACATAAATAAATTCACTGGCAATGCGCTTCTTTTAAATATCATCAACTATTATCTCTACAGACCTCTCTGTACATGTACATTATAAATTTGACACAAATAAATTCACTGGCAATGCGCTTCTTTTAAATATCATCAAATTTTATCTCTACAGACCTCTCTGTACATGTACATTATACATTTTACATAAATAAATTCACTGGCAATGCGCTTCTTTTAAATATCATCAAATATTATCTCTACAGACCTCTCTGTACATGTACATTATAAATTTGACACAAATAAATTCACTGGCAATGCGCTTCTTTTAAATATCATCAAATTTTATCTCTACAGACCTCTCTGTACATGTACATTATATATTTTACATAAATAAATTCACTGGCAATGCGCTTCTTTTAAATATCATCAAATATTATCTCTACAGACCTCTCTGTACATGTACATTATATATTTTACATAAATAAATTCACTGGCAATGCGCTTCTTTTAAATAATATCAAATTTTATATCTACAGACCTCTCTGTACATGTACATTATATATCTTACATAAATAAATTTACCGGCAATGCGCTTCTTTTAAATATCATCAAATATTATCTCTACAGACCTCTCTGTACATGTATATTATATATTTTACATAAATAAATTCACTGGAAATGTGCTTCTTTTAAATATCATCAAATATTATCTCTACAGACCTCTCTGTTACATGTAAATTATATATTTTACATAAATAAATTCACTGGCAATGCGCTTCTTTTAAATATCATCAAATTTTATCTCTACAGACCTCTCTGTACATGTACATTATATATTTTACATAAATAAATTCACTGGCAATGCGCTTCTTTTAAATATCATCAAATATTATCTCTACAGACCTCTCTGTACATGTACATTATTAATTTTACATAAATAAATTCACTGGCAATGCGCTTCTTTTAAATATCATCAAATATTATATCTACAGACTTCTCTGTACATGTACATTATATATCTTACATAAATAAATTTACCGGCAATGCGCTTCTTTTAAATATCATCAAATATTATCTCTACAGACCTCTCTGTACATGTACATTATAAATTTTACATAAATAAATTCACTGGCAATGCGCTTCTTTAAATATCATCAAATTTTATCTCTACAGACCTCTCTGTACATGTACATTATAAATTTTACATAAATAAATTCACTGGCAATGCGCTTCTTTTAAATATCATAAAATTTTATCTCTACAGACCTCTCTGTACATGTACATTATAAATTTTACATAAATAAATTCACTGGCAATGCGCTTCTTTAAATATCATCAAATATTATCTCTACAGACCTCTCGGTACATGTACATTATAAATTTGACACAAATAAATTCACTGGCAATGCGCTTCTTTTAAATATCATCAAATATTATCTCTACAGACCTCTCTGTACATGTACATTATTAATTTTACATAAATAAATTCACTGGCAATGCGCTTCTTTTAAATATCATCAAATATTATATCTACAGACCTCTCTGTACATGTACATTATATATCTTACCTAAATAAATTTACCGGCAATGCGCTTCTTTTAAATATCATCAAATATTATCTCTACAGACCTCTCTGTACATGTACATTATAAATTTTACATAAATAAATTCACTGGCAATGCGCTTCTTTTAAATATCATCAAATTTTATATCTACAGACCTCTCTGTACATGTACATTATAAATTTTACATAAATAAATTCACTGGCAATGCGCTTCTTTTAAATATCATCAAATATTATCTCTACAGACCTCTCTGTACATGTACATTATAAATTTTACATAAATAAATTCACTGGCAATGCGCTTCTTTTAAATATTATCAACTATTATCTCTACAGACATTTGTAGATGTACATTATAAATTTGACATAAATAAATCCAGTGGCAATGCGCTTCTTTAAATATCATCAAATATTATCTCTACAGACCTCTCTGTACATGTACATTATACATTTTACGTAAAAAATTCACTGGCAATGCGCTTCTTTTAAATATCATCAAATATCATCTCTACAGACCTCTGTACATGTACATTATAAATTTTACATAAAAGTTCTGTAGAGATAATATATGATGATATTTAAAAGAAGCTCATTTTAGTTTTAAATTTGTTGACTTGAGTAGATTGAATCGGTGAAACAGCTGTGAGGGATCATCATTGATGAGCCAATATTTTCTCATCGCAATGGTCTGGTAGATTAAATTGGCGAAACCGCCGGGAGGGTTCACCACTGAAGAGCCAAGCCCTCCCAATATGATTTTTTTTATCGCGGTGGGGGCGGTAGATGTTTGTATTGTGTGTAAAAGAAACATTCGTGCTTTTAAATCCTTTCATTTTATATATATGGATGGCGCTTTGTTGCTTTGTGTTAATAATGATATTGTTGTAGCTCACTGACTCTCGTGTTGTTACTTGACTTGTTCGAGATCATTGCCAGATACCTGCCCTAGAGACAACAACGGAATTCCACAGTTTCTTTTCTTCTAGGAGTCCCTCTTCCCCTACAAAGAGATAGGTTGATGTTCTCCCCCCTGGAACCTGAAATAGAGATTTTGGACGTCTGTACAAAATATAGCCTGGTTATTGCACCGCTGAACGCGACATTTAGAGGAAATGAAATTAATTTATGATTAAAAGATTCATTTTATATCTAAAAATGGCGCGATATTGCCTTATGTTTAAGTTAACTTCAAACCAAACGACCCTCATTGAGAATCGTCTGGAATTAATAAGTCTTAATTATCAATATTTCCCTATTTATAACCCTATAAAATCTAATATAAATAAATAATTAAATTAGTTTCAATATCTCTAATCATGTGATTAAATCACTAATAGAAATTTTAGCGTCATTTTTACATAAGAGATAACCTTTTCGGGATTAGAGAGAAAGAAATTTTGGTGGCATCGAACAGCTACAATAATTCATAGATGAGAAAGGAACATATATATTTTTTAATCAATTTTGTAGAAACAGTTTAACCTGTCTATAGCGCCTCATCTTGGGACTCACCAAAATAGGGTGCTATAGAGAGGGGATGCTATAGACAGGTCAATTTTAATGTAATATGTTTACATTTTAATGTTTAAAATCGGGCACTATAGAGAAGAAGGCGCTATTTAGAGGGGGCGCTATATACAGGTTTAACTGTATATATACAACTAACTTCTGAAATAAGAAATAGAGGTTTGTAAAATTTGAGAGAACTGCTTTTATATGTTTGTCTTTTTTCTTTCCGATCAATTTTCTTTGTGAATTTATGTAAAATAATTGAATTGTATAATCTTGTATATAGCCAATTTGTTTTGATGTAAATTTAAGGGTTATAAGGAAAGAAAAATTGGTTGCATCAGACAGCTATATCAATTCGCATGGCCCCTGCGCAAGGATGACACGCAAAATCGTGAAGCGTTCCATATATCAATTCGTAGATGAGAAAAAAAAACATATACAAATTGTAATCACTATTGTAGATATATATATCAACAACAATATTTCGAACTGGGAAATAGAGGTTAAGAAATTTTGAGAGAATTACTTTTATATGTTTGTCTTTTTTCTTCTTGATCAAATATCTTTGTGAATTTATGTAAAATAATTGAATTGTATAAACTTACATATAGCCAATTTGATATGATGTAAAGATATGTATTGACGCAAATATTCCTAAGTTTGGGATATCGTGTTATAAAATGTTAATAAAGTTTATAAGATAATTTTCCTGTTTTAGATCAATATCTTCTGCTATAAAAATAACTACCTCTATTTAGAATTATAGGTTTCTAAATGGTTCGTGCTCTTAGAAACTGTGCTACATTATAAACTAAAAATATAAAATATTTCAGATTTTCAGTACTCACGTCGTTTTCTACATTTTCATTAAGTTATATTCACATTCACTAATTAGGTAGAGATATTTAGTGTCACGCACGTGGTTTACTAATTCGTCGTTTATATTAATTAAGCGTGAATATTAGTGTGTACACATTCATTTCCAAGCCGAGAATCCAATTAAAATATCTTCAATATTTAATAATATGAAAATATTAAATTATCATTTTTATTACCTCTAATATACTTTGTACAAACCATGATAATAATTGGTGGATAGTATTTAGCAACTTTTTTTACTGTAAGTGCTTCACATGTCTATACATATAAAAAGCAGTTCGACTTTTTAATATACGTATATACTAGAGCTAGTATACTTTGTATAGGACATGATAATCATTGGTTGGTAGTAGTTAGCAACTGCTCTACTGTAAGTGACTACAAATCAACACATGTAAAAAGCAGTTCAACTTTTTAATATACGTATATGCTTGAGCTAGTATACTTTGTATAGGACATGATTATCATTGGTGGGTAGTAGTTAGCAACTGCTCTACTGTAAGTGACTACATATTTACACATTTTAAAAGCAATTCGACTTTTACATTTACATGTATGCTAGAGCTAGTATACTTTGTATAGGACATGATTATCATTGGTGGGTAGTAGTTAGCAACTGCTCTACTGTAAGTGACTACAAATCAACACATGTAAAAAGCAGTTCGACTTTTTAATATACGTATATGCTAGAGCTAGTATACTTTGTATAGGACATGATTATCATTGGTGGGTAGTAGTTAGCAACTGCTCTACTGTAAGTGACTACAAATTTACACATTTTAAAAGCAATTCGACTTTTACATTTACATGTATGCTTGAGCTAGTATACTTTGTATAGGACATGATTATCATTGGTGGGTAGTAGTTAGCAACTGCTCTACTGTAAGTGACTACAAATTTACACATTTTAAAAGCAATTCGACTTTTACATTTACATGTATGTTTGAGCTAGTATACTTTGTATAGGACATGATTATCATTGGTGGGTAGTAGTTAGCAACTGCTCTACTGTAAGTGACTACAAATTTACACATTTTAAAAGCAATTCGACTTTTACATTTACATGTATGCTAGAGCTAGTATACTTTGTATAGGACATGATTATCATTGGTGGGTAGTAGTTAGCAACTGCTCTACTGTAGGTGACTACAAATTTACACATTTTAAAAGCAATTCGACTATTACATTTACATGTATGCTTGAGCTAGTATACTTTGTATAGGACATGATTATCATTGGTGGGTAGTAGTTAGCAACTGCTCTACTGTAAGTGACTACAAATTAACACATTTTAAAAGCAATTCGACTTTTACATTTACATGTATGTTTGAGCTAGTATACTTTGTATAGGACATGATTATCATTGGTGGGTAGTAGTTAGCAACTGCTCTACTGTAAGTGACTACAAATCTACACATGTAAAAAGCAGTTCGACTTTTACATTTACATGTATGCTTGAGCTAGTATACTTTGTATAGGACATGATTATCATTGGTGGGTAGTAGTTAGCAACTGCTCTACTGTAGGTGACTACAAATCTACACATGTAAAAAGCAGTTCGACTTTTACATTTACATGTATGCTTGAGCTAGTATACTTTGTATAGGACATGATTATCATTGGTGGGTAGTAGTTAGCAACTGCTCTACTGTAAGTGACTACAAATTTACACATTTTAAAAGCAATTCGACTTTTACATTTACATGTATGTTTGAGCTAGTATACTTTGTATAGGACATGATTATCATTGGTGGGTAGTAGTTAGCAACTGCTCTACTGTAAGTGACTACATATTTACACATTTTAAAAGCAATTCGACTTTTACATTTACATGTATGCTAGAGCTAGTATACTTTGTATAGGACATGATTATCATTGGTGGGTAGTAGTTAGCAACTGCTCTACTGTAAGTGACTACAAATCAACACATGTAAAAAGCAGTTCGACTTTTTAATATACGTATATGCTAGAGCTAGTATACTTTGTATAGGACATGATTATCATTGGTGGGTAGTAGTTAGCAACTGCTCTACTGTAAGTGACTACAAATCTACACATGTAAAAAGCAGTTCGACTTTTACATTTACATGTATGCTTGAGCTAGTATACTTTGTATAGGACATGATTATCATTGGTGAGTAGTAGTTAGCAACTGCTCTACTGTAAGTGACTACAAATTTACACATTTTAAAAGCAATTCGACTTTTACATTTACATGTATGTTTGAGCTAGTATACTTTGTATAGGACATGATTATCATTGGTGGGTAGTAGTTAGCAACTGCTCTACTGTAAGTGACTACATATTTACACATTTTAAAAGCAATTCGACTTTTTAATATACGTATATGCTAGAGCTAGTATACTTTGTATAGGACATGATTATCATTGGTGGGTAGTAGTTAGCAACTGCTCTACTGTAAGTGACTACAAATTTACACATTTTAAAAGCAATTCGACTTTTACATTTACATGTATGCTAGAACTAGTATACTTTGTATAGGACATGATTATCATTGGTGGGTAGTAGTTAGCAACTGCTCTACTGTAAGTGACTACAAATCAACACATGTAAAAAGCAGTTCGACTTTTTAATATACGTATATGCTAGAGCTAGTATACTTTGTATAGGACATGATTATCATTGGTGGGTAGTAGTTAGCAACTGCTCTACTGTAAGTGACTACAAATTAACACATTTTAAAAGCAATTCGACTTTTACATTTACATGTATGTTTGAGCTAGTATACTTTGTATAGGACATGATTATCATTGGTGGGTAGTAGTTAGCAACTGCTCTACTGTAAGTGACTACAAATCTACACATGTAAAAAGCAGTTCGACTTTTACATTTACATGTATGCTTGAGCTAGTATACTTTGTATAGGACATGATTATCATTGGTGGGTAGTAGTTAGCAACTGCTCTACTGTAGGTGACTACAAATCTACACATGTAAAAAGCAGTTCGACTTTTACATTTACATGTATGCTTGAGCTAGTATACTTTGTATAGGACACGATTATCATTGGTGGGTAGTAGTTAGCAACTGCTCTACTGTAAGTGACTACAAATTTACACATTTTAAAAGCAATTCGACTTTTACATTTACATGTATGTTTGAGCTAGTATACTTTGTATAGGACATGATTATCATTGGTGGGTAGTAGTTAGCAACTGCTCTACTGTAAGTGACTACATATTTACACATTTTAAAAGCAATTCGACTTTTACATTTACATGTATGCTAGAGCTAGTATACTTTGTATAGGACATGATTATCATTGGTGGGTAGTAGTTAGCAACTGCTCTACTGTAAGTGACTACAAATTTACACATTTTAAAAGCAGTTCGACTTTTACATTTACATGTATGCTTGAGCTAGTATACTTTGTATAGGACATGATTATCATTGGTGGGTAGTAGTTAGCAACTGCTCTACTGTAAGTGACTACAAATTTACACATTTTAAAAGCAATTCGACTTTTACATTTACATGTATGTTTGAGCTAGTATACTTTGTATAGGACATGATTATCATTGGTGGGTAGTAGTTAGCAACTGCTCTACTGTAAGTGACTACATATTTACACATTTTAAAAGCAATTCGACTTTTACATTTACATGTATGCTAGAGCTAGTATACTTTGTATAGGACATGATTATCATTGGTTGGTAGTAGTTAGCAACTGCTCTACTGTAAGTGACTACAAATCAACACATGTAAAAAGCAGTTCGACTTTTTAATATACGTATATGCTAGAGCTAGTATACTTTGTATAGGACATGATTATCATTGGTGGGTAGTAGTTAGCAACTGCTCTACTGTAAGTGACTACAAATTTACACATTTTAAAAGCAATTCGACTTTTACATTTACATGTATGCTTGAGCTAGTATACTTTGTATAGGACATGATTATCATTGGTGGGTAGTAGTTAGCAACTGCTCTACTGTAAGTGACTACAAATTTACACATTTTAAAAGCAATTCGACTTTTACATTTACATGTATGCTTGAGCTAGTATACTTTGTATAGGACATGATTATCATTGGTGGGTAGTAGTTAGCAACTGCTCTACTGTAAGTGACTACAAATCTACACATTTTAAAAGCAATTCGACTTTTACATTTACATGTATGCTTGAGCTAGTATACTTTGTATAGGACATGATTATCATTGGTGGGTAGTAGTTAGCAACTGCTCTACTGTAGGTGACTACAAATTTACACATTTTAAAAGCAATTCGACTATTACATTTACATGTATGCTTGAGCTAGTATACTTTGTATAGGACATGATTATCATTGGTGGGTAGTAGTTAGCAACTGCTCTACTGTAAGTGACTACAAATTAACACATTTTAAAAGCAATTCGACTTTTACATTTACATGTATGCTTGAGCTAGTATACTTTGTATAGGACATGAATATCATTGGTGGGTAGTAGTTAGCAACTGCTCTACTGTAAGTGACTACAAATCTACACATGTAAAAAGCAGTTCGACTTTTACATTTACATGTATGCTTGAGCTAGTATACTTTGTATAGGACATGATTATCATTGGTGGGTAGTAGTTAGCAACTGCTCTACTGTAGGTGACTACAAATTTACACATTTTAAAAGCAATTCGACTATTACATTTACATGTATGCTTGAGCTAGTATACTTTGTATAGGACATGATTATCATTGGTGGGTAGTAGTTAGCAACTGCTCTACTGTAAGTGACTACAAATTTACACATTTTAAAAGCAGTTCGACTTTTACATTTTCATTTATGCTTGAGCTAGTATACTTTGTATAGGACATGATTATCATTGGTGGGTAGTAGTTAGCAACTGCTCTACTGTAAGTGACTACAAATTTACACATTTTAAAAGCAATTCGACTTTTACATTTACATGTATGTTTGAGCTAGTATACTTTGTATAGGACATGATTATCATTGGTGGGTAGTAGTTAGCAACTGCTCTACTGTAAGTGACTACATATTTACACATTTTAAAAGCAATTCGACTTTTACATTTACATGTATGCTAGAGCTAGTATACTTTGTATAGGACATGATTATCATTGGTTGGTAGTAGTTAGCAACTGCTCTACTGTAAGTGACTACAAATCAACACATGTAAAAAGCAGTTCGACTTTTTAATATACGTATATGCTAGAGCTAGTATACTTTGTATAGGACATGATTATCATTGGTGGGTAGTAGTTAGCAACTGCTCTACTGTAAGTGACTACAAATTTACACATTTTAAAAGCAATTCGACTTTTACATTTACATGTATGCTTGAGCTAGTATACTTTGTATAGGACATGATTATCATTGGTGGGTAGTAGTTAGCAACTGCTCTACTGTAAGTGACTACAAATTTACACATTTTAAAAGCAATTCGACTTTTACATTTACATGTATGCTTGAGCTAGTATACTTTGTATAGGACATGATTATCATTGGTGGGTAGTAGTTAGCAACTGCTCTACTGTAAGTGACTACAAATCTACACATTTTAAAAGCAATTCGACTTTTACATTTACATGTATGCTTGAGCTAGTATACTTTGTATAGGACATGATTATCATTGGTGGGTAGTAGTTAGCAACTGCTCTACTGTAGGTGACTACAAATTTACACATTTTAAAAGCAATTCGACTATTACATTTACATGTATGCTTGAGCTAGTATACTTTGTATAGGACATGATTATCATTGGTGGGTAGTAGTTAGCAACTGCTCTACTGTAAGTGACTACAAATTAACACATTTTAAAAGCAATTCGACTTTTACATTTACATGTATGCTTGAGCTAGTATACTTTGTATAGGACATGAATATCATTGGTGGGTAGTAGTTAGCAACTGCTCTACTGTAAGTGACTACAAATCTACACATGTAAAAAGCAGTTCGACTTTTACATTTACATGTATGCTTGAGCTAGTATACTTTGTACAAACCATGATAATCATTGGTGGGTAGTAGTTTGTCACTAGCTATACCATTGATCCTCACATGTCTATACATGTAAAAAGCAGTTCGACTTTTAAATTTATATGTATGCGAAAGGCGCACTTAGAAACATGAAATGGGGTGGTTTAGGGTATATTATTGCATTCGTGGGAAAAATAATAAAATAAACTTTGAATCACAATTTGCTTTAATTGTCCTGATAAACATAATTAAGAAGGAAATACCTGATTTGAAGCGTAAAGAAAAATAAAATATTACATATTTACATATGTACAAAATGAATTGAGCCAGCCAACGGGAAACAACAACAATGGGTCTATATAGGGAAGGTCGCGACATCTGGCGGTCGATTAAACAGAGTAATTTGATCTAAAAATATTATTTTTATATAACATACACATTGTATTGTTCTGAATTATCCAAAACGTTGTAACGTTGTATCGTATTTTAATCAACTACACTAAGTTGATAATCAGAAATTAATTGTCTCAAAACATTTTTCGCTAAAGATAATCTTTCTACAACCTTTTTGTTACAATTACAAAAGTATTTCTAATAAAATATGCAAATATTTATCAAAATAGATGCCTAAAAAAGGCTACTAAATTATTAAAGAAGCTGTTGCAATGTTTTATTATTTCTTTAGAAATGAGAAGAATGGAGTTCTGAAATTTCTTGATGGAGAAAAAACTATTCTTTATAAATAATAAATATATATTGGTCTTCTTCATTATATAAAGAATCTTTTTTAAAATTATTATTTTATATATCAATATAGAATAAACTCCAGCTTGTATATTGTATAAAAATCTGTTTATTTTTTCAGACTGGATTATGTCAAGTTATATCATTTCATAGAGATAGTTTCTTTCAGAGAGGTTGTCTTTTATTTCTTGATGATTTTAAAAATAGAATAAAATACTCATGGTCGAAACTCAAGGAAGTGATATTTCTTTATGTCATAATCGTCTGTTATTTTATTAAGAAGACAGGTTGTCCACACTTCTATCTCGTTTATCTTCGATAAAGATCACTGTGTATCAAATATTTCAAAGTTATTGTCTGAATCCCGATATAGATGCTAAAAGATACAAATTCCTTAAGTTTGTCCATGAGTGTATCTTTCAGAGTTATTTTCTGAATCCTGATATACATGTTAAAAGGTACAACTTCCTTAAGTTTTGTCCATGAGTGTATCTTTCAGAGTTATTGTCTGAATCCCGATATACATGCTAAAAGGTACAACTTCCTTAAGTTTTGTCCATGAGTGTATCTTTCAGAGTTATTGTCTGAAACCCGATATAAATGCTAAAAGGTACAACTTCCTTAAGTTTTGTCCATGATTGCAAGTAAAAAAAAGGCATACCTGGACTGTGAAAGAAAAAAAAAACATTTTTTTCTCTCAAAATATTTGAAGAGATTGCTCCTTCTTTATTAAAATTTATTGCACGATAAACCTAATTAATTCACAATTTACTTTTAGGTTTATTGTGTAATAAAAAGATAAAGAGGGAGCAATTCCTCAAAATATTTTGAGAGAAAACACTTTTTATTTCTCTTTCACAATTCCAGATACGTCTTTTTCATAGAAATATATTCATTGGATAAAATTTTGACTTGAATAGTATTTCACAAAATTATGTGTCAACCTGCAACTCCAAACCACATTATTGACTGTATTGACTCATCCATTGATGAGCTATACTCATCCCCAGCAGACACCATCAACAGGCTCTACAAGCTTGATGCCCTGTATGATTGTTGTACGAGTGGAGATAAGAGAAAAAAGAAAAAAAAGAGAATGGTATCGCAATAAGGTCATAAGAAATTTGTTTTATATGTAAACAATCGTGCTTTAATACTTTAATTTCCTATATATATATGTTATATATATTTTATATTATTTAATTTAAAATTATATTTTATAGATATATCTATATAATTTTCTTCAAGTAATTAAAAAATTAAAACTATTTGATAGTTAATAATAATTTATCTTTTTTTGTTAAAGGACGACTGAACCTTCAATTATTTATTTTTTCAACAACAAAACATTACATTCATAACATATATAATCTCAATAATTTTTAAAAATTACTAATGAAACTATTTGAAAGTGGAAATTTTACAGTAGAAATATATAAAAGCAGACGACCAATTTATCCCACCAATTGCCTAACAATATTTTATCTGTAGTTAATTTTTATCTTTTCAACAACAATACATTACATTCATAACATATATATTCTTAATAATTCATAAAGAATATTATTGAATGTACTCGGAATTGGGAATATTACAATATAAATATATAAAAAGCAGACAACCATTTTATCCCACCAATCGCCTAACAGTATTTTATCTGTACCTTATATTTTCAACAACAAAACATTACATTTATAACATATATTCTTAATATATAATTCAAAAATAATATTATCAAATATACTCGAAATTGGGAATATTACAGAAGAAATATATAAAAAGCAGACGACCACTTTATCCCACCAATCGCCTAACAGTATTAGGTCGATATTTAATTTCCGTTTAAGATACGGGAGACCATGTTAAACCTTAGAATCAGACTTTCCTAAATGAGAACAATGGTCATAATCCATAGTAGATATTTTATATTGACTATAAAACAAAACATATAGAGGAATGCATCTATTTTCAATGTGTAAATATATATTTAATAATTATTCTATAAATAATGTAAATATAAAAAATATATTTATTTTTCTTTTGTTTTTTCACATGTTAAGCGTATTTACGCAAGTTTGGTTTTAAATACCCATTTCTTTGTTTATCAAGAAGCCACTAGACCCAAAAATATTTTTGGTTGCAATAGTACAGCCTACTCCACGCCGACGAGCGCCAACAGCGCGAAACGCGTTCGTGGATTCTTTTTCTTGATTTTTCAAGAAATTGGGTTGGCCAAATATTAGGGAACAGGCTAAATCAATGAATAGCTTATTTCTGTTCCACCAGATGGCGCTCTGCCTTCTGAAAAGCACATGTACTCCTGGGCAGGATATGCCTTTTTTATTTTTTATATCAACACCTGACCTTTTTATTTTTATTTTTTTCTATTGTTTTTTTTTTCAGTGTAAATATAGAATGACGTTTGAAAAGTTTTACCTCAAATGTTTCTTTTGAACGAAAAATCGTAATTTCCATTATTTTAAAGAGAAATACCGTCTATTTCTATCCTTAAGGATGAAGTATAAAAGAATGAATTGTGAAGTGTAATGATGAACGGAAAAATAAAAGTGTCCAGGAATGGGAACTTAAAACTTTTATTTTTCCATTTATCATTACTCTTCACAATTCATGCTTTCATACTTTATCCCTAAGGATAGGAATAGTCGTTATTTCTCCTTAAAATAATGAAAATTTGTAATTAAAAAGGCATATATTGGATAAAAATATCATTTCTTTTACCAATATTTCAGTTGGCTGAAGGCTAACCTTTATCAAAGTATTAAAACATTGAATATAATCAAAAATAATTTTAAAACTTAATTCTATTGACGTTATGTGGCGCTAAGTTTGTGTTTGACACACATTAAAATGTTATAACACCTTGATAAAGGTTGGCGTTCAGCCAACTAAAATATTAGTAAAATAAATGATATTTTTATCCAATATATGCCTTTCTAATTAAATATTCAATTATGGATTGCTATTTTTTCAAAATAATTAAAATTACGATTTTTCGTTCTTTAAAAAGTAATATTTTCGGTAAAACCTTTTAAACGTCGTGCAATAATCATAGCAGCCGCAATATATTGTATTATAAATAGTTAAAATATACTATTGAGAAAGTCGTAAATATAAGAAAATTCAATACAAATAATCAAAATATATATTTATTTATTTATTTACCAGTTACAAATAAGACACGCTATATCCGATCTGGATAATTGCGCGTGAAACTATTCACAATAATTCATATTGTAGTAGAGTAGGTAACAGAATTATCAAAAGAAAATAAACAATTATGAAAAAGAGCATTGAATAAACATTTACATTAAACAAATAAACAACAACATAAGCAGATAGAAGAAACCGCAAGGTAGTTATTTACAGTATGTTAAGCAATGATGGAAGTTGAAATAATCTGAATAAGAGCCAGAATTATAAATTATGTTTCAAATTTATTAATTCTATTAAATTTTCTATGATATATTTATCTGTTTTTATTTAAATTTGACCATTGATGTAAATTCAATATCTCTTTGATAATAATTCTATAATGAAACCATACAAAGAAAGTCAAAAATATAAATAAATATAATTCAACTAATCCTAATAATAGCCCGAATTATAAGTTATATTCTAAATTCATTAATTCTAGAATATTTTCAATGATACAATTATTTATTTTTATTTAAATTTGACCATTTATATATATTCAATATCTCTTTGAAAATAATTCTATAATGAGTCCATATATACTACAAAGAAATTCTAAAATATAAAAAAATATAATCCAACTAATACTAATAATAACCCAAATTATAAATAATGTTTTAAATATATTAATTATAGAATAGTTTAAATGATACATTTATCTCGTTTTTAT
>CP092865.1:46114795-46256947 GCA_030710605.1 Cordylochernes scorpioides | reverse complement strand
ATTGTCTGTATCCCGATATACATGCTGAAAGGAGTAACTTTCTTAAGTTTTTGTCCAGGAGTGCATCAATTTCTTAATGCAACTGATAGATAGACTTGTTGACAGAACAGGTAAATGTGAGAATTCCAAGGCTAAGATTACGATCCCCAACTGTCCAAGTAATTCCATAGGTCCCTTGACATTTATGACCCCATAATTTACCTCTGTTTCCTAATTGGGGAATATCCAACTTCCAATTAACAGGTCAACCAATCACGTCCCAGATTATTTACACCATTAAAATTGTTTTCATAACTACATAATTCATTCCTTTACTTCATAAACTATTTTTACCCAAACAATTCCAGTCTATTTTATTGACGTGGTCTAAAATATTTGCAATCATTTAGCGTTAGAGATACAAATATATTTAGAGAATTTGAAAAAATTGTTATATTTAATAATTAATTAGAACAAGCCTCTTAAATAACCATTAAAATATATAACCAGAATTGTTAGATACCACTACTTATATGTAATTCTACTGCCCTAAAGGCTTATCCCCATAGTTTTCTTGAATACCATTTCTAAGATTCCACCCTTCAGTGTAGAATATATAAGCAGAATCGTCGAATATAGTATTGGAGCTTTTGAGAAGTGATCTGATGGATCAAATTGGCAAAACCGCTGGGAGATTTCAACAATGAAGTGAGCCAAGCCCTTTTAATATTTTTCTTGGATGGTAGGAAGAGTAGAACAAGTTTGTTTTAGGTGTATAAGGAATATTAGTGCTTTATATATATTTACCAAGTGTATATAATATTTCTCCATTTCTACCCCTTGTATATTTCCCACTTTCATAGGTTTATCCGTCTTGTTACCCCAAAGAGAATCCTCTGTAAGACCTGTGTGTCATAATAAAGGCTTTTTTTTGTGTGTGTTGTGTGAATATTAGTGCTTTAACTTCCTTAATTTTTACAACCTCCTTAAGTTTTGTCTATGAATGTATATATTTTAGAACGAAATTTGAAAATCATCCTGCATGGGCTTCTTTTGAACGAACAATCTAAATTTGTTTTAAGGATAAATAACGATTATTTCTAACCATAGGAATGAGGTATGAAAGGACGAATTGTGAAAAGTAATGATAAACGGAAAAATAAAGGTGTCCAGGGATGAAAAGTGTATATATTAAACATAAAACTAATATAAGCATGAAATAATCAATTTAATCGAATTTTTCGATCTATCAATTGCTTGTTAAAGATAAAATTTATTTATATATAAAATATTTATCTATATTGTAAATAAATATTTACTTTGATATAAAGATTCATATATTAAAGAGTTTTATTTAATTAAAAGAAATAGAAAATAAATATAAATAAAATGCATCAACAATCAAGCAACAATTCAGTTCAGGTAGATATTCAGTGTTGGAATTGAAATTAGCGAGTTGAAATAGCTTTCGTTTCAAACAAAAAAAAAGAATTTCAACTAATGATTCAACTCTGAAGGAATCCATTAGAAACTGGAGCATATATCACTGAAATGTCATCTAGCTCTACAGACAATACGTAAGTTTAAGTGTTCCTGCATGCTTGGAATTCGTAGGGGTTGCTGATGGATGAAAGAGCATTGTCATTTAGCCTTTTTCCAATTTACTCCAGGAGCTGAAGTGAGGTCATATTTCATCTCTACTGGCAGCTATTCTTTACCAACCACGTCGCCCATATACTGAATGTATTCTCTTAGTTCACAATATAGATTGAAAATCATTATATTATCTTGCTTTTTCAAAATCAAATATTTAAATGAATTGGAGTTCCATTAATAATGTAGGCAATCAGTTTGTATTTCTAAATTGATTAAAATGAAAAATAGGAAAAAATAAATACATTCTTCAATACCATTCTTTCAATGGTTTGAATAGGCGAACTATTCAATAATTTCCTTCTGAACCTGTTTGTGATACAATAATATTAATAAAACTTTGAAATATGAATATAGAATTTGTATTCAATACTCTATTTATTGATTTTAAAGTTTTATCGGGTCTGAGAATTTCGAAAAGCTTATTGGCCATGGAAGAGTTCGGCAAGATTGAAGATAATCCATAGTAACGCATCTCGTTTGTGGTCGGGCATTATCGTGTTGAGAAGTAAGCCCGGGGTGATGTGAGAGGAACATAACAGGCCTTAGAATGTCATCTATGTACCGTTGTGCTGTCAGGGTGCCAGAAAAGCTTATTGGTTTACACACACAAAGGTAACTTAATATAAAAGATTTATCTTTCAGTCAAAAGTTTATTTTTTCATGATAAAGATGATATTATCAGCTACAAACATCACACGCGTATTTATTATACTTGTGTATAAATCATCGTGAAGTTAGAGGCTGCCTTGCTGGCATTCATAGTTGTTCGAATTAAAGATACTTCGGCCAGTATTTTTATTACCTCGACGTTGCGACAAAAATATTTTGTCCTTGTCAAAAGCAAAAAAAAAATTAAAACTTTTTTAACGCTTTCCTAAATGTTTTCATTTTTGTTTGCATATATATCTGGATTCAGACAATAACTCTGAAAGATACACTCAGGTAAAAAACTTAAGGAAGTTGTACGTTTCGTCATGTTTATCGGGATAAACAATAATTCTGAAAGATACACTCATGGACTAAACTTTTAGCATGTATATCGGGATTCAGACAATAACTCTGAAAAATACACTCATGTACAAAACTTAAGGAAGTTGTACCTTTTAGCAAATGTCTTTATTTTTGTTTGCTCCTGACAAGGATAAAAGATTTTTGTCGAAACGTCAAGGTAATAAAAATTTATACTGGGCGAAGTATCTTTAATTTGTATAAATATTGTAGCAAATTATTCATTATATTTCATATAAAGGTTATTAATTTTTTGATATCCCCCCCATATTATTTTTATTTTGTTACTCTGAAAAATTACCTCATTGCTTATCTTGTATCTTATAATTGGTGATTTTGTGCTTGTATTAAATAGATTGCCGTTTCATCCTGAAGTTTGTTTTTACTGATTTTCTACGTTACATTTATGGATATGCTGGGTATATTGAGAAAAACAAACTGAGGATTGCCGAGAAGACCTAAAGGCCTTGGGTACTGTGATCTACCTTTTCCGAGACTGACTCCAAGATTCCACGCCGTGTCAAATTAATGGCTTACCTACAAGAAGATGATGTCCCTATTGAAGATACGACGCCGTGCCGCTCTTCAGGCCACAAGAGAAAGGACACGAAGCTACTAGGGACGAAGTTTGAAGCCTACGAGGAAATTCTTAGAAGTACCTCAGATCCATTTCATTATCTAAAATATTTTCAAGCTGTGGGTCACAGCTCCCACATGGAAGAAGCCATATAGCAAAGTATTTGATATATTTTATAAACAGATTTTAATTTTTTTATATTTATATATTTTTTCTATTTTGCTACTATGGAAACTTCCCTCATTGCTTATCTTGTATTTTTTAATTGTTGATTTTGTTCTTGCATTAAATATATTTCCGGCATCATCAAATTTTCAACGTTATGATATGTTCCAAACCTTTCGGGAAATTCGACCGATTTCATACCTTTGTACTGATGTACTGATTAGAGCCGAAGCCCCTAACCATGGTATACACAGGTTGGCTTTCATTCTTAATTTCCCAATGTTAGTGTTGTGGCTAATCTTGTATCACCATAATTACGTTTTATAATGAGATACTATATCAAATAGATTGTTATAATGCATTTCTAATAACAAAAGTGTCATTGTTGATACATGAATACCATCCTTCAGTAAATATATGTTTTATAGCTCATAAAAAACACTCAATTAAATTGTACCTTTTTACATGTATATCGGGATTTCGACAATAACTCTGAAAGATACACTCACGGACAAAACTTAAGGAAGTTGTACATTTTAGCATGTATATCGGGATTTCGACAATAACTCTGAAAGATACACTCATGGACAAAACTTAAGGAAGTTGAATCTTTTAGCATGTATATCGGGATTCAGACAATAACTCTGAAAGATACACTCATGGACAAAACTTAAGGAAGTTGAACCTTTTAGCATGTATATCGGGATTCAGACAATAACTCTGAAGGATATACTCATAGACAAAACTTAAGGAAGTTGTACCTTTTGCATGTATTCGGGATTGAGATAATAAATCAGAAAAATATACTCGTGGACAAAACTCGTTGAAGTTGTAACAGTTGAAGATGTATATCGGAATTGAGACAATAACTCTGAAAGATACACTAATGGACAAAACTCAAATAAAATGTACCTTTTAACATGTATATCGGGATTGAAACTATAATTTTGAAAAATAAACTCATCGACAAAACTTAAGGAATCTGTACCTATTAGCATGTATATCGGTATTCAGACAATAACTCTGAAATATATTTGATAAACAGTAACCTTTATTGAAGACACATGAGATAACCAGGTATGAACAAAATTACCCATTTCTGATTAAAAAAAAAAAAGATCGCCAATGTCTAATATTCAAAGTTTTGTCCATCAGTGTGTACATGGAGCCGCGGGAAAATGATATTTTTGTATAAAATTATTCACCTATCCCTTTCATTTTATATTCGAACACCCAATGCATTATGTGTTTATCCCCCCTTTTAAAAACTTCCCTATTAGTAATAGGAAAAACCCTGTTTTTCTCTTTAAAGAAGAAAGTTGTAAATTCTTAATTATAATTAATATATTGTGCTGTGTGCTGATACATTGCATTTGGGAACTATTATAATTCATCAATAATAATATAATTATCCCTAGTACACGTGGTACAGGCTATGATAATCATGGTGGGTAGTTAGCGAATGCTTTTACTATAAGTACACCACATGTCTACACATGTGAAAAGCAGTTCGACTTTTACACTTACAAATTTGCCAGAGCCCTGTTTGTGTATTTGTATACGCTGGTGGAATTGAACTTTTGCAAGAATCGGAGGCCATTGGAGCCTTTTTTAACTAGAAAAAAGTGTCCAATGCGGGATTCGATTACGGGTAGTAGCAGTCGAACCAATGGTTTAGACAATCCTTCTACCAACCCCTCTTCATCAATCATAAAGAAAGAAAATATTTCGAAAAATCTATTTGAGAGAAAATATAAAAAAAGGAAATGAATGGTTAAAAAAGAAGGGGAACAATTATAAAATATTTAGAGTTCAATATTAGACCGTGATAGGAAATGATGGAATGAAAGCTGGAAGACATATTAACCTTGTACTGCTCTATATTTTCTTTCTTTGGTCTGGGAGAAATTCTTTCTAGAAGTCCCATCGCTCAGTTCCCAGTCTCAGACTACTCTTTATTTATTAACCCTCATAGAATATTACTGAAATGTTGGGGACTTTTTTGAACAAAGTTTTTTGTTATGTTAGTTATTACCTTTGTAAATTTTGAATATATTGAAATTGATTTTGTATATATAAACCAACTCTACCTGACTAATACAAAACAAGCTGCTTGCAATAAAGACCAATACATCAAGTTTATAAAATTCTGCAGGATGTATATTTTGAGGCGAAAGTGTTGACTCTACATATTTCAAGCTACTACTTATAATTACTATATGTAAAATTTGACATCGAACGTTTAATTTTAATGATTTCCAATGTTCAATTATATTAATTGTATATAATTTAAAATATACACGCAATTATCCAAATTGTGGATATGGCGTGTCTCTCCCAACTGTTAAATAAAAAATAATTGTATATATAAAACTATATAAATGAGAATGATAATCTTTCTTGTAAAATTATTCATTTCACAATTAAACAAGGAGGTTGTTTGAAGAGTGATTTAAACCCTTGTTTTTCGATCGCTACCATCCTGAATCGAATCCCGCATTGGGCACTTTTTTATTATTAAATAAAGCTTCAATGGCTTCCGATTCTTGCAAAAGTCTAACACCACTAGCGAGTGAAAATACCTAAACGGGGCTCTTTCACATTTTTAAGTAAAAAAGTCGAACTCCTTTCCACATGTGTAGACATGTGGTGCACCTACAGTAAAAGCAGTCGCCAACTTCTACCCACCATGATAACCATAGCCTGTACCACGTGTATATATAAGAGGCTAAAACAAATAAAAAACATTAGATAGATCTATAAAAATAATAATGTGTTTGTGTATATGTTTCAATTTTTATAAGTTAGGATAACAATTAGAGGGAGTAAAAATACAACATTTTACTGTGACAACAAACAATACTCCTAACCCCAAACAGGTGTTTGTTTATAAAGAAGTACCAAATCTTTCAGTGAACTAGCTCTAAAAGAATACATAAATATGGAAAAACATTTGCAGAATTATTATCATATATTTAATAATAAAAAGTAATATAAATCATTTTGAAAATATTTTTTAAAAATAGATTTGAATATACACTCATGGGCACAAAACTTAAGGAAGTTATACCTTTTAACGTATATCAGGTGATGCATTTTTTCTTAAATAAAAGGCATTATAGGAGCTTTATCTTTGCTTTCTTTCTGTGGTGAATCTGTATCAGACCGGTTGTCTTAATAAAGCTGTATGTTTGTGTAAATAAAAAGTATTTTGAGTTAAAGCGCGTGAACCATTGGATATAATTATATTAAAGGTTATACCCCTGAATATATGAAAATTAAATTTACTAAACATATTTCTCTAGAGACTCCTCCTTCTATATATAACGATATATTGGATAAACCCAAACCATACTTCATGAAGTTGTACCTTTTAGCATGTATATTGGGATTCAGACAATAACTCTGAAAGATACACTCATGGACAAAACATAAGGAAGTTGTATCCTCTAGCATGTATTCGGGATTCAGACAATAACTCTGAAAGATACACTCATGAACAAAACATAAGAAAGTTGTACCTTCTAGCATGTATATCGGGATTCAGACAATAACTATGAAAAAATACACTCATGCACAAAATTTAAGGAAGTTGTACCTTCTAGCATGTATATCGGGATTCAGACAATAACTCTGAAAGGTACACTCATCGACGAAACTTAAGTAAGTTGTACCTTCTAGCATGTATATCGGGATTCAGACAATAACTCTGAAAGATGCACTTTTGTCTTCTTAAATAAATAAAATAAAGACTACTGGCGAGACTACTGGCGACACATTAAAGACTTTCAACTTTCTCAAGTTTTTGCCATGAGTGTATACCGGTTCCAAAATCAATTTATTAGGTACCACTCAACAATAACAACCTAGTTTATGAAAATTGAAACGATGAATACTATGTGAAGTTCACATATTAAACAAAAGGTTAACGCGGGATTCAATCGCGGTTCATGACTGTCGGGAATCGAGGGTGTTACCCACTCGGTCACCGACTTGTATACGAGTATATGTATATATGAGTGTATACACGTATAAGAGAGATGGAATTCCCTAGTGTGAACACAGAGAGAATATATAAGAGTATAGAGAGTATAGTTCTTTATTTTCGTATATTTTTTATTGTTTATCCTCTATCTACTCCAATGTAGTTTCGAACTAATTTATAATTTAGATTAATTCTTGTTCATTAACAACATTATTTATTTAAGTTAATCTTTCCTCGTTTGTCCTCCCATGTATATAATTCATGTATAGGGTGAAGTTATATTAAAACCTGTATTTATAATTCATAAAAAAAAACTTTTATCAGGTATCTATTATTATTAACACATTTTAATTTTTCAAAGAGACTTTCGGATAATATCGTCTTTCATTAGGTGATTATCCGAATTCGAGCTATAGTGTATTGTGTATTGTACAAGGAGACAGATTGTTTATACCTTGTATTTAAGGAGACAGAGGCAATTTTTTACACTTGGTTATCTCGTGTGTCTTCAATTAAAATCACTATGTATCAAATATCTTTCAGATTTATTGTCTGAATCCCGATATATATGCTAAAAGGTACAACTTGCTTGAGTTTTGTCCATGAGTGTATCTTTCAGAGTAATTGTCTGAATTGCGATATGCATGCTAAAAGGTACAACTTCCTTAAGTTTTGTCTATGAGTGTATCTTTCAGAGTAATTGTCTGAATTGCGATATACATGCTAAAACGTACAACTTCCTTAAGTTTTGTCCATAAATTTATATTATCAGAAAAGATGCTTAATGCGTAATTCGATACCGAGTGCTTGCCTTCAAATATTCCAACAATTATTTCTTCTCTTATTTAAGGTGAAATTGAAACTTCTCATATAATTTATAGTTTCAAAGAATCGGTCGCTCTAGGAATTTCCAGCTAAATATGAGAGTTTATAATATACTAAGTAAATCAATTAGTATCATGCCAAGCACATAATATTAACCCACTAGCTATCAAAATAATAAAATTAGTTATTAATTAATAAATAATTAGATAATTAAGATGCGAAGGATTCGAAAAGGAAAATCCTTCAAGAAGGTTACCCTGTTTATGGTAGATTAACTAGAGCGAGGGGGGTGTTTATACAAACAAAGTTTATTAGATAGGTTTTTAAAAAGGCTCCCTAATTAATTTTAAAGATGGCTGTTTTCATCCAACTTTAAAATTACTTCCGAAACTCGTCTGCAAAATAAAATTAAGTAATTAAGACGAAAAGTTGAGATACACAAGTTTAACTTCAATTAAAATTCAAATTTCGCTAGGAAATGATTGAGCTTAGTTTGGGATGTACATCTTGGTACCAACCAAATCTTGACTTCATCTTTGGAATGTTGCTAGGGTAATCTTTTGATAATTTAATAGACATTCTAAATTATATATTTACCGTTTTCTCATTTAAAAATAACCTTCTTAAACTTTGAGGAACTTTAATTAGGCTTCTTATTTGTTTGTTTATCTATTTATGAATTAATTTAGGTAAGTTACTTGATGTGTGTGTTATTTTTTATTGCTGAAAATAGAGTTTGAAATAAAATGTATCTATTACACACATATGGCAATGTTTAAAGAACTAGAAACGTTTATCTTGAAATCGTCTATATAATCATTTTGCCTGAAAATTCTGCATCAAGCCTCACTTATTCAATTCTTCAACATATCAGGTAGCCTATTTGAATAAATATTTGTTTGTTGAAGTGCAGCCTACACTACGTTATTTGTATTTCGGGCTGTTACAGTGTTAATGTGTTACTACTAACAGTCCGAAATACAATAAGTGGTTGAAATTTCTTGATTCATAGAGAAATTGTGTTGGATAAATATTATGAAATGAACCTAAAAAACGTTTAATTGATTTTCATTCCACTACATGACATTCTGGTATCTATAATTCTCATGTGTAGTGATTAGAGTTTTAATTTTACATTTTAAACATCAACAACTGTTCTATTGAATTTCCATTTATGTTCACACATATATTAATATATAAGTGCATACTATTCAGGTAGTAAGAGATATAATATAAAGTTTTAATATATAAAGTTATAACGCGCCATCTATATATATGTTATATTAAAATATTATTCTATTTAAAATTATATTTCATAGATCCAAATACTCTGTTAAATCGACCGCCAGAGGTCATGCTTCCCTTATAAAAACTCGTTGTTGTTCTTTCCCGATGGCCGGCTCAAAACCTTTGTACATTATGTAAATAATATTTTGCTTTCCTTATTCTACTCGCCATAAGCCAGGCAGTACTTTTATCAAATTGTTTTATTTATATATTCCTTAGCTCAATTAAAGCAACCTCTGATCAAAACCATTACTATTTTTATTTCAAGATTTTAACCACGACAGCATTTCCATACCATAAACTTCAACATGATCTAAATTCAAACAGAAAATCTCTTCTCTATTTATATTATATATATGAAATGAAAACATTTAGAGGCCCCAATGCTTTTTTATACAGAACACAAACTTCTACTCTCCTTACTACGATGAAAAAATAATGGGAGGACTTGGCTCATCAGGGTTGAACCCTCTCAGCATTTCGCTAATTTAATCTACCAGACCACTTATCTTTAGAGCTCTAATACTATATATTTAATATACAATTCATACACTATATTCTCATATCAATTAGGCAGCATAACACTCTATATGAACTGTTTAGAACCTTAGTAAAAATCTTAACTAGTGATGATAAAAAATGGCTAAAACACCTGTTTAGGAAATTTCAGACAAAAGGTAAGTCTGTATACCATTGTTATAGATTCAGTCTCAGCCATTTCACCAGCTTTAACACCTATTTGGTGAATTCGAACGATTTCAAAACCTTTCTCGAAGGATGTTATGGATTTGAAGAATGATAAAACAGTGTGACTTACCCAAAGAGTGACACATCTTACGAAAGAGACTGCTTTCTTAAGTCATCATATATATATTTTATTTTTGAATGGTGGTGTAGTTAACAACCATACACACAAAGATTTATGAAAAAACACCGGTCTTATACAGATTCATCACTAGAAGGAAGCATAGATAGAGCTCATTTATTCCAGGCATGACAGAACCCAACAACAGCCTACCTCGACGCATGTCCAGTGGCCACACCGTACATATGTCGTGGTATATCACACACAGCTTTATTAAGACCACCGATCTTATACAGATTCACCACAGAAGTGAAGCATAGATAGAGTTCCTTTATTCCAGACAGCAGAGAACCCAACAACAGCCTACTTCGACGCATGTCCAGTGGCCACACCGTGCATATTTCATGTAACGACATACACAGCTTTCAATTCGATAAAAATAATCCCTTGAATCAATATTAAAATAAAAACATAAATCCTCCAGGGAAAAGATTCTTTTAAAAATATTTTTATTTAAAAATATCTCGAGCTTTCGGGCAAGTAAGCCCTTCTACGGGAGAAACTATTTTACATCCTTAATACGCCACAATAAAATAATATTTAAACTTAAATACAGTTCTTTAGTTGTTTACATTTGTTTTGAGGCATAATCAACGCGGGCTTCTATTGCGCGTGATTCACTTGGAGGTTATGGGGTGGGCTCAGGAAATATAATGTTATAAACTTCCGGGATATCTATTCTTCTGCTAATACTATTGTGCTTTCTGGATATGATGGATTCTATTATTAGTCTCTGTAGTCTATTGGGGATGTTGGAGTAATGGGTCTTTGGTTCTGATAGGGAGAAGGAATGGCCTGTTTCTCTTATATGTTGGTATACTAAAGATCTACTGTCTTGGTTGTCGATATTTCGTTTGTGTTCTGATATTCTTATATTTAAATGTCTGCCAGTTTCGCCAACATATTTGGTTTTGCATTCGTTGCATTCTATGGAATATATGGCATTCTTAATATTGGAAGGATAATCAACGGTATTGTTCTTTGTTATGGGGTTTCTTAGTAACGAATTTAAATTAGGTGAGTTGCTGAAAAATGTTTTGATCCCAAATTTCTTCAGATGACGGGCTATAGAAACAGATACTGGTGAATAAGGAATACTGCTAATAGATTTATAGATTGGGGAATTCCGAATTTCAGAGGGGCTATAGAAATGTCTTAGAATAAACGATAAAGGATATTGACAAGTCTTCAGATTTCTTAATATATTCTGAGTTTCTTCTGTTTTAAAGGTTTGAAGTGAGCAGTGGCTATGGATACGTTTAGTTAAGGTCTTTACGGTATTGATTTTATGGCTGAGAGGGCAGTAGGAGGAAAAACGGATATAGTCGGGGTTGAAGGATGGCTTATAATAAACAGTTGTTTGGAATTGATTCTGTATGCGAAAAATTGTTATATCTAGAAAAGGCATTTCACATTTGAAAAAGAAACAAACAATAGCCTGCATTTTCTAGATATAACAATTTTTCGCATACAGAATCAATTCCAAACAACTGTTTATTATAAGCCATCCTTCAACCCCGACTATATCCGTTTTTCCTCCTACTGCCCTCTCAGCCATAAAATCAATACCGTAAAGACCTTAACTAAACGTATCCATAGCCACTGCTCACTTCAAACCTTTAAAACAGAAGAAACTCAGAATATATTAAGAAATCTGAAGACTTGTCAATATCCTTTATCGTTTATTCTAAGACATTTCTATAGCCCCTCTGAAATTCGGAATTCCCCAATCTATAAATCTATTAGCAGTATTCCTTATTCACCAGTATCTGTTTCTATAGCCCGTCATCTGAAGAAATTTGGGATCAAAACATTTTTCAGCAACTCACCTAATTTAAATTCGTTACTAAGAAACCCCATAACAAAGAACAATACCGTTGATTATCCTTCCAATATTAAGAATGCCATATATTCCATAGAATGCAACGAATGCAAAACCAAATATGTTGGCGAAACTGGCAGACATTTAAATATAAGAATATCGGAACACAAACGAAATATCGACAACCAAGACAGTAGATCTTTAGTATACCAACATATAAGAGAAACAGGCCATTCCTTCTCCCTATCAGAACCAAAGACCCATTACTCCAACATCCCCAATAGACTACAGAGACTAATAATAGAATCCATCATATCCAGAAAGCACAATAGTATTAACAGAAGAATAGATATCCCGGAAGTTTATAACATTATATTTCCTGAGCCCACCCCATAACCTCCAAGTGAATCACGCGCAATAGAAGCCCGCGTTGATTATGCCTCAAAACAAATGTAAACAACTAAAGAACTGTATTTAAGTTTAAATATTATTTTATTGTGGCGTATTAAGGATGTAAAATAGTTTCTCCCGTAGAAGGGCTTACTTGCCCGAAAGCTCGAGATATTTTTAAATAAAAATATTTTTAAAAGAATCTTTTCCCTGGAGGACTTATGTTTTTATTTTAATACACAGCTTTATTAAGACCCTCGGTCTTATACAGATTAATCACAGGAAGAAGGCATAGATGGGGATCCTATACTCCAGGCAGCGCAGCACCCAACAAGAGCCTACAGGTCCGACGCATGTCCAGTTCCTTCGTGTATACGTCATGGTTAGCGTATCACTAAAAAGACGAGTGTGGAATCAGCCGCGTTCTAGTCTTCGCTTTCCTCATCCAAATGGACCACGACCAGGCGATTCTATTAAAATCCTCCAAACGGTGGTAATCATGTTTATATATATATAAATGAATGTCTGTCTGTGTGTGTGTGTTCTCTATAGATTCAAAAACAATACATCCAATCGCCGTGAAATTTTGGGATATTATTAGGTATATCCCCGGGAAGGTTTTCGAAAAATAATTTCTTGAATATCTTGAATATCCTTAGAGTTATTTGCAGATTTGTAGCTTTAACTCGCAAGCAGCGCCACCTTGCGACGGAGATAGGCTTAGGTCTGCCCCACTCCCTGTCGAGAAAATGGAATCGTCCGGCCGCCGGCCGGATGGACAGTCTAAGTACCCACCGACCAATCAGAGGGGTCAAGATGTCCTGGCGCGCGGGGGCAGAGTTGATGACACAGCTGTGCCAAGTAGACAAGAAAAAAAGGCTCGGCGGGAACTTAGTCCATCTTCCATAAACGACCATGATTTTATTCAACTTATCGAGTATTTTTCAAGGGACCGGAAAAAAATGTTCACTAGATAAAACGATGATTTTTTAATGTAGAAAATTAGGAAAGCCAAAATTCAGAATGACACGGCTCACAGGGACCGGGAAAAAATGATCACTTTATCGAGAGATTCAAATACACGAGTTTCAAATTATCAAAATATATCTATTATTTTCGAGTATTTTTGAAGGGACCGGGAAAAAATGTTCACTATATAAAACGATGATTTTGTAATGTAGAAAATTAGGAAAGCCAAAATTCAGAATGACACGGCACACAGGGACCGGGGAAAATGATCACTTTATCGAGAGATTCAAATTTACGAGTTTCAAATTATCAAAATATATCTATTATTTTTTTATAAATTTATAGAGAATTTTTTTAACAAATGTTCGTTAGACAAACCTTTACTCGGGTAAAACCCGGGCAAAGCCGGGTACATCCGCTAGTATTTATATATACAATAACTTAACTGTAGGTTGGGCTTTGATCAATTCAAGTTATATACTTCATGAACATTTTTGATAAAATAATAATTGTAATTGAATGCTTCAAACTACCCAATGTCGACTTTTTCAAAAGATAGAATGTTTTTTAGTAAAGTAATGTCAGTCGCATATAGGGCAATAAAACCTTTTAAAAGGTTTAAAACGTCAACACCTTGAATTTTCTCAAGTTTATTTGATTATATTGTCCACACACATTGAAACCTAATAATCGTCAAAATTTCGTTTTGGAATATAAAATGATTCAATTTGTAGATTTGTAGTTTACATTTTATATTTATTGTTGCAAAAAGACATATTCTAAATGTCACGTATTTCTATAAGCGAACTAATTTACAATCAAGAAATTTATGTAGGTCTATAGTGTGGCGTTTAAAAAAGATATAGATTCATAATTTTGCCTAATGTTCGATATACTCGTGGACAAAACTTAAGGAAATTGTAACTTTCAGTATGTATATCAGGATTTAGAAAATAACTCTAAAAGATACACTCATAGACAAAACTTAAGGAAGTTGTGCCTTTTGGCATGTATATCGGGATTCAAACAATAACTCTGAAAGATACAATCATGGACAAAACTTAAGGAAGTTGTGCCTTTTGGCATGTATATCGGAATCCAGACAATAACTCTGAAAGATATTTGATACACAGTGATATTTATAAGAGACACATGAGATAATGTGAACCAAATTGTTTCTGTTTATTTAAATCTATAATATATAAACATATTTCACCCTTCTTAAAATTTGTCAATGAATTCAATTCTTATTTTAATATTTTCATATTATATAACATAATAAAATTATTAATTTATATAATAGTTATAGCCTATCCAGGGCGTTTATGGGGAGATAGAAAACAGGATTCCAGTCAAATGCTTATTGAATGTCTATCTTCCAGGACAACAGAAATTGGGAAAACTTCGAATACAATAATCTTTTTATATTTATAAATAGTAAGGACTTATATTTGAAATTGAGAAAAAAATTAAATAAATCTATGATTTTCTCTCTTTGGTAAAAAAAACGTAATTCTTATCTATGTATATATATTTGAATTTATTTCATTGATTGGTTGTAAAATCAAACATGATTTTAATGTCTTCTTTCTTTTCTTTAAACTCTACTCAAACCTTGTAATTTTTAAATTGTTCATGTAATATCGTAACTAAATTAAGTTTTGTTTCTTGACACAAGCATCCCTTGTGTGATATCGCGTCTGATTTAATAATAATAAATTAATTAATATATTCAATTAAAATTATTCTACAATACAAGAAAAAATAATTTAGCATGCAAAATGAAACTAGAATGTCATCATATAGACATTAATATCTTCCCAAGAATAGTTGAAGAAATTGGGAAGAAAATATATCAGAAATTGATGGGCCATTGCGTTTAGAATTAATTGAAGGTTAGTTGTTATAGAAATTCGATCAATTATTTAAGAGGGAGTCAATCAATAAGGAACCTTTTAAAAATCAATAGGGATCCTAACAATTACATCAATTTGCTTTTAGTTCCAAGTTCCATTCAAATATCGATTATATGGAATTTTCTTTCTACTATTTTAGAGGATGCCATGATTTAATAGAAATTCTTTATATGATATAGACAATCGACAATTTGTAATATTTTATTGACACTCTCTGAGTCAATTCTGACAAATATAAATGATATTTAATGATAAATATTATTATAATAATAATTCGTTATATTTATATTTAATTCTATTGTCATTTAAGCTTATGTTCATTGTTTTCTTGAAAACCATTTCTGGAATTCTACTCTTTAATGCTGCGTATATAAGCATAATCGTCAGAAATAGTATTAGAGATCTAAATCGACGAATATTTGAATGCAAATGTAAATAATTAATTCTACTGTCCTTATGTCCATAGTTTTCTCGAAACCCATTTCTGGGATTTCACCCTTCAGTGCTGCGTATATAAGCAGAATGATCCAATATCGTATTAGATCTCTAAAAAGCGGTCTGGTAGATTTAATTGGCCCATATTTAAATTCAAATATTTATATTTAATTCTACTGTCTTATAAGCTTATGTCCATAGTTTTCTTGAAACCATTTATGAGATTCTACCCTTCAGTGCTGCGTATATGAGCAGAATATTCCAATACTGTATTAGAGCACTCAGAAGCGGTCTGGTAGATTTAATTGGCGAATATTTAAATGAAAATATTTATATTAATTCTACAGTCCTATAAGATTATTTCCATAGTTTTCTTGAAACTCATTTATGAGATTCTACCCTTCAGTGTTCCGTATATAAGCAGAATCGTCCTATAGAGTATTTGAGCTCTAAGAAGCGGTCTGGTGGATTAAATTGGAGAGACCGCTTTGAATATTCACCACTCATGAGCCAAGCCCTCCCAATATATTTTTTTTTCATCGCAGTAAGGACAGTAGAAGTTTGTATTGTATATGAAAATACACATTCGTTATTAAATCCTTTGATTTTATAAATAATAATATTTACAATTTGTAGATATAATATAAACAGCTGTTCTCGGGAAGGGAGGTTCCTCCATCTTGAGAGAGTCCTCCTCCAGACAAGGCAGGATCTTTCAGTTCAATGTTGAGATGATACTTATAGAGACGTGTCTTGACAGACGCCAGGATGTGTAGGATGTTATTTAATTAAAATATTAATTTTTATTCTATAAGTATATCAATCTGTAAATATATGATCTGTGGTGTCAGGAATGTATATATATATATGTGAGCTAATATAGATTTGAGAGATATCCCACCTCAATCCTAGATCTATGGTCAAACTCCCAGCTCAACCTCAGCATGGAACTTTCTGGTCAACTGGTTCTGTTTGGACTGACCCACCTCAATCCTACATCTATGGCCAGCCTTCTAGACCCGACCTCAGCATGGAACTTCCAGGTCAACTGGTTCTGTTTGGACTGACCCACCTCAATCCTACATCTATGGCCAGCCTTCTAGACTCGACCTCAGCATGGAACTTCCAGGTCAACTGGTTCTGTTTGGACTGACCCACCTCAATCCTACATCTATGGCCAGCCTTCTAGACTCGACCTCAGCATGGAACTTCCAGGTCAACTGGTTCAACTCAGCAATCAAAACAGGACGCGAGTAAAGGCGCTCAACACTAGTCCATACTGGTGACTCCCCGGGTAGTTGGCGTTCTGTGCTCCCTGGGTTATAAATATATCTCTCTCTAGCTGTACAACCTCAACATGGAACTTCCTGTTCAACTGGGTCAACTCAGCAATCAAAACAGGACGCGAGTAAAAGTACTCAACACTAGTCCATACTGGTGACTCCCCGGGTAGTTGGTGTTCTGTGCTACCTGGGTTATAAATATCTCTCTATAGCTGTACAACCTCAGCATGGAACTTCCTGGTCAACTGGTTCAACTCAGCAATCAAAACAGGACGCGAGTAAAAGCGCTCAACACTAGTCCATACTGGTGACTCCCCGGGTAGTTGGTGTTCTGTGCTCCCTGGGTTATAAATATCTCTCTCTAGCTGTACAACCTCAACATGGAACTTCCTGGTCAACTGGTTCAACTCAGCAATCAAAACAGAACGTGAGTAAAAGTACTCAACACTAGTCCATACTGGTGACTCCCCGGGTAGTTGGTGTTCTGTGCTCCCTGGGTTATAAATATCTCTCTCTAGCTGTACAACCTCAACATGGAACTTCCTGGTCAACTGGTTCAACTAAGCAATCAAAACAGGACGTGAGTAAAAGTACTCAACACTAGTCCATACTGGTGACTCCCCGGGTAGTTGGTGTTCTGTGTTCCCTGGGTTATAAATATATCTCTATAGCTGTACAACCTCAGCATGAACTTCCTGGTCAACTGGTTCAACTCAGCAATCAAAACAGGACGTGAGTAAAAGTACTCAACACTAGTCCATACTGGTGACTCCCCGGGTAGTTGGTGTTCTGTGTTCCCTGGGTTATAAATATCTCTCTCTATAGCTGTACAACCTCAACATGGAACTTCCTGGTCAACTGGGTCAACTCAGCAATCAAAACAGGACGCGAGTAAAAGCGCTCAACACTAGTCCATACTGGTGACTCCCCGGGTATTTGGTGTTCTGTGTTCCCTGGGTTATAAATATCTCTCTATAGCTGTACAACCTCAGCATGAACTTCCTGGTCAACTGGTTCAACTCAGCAATCAAAACAGGACGTGAGTAAAAGTACTCAACACTAGTCCATACTGGTGACTCCCCGGGTAGTTGGTGTTCTGTGTTCCCTGGGTTATAAATATATCTCTATAGCTGTACAACCTCAACATGGAACTTCCTGGTCAACTGGTTCAACTCAGCAATCAAAACAGGACGTGAGTAAAAGTACTCAACACTAGTCCATACTGGTGACTCCCCGGGTAGTTGGTGTTCTGTGCTCCCTGGGTTATAAATATATCTCTCTCTAGCTGTACAACCTCAACATGGAACTTCCTGGTCAACTGGGTCAACTCAGCAATCAAAACAGGACGCGAGTAAAAGCGCTCAACACTAGTCCATACTGTTGACTCCCCGGGTAGTTGGCGTTCTGTGCTCCCTGGGTTATAAATATCTCTCTATAGCTGTACAACCTCAGTATGGAACTTCCTGGTCAACTGGTTCAACTCAGCAATCAAAACAGGACGTGAGTAAAAGTACTCAACACTAGTCCATACTGGTGACTCCCCGGGTAGTTGGTGTTCTGTGTTCCCTGGGTTATAAATATATCTCTCTCTAGCTGTACAACCTCAACATGGAACTTCCTGGTCAACTGGTTCAACTCAGCAATCAAAACAGGACGTGAGTAAAAGTAGTCAACACTAGTCCATACTGGTGACTCCCCGGGTAGTTGGTGTTCTGTGCTCCCCGGGTTATAAATATCTCTCTATAGCTGTACAAACTCAGCATGGAACTTCCTGGTCAACTGGTTCAACTCAGCAATCAAAACAGGACGTGAGTAAAAGCACTCAACACTAGTCCATACTGGTGACTCCCCGGGTAGTTGGTGTTCTGTGCTCCCTGGGTTATAAATATCTCTCTCTAGCTGTACAACGTCAGCATGGAACTTCCTGGTCAACTGGTTCAACTCAGCAATCAAAACAGGACGTGAGTAAAAGTACTCAACACTAGTCCATACTGGTGACTCCCCGGGTAGTTGATGTTCTGTGCTCCCTGGGTTATAAATATATCTCTCTCTAGCTGTACAACCTCAGCATGGAACTTCCTGGTCAACTGGTTCAACTCAGCAATCAAAACAGGACGTGAGTAAAAGCGCTCAACACTAGTCCATACTGGTGACTCCCCGGGTAGTTGGCGTTCTGTGCTCCCTGGGTTATAAATATATCTCTATAGCTGTACAACCTCAGCATGGAACTTCCAGGTCAACTGGTTCAACTCAGCAATCAAAACAGGACGTGAGTAAAAGCGCTCAACACTAGTCCATACTGGTGACTTCCCGGGTAGTTGGTGTTCTGTGCTCCCTGGGTTATAAATATCTCTCTATAGCTGTACAACCTCAGCATGGAACTTCCTGGTCAACTTGTTCAACTCAGCAATCAAAACAGGAGTAAAAGTACTCAACACTAGTCCATACTGGTGACTCCCCGGGTAGTTGGTGTTCGGTGCTCCCTGGGTTATAAATATATCTCTCTAGCTGTACAACCTCAGCATGGAACTTCCTGGTCAACTGGTTCAACTCAGCAATCAAAACAGGACGTGAGTAAAAGTACTCAACACTAGTCCATACTGGTGACTCCCAGGGTAGTTGGCGTTCTGTGCTCCCTGGGTTATAAATATCTCTCTATGGCTGTACAACCTCAGGATGGAACTTCCTGGTCAACTGGTTCAACTCAGCAATCAAAACAGGACGCGAGTAAAAGCGCTCAACACTAGTCCATACTGGTGAGCTGGACTCCCCGGGTAGTTAGCGTTCTGTGCTCTCTGGGTTATAAAATTCTCTCTCTCTCCCTCATATCTTCTGTAAATGGAATATCTTCTGTTTTATCATTGTGATCTGCTATTTCATCTATTACTACGTTATAATATAAATAGATAAACATATTAATGTCTTAGATAATAAAAAGGCATATATTGGATTTAATAAAATATTTATTTGCCAATAATTCGGTTGGCTGAACCTTAAACCTTTATCAAGGCATTACATTTTTGTATAAACAAACTCAGCGTCGCATAATGTTATAATATCACAGTCGATATAATGTATTTTATATTAATATTAATGTCTCTAATATTAATATATTTGATGCAATACCTTAAAAAGATAAATACATTTATGTACATATTAGATCAAATCTAGTTTATCTCAAATTTTTAAATATTCAATGATAGAAATGTAATGACAACTAAAAAATATAATAAACAGAAAATAAACATTTTTTTTCAATACATCATCATCAAAATGCCTAGCACACAAATCTATTTTTTCAAAAAATATTTTTAAAAAACGTAAAAACTGTATTTATTAAACGTAATTACGTAGGGGGGAAACTAGCGAGAGATTTTCCAAAATAATTCTTTACAAAATAAGTTTTAAGATCTTTTATTTAATCGCCTCAAGAAAGAAGAGCTTTAGAAATAAAAAAAGCTTTTATCCAAGGTCCCTAGAGTGTGAAAACAATCTGAAAATTCTAAAAAAGAGGTTTGGATGTATTTAAATTGAGGCTAGAGAACCTTTCTTTTCTATATATCCAAAACTTCCAATCTTCCAATTAGGTTTCAATTATTTTCTGGTTAGTGATATGCCCCCTTATTGCTACCATAGAGGATTGGATAAATTCTTCAATGATGAAAAAAAAAAGATTTCTTTAAAAAAAAGTTTAAAATAAATTTTTACCCACTTTCTCTCTTTACTCTACTCTATAGACATTAGTAAACCTTTTTAAATCATAAATTTGTTTGTTAATAATATCCATTTTAAAATCTTAAGTTTTAATAATATGTATCCTTTATGATAATAATATATCGTTACTATTAGTTTAATAGTTAATATCTAATAATCTATATATATAAATAACAAATGTTTTGGAATAATGATATTTATTTATTTCACAAAAGAGGCACCTCTCCCTTTAATTGCGCATCAGAAAAATGGCACTATTCGCATCACCCTAGTAAATCATTTTACTAGTTTTTTTTTTTTTGCTTATCTCTAGTACATGTGGTACAGTACATGATAATCATGGTGGGTAGATGTAGGCGACTGCTTTTACTGTAAGCGCACCACATGTCTACACATGGGAAAAGCAGATTTTACTAGTGATGATGAAGAATCAACCACGACACCATTTAAGGCAAATTCAAACAAAAAGCCAACAACCTGTATACCATGGTTTCGGGCTACGACTCTCATCAGTACAGGGGCGGCTTAGATTTAATAACATCCTACGAAAAGGGTTATGAAATCGGTCGAAATTAACAAACAGGTGTTTAAGCTGGTGAATTGGCAAAGGCTGATTTTCAGGCTAGAATTCTACATAGTGTTGCGAGATAATATAATGTGCAGGTTCTTCTTTAGATATATGAGTATCATCCTTCAGCAAATTGATGTTGTATTCTTACCTGTAAATCTGCCCTTTCAACTTCACAAGCAAACACCTGTTTGGTAAATTCTACCGATTCCATAAACCATCTAAAAGGATGTTATGAAATCTAAGCCGCCTTCGTACTGATTTGGGCCTAGGACCTTACATTATAAATGAGCCAGATTTGATTACTTCTACACGCTGTTGATATCTATTCCAACAGATAGTACAAGTCATCAGCAAAATTTAGTTGCATGATCAGATGCCTTTCTATAGATATAGAAAAAAATTCGAAATTTACTTTTACAAGTTATCAGAGTCGGGTTTGTTTAGTTGGAGCAAGCTGCTTGGAATGATATTGTGCAAAATTTCAATGCCATTTTATTATAAAAAAATGTGACCAATTCGGGATTCGAACTCGGATTTGGTTGTCGAAATACGACATTAGGTACTATTTCTCCACCAGCCTCCAACTACATATTACAATATAGGTATACATAAATTCAATAATATTACTAGATTTTAAATTTATAATCAAACCCATAACGATATGAATCTTCAAGAAAATTATATAGTATAGATCATGATAATCATTGTAGTTAGAAAATGCCTTTTACTCTTAGTATATAAAAACAGAAAATAATTCGATATTTTCACTTAAAACATACCTCATTGAAAGTAATTTTAATAACTAGTTAGGTTAGAATTTATCAGAATTGAAAGATATCATTAAATAAATATGGACAATGCGGAATTTGAACTCGGTTCCTAGTTGTCGAAATTCGACAGCATGTTTCATTACTCAACCAGATTCCAACTACATATCATAAAATAGATATATATAAATTCGAGTGAAATTGGTAGATTTTCAATTTATAATCAAACCCATATCGATATGAATCTTTAATTAAATTAGATATTATAGAACATGATAATCATTGTAGTTAGCAAATGCCTTTTACTCTTAGTATATAAAACAGAAAATAATTCGATATTTTCATTTAAAACATACCTCATTCCAATATGGTTACTTCCAAATACTTGTGAGGTTATAATTATTTAATTAAAATTGAGCTATTAATAGAGTAAATAAAAATGGACAATGCGGGATTCGAACTCAGTTCCTAGTTGTCGAAATTCGACAGCATGTACCATTACTCCACCAAACTCCAACTACATGTCATAAAATAGCTATATATAAATTCGAGTGAAATTGGTAGATTTGGAGATTTTCAATTTATAATTAAACCCGATATTGAGATGAAGCTCTAGCAAATTAGATGAGGTAAGCAATTAAGACATCATACCAACCGAATATTTCTAATCAGTTGTTGATAAAGGTAATAATAGAGTGAGGAGGGGGGTACAGGCTCGGTTGAAACAGCTCATTGGGGAGTAGTTTCGTGGGGTATCAATTGCTATAACAGGATTTTATGACGAAACTATAGCCCTTTCACCATCAATAAAAGGTTACGTTATAGAAAAATTGGTATTTTACCTTTACCTTTTAATGAATATCGGAAAATACGTATTTTCATAATTAAAATTATAGTTTTAGACGAGTTACCTACAAGATTTTTAATTATTTTTATACGCCTTTTGATGTATCCCCCCCCCCTATGATAAAATATTTAATATTTGCAAATTTTATTCCAAAAATGGGGTGAGGTTTATAGAGTGTTCCATTATTCATATACATCCGCTATTGAGTGAGAAGCTTTACTGTATAAAATATATTTACTATGACAGATTAAAAGGGTATACGTGTTTAGAAAAATATATTTAGTGTAAATGGTTCGCTTATAATATATTTATTTATATATATTCTAAATATTGCCACAGAATAATCTCTGTTGGTTAATTCGGTTTATCATCATCAATTTTAAATTTCTCTTAAACATTGTAAATACCAATATGGTTACTTTCAATAACTATTCAGTTAAACTTAATCAAAATTCAGCTATTAATAGATTGTATAAAAATGGACAATGCGCGCGCGATATTTGAACTCAGTTCCTAGTTGTCTAAATAAAAAAAAATCATATTTAAAGTTCAATTCATTTTGTAAATACATTCTAAAATATCTACAAAATCTGGATCTCTAATGTTTTCATGCGTTGAATAATGTAATTAAATTATGTTAATAAACTTTCCTCCTTGTTTGACGCAAGTATCCCTTGCGAGATATAGCGCTTTGGAAATAAAATAATTGTAATCATCAATGTTGCATCAGCATTATGATGCTAAATCATAATTTTATTTGTAAATAGTCTGTTTATATCTCTCGGTTATGTTTAGAAATCTGTGAAATTGGTAAATACTTTTCTTATTAAAATGCAATTATTTAATGACTTAACGCTCTGGTCTTGTTTACAATACGGCAAAGGATCAGTATACAGTTGAAGACGTAAATATAAATATATATACTGAAGATATATGTTGCCTAGACGGCATTCATATTTCTATGAAAAATATACACTTCGGCCATTTAGAGTTTTTTATTTTCTGTAAAAAAACTCTAACTGGGCTAAGTGTCAAATTTTGTCTATAGCGCTCCTTCTTGGGACTCACCAAAATAGGGTGCTATAGAGAGGGCGCGCTATAGACAGGTCACTTTCAATGTAAATATCGCATCGTACTACGTATTTAAAATCGGCGCTATAGAGAGGGAGGCGCTATTTAAAGGGGGGCGCTATAGACAGGTTTAACTGTATATATAAAACTGGCCCAATAAAAAATGAAGCGGTCTGGAGATTTAAATGGCTAAACCGTCTTAAAGGAAAACACTGATGATCCATATCCAACTGTTTCAATTTTCATTAATTACAGGGAAAGAGCTGTATATATTCTAATTAAATATTTTAAAATAATTATCGTTGGAAATTATTATAAAAATAAACGTTTATCCCTTACCTATAATATAATAAAATAAATAATGCCTCCAAGACTTGAATAAAACATTTATTTTGAAGTTTTCGGACTTGTCAGTGTAGTAATATAATTTAACAGAAGTATCATATTAAAAAATTAAGGGAAAATACTTTTATACAAATTCTAATTTACATGTGTAATATAATCTAAATGTTTTAAATAAATTTGACCATTGACCAATGTTATTATTGTTTTATAAATATGTAAAATAAGTCTAGAATATCTATAATATTGGGTATATGTTGCACTTTGTTAACTGAAAAATAAAATAAGTCTTTTTTAGAGATATATCTTTCTTCTATAAATATAATAAACAAAACATAAAACAACATGAGCAGGATGTTAGATTATTGATGATATTTTAGTTGTTTTCTTACTTGACTTTAAGACGTTATTTTCTAGCATGTCTTCCGAGAAATATTGCAGTGTGGACAGATTTCAGGGGAAAGTTGGTTCTATTTGTGACATTGTTTGGTTGGTTATTGGGTTTTTTTCTTACATGTATAAGCATCAGTCTCTCTCTCTCATTATTTAGCATAGATAATAAAATAAAATTGTAATGGATTTATGTGATCGTCTAGAGGCTGCTTGGCCGGAATTCATATTTCTTGAAAATAAAGATAATTCGGCCAGTCAATAAATTAATAAAAAGGCATATCCTGTTCGTGCAATTAAATGTTGCTTAAATAACTTCAATTTAAATACTAATGCTTCTACAAGTAAGAAATAAATCTCAATATCCAACCAACCAATGTCACAAATAGAGAAACTCCACCTTTGCCGGTCCAAGGAGGAGGGGAGCAGTAACAAGCTCGGTAAAAACCCTGGGCTCAGCTGGCCCGGCTGATAGTACCCTGTAAGGGCTCATAATCCAGGGATACAGGATGAGCAGCTTCGGAATTCCATGTTAGGAGCGGCTGTACATGGCGTCTGTTCCTCATGTCAGAGGCAGCCATTTCATATTGGAGCTAAGTCGGCCTGCCACTGAGTAGTGATCCAAGTCTTGATGACAAAGGCAGACGCATCTACTTCACCCAGTCATGATGGTTGTTAAGTCTCATGCTCTACAAGCTTGATACGCTAATATGATTGAGTGTAGATAAGAAAGAAGAAGACAAATAGAGTCAACTTTCCCCTGTTATCTTTCCAAACTGTAATATTTATATAGAGGCATGCTAGAAAATAATGTCTTGAAATCTAGTAAGTAAACAATATGCCTTTTAAAAGGCGTATTTTGGTTTAAAATATAATTTATTCACCAATATAACAGTTGACTGAACACCAACATTTTTCAAGGTATTATAACATATTTATGTCAACTACAAAAATGTTATAATACCTTGAAATATGTTAGTGTTCAGCCAACTGTTATATTGGTAAATAAATTATATTTTAAACCAATATATGCTTTTTAAATTAAAGATCTATATATGGAATGCTCTATTTTCAAAACAATATTATATATATATTCTTTTGAAAATAGAGCAATCCATTAATGATTCTTTAAATAAAAAGGCATATATTGAATCAAAATATAATTTATTTTACCAATATTTCAATTGGCTGAACGCCAACCTTTATCAAGGTATTATAACATTTTAAAGTGTGTCAATAACAAACTCTGCGCCACATAACGTCAATAAAATTAAGTTTTAAAATATTTTTGCTCATATTCAATGGGGAGAAAAAAATTGATATATAAATTTATAAAAAAAAAAATTATATAAATATTTTTTAAACTTAATTCTATTGACTTTATGTGGCGCTGAGTTTGTTGTTGACACGCTTTAAAATGTTATAATACCTTGATAAAGGTTGGCGTTCAGCCAATTGAAATATTGGTAAAATTAATGATATTTTGATCCAATACATGCCTTTTAATTTGAAATAAAAAATATATGAGAAAAATAATAAAATAATATATATAAATATGAAATATTTGATAAGTCATTAACACTATCTCTTTAAAAAGAACAAACGCTAATGAAAAGCACATTAAAATTTCAAAATTAATACTAAAATAACCATAAATTTGAAAGAGAGTAAGGTCATTAACAAAGAATATTTATAGATGTCTTCCACGAATGCTATTATAGAAACAGATCTTTATAACTGAGGTAAAAGTCAATTAAAAGAAGAGGTTTCTCAAAAATGAGAAGTAAAAATGAAATAAAAAATTACACCTGAATAAGGAGAGATAAGAACGTCTTCAAAAAAAAAAAAGAAAAAAAATTATAATCGATAAGGTAATGAAGACATAAATGATATAGAAGTTTTGTGGAAAAACTCTTTAATTTTTTTGGAATCTTTTTAAATGTAAATTCTAAATCAAATATTTGAAATGAGAATTCAATATTTAATAGGGATTTAAATTTCCATCGATTTAAATATATTTAGTTTTGTTTCCTCTCTCTTGCCATTTTTATTTTAAACTATTTTTCAATTTTCTCTATAAGTATTCTTCAATTTAGTGTGTTACTGAATTACCTTGATATAACTAATATTAAAAAAAACTATTAAATAAATTACATTTAGCTAGCAATTCAATTTAGAATTGTATTTAAACAATATAGATCTTTCCTCCTGAATGTAGTTTAATTTTAAACGTTTGAAAAGTTTATTGAATAAAAAAAGTTAAACATTTTTGTTTCCATTTGAATTTATCACTTTATGATATTATGGTTGGTATATTTTCTATTTATTATAATTTATATGAATTGTCATACATTCATGAGATAATCCTTAAGGACTGGAATTTTTTTAAGTCTCTGGTAGTCTTTTTTTTTTAAGGAGACAAAGGTAATTTTGTTCACACTTTTATATATATTCCATAAGCTCAATTAAAGTTATTTCTAATTTTCACTATTTTTATTATTATACGTTCAAGATATACATATATTATATGTATCCCGTTATATACTTCAAAATGTACATCTTCCTTAAGTTTTGTTTATTGTTGTTGAGTTTTCCAAAAGAACCTATTTTTGTGTAAATATATATCAATATCTCAATATAGAAATAAAATACGTAGAATTTGAATAATAAAATACCTTTTAACTCCCCACTAAATTCATGTGTTCCATCTAAAGGTAAATTGACCATGAAAGCGTTTGTTTGAAAGGGTGAGAAAACTACCAATTTATTTACCTTCATAAATTGATTTACCTCTCAACTAGGATTCCATAGAACAGAGCAATGTACTATTTTTCATATTTACTATTTATTGTGGAATATTTATTTTATATATATATATATATACATTTTGTTTTGAAAATAGAGCAATCCATATTTAATTCATTAGCTAATAAATAAGGCATATATTGGATTTAATAAAATATTTATTTTGCCAATATTTCGGCTGTCTGAATGCCAAACTTTATCGAGGCATTACATCTTTATATACACAAACTCAGCGCCACATAGCTATAATATTCATTATCATTATTTTTCCTTTAATATTTTAAGATATTTAACTTATTCTGATTGTAATTTTTGAATAATATTTTCATGCACAAATTACCCCCACCTACTTTGTATTTTAAATGATTTCAACTGTGATATTATAACACTATGCGGCGCTGAGTTTGTGTATACGAAGATGTAATGCCTCGATAAAGGTTGGCGTTCAGCCAGCCGAAATATTGGCAAAATAAATATTTTATTAAATCCAATATATGCCTTTTTATTATCTAATATATACACACATTTATATAAATATATTCTAGAATATTTCTTAAAGTTATTTTTAGAATTTTATTGGGAATTTAATTTTAGGTATTTTTTCATTCTAATATATTCAAACCCGAGTATTAATAATGTTTTAAATACTCTAGGCATCATATTATCATTCATTAGAAACTAATTGGAGAATGAAATTGTAGAACGACTTTTGAAAATATCTCGCGTGTTTTTCTTTTGAACGAAAAGAGGTTAAAATACAGCTGATATCATGTAAATTTTATAATGTACATAATCCTTGCCATAGTATAGTTAAGTTACATTTTGTATATTTTTTTTCCTGTATATGGGCGTTATACCGAAAGCTCGAAAAACGTTTATTTAAAAGATAGTCATTCTTGGACGTTTACCTTAATATCTAAAAAAGGAAGAGCTATGAATGCCGGTCAAGCAGCCTCTTTCTTTACTATCATGCAGTTATATATTTTAGTAAATTAAATTCAATTGCCATCTATCGTTGAAATTTGACACAAATAAATTTACTGGCAATGCGCTTCTTTTAAATATTTTCAAATATTATCTCTACAGACCTCAGTACATGTACATTATAAATTTTACATAAATAAATTTATCGGCAATGCGCTTCTTTTAAATATCATCAAATATTATCTCTACAGACCTCAGTACATGTACATTATAAATTTTCCATAAATAAATTTACTGGCAATGCGCTTCTTTTAAATATTATCAAATATCATCTTTACAGACCTCTCTGTACATGTACATTATAAATTTTACATAAACAAATTTACTAGCAATGCGATTCTTTTAAATATCATCAAATATTATCTCTACAGACCTCTGTAAATGTACATTATAATTTTTACATAAATAAATTTATCGGCAATGCGCTTCTTTTAAATATCATCAAATATTATCTCTACAGACCTCTCTGTATATGTACATTATATATTTTACATAAATAAATTTACTGGCAATGCGCTTCTTTTAAATATCATCAAATATTATTTCTACAGACATCTGTACATGTACATTATATATTTTACATAAATAAATTTACTAGCAATGCGCTTCTTTTAAATATCATCAAATATTATTTCTTGAGACATCTGTACATGTACTTTATATATTTTACATAAATAAATTTACTGGCAATGCGCTTCTTTTAAATATCATCAAATATTATCTCTACAGACCTCTGTAGATGTACATTATAAACTTTACATAAAAGTTCTGTAGAGATAATATATGATGATATTTAAAAGAAGCGCATTTTAGTTTTAAATTTGTTGACTTGAGTAGATTGAATCGGTGAACAGCTGTGAGGGATCATCATTGATGAGCCAATATTTTCTCATCGCAATGGTCTGGTAGATTAAATTGGCGAAACCGCCGGGAGGGTTCACCACTGATGAGCCAAGCCCTCCCAATATGATTTTTTATCGCGGTGGGGGCGGTAGATGTTTGTATTGTGTGTAAAAGAAACATTCGTGCTTTTGAATCCTTTCATTTTATATATATGGATGGCGCGTTGTTGCTTTGTGTTAATAATTATATTGTTGTAGCTCACTGACTCTCGTGTTGTTACTTGACTTGTTCGAGATCATTGCCAGATACCTGCCCTAGAGACAACAACGGAATTCCACAGTTTCTTTTCTTCTAGGAGTCGCTTTTCCCCTACAAAGATATAGGTTGATGTTCTCCCCCCTGGGGGGGGGGGAACCTGAAATAGAGATTTTGGACGTCTGTACAAAATATAGCCTGGATATTGCACCGCTGATCGCGACATTTAGAGGAAATGAAATTAATTTATGATTAAAAGATTCATTTTATATCTAAAAATGGCGCGATATTGCCTTATGTTTAAGTTAACTTCAAACCAAACGACCCTCATTGAGAATCGTCTGGAATTAATAAGTCTTAATTATCAATATTTCCCTATTTATAACCCTATAAAATCTAATATAAATAAATAATTAAATTAGTTTCAATATCTCTAATCGTGTGATTAAATCACTAATAGAAAATTTAGCGTCATTTTTACATAAGAGTTAACCTTTTCGGGATTATAGAGAAATAAATTTTGGTGGCATCGGACAGCTACAATAATTCATAGATGAGAAAAGAACATATAAATATTTTAATCAATTTTGTAGATACAGTTAAACCTGTCTATAGCGCCTCATCTTGAGACTCACCAAAATAGGGTGCTATAGAGAGGGGATGCTATAGACAGGTCAATTTTAATGTAAAATGTTTACATTTTAATGTTTAAAATCGGGCACTATAGAGAGGAAGGCGCTATTTAGAGGGGGCGCTATAGACAGGTTTAACTGTATATATACAACTATCTTTTGAACTGAGAAATAGAGGTATGGAAATTTTGAGAGAACTGCTTTTATATGTTTGTCTTTTTTCTTTTCGATCAATTTTCTTTGTGAATTTATAAAAAATAATTGAATTGTATAATCTTGTATATAGCCAATTTGTTTTGATGTAAATTTCAGGTTTATAAGGAAAGAAAAATTGGTTGCATCAGACAGCTATATCAATTCGCATGGCCCCTGCGCAAGGATGACACGCAAAATCGTGAAGCGTTCCATATATCAATTCGTAGATGAGAAAAAAAAAACATATACAAATTGTAATCACTATTGTAGATATATATATCAACAACAATATTTCGAACTGGGAAATAGAGGTTAGGAAATTTTGAGAGAATTACTTTTATATGTTTGTCTTTTTTCTTCTTGATCAAATATCTTTGTGAATTTATGTAAAATAATTGAATTGTATAAACTTACATATAGCCAATTTGATATGATGTAAAGATATGTATTGACGCAAATATTCCTAAGTTTGGGATATCGTGTTATAAAATGTTAATAAAGTTTATAAGATAATTTTCCTGTTTTAGATCAATATCTTCTGCTATAAAAATAACTACCTCTATTTAGAATTATAGGCTTCTACATGGTTCGTGCTCTTAGAAACTGTGCTACATTATAAACTAAAAATATAAAATATTTCAGAATTTCAGTACTCACTCGTTTTCTACATTTTCATTAAGTTATATTCACATTCACTAATTAGGTAGAGATATTTAGTGTCACGCACGTGGTTTACTAATTCGTCGTTTATATTTATTAAGCGTGAATATTAGTGTGTACACATTCATTTCCAAGCCGAGAATCCAATTAAAATATCTTCAATATTTAATAATATGAAAATATTAAATTATCATTTTTATTACCTCTAGTATACTTTGTACAAACCATGATAATCATTGGTGGATAGTAATTAGTAACTAATTTTACTGTAAGTGCTTCACATGTCTATACATATAAAAAGCAGTTCGACTTTTTAATATACGTATATGCTAGAGCTAGTTAACTTTGTATAGGACATGATAATCATTGATGGGTAGAGGTTAGTAACTGCTCTACTGTAAGTGCTTCACATGTCTATACATATAAAAAACAGTTCGACTTTTTAATATACGTGTATGCTAGGCTAGTATACTTTGTATAGGACATGATAATCATCGATTAGTAGTATTTAGTAACTATTTTTTCTGTAAGTGCTTCACATGTCTATACATATAAAAAGCAGTTCGACTTTTTAATATATGTATATGCTAGAGCTAGTATACTTTGTATAGGACATGATTATCATTGGTGGGTAGTAGTTAGCAACTGCTCTACTGTAAGTGACTACAAATTTACACATTTTAAAAGCAATTCGACTTTTACATTTACATGTATGCTTGAGCTAGTATACTTTGTATAGGACATGATTATCATTGGTGGGTAGTAGTTAGCAACTGCTCTACTGTAAGTGACTACATATTTACACATTTTAAAAGCAATTCGACTTTTACATTTACATGTATGCTAGAGCTAGTATACTTTGTATAGGACATGATTATCATTGGTGGGTAGTAGTTAGAAACTGCTCTACTGTAAGTGACTACAAATTTACACATTTTAAAAGCAATTCGACTTTTAAATTTACATGTATGCTAGAGCTAGTATACTTTGTATAGGACATGATTATCATTGGTGGGTAGTAGTTAGCAACTGCTCTACTGTAAGTGACTACAAATTTACACATTTTAAAAGCAATTCGACTTTTACATTTACATGTATGCTAGAGCTAGTATACTTTGTATAGGACATGATTATCATTGGTGGGTAGTAGTTAGCAACTGTTCTACTGTAAGTGACTACAAATTTACACATTTTAAAAGCAATTCGACTTTTAAATTTACATGTATGCTAGAGCTAGTATACTTTGTATAGGACATGATTATCATTGGTGGGTAGTAGTTAGCAACTGCTCTACTGTAAGTGACTACAAATTTACACATTTTAAAAGCAATTCGACTTTTACATTTACATGCATGCTTGAGCTAGTATACTTTGTACAAACCATGATCATCATTGGTGGGTAGTAGTTTGTCACTAGCTATACCATTGATCCTCACATGTCTTTACATGTAAAAAGCAGTTCGAATTTTAAATTTATATGTATGCGAAAGGCGCACTTAGAAACATGAAATGGGGTGGTTTAGGGTAGATTATTGCATTCGTGGGAAAAATAATAAAATAAACTTTGAATCACAATTTGCTTTAATTGTCCTGATAAACATAATTAAGAAGGAAATACCTGATTTGAAGGGTAAAGAAAAATAAAATATTACATATTTACATATGTACAAAATGAATTGAGCCAGCCAACGGGAAACAACAACAATCGGTCTATATAGGGAAGTTCGCGACATCTGGCGGTCGATTCAACAGAGTAATTTGATCTAAAAATATTATTTTTATATAACATACACATTGTATTGTTCTGAATTATCCAAAACGTTGTAACGTTGTATCGTATTTTAATCACCTACACTATAAGTTGATAATCAGAAAATAATTGTCTCAAAACATTTTTCGCTAAAGATAATCTTTCTACAACCTTTTTGTTACAATTACGAAAGTATTTCTAATAAAATATGCAAATATTTATCAAAATAGATGCCAAAAAAAGGCTACTAAATTATTAAAGAAGCTGTTGCAATGTTTTTTTATTTCTTTAGAAATGAGAAGAATGGAGTTCTGAAATTTCTTGATGGAGAAAAAACTATTCTTTATAAATAATAAATATATATTGGTCTTCTTCATTATATAAAGAATCTTTTTTAAAATTATTATTATATATATCAATATAGAATAAACTCCAGCTTGTATATTGTATAAAAATCTGTTCATTTTTTCAGACTGGATTATGTCAAGTTATATCATTTCATAGAGATAGTTTCTTTCAGAGAGGTTGTCTTTTATTTCTTGATGATTTTAAAAATAGAATAAAATACTCATGGTCGAAACTCAAGGAAGTGATATTTCTTTGATGTCATAATCGTCTGTTATTTTATTAAGAAGACAGGTTCTCCACACTTCTATCTCGAGTATCTTCGATAAAGATCACTGTGTATCAAATATTTCAAAGTTATTGTCTGAATCCCGATATACATGCTAAAAGATACAAATTCCTTAAGTTTGTCCATGAGTGTATCTTTCAGAGTTATTTTTTGAATCCTGATATACATGTTAAAAGGTACAACTTCCTTAAGTTTTGTCCATGAGTGTATCTTTCAGAGTTATTGTCTGAATCCCGATATACATGCTAAAAGGTACAACTTCCTTAAGTTTTGTCCATGAGTGTATCTTTCAGAGTTATTGTCTGAATCCCGATATACATGCTAAAAGGTACAACTTCCTTAAGTTTTGTCCATGATTGCAAGTAAAAAAAGGCATACCTGGACTGTGAAAGAAAAAAAAACATTTTTTTCTCTCAAAATATTTAAAGAGATTGCTCCTTCTTTATTAAAATTTATTGCACGATAAACCTAATTAATTCACAATTTACATTTAGGTTTATTGTGTAATAAAAAGATAAAGAGGGAGCAATTCCTCAAAATATTTTGAGAGAAAGCACTTTTTATTTCTCTTTCACAATTCCAGATACGTCTTTTTCATAGAAATATATTCATTGGATACAATTTTGACTTGAATAGTATTTCACAAAATTATGTGTCAACCTGCAACTCCAGACCACATTATTGACTGTATTGACTCATCCATTGATTAGCTATACTCATCCCCAGCAGACACCATCAACAAGCTCTACAAGCTTGATACCCTGTATGATTGTTGTACGAGTGGAGATAAGAAAAAAGAAAAAAAAAGAGAATGGTATCGCAATAAGGTCATAAGAAATTTGTTTTATATGTAAACAATCGTGCTTTAATACTTTAATTTCCTATATATATATGTTATATATATTTTATATTTATAAAATAAAATAAAAGGATTTAAAAGCGCGAATGTTTCTTTTATACTTAAAACGAACTTCTACTGTCCTTACTGCGATGAAAAAATATATTGGGAGGGCTTGGCTCATCAGTGGTGAACCCTCCCAGCGGTTTCGCCAATTTAATCCACCAGACCGCTTCTCAGAGCTCTAATATTGTATTGGATCATTCTGCTTTTATATTTTTTCATCGCAGTAAGGACAGTAGAAGTTCGTTTTAAGTATAAAAGAAACATTCGCGCTTTTAAATCCTTTTATTTTATTTTATATGTATAGATGGCGCGTTATTGCTTTGTGTTAATTTATTCCTAATGACCTTGTCTTTATAGTTTGCTGAAAAGCATTGCTCGAAGCAAATATTTGAATATAATTCTACTGTCCTATAAGCTTATGTCCATAGTTTACTTGAAAACCATTTCTAAGATTCCATCCTTCAGTGTAGCATATAAAAGCAGAATGATCCAATACAATATTAGAGCTCTGAGAAGCGGTCTGGTGGATTAAATTGGCGAAACCGCTGGGAGGGTTCACCACTGATGAGCCAAGCCCTCCCAATATATTTTTTCATCGCAGTAAGGACAGTAGAAGTTCGTTTTAAGTATAAAAGAAACATTCGTGCTTTTAAATCCTTTAATTTTATTTTATATGTATAGATGGCGCATTATTGCTTTGTGTTAATATATTTTATATTATTTAATTTAAAATCATATTTTATAGATATATCTATATAATTTTCTTCAAGTAATTAAAAAATTAAAACTATTTGATAGTTAATAATAATTTATCTTTTTTTGTTAAAGGACGACTGAACCTTCAATTATTTATTTTTTCAACAACAAAACATTACATTCATAACATATATAATCTCAATAATTTTAAAAATTATTAATGAAACTATTTGAAAGTGGGAATTTTACAGTAGAAATATATAAAAGCAGACGACCAATTTATCCCACCAATTGCCTAACAATATTTTATCTGTAGTTAATTTTTATCTTTTCAACAACAATACATTACATTCATAACATATATATTCTTAATAATTCATAAAGAATATTATTGAATGTACTCGGAATTGGGAATATTACAATATAAATATATAAAAAGCAGACAACCATTTTATCCCACCAATCGCCTAACAGTATTTCATCTGTACCTTATATTTTCAACAACAAAACATTACATTTATAACATATATTCTTAATATATAATTCAAAAATAATATTATCAAAAATACTCGAAATTGGGAATATTACAGAAGAAATATATAAAAAGCAGACGACCACTTTATCCCACCAATCGCCTAACAGTATTAGGTCGATATTTAATTTCCGTTTAAGATACGGGAGACCATGTTAAACCTTAGAATCAGACTTTCCTAAATGAGAACAATGGTCATAATCCATAGTAGATATTTTATATTGACTATAAAACAAAACATATAGAGGAATGCATCTATTTTCAATGTGTAAATATATATTTAATAATTATTCTATAAATAATGTAAATATAAAAAATATATTTATTTTTCTTTTGTTTTTTTCACATGTTAAGCGTATTTACGAAAGTTTGGTTTTAAATACCCATTTCTTTGTTTCTCAAGAAGCCACTAGATCCAAAAATCTTTTTGGTCGCAATAGTACAGCCTACTCCACGCCGACGAGCGCCAACAGCGCGAAACGCGTTCGTGGATTCCTTTTCTTGATTTTTCAAGAAATTGGGTTGGCCAAATATTAGGGAACAGGCTAAATCAATGAATAGCTTATTTCTGTTCCACCAGATGGCGCTCTGCCTTCTGAAAAGCACATGTACTCCTGGGCAGGATATGCCTTTTTTATTTTTTATATCAACACCTGACCTTTTTATTTTTATTTTTTTCTATTGTTTTTTTTTTTCAGTGTAAATATAGAATGACGTTTGAAAAGTTTTACCTCAAATGTTTCTTTTGAACGAAAAATCGTAATTTCCATTATTTTAAAGAGATATACCGTCTATTTCTATCCTTAAGGATGAAGTATAAAAGAATGAATTGTGAAGTGTAATGATGAACGGAAAAATAAAAGTGTCCAGGAATGGGAATATTTTCCGTTTATCATTACTCTTAACAATTCATGCTTTCATACTTTATCCCTAAGGATAGGAATAGTCGTTATTTCTCCTTAAAATAATGAAAATTTGTAATTAAAAAGGCATATATTGGATAAAAATATCATTTCTTTTACCAATATTTCAGTTGGCTGAAGGCTAACCTTTATCAAAGTATTAAAACATTGAATATAATCAAAAATAATTTTAAAACTTAATTCTATTGACGTTATGTGGCGCTAAGTTTGTGTTTGACACACATTAAAATGTTATAACACCTTGATAAAGGTTGGCGTTCAGCCAACTAAGATATTGGTAAAATAATGATATTTTTATCCAATATATGCCTTTCTAATTAAATATTTAATTATGGATTGCTATTTTTTCAAAATAATTAAAATTACGATTTTTCGTTCTGTAAAAAGTAATATTTTCGGTAAAACCTTTTAAACGTCGTGCAATAATCATAGCAGCCGCATTATATTGTATTATAAATAGTTAAAATATACTATTGAGAAAGTCGTAAAAAATATAAGAAAATTCAATACAAATAATCAAAATATATATTTATTTATTTATTTACCAGTTACAAATAAGACACGCTATATCCGATCTGGATAATTGCGCGTGAAACTATTCACAATAATTCATATTGTAGTAGAGTAGGTAACAGAATTATCAAAAAGAAAATAAACAATTATGAAAAAGAGCATTGAATAAACATATACATTAAACAAATAAACAACAACATAAGCCGATAGAAGAAACCGCAAGGTAGTTATTTACAGTATGTTAAGCAATGATGGAAGTTGAAATAATCTGAATAAGAGCCAGAATTATAAATTATGTTTCAAATTTATTAATTCTATAAAATTTTTTATGATATATTTTTAAGTTTTTATTTAAATTTGACCATTGATGTAAATTCAATATCTCTTTGATAATAATTCTATAATGAAACCATACAAAGAAAGTCAAAAATATAAATAAATATAATTCAACTAATCCTAATAATAGCCCGAATTATAAGTTATGTTCTAAATTCATTAATTCTAGAATATTTTCAATAATACAATTATCTATTTTTATTTAAATTTGACCATTTATATATATTCAATATCTCCTTGAAAATAATTCTATAATGAGTCCATATATACTACAAAGAAATTCTAAAATATAAATAAATATAATCCAACTACTACTAATAATAACCCAAATTATAAATAATGTTTTAAATATATTAATTATAGAATAGTTTAAATGATACATTTATCTCGTTTTTATTCAAATTTGACCATTGATGTAAATTGTATATCTCTTTCATAAAAATTCTATAAATAGCCCTTTCAACTTTTAAGAAAGTAGAAAATATAAATAAATTTGATACAAATAATCTAAATAATAGCCAGAATTATGAATAATGTTTTATATTCATTATTTCTATAAAAAAAAAATTATTTCAATGATATATTTATCTATTTCATTTAAATTTGACCATTGTTGTTAATTAATTAAAAGATATATTAATGCATTATTTTCATTCAAAATTATAAATTATTTGAGCGTATATGTTTTCTTTTTTATATTAAAACAATTTTAGAATCCTCTTACTATAATCATGAATATTTATGAGGGCTCAGCTCATGGCGATATTTTTACAATTCCTCTCTGTATTCAACACTTTTGTTCAAATATTTAATGGGATTTATTTTTGATTTAATTAAATATGCTCTGAGGAAAATGGGACTATACTACTTTATCCGCAACAATGTTTTTATCCAAAAAATGACACTTTATTCACAACAATTAAAATTTTTCAAAACAATTATACTTCTTTCACCAATATTATGCTTTTTTTTTCACAACAATGATACTTTATCCACAACACTGAAACCTTTTTCACAGCAATGATTAATTTTGCCCACAAAAAAAATATATTTTGCAGAACAATGAACTTTATTCACAACAATTAAATTATTTTTCACAACAATCATTTTATCCACAACAATGGCTACTTATCTACCGCAAAAAAGATTTTGCACAACAAAGTAACTCTATCCACAACAATGAAATAATTTTCACAACAATCATACTTTTTTCACAACAATGGCTACTTATCCAGAACAATAAAATGTTTGCACAACAATGTAACTCAATCCACAACAATTATATTTTATCTAAAACAATTATACCTTATCTACAACAATGATAATTTATCCACAACAATGAAAACTTTTGCACAACAATGGTACTTTCTCCACCACAATGACTACTTATCCACAGCAATAAATATTTTCGCACAACAATGTAACTTTATCCACAACAATAAAATTATTTTTACAACAATTATACTTTATTCACAACAATGGCTACTTATCCACAGCAATAAAATGTTTGCACAACAATGTAGCTTTATCCACAACAATGGCCACTTATCCACAACAATGATACCTTTTGTACAACAATGACTACTTTTTAAACAACAATTAAAATCTTTTACAACCAAAAGTACTTAATTCTCGCAACAATAAATATTTATCAACAGCAAAATAACATTTAGAATTTTGCATTTATTAACACAATAAATACTTAATCCACAACAATGAATAATTTATTCACAACAATGGTCACCTTATATATAGTATATGTAAGTTATATATTTCAATAATTATCTTTCAATAACCATGACTATGTTTTCACAAAAATGATTACTTATCCATAACAATAAATTAACAAATTCTTTATATATGTTATGATATAAACTCGGTATGTTATGATTATATTTTGTTTTGTTGTTGAAAAAGATAGGGAATTGAAGGTACAGTCGTGAAAAGTAGGAAACAAATTATTTACCCACATCAAGTAGTTTTTATTTTGAATTACTTCGAGTAATTTACACATAAAATCATTTATCACAGTAATATAGAATTTATAAAATGAATTCTATAATCGTGATTTAAAAAATAGCTAGGTTAACTACACATATTTACAATAATATTAAAAGTGTTATATTTTAAATCTATAGTCAAAAAAATGTAGAACAGTCAATGATTAAAAATAAAATATATGTTTTAAAAAAATAAAATATTTGAATTTTAGAATATATAGTATATATATGTCGACTACTGAAATAATATTTGAAGTCCTGGTAGCTCTTGTTGTACTGTGTTGACCGAGAGGAACAGTCAGGATGTAGAGTTTTCCAGTACCTCTCTGCACCTTGGAAGACCTTTAAAAGTTCTCACAAAATACAGGCAGTCGTGGTCGAGGCAGAGTGGAAAGCTGGGGATATCCACACAAAAAACGAAGACACAGTTGCACTAAGAAAGTCCCGTAACAGATAAAAGTTGAGCTAAGGAGCGAAAAGATGGAGATAGACGAGTTCTTCCTAACTACATGTTGGATGAGATCGACATAACATACGACCCACGCGGCTTGCACTAAGGGTGAACTAAACTAAACTGAACTGAACTGACTGAACTGTCAAGAGACTGTAAGGTGATGATTTATAGGTTAAAGACGGGGCGACCTTATGTGACAGGGGCGTTTGAGAAAGGGCGCCTTTACCTGTCCAGGTGTGAGAGGGGTCTCTGCATTCCACCACATGTGACAGTGTGGGTGGCCTGTCGTGGGAACTGTGAATCTACCTGATTTATGACTTCCATCTTTAGACTCTGTTGTTTTGGCAATACTATATGTTCGATCTCTGCCCTAGCTCAACTCTTAAATCTATTACAGATTTTATTTATTTATCCACTTTGTACAAATTACATTACATAGGGCGATGCGATGACACAGATTAATCATGCGCATAATTATTTATAGATGTGTCTCTATATACAACATGACAATCTTATTATAAGTTATATACACAGTATGGGGTTGTTGGTTTAAATTACCATAGATGGGCCCCGGGAGTGAAAGGGTTTATCCGGGTTTAGGCGGGTAAAGCCTCTCTAACACAGGTAAGTATTTAAAATTTCTTTTAATTAATTTAAACTGTGAGGGTTAAAAAGGGCTATAACAAGATGATATTTGTTGGATATATAAAAGTGAAATAAAAATGACATTGTGTTTGATTAACAAAAAATATGATTAAAATAAAATGATGACATAAAAATTCACATTCTAAGAGAATATTGGTGGGCGTTGGACAGGGTTAGTAGTTAAAGAATAAGCAATTGTGAGATTTACACATGCAATCAAATACTTAGGTCCAGGTGCAAAGCGAGGATATGGACTTGGGCGTCTTCCTAGGCAATGTTTCACCTGTGATCCTGTATAGGGTAACAGTGCTTTGTCACAATTGTAGTGTTATTGGGTTGAAAAGTTGTTGAAGAATATGTAATTGTTAGAAGTGCTCATGTAAACCAAATACTCAGATCCAGGTGCAAAGCGAGGATATAGACTTGAGCTGTCTTCCTTGGCAATGTTTCACTTGCGATCCTATATAAGGGTTACAGTGTTTTGTCACAATTTTAGGATTATTGGGTTAAAAGTTGTTGAAGAAAAGTTGCTTATTAATATGATTGAGAAAGGAGTGAAATAGAGCCATGCGATAAGTAGAATTGTAGCGACAGTAGGTGATCTGACTTGACTCGAAATCAAAGGTTGAATGTGGTCCGCTAGAGCTGAAAAAAAAAGTTGAAAGTTGAAAAAAGTGAACGCTTTGTGTATGCGTTGGTGATTTTCTCTGCGGATGAAATGAAATAAACTCTTGAAGCTTGTTCAGACCAGAAGTTTGGATTTGTAAGTCTGGGGAACTGTGTTCAAGGCGTTTGTTGAATTACGAAATCAAAAAAAATAAATTGTCAAGCAGTGCTGTCGTTTTTCTACATTGATGTGACGCAATGACTGAAAAGATAGTGATGAAAAATATAGGAGATTGGTTATATAATATGATTGTTGAAAACGATTGTTGTAGATGCCCGATAGTGGATGATAAACATTGTCAGATAATAAAGGTATTTAAGCAAATATAAAAAATATAGTGAATAAAAATATAGAAATATGATTGCGGGTACAAAAAGTGTAAGTGGATAAAGTTAAACCTGTAATATATAAAATATATAATAAATAATAAAATAAAAATAATTTTTGAAACAATTAGATGTTTCGCAATACTAAAATAATATCATGAAAAATAAAGGTAAATTTGATTAAAGGCTTTTTTTTTTTAAATGTTGGATTAAAAAATTTGTTTATATAATTGAAAGGTAAGAATAAGAATAATTATTCAAGATTTTATACAAAATTTATAATATAATTGAAGGTTATTAATGATTGGATAAATTTTAAGTAGTGTAAAATTGAACAAAAATTGTCTCTTTTGACGAAAATTTACAGTTGTGGTGTGTGACTAGATTATATCCCTTTGGTAACATCGGTGTTTCTATGACTCTGAAACTGGGAATATGTGAAATGATCTTTTCGTTTGTCCTCAATGCTGGTATGTAGAGAATGATTTCTCTTTCGCGTTAAAAAGTCTATATAAGACTTAACCAAATTGTTTTAATTGGTGTTATCAATTAACATGTAAAATGTTTAAAGTATGTTGTGTTGTGATATCTCGTTGGTGAGATTTGTGAGATTCTCGAGGAAATCTAAATGAGTAGTGTGACACATGTGTTCAAAATGGCGTCATGAAGCTAGCGGTCAAGAAGATCTGCCTTGAGGGGGAAGAGAGGGCATGTCCAAAGATATTCTCAAAAGATAGTAGTGACCAAGGGAGTGGCGTCAAAAAGGGCGTCCACTTCCTTTTTTTCACGGAAATTCTATTTGTGGGGTGGTCACACGTGCGGGGTGTTTATTTTCTGTCTTGCTTGAAACTGACTTTCTCTCTCTTCTTTTGTTGAAGTTTGGCAATTTTCTTGCCTATTTGAAAATATAGTTTTCTCGATGTTTGTAGTTGTTGTGTTTCGAAGTTAGTTTAGAAAAAAATATTATTCAGTGTTGTCAGGTTTAGATGTGTGGTGAAAGTTCGACTTTCAACGTGGACACGCTTTGAGTTGAGATGTGGTGTCACAGGCGTGAAGGCGTCTTTGGCCTGAAAAGTGAAAAAGTTTTGTGGTGTGGCACTGTGACACGAAGTGAGAAATGTGAATGAAAAGGTGTCACGTGAAGTCTTAGTTTGGTACAAATCTAACCTGTTTCACCATGAATAAAAAATTTAATAAAGTCATGGGTGGTTGTTGTATGAAACACATCGAGAGAATATTTGACTGTTAGTGGATGTGGCACGCTTAATGTGAAATTATTTTATTGTGGCGACGAGATATAGAGCTAAGTGGAGCTCGAAATTGGATTTGTGTGTTGAGTCGCGCACTAATAATTGTTGCCAATTGGAGAAAGTGATGTGTGAGGGTGTTGTAAGGTTTTTTGAAAGAAATGTGTTTATGACCAATCATGCATGTAAAAGGAAAAGACGAGGGAGTGTATTTATTCTCGAATATTAACGATTGTAATCGTTTTGGAAGGCTGTGATTAATTTACAGGGTGTACCAGGTAAATTGGGAATTTCAACAATAGTATTTTAACTGAAATTTTTTGCAAGTAAAAATTAAAATATCCGAATGAAATTTGACACAGTAGTAGATAAAAGGATATAGTTTTTATTTATTCAATGTAGTTTCCATTATTAGCTACAACAGTCTCGAGGCGAGTGCGGAATGAAGCACAGGCCTTGGCGACGATGACCTTGTCCATTTGGGTCATCACCGTGTGAACTGCTTTCTTGACAGACTGGATGGTGGTATGAGGAGCTTTGTTGACATCTCTCTCAACAACGCCCCATACATAGTAGTCGAGGGGATTGCAATCTGGAGAATTAGGGGGCCAAATATCAGGACCCCAGTGACTAGGGACGTTAAGTGGCAGCCACGATTGTGTCTTTTTTGCCTTATGGGCTGGAGCTGAGTCCTGTTGGAAGACATACTTCCTTCCTGCGGCCACCATGTCCATCCAAGGCTTCACAACGGTCTCCAGAACATTGATGTAGGTGTCAACGTTCATCCTAAGGCCCTTCTCAAAGAAATGGGGAGGCATGACATCACCTTCACTGCTGATAACGCCAAGGACCATTACGGAGGCAGGAAATTTCGTGTGCATCACGACAGGTATCTCTGAGGGGTCTTTACAGATCCAGCGATCATTCCTGGGATTTACCTTTTGGTCCACGTCAAAGTTCTTTTCGTCAGAGAAGAACCTTAGCATGCCAAAAGAGTCGTGTTTCAGGTTGTTGAGGAGGGCAGCAGCCTTTCCTTTTCTGTTATTCTTCATATTCTCAGTCAGCAACTGACCTTTCCGAAGGGCATAAGACTTGAGACCAAGGTCCTCATGGATAGTTCTGACAATTGTCATAGAGCCAACGTCCATTTCCTTGGCTATGGCCCTCATGCTCTTCCCAGGGTTTCCATCAATCTTCTCCTTGACATTTTTGACAAATTCTTCGCCTCTTACCCTGTCCGATCGACGCGAGTGCTTTTTCCTTGTAGCTATCCCCTCTTTGTTACTGTCGGCCTCATCAAACTGCTTCTTGACACGATAAATAGTGGTTTTGGGCAACTTAAGAAAATCCACTATCTCTTTGGGGCTCCTTCCGGCGCGCAGAGCAACGATGATGGCAGCTCGATTTTCAAATTCTCGGTTACTCTTCATCACTACACTGCGCACATATGTACTGTTGCATTTTACATGAATATGGCTACGTAATGAAAAAAAAAACAAGTTTTTAATCTCAAGTAGTTTTTGTTTTATGGACTGTCAAAGTTAGTCCCAATTTACCTGGTACACCCTGTATATTTAAAATTTGAATATATTTTTTAAATCGTTAATTATGGTAGTTAAAATGATTCTTGTAAAAGGGCAATGTCGTGAGAGTTACCAATAATTTGAATTGGGCGCTTACTTAAAATGGTGAACATTACCAAATTTTAAGAATTGATAAAGATATTGGTCTTTTGGTATAAAGATAACTAATAAGTAAAACAAAAATAAGTTGAGAATTATGATGAATGAGATTTAAAAAAAAAAATAATAATAATGAATTTTTTTTTTTTTTTCAAGTCGTAGCTTTGGATAATGCCATTTTAGGTAAATTTAGGAAAGGCATGTAAGATTAGTACATTAGTAAAAATGCGTGATGGGCGAATTTTTTTTAAGTAAAATTGAGAGTAATAAATTGAAATTTATAATCTGATTAAAAATTAAAGTAAATTTGATCAATGAAAATGTGAAAGTTTTAAAAATTGAATTAAAAAATGGTATAAAAAAGGTAAAAATTGATTTTAAAATGCTTAAAGTGAAAATATAAATACAAAATTTATAGGGAATCAAGTTGTGAAGTTGAGGATAAGGTTAAGGTAGGTTTTTTAAAAACTTACAATTTAGAAGATAGTTCAGTCAGGAGACTTGGTCTTTGGTGGTCGTTCTGCTGTCGTGGAAATCGCTCCATGTAAAGTTTGTAGACGCTTGTAGCTTCTGTGAAGATGATTGTGGCTTGTTGCCTTGAGCATTGTCTCGACGATGTCAGGTCGAAGATGAAGAACTTCTCACAGGGTTTGGGTCACATCGCAGCTCCTCGATTTCCATGACTTGCGGGAATATCGGGGCTGTCGTTGGCGCGGTCAGCTTGCTCCCGACGTTGGCGATCGGTTAGCGGGTATGCGGAAGTCCGTTGGGGCGGCGTTTCTTCCGTAAATATCGTCTCTTGTTGGGGGGAGAGATGGCTTTGTCGTTTCGTTGGTATGGCGGGCTTGTTCCTCCATCTTTGCTCTTTCTCGCTTCCTATCTGAACGGTCTTCTTACTTCTTCGTTGTGTCATCCTTCGTTTTGGTTATCCTGTTGGCTCATGTAATGAGTTGAGAATTCCAGTAGCTTTTGTAGAGATCCTGTCGACTCACTGTAATATAAAGTTGAAGTTTGGTGTTGTGTCGACTTGTAGAATCCTGTCGACTACTGAAATAATATTTGAAGTCCTGGTAGCTCTTGTTGTACTGTGTTGACCGAGAGGAACAGTCAGGATGTAGAGTTTTCCAGTACCTCTCTGCACCTTGGAAGACCTTTAAAAGTTCTCACAAAATACAGGCAGTCGTGGTCGAGGCAGAGTGGAAAGCTGGGGAAATCCATACACAAAAAACGAAGACACAGTTGCGCTAAGAAAGTTCCGTTAACAGATAAAAGCTGAGCTAGAAGCGCAAGATGGAGATAGACGAATTCTTCCTAACTACATGTTGGATGAGATCGACATAACATACGACCGACGCGGCTTGCACTAAGGGTGAACTAAACTAAACTGAACTGAACTGTCAAGAGACTGTAAGGTGATGATTTATAGGTTAAAGACGGGGCGACCTTATGTGACAGGGGCGTTTGAGAAAGGGCGCCTTTACCTGTCCAGGTGTGAGAGGGGTCTCTGCATTCGACCACATGTGACAGTGTGGGTGGCCTGTCGTGGGAACTGTGAATCTACCTGATTTATGACTTCCATCTTTAGACTCTGTTGTTTTGACAATACTATATGTTCGATCTCTGCCCTAGCTCAACTCTTAAATCTATTACATATTTTATTTATTTATCCACTTTGTACAAATTACATTACATAGGGCGATGCGATGACACAGATTAATCATGCGCATAATTATTTATAGATGTGTCTCTATATACAACATGACAATCTTATTATAAGTTATATACACAGTATGGGGTTGTTATATGTAGTAATCCCGACGTGGAATGTATTGGGCAGTCGTGGTCGTGGGTGTGTGATGGGATTCCCGCACGGGGACAGCAAGAGACAGAGGCAGGTCTAGATGGTAACTCCAAGAAGGTAGAGGTAGACCACGGACGAAGGCAGTCGAACCACGGGCGTCACGGATGCCCTAGCCTACGCGGATTGAAGGGGGGGGGGGGGTGAGAGATCCGTCCGACCGTATAACGGCGTCGCTCTGAAAACCAACTAACTTTGTCCCATTTCTGGGCTCTTTTATATTGGACGCCCGCATATGGCGGAGAGTCCTGATTGTTTCCTGTAAAATCACGCCACCTGTCAGGCGCCGGGTTGTTTATCACGTCTGGCCACCTGTTGACGGGGTGATTGAACTCATTATCATAAACACCTGTTCGTCTGGGTTATGGCGTCGTCTGGTCTACCTTTACCTCTTTGTTTTATTTGTCATTTCCATTGTTATACAAGGCGAAAAAAATTTTATATAGATATGGGGTTATAATAAATATTAGAAGAAGGTTGTGATCTATCTAACTCAAAATGTACTACATGTATATATATATAATCCTTAATTAAAATTTAATCTACCATTTCTTTCTAAAGTTTTAAATTTATCTAAAAATCTAAATTTCTTTCTCGTTTAAAGATTTAAATATAATCTTCTATTCCTTGATATGCATAATATAAATAATGTAAATATAAATTCAACTAAAATTCGATTCATTAATATATAAGAAATTGCTTTTATATATATGTAGTAATTATTTTATTTATAGTTTTATTTTCTAAATTACTATTTATAGTTATTCCTTAGTTTTTTTTTTAACCATATAAGCTTGAACTACTACGTTCAACATTTATCTGATCTTACTTTTATTCTAAAGAATTCGAAGAAATTTATGCAAATCGAAAATAGTCTCCTTTTATTTCTCTCTAACGCTATTTCAACAGGATCGTTTGAATGGATTTATAGAATGTTTAACAATAACGTTGATTGAATGAATATATATATGTTATATGTATATTATTTTTATTTTAAAATTAGAATATCTAGAATAAAATACTCTGTTAAGTTGACAGCCAGACGTCGCAGCTTTCCCTATATAAACCTGTTGTTGTTGCTTCCCGTTGGCCGGCTCAAATCATTTGTATTTATGTAGATAATATTTTGTTTTCGTTGTTCTACTCGCCTTAAGTTAGGCATTACTTTATCAAATTATGTTTTTTTATATATTTATTAAGCTCAATAGAAGCTAATTCTGATCTTAACTATTTTTATTATTACCACGATTTCAGTATAAAAACATATTTTAATGTATCAAGCAAATTATATCATTATAATTCTATAAATTATATTTAAAAAAACAGCAGAAATCTCTTTTATGTAATATATATAGATATTAAAAACAAAGGAGGCATATACTGACCAGGAGCACATGTGCTATTCAGAAGGCAGAGCGCCATCTGGTGAAGCATAAGTCAACTAAACATTGATTTAGCCTGTTCCAACATGTGCTCCTGGTCGGATATGCCTTTTTCATCTTTAATATCAACCCCTGACCTTTTTATTTTTATTTTTTTTATATTGTTTTTCACATATATAGATATGAAAAAATGAAAGAAAAATAAAAGATAAAAGAACAGGTGTTGAAATCAAAAAATAAAAATGGCCTATCCTGACCAGGAGCACATGTGCTTTACAGAAGGCCGAGCGCCATCTGGTGGAACAGAAATCAACTAAACATTTATTTTGCCTGTTCCCTGATATTTGGCCAACCAAATTTCTTGATAAATCAAGAAAAGCCATCCACGAACGCGTTTCGCGCTTTTTGGCGCTCGTCAGCGTGGAGTAGGCTGTACCACTGCCCCCAAAAATATATTTTGGTCCCAGTAGCTTCTTGAAAAACCAAGAAAATATATAGATATGAAAATGAAATTTTCTGAAGGATATTCATATTAAAAAAGAAGTTCACTTCTCCCATCAAAAGATACGTCAAAGCTAGACACCTTCGAAAACGTGTCCATCTATAATTTGTCCATAGATTTGATTTAGCCATTATACCAGCTAAACACCTCTTTAGAGAATTGTGAAGATTCTATTATATCTCTTGGAATGAGGTCCACCCTGAACTGAAGTGGGAAATTAACTCGAAACCTTGGTCTCCAAGTGGAAACTTTTCAGTTTGTCAAATTTGATGTTGTGGCTTTTCCACTGACCTGAGGCCGCTAGTTTGCTACAATGCTCAATAAATGGCGTCTAGACCATGAGAAAAAATTAAGGATGTTTCGTATCTTGATGCCGCTTGGAATCTGTTTTATTCTAAGGAGAAAGAGGCAATTTTGTTCATACTTGGTTAAATCGTGTTTCTTTAATGAGGTCACTGTTTATCAAATATCTAAAAAACACGCACTATTTAATTATTTTGTTTCAGAGTTATTGTCTGAATCCCGATATACATGATAAAAGGTACAACTTTCTTAAGTTTTATCCATGAGTGTATCTTTCATAGTTATTGTCTGAATCCTGAAATACATGCTAAAAGGTACAACTTCCTTAAATTTTTCCATGAGTATATCTTTCATAGGTATTGTCTGAATCCCGATATACATGATAAAAGGTACAACTTCCTTAAGTTTTGTCCATGAGTATATCTTTGATAGTTATTATATGAATCCCGATATACATGATAAAAGGTACAACTTCCTCAAGTTTTGTCCATGAATGTATCTTTCAGAGTTATTGTCTGAATCCCGATATACATGATAAAAGGTACAACTTCCTTAAGTTTTGTCCATGAGTGTATCTTTCATAGTTATTGTCTGAATCCCGATATACATGGTAAAGTTACAACTTCCTTAAGTTTTGTCCATGAGTATATCTTTCAAAGTTATTGTCTGAATCCCGATATACATGATAAAAGGTACAACTTTCTTAAGTTTTATCCATGAGTGTATCTTTCATAGTTATTGTCTGAATCCTGAAATACATGCTAAAAGGTACAACTTCCTTAAATTTTTCCATGAGTATATCTTTCATAGGTATTGTCTGAATCCTGAAATACATGCTAAAAGGTACAACTTCCTTAAATTTTTCCATGAGTATATCTTTCATAGGTATTGTCTGAATCCCGATATACATGATAAAAGGTACAACTTCCTCAAGTTTTGTCCATGAATGTATCTTTCAGAGTTATTGTCTGAATCCCGATATACATGATAAAAGGTACAACTTCCTTAAGTTTTGTCCATGAGTGTATCTTTCATAGTTATTGTCTGAATCCCGATATACATGGTAAAGTTACAACTTTCTTAAGTTTTGTCCATGAGTATATCTTTCAAAGTTATTGTCTGAATCCCGATATACATGATAAAAGGTACAACTTCCTTAAGTTTTGTCCATTAGTGTATCTTTCATAGTTATTGTCTGAATCCCGATATACATGATAAAAGGTACAACTTTCTTAAGTTTTGTCCATGAGTATATCTTTCAGAGTTATTGTCTGAATCCCGATATACATGATAAAAGGTACAACTTTCTTAAGTTTTGTCCATGAGTATATCTTTCAGAGTTATTGTCTGAATCCCGATATACATGATAAAAGGTACAACTTTCTTAAGTTTTGTCCATGAGTATATCTTTCAGAGTTATTGTCTGAATCCCGATATACATGATAAAAGGTACAACTTTCTTAAGTTTTGTCCGTGAGTGTAAATATAACCTATATACTGATGAGAGCCATATTCGGAAATCATATAATCAAAAATTCGACCAAATTCTGGTTCGTTTACAAGGTGGCAACGGCAACCATTTTCCAATGAAGAGCAAAATATAATCAATAGGCTTGTTTTTGTCTTAGGAGATGCCTCTTAAGGTATTGCAAATGTTTATATAAAAAGAATGATAACTATATATAGGAGAAAACATTCGGAAAAATATTTACACATGTATTAAAAAGAAAAACCGAAATTTTCTCTTCAATAACGGGATTCGGTAGTCGAGTGGTATAACCATCAAATTTTCGCCATCCATGACATGGGTTCCAATCCCGCATTGGAAACATTTTTTTATGAATATAAAAAGCTCCAATGATTACTGAATCTTGTGAACGTCCAACCCCATCAGTGATTGCAAGTAACCAAAGACGTCTCTGGTAAATGAAAAGTTGGCCTGTTTTTTTTTTTACGTGAGTAGACATATAATGCATTTACAGTAAAAGCAGTTGTCAAATATATACCTAACTTATGAATACCATGGTCTGTACCACATTTACTATAGATAATGCAAATATATTGCGGAATAATGTGTTTTTTTTTTCATATTTACTCTCATGGATATAATTTAAGGAAGTTTAAAGTCTTCGATGTCGCCGATCGTCAAGACAGAGGTAATTTTGTTTACACTTGTGTCTTCAATAAAGGTTACTATAATATCTTTCGGAGTTATTGTCTAAATCCCGATATATATGCTAAAAGGTAAACATATCTTCAGTATTGTTCCTAATTTAATCATATAGAAACCTATTTCTATTGTCAGAATAACAATAAATATATATTTTAACGAATGAAGACATAAAGGCGCGAATATTTTTTTTCACAAATAAATCAAACTTCTACTGTCCTCACTACGATGAAAAAATATTGGAAGGCTTGGCTCATCAGTGGTGACCCTCCCAGGGATTTCGCCAATACAATCCATCAGACCCCATCTTTAGATCTATAATACTGTATTTGATCTTTCTGCTTTTATATGCTACACTGAAAGGTGGAATCTTAGAAATGGTATTTGAGTAGACTATGGACATAAGGTTTTAGGACATCAGAATAACATTTTAATATTTGCATCGTGCAATCATTTTCCGCAAACAAAAAGACAAGTTAGACATAAATTAATACAAATAAATAACGCGCCATCTATATAAAACGAATGAAGAAATTAAGACACGAAGTTTGATTTATTTGGGAAAAGAAACATTCGCGTCTTAATGTCTGCATTCGTTATATATAGATGATGCGTTATTTCTTTGTATTAAAATACAGTTAAGCCTGTCTATTGTGGCCTTTTTGGGACTCACCAAAATAGGGTGTTATAGAGAAAGGGTGCTATAGACTGGTGACTTTTAATGTAAATCGCATCGTACTACGTATTTAAAATCGAGCGCTATAGAGAGGAAGGCGCTATAGACTGTTTGCTGTATATAATTTCATTGATTAATTGACTCAAAGTTCAGCTCATTAAACTAAGCATTAGATATAACGGTTCTAACACCTTCCCATTATGACCAACGAGATATATTCCCAATTATTCATAGCTAGCTCTATGAAACAAATCTTCCAATCACGTAGGGTCATGTCGTGCAGTACCAATCACGTGATAATAAACGATCCAATCACACGGACGCTCCTGACTTGGGACATCTTTCTTGTCTCTTGGACACGCCTCTTAGGGCAGCCTGCACTTAGTAGATTGGGGACAGTCTCTTGGTGATTGACGGAGGTTTCACTCCGTGCGTGGTCTCTCTAGACAGGTTCCTATTCATATTTAAAGTAACGTTTTAACGACCATCATTATTTTATCATTGATCTCTTCTTCAGCACGAATTGGGACTTGGTGATGAATGATTAGCGTGGAGGTTTTATCCGGATTACCATTTGTTACTCATCCTTCTCATAGCTATGGGATTTAAGAGTCTTTTTTAGCTTCACGATCAGATTTTTTTAATTATATAATATATCCATTTATTCCCAGTTTTGTTGTTGTTGTCGTGTCCAATGAAGAGCCTCAGATGTCTCCATGCATCTCTATAACAGCAGCAGCAATGTCCACTATCTTGGGTGTGTAAAGCTGCTGCTCCGGGTCTATGTCAATTTTCTGCAAGGCTATGGCCATTGCTGGGCATGAGAATATGTGAGTAGGTTTTTAATCCCAGTGCAGTTTGATTTTTTACCATTTTTATACCGTCTGGATGCCATTCTGGTCTTAAATATCTGTTTTGAAACTTTTAACGATGCCACAAATACTAGGTCCTTATTATTTGATCATTGGGGAACAGCTTGCACCATGTAGATGAGTGCCCAACAGTGTAGGTCTTTAGCTTTTCTTGATTAATTAATAAAGTATTTGGCAGATTTTGTGATAAGTAAAACACTAAACGGTTAGTTTATATTTATTCTGAAAAATTGCGCAAACAATCAGCAACTTTGAATTGAACGATCAAGAGATTCCTTTATATATTAATTTTAAGGAAGAATTAATTTCGGCAACTAAGACCCAAGTTCGAATCCCGCATTTGGTACTTTTTTTCTATAGATATTATTTGCTTTAATGGCTACCTTATTCTTGTAAAACTCTAAACTCACTATCATGTATAAATGACTAAAAGGGTTATTGACACATTTATAAATGCAAAGGTCTAATTGATATCTACATCCATAGAAGCATAGGGCGCCTCTACCGTCGAAATAAACGCCCTCTATTGACCGTCGCCGCAATCTAGCGGCCTCAGGTCGATGACAAAGCCACAGCACCAGCTTTGTCAAACTGAGAAGCGTTCACCTAGAGAACATGGTTTCGGGCTAATGGCCCTCGTCAGCCTAAGGCGAACTTTGTCGGGAGAGGCGCTCTATGCTTCTATGGATCAATTTCCTACCGGAAAATTTTCCATCCGTTATCTACATATCTGTATATGTGCTTCACATTTTAAAAATAAAATTATTTTTCGAATTAATAATATTAATTGTAATTTAATTAATAATTAGTCTAAATAATATATCATTATCGACATATTTATTACAATAACTCAAATTTTATTCCGAACTTATTACAAATTCAAATAATTTTCTATAAATTATCCAAACTAAAAACAAAGAACGGTTATAAATTATACATATTTGCATATGAAGAATAAATAAATAATATTCATACAAGACCAATTGATTCATTTTATATTGAATTAAATGCAGACGAGAAAACTTCTCCACTGGAAATCCATTTTACATGAAGCATAAGGTAAATATAGAATTTGAATTTATTTCCCTAAGGGGTGAAAATAAACGCTCGGATTGGAACAAGGCTTTCAAACTGGGCTATTTTAAACGCTTGGAGAAATATTTCTCTCATGAATAGAAAGTGTATAGGTGTCTATACATTTATACTCAATGTCTATCTATCTTGTTAACCCGCTCTTCAACCGCGTTGAAAACCGGCATTAGCGCTTCTTAAACCCAAATATTATTTATTGCGAAATAAATTGATGTTGTAAAAGTCTCCATAGATCCATAAAAACAACAAATTTTCCCTTTTTTTAAATTGATAGGTCTGTTTTAAAGCTACCCTTTGAAACAGTTTATTTTTATTTGGTGTATATTTGATATGCGTTATGAATTTTATTTTCAGTATAGCTTCTGTTTTTTAGATATTATTTTCTTTTATTACGCTATGAATATTATTATATTATCACGTTTGGCTATTTCGATTTTGAGCTGAATATATAGTCAAGGAAATATATATTTTAATGTATTATATAGCTATCTCTCTCTTTCTTTTCTATTTATCAATTATTTTTATCTATTTATATCTATTTATTCATATATTTATCATTATATAATCATATTTATTCATATTTATATTTATTCTGTATTCAACCTTATATAATCTTATATGAACATTGTAATAAAGTAGTTTCAATCTCAATCTCTCTTAATTTATCTATAAATGCAGATTTTTTCAGAGATGAGCAAGAAAAGATAAATAGAAATTTCTTGAAAGGAATGTAGTATGTGAAAATTTGACTGTGAGCAAAAAGGGTAAAAAAAAATCGATTCCTTATTTTCTATGAAAAATAGACATTTCGGCCAGTTAGAGTTTTTTTTTATTTTTCTCAACGTTTCGACAAAAATATTTTATCTTCGCCAGGAGAAGTAAATAAAATAAAGCATTTTGCAAGGCTTTAAAAATTGTTCTGAGGTTGCAAGGGCGTTCTGACGTGATTTTTCGAATTTAGTACAACATATACAGCACGAGTCAAAAACAAATATTAAACTCGTCAAAGACCATAGTCTTTGGTCTTGGAAATAAATAAATATATAATAATAAAATTATAATCAAATAAATGAATAAAGTAATATATTGATAATAAAAATTACATATTATTTTATAAATTTCTAACTATTATGTTCAATTTATATCTAGCTTTTAACTACTTTTTTAAAATTTAAAAATGAAGCATATTGTTGCGGAATATCTTCAAATGTATTAATAGTTTTTGTCCTCATTTCTCGTGATACCCATCCCTCTAAAAATAATGGCATGGAAAAAGAGTGCCATTGATGAATAAAATATAAAATTTTTCAAACACAATTAAATGTTTTATTATTAAATCAATCGATCCCGCTTGTTTGTATGATTCCTGGAATCACAAATATGTAAATGGAGACTGAATTAACACAAAGCAATAACGCGCCATCTATATATATAAAATAAAAGGATTTAAAAGCGCGAATGTTTCTTTTATACATAAAACGAACTTCTACTGTCCTTACTGCAATGAAAAATATATTGGGAGACATAAATAGAAAAAATTGTTTATAAAGACGTTTATTGTCCATAGTTTACTTGAAAACAATTTCTAAGATTCCATCCTTCAGTGTAGCATATTAAAGCAGAATGATCCAATACAGTATTAGAGCTCTGAGAAGCGGTCAGGTGGATTAAATTGGCGAAACCGCTGGGAGGGTTCACCACTGATGAGCCAAGCCCTCCCAACATATTTTTTCATCGCAGTAAGGACAGTAGAAGTTCGTTTTATGTATAAAATAAACATTCGCGCTTTTAAATCCTTTTATTTTATATGTAAAGACGTTTATGTTGAAAAAGATTGAAGAAATAGAGGAAGACCTGCAATGTGTTGTGAACTGGTTATAAGGGGTTAAGAAAACTACCAGAAAATCACTAGATTAGCTGGGAGTGATGGTTATCAACTGATCAAATTGGATAATATTTGTTCATATGTTTTATAATTATAATATATAATATTTGACCATAAGTCAAATTCGACTCGATTAACGCTAACATTCACAACTTCACATTTTACATTTGTAATTAATAATTTGTTAATTAAACAAATGCTACAGCTTTCTGGAGATGAGTTTTCATGATGATGAAGAAACGCATACTAAGAAAAGGATAGAATTTGTTTAAATGATAATAATAAACAGAGATTTGATTCAAATAATATATCTATGTTACAAATGATATGTTGGAGGTGTTACTCATCACAAGTATGTCATAGTAAATCGTTATCGTCTATCTTTACTGTAAGTACATAATATAACTACACATTTAGAATACAATCCGACTTCTATACGTACTTACAAAGTGTAATTAACCCATTTGTTTGCCTGTTTTCACTGGTGGGAACGGAAATTCTACAAGAACCCTAGATCAATGGAGCATCTTTAGACAAAATAAAATGTCCAATGAGGGATTCGAATCTGAGTCCTGTCTGTCAAAAATTAACATTTGATAACAATTCTACACCAACTATCTCCAAATGATATGATTTAGGGCTATGCTATCATAAAAACAGGGGCGGCTTCGATTTGATAACATTCTACGAGAAGGGTTATGGAACCAGACGAATTGGCAAGGGCCATATTTCAGACTAAAATACAACATAAATATACGAGAATATGATATTCATGTACAAGTTGCACCTTTTTTATATAAATATATATCAACATACGATAATAGCGTTCCATCTATGAGCAAAATATTATATCATTCTAGCGCGTTATTTTCTTTATAAATAAAAACATCAACATATTTTCCATCGTAGTAAGGAGCCAAAAGAGAAAAATCTTGTATTTATAAAAGACAAAGAGGTAGAGCGAAAATTTTATATAGAAATTGATTGAAGATATATTATTTCAATAAATATTAGCCTATATATAAAAATTATGCAAATTAGCCAAATAAAAACTGTAGCAGCCGAATTTAGGCAATTAGTAGGACATCATTGATTAGGGTGTGGTTAATCAAATATTGAGGGGGGACCTAAATTAATAGATTTAACGTACCCTTATCCCATATATTAAATGAGAAAATAAAACTTTCCAGCTAAATTTGATAATGAATAAACTGATATACATTGACTTTCGTAACCTTGCATCTCACACTTTAAAATTTGAAATAGTAAATAGATTACGATGGTAAAAAAAAAACAAAATACTTAAGTTCTTAAAACAGAATGGGTAGATGGCAACAACTGTTCGCTCCAGAAACCAGCGATATATTAATATATTAGATAATAAAAAGGCATATATTGGATTTAATAAAGATTTATTTTGCCAATATATCGGTTGGCTGCACGCTAAACCTTTATCAAGGCATTGACATTGGTTTGGCGTTCAGCCAACCGAAATATTGGCAAAATAAATATTTTATTGATTCCAATACCAGGTCTATTAGTATGAAACGCGAAAATTTTCAGTGAATTCAAAAGTTCACCAATTCCATACAACAAAAGATTTTTTATTCAAAGTAATTGCCCTGATAAGCTATACACTCGGACCACTTTTCAGGCAATTTTCGAATTCCTTGTCTGAAAATTCCTATTCCTTTTGAGTCGAACCAGTCAACAAGTCATTTTCGGAGTATGTCTGAGTTCTAAAATTCCTGGTTTTTTGGGGCGTGTCCTAAAGATGTGAAAAGGTGGTAGTTCGACGGCGCTAAGTCTGGTGAGTACGGCGGGTGGGGTAAGAGTTCCCAGCCCAAGTCTTTTATGGTGTTTTTGACCACCGTAGCGTTGTGGGCTTTAGCGTTGTCATGCTGCAGTATCAGGTTGTTGTGCTTTTCACGCCATTCCGGTCTTTTTTTATTCAACGCCTCTCTCAAACTGTGCATTTGTTGTTCGTAGCGACTGGTATTGACCATTTTGCCAGGTTTCAGGAGCTCGAAATATACTTTGCCGGTCTGGTCCCACCATATGCAAAGCATTGCCTTTTTTCCGAAGCGATTGGGCCTAGGCGTCTGTTTTGGAAATTGGCCGGGCAGGTCCCACGACCTTTGGCACGTAGGATTGCTGAAGTGGATCCATTTCTCATCAGAAGTTACGATTCGGTGCAAAAATGACTTCTTTTCATGCCTGGAGAGCAGCCCTTCGCAGGTTACCAGACGCCGTTATTGCTGCCTTTCGCTCAACTCGTGGGGGACCCATCTGGAAAGCTTTTGGGTCATTCCGAGGCTGTTTAAACGTAGAGAAACAGCACCTTGAGACACCTGGAGCTGTTTTGCGAGTTTCTCCTGCATTTGGGTACTGTCTTCATCCAACAAAGCTTGCAGTTCAGCGTCCTAGAACTTTTGGGGCGGTTTTCCATGTGGTTCATTATCAAGTTCAAAATCGCCACTTTGGAATTTTTCAAACCACCTGTAACACTGCGATTTGCTCAGAGCATGGTCGCTGTAAACTTCCTCGAGCATTCGGTGGGCTTCAGTGTCACCTTTCTTCCAGTTGAAGGCGAACAACAAAACTTCCCGCAAATGGGCACTTTTTGGCTCGGAAATCGCCATTTTCCACGGGCTCCAGAATTTTTTACGATTTGAATTTTTCTAAAACTGCACGCATGCTGATGCCACGTGAGTCAAAGAACAAAACGCCTACAACAGCGCCACCGTCGGCTCAAATAAAGTAGCACAGCGGCCTCTGGCGCCCATTTTCGCGTTTCATACTAATAGACCTGGTATATTATTTTTTTATTATCTAATTAATTAAATATGGATTGCTCTATTTTCAAAATATTTATATATATTAAAATTAATGAAAGTATATCCTTACCAAAAGTACATGTGCTTTTTAGATGGCAGAGCACAATCTAGTGGAACAGAAATCAAATCAACCTTGACTTAACGTGTTCCTTGATATTTGGTCGACCCACTTTCTTGATAAATCAAGAAAAGCCATCCATAAAGGCGTTCAATGGTTCTTTTCCACTAGATAACGCTCTGCCATTTAAAAAGAACATATGTTTTTGGTCATAATATGCTTTCATTATTATTAATATCAACACTTTTTTTCTATTGTTTTTTTTTATTCATATATAAAATGGTTACATAGAATATTAGGAAAAACAAACTCTAGGATGACACAGCAATTTATTTAAGGCAAGCGCACAAATTTACGTTAATTAAAATTTATAGAATACAAGAGAAGTAATGAAAGAATTTTAGAGAGAATATCAAAAATTAAAGATTAAAATATTAATAATCTATTTATAAAAATAATAAATATTTCGATACATTATTATATTTATTCAATCAACCACTCTGCAAAACATTTTCTTTTTCTAATATATTAACATTCTCAAGCTTTGTAGTAAAAAAAACTCTTTAATAGGCATTTCTTCATAGTGTAAGCATTTCAAAAATATATTTGTAAACAACCCTTACGCACGACTATACTCGAACCTTGCTTTGAATATTGATTTTATGAATATACTTCAACTATTCACGGATTCTTTGGTATTAAATACATTATGGACGCCAATGTCTATTTAATAACAAACACTGGAAAGGTCCCCATGCAGTTTAACCATTTTACAAAACAAAGTGAACTCCGCCTTTGCCGGTCCCAAGCCCGGATGAAAACTTGGTATGGGCCATGACAATCATGATGGGTAAAAGTTGGCGACTGCTTTTACTGTAAGTCCACCACATTTTTAGACATGTTAAAAGCAGTTCGACTTTACACTTACAAATGTGCCAGAGCCCCGTTTTGATTAATTGCACTCGCTGGTGGGGTTGGACTTTTGTTAAAATCGGGGGGCCATTTGCGCAATTCTTTTAAGTATACAAAAGTTTCTGTATGATTCGACCCCGGGTCGTAGCGGTCGAAAACCAACGGTTTAGACCATCCTTCCACCGACTACCTTATTTATCTTTAGCATCATTCATTAGAACGCCATCTGTTATGAAAATTCTAAATTAAATTATAGAGGCGTATGATTCTTTCAAAATTCAACCATTTTTACTGCCTTTACTGCATTATGAGAGCAGTAGAATTTGTTCGATTTCAAAACAATCATACGCGTCTATAATAATTGAGAATTTTCTTTAATTGCTATAATTAGTGTCCAATACGGGGTTCGAACCTGTGTCGCGGCTGTGGAAAATTAAAGGTTTGTACCAGTACTCCACAGACCCTTAAGAGCAAAGATATTTAATACAGTATTTCAATACACATACAAATGCTATCTATCCCAACATTTATTAGAAATTTGCAAACTTTCATTAAAAAACACCTTTCTTTATATCAATATTCGAGAAAAGGAGGTAAAATATAAAAATAAATATGAAATATTGATTTTTGATAAAGTAAACCTCACTAATACCTCTAGGGCTATTTCCTGTTTGGGAAGTTTTTTAAGTCTCAATTATTCAAATACAAATTAATTCGCTAGAAATTAATTACTTTACAATGAGAGCTTTTGAATATTCTTATTCATTTACCTTTCTGTTAAAACATTTTTCTTGAGAATGTAAAAAGGTTTTTTTTTAATATCTTTCAGAGTTATTGTCTGAATCCCGATATACATGCTAGAAGGTACAACTTCCTTAAGTTTTGTCCATGAGTGTATCTTGCAGAGTTATTGTCTGAATCCCGATATACATGCTGAAAGGTACACCTCCTTAAGTTTCATTCATGAGTGTAAAAATAGAAATGCTTCTTTTTTGAAAAAATATATATAAAATATAAATATAAATTTATAAAGATTATATACTTCCTCCTTGGATAAAAAAAATAAAGGTCAGGTGTTCATATTAAAAATAAAAATAGCATATCCTGACCACTAGCATATGTGCTTTTCAGATGGGAGAGCGGCATCAAGTGGAACAGAAATCAACTAAACGTTTATTTAGAAAATAGGTTGGCCGAATATCAGGGAAAAGGCTAAATCAACGTATAGTTGATTTCTGTTTCACTAGATGGCCCTTGCAATCTAAAAGTACATGTGCTTATAGTCAGAATATATCTTTTTTAATTTAATACGAACAACACCTGACCTTTTTATTAAATTATTTTTTTTTTCATTATTTTTCCACAGATGTAAGTATGTAATCTTTATACGTAATAGTTATACGTGATATTTTATATTTATATTGTCAAAAAAAGAAGCATCTCTATTTTTACATTTAAGGAAGTTGTACCTTTTAGCATGTATATCGGGATTGAGACAATAACTCTGAATGATACACTAATGGACAAAACTAAAGGAAGTTGTACCTTTTAGAATGTATATCGGGATTAAGACAATAACTCTGAAAGATACACTCATGGACAAAATTAAAGGAAGTTGCACCTTTTAGCATGTATATCGGGATTAAGACAATAACTCTGAAAGATACACTCATGGACAAAATTAAAGGAAGTTGCACCTTTTAGCATGTATATCGGGATTGAGAAAATAACTCTGAAAGATACACTCATGGACAAAATTAAAGGAAGTTGCACCTTTTAGCATGTATATCGGGATTGAGACAATAACTCTGAAAGATACAATAATGGACAAAATTAAAAGACGTTGTACCTTTTAGCATTTATATGAATTTTAATACTCACAAATGGTCTACAATGATCAAATACATGTTCTATATATAAAGCAACATTCCTGAGTCTATTTAAAGTTAGAGAGTTGACTAAGTGATTTCTATTACCCTCAATGTAAACATTTATTGAAATTAAGTCAATAGAGTCAATACAAGGCCAAGTTGATTGGATTGGTACGATGGTTTGATTGAATTTAAACCTCCTTCTATTGTCAATAGGTACTTCAGTTTGATCACAAAAGTATGAAATCTAGCGTCTCTCAACTCTGTTTCAAGTGTTTTATAAATTATATTGTCCTATTTACCTGAAATATTGTGAATATATAACAATATAAAAAGAAATATTACGTTTTATAAACATATATGAGAAATTTGAAGCATTTAAATATGAAAATTCCCTTTTAAATTTAAAATAAACTTCAACTATCTTTACTGCGATAAAATAAAATTGTGGAAGGGCTTGGTTCTTTAGTGACGAACCCTCTCATAAGTTTCACCAATTTTTAATCTACCAGACCACTTCTTTAAACTCTAATACTGTATTGGACGTTTCTTCTTTTAAATGCTACATTGAAAGGTGGAATCTTATAAATGGGTTTCAATAAAACTATGGACATACGAATTTAGGACATCAGAATTACTTATAAATATATTTTTTATAAATTTAATATCCTAATATCGTTAATAAAGACAATAAATAATGTTGTAGATCTTTATCAATTTGTAAATAGCAGAAAGAATTATCATAGATTTAAATATTTTTGTAGATATATTTATGATTATCTTTGTAATACCTGAAAGGTTCAGGTTCCTATTTAATATTATTGTTTTTCTTTTTTATTTTTGATTAACTTTTCTCATAATATGTTTATAACTGTTTCTGTTTTAAAAAATGTAAATCGACGCAATTATCACTAGCCGGGATATCACGTTTTGTGTGTTGAAATAAATAAATCGTTAAAATTTGGTACAAATAAATTTACTGGCAATGTGTACCAAATATAAATAATTATATCGAGCAATGCTCTGCCGCAAACAATAAGTGCATAACCAGTTAGGCATAAATAATTATAAGACGATTATGTGACATATATACCTAAGAAATGGAACATTAAATCACTAATATACAACAACAACAAAAGCCTTTTTTGAGGACCTCTCGTCCTTAAAAGGATTCGCCAGTTTACAGAGTAATTAAAGAGAAAAGAACTAAGAATACAGAGAGAAACCTATAAGTAGTAGGTATAGTGTAGTATTTTCTACACTGTGACTATATACAACAGCAGCAACAAGCCTTTTACTGGAATCAAAGTCCCATACAGGATTCGTCATTCTAATCCTGACATAGATTATTTGCATATAATTATTTACATCAATTAGATTATGTATATAGTCTCCTCTTCTAAAATCACTAATATATGTATTTATAAGATGATGTTTTGGAAAAGAAAACCAAGACTCAACACATTTATTGATAGAATGCTCAATCTTTCACAGCAACCGAATAAATGGCCAGAAGCGGGTTGTACCCAAGAGTGCTGCATGAAGGTGTGTTTGAACAGAATTCAAATTTATATTAAAGGAGTTATAATGGCCGTGACAAGTAGCTTCCAGGAAAAGTAATCCGATTCAATGGCTCCAGGAATTACGATATACAAGATGATAGTTCTTTATTTCGTCTCGCTAATATACACGTATGATGATGATAAACAAATAGGTTAATGACAACAATACTCTGTTGTCAATATACAATACAATAATTTATTTTTACTTCATCGAAGAAATGTGTGAATTTATACATTACAATGAGGGGTATGAAACATTCAATATTTTTGTGACTTTATTCTGGAATCAATTTGATAAATCCGACTTGTTTGTTTTTATATATACTGTTTTTAGGTTTTGTTTTGTTCATTGAAATAATTTCTGAGAAATACTTGGGCGGAAGAATCGAAAGATTGGATAACACGTTCCATATGTCAATTGAATAAATATATAGAATGAAATTTGACAATTATACCGCAAATGTTTATTTTGAACGAAAAATCGAAATTTATTTTAAGTAGAAATAACGATTATTTCTAACATTAGGAATGGAGTATGAAAGGATGAATTGTGAAGAGTAATGATAAACGGAAAAATAAAAATTCCCATCCCTGGACACTTTATTTTTTCGTTATCATTACTCTTCACAATTCATCCTTTCATACTTCATTCCTAAGGTTAGAAATAATCGTTATTTCTCCTTAAAATAAATTTAGATTTTTCGTTCAAAAGAAACATTTGCGGTATATTTGTCTAACTTCGTTCTACATATATCAATTAATTTAAATATCTTGGATATTGATTAAACTAATGCCATCCTTTTCTTAGGATGAGTTTCTACATCATCAGGAAACCTCATCTCCAGATACGTGTAGCATTTGTTTAATTAACAGAGATATATTACAAATGTAAAATGAAGTTGTGAATGTTAGCGTCCATCGAGTCGAATTTGACTTGTGGTCAAATATTTTATATTATATTTATAAAACATATGAACAAATATTCTCCAATTATGAATAATGAATGTTTTTGAATATCTATAAAATTATGAATAAATATGTATAAGAAACATTTTAGCAACTATGATTCTTTTCAAAATAAAACAATTCTCTACTGTCTTTACTGTAACGATAAATTAGTGGGAGAGCTTGGCTAATCAGAAGCGAACCCTCCTGGCGATTTCATCAGTTTATAATTTAATTTTATTTATTTAAAAAACTATAAAAAAAAATTTTTCACAATTATTTTTAAAATTTTTGAAATGCTTGCTTGCAAGCTTGATAATCACTCTTCAACTGACTTGATTAAAACATCGACTATTTCTTACAAGAATTATTCATAAATATATACATGCGCAGTGTGGATAGATACAACTGAAATTTTATAACAAAAATTTGAATTCAAACTTTTTAAATATCATTTTATATATAACAACAACAACAACAAAAGCCTTTATTGAGGACCTCTCGTCCTATAAAGGATTCGCCAATTTGCAGAGTAATTGAAGAGAAGAGAACTAAGAATACAGAAATATATGTAGTAGGTATAGTATAGTATTTTCTACACTGTGACTATATACAACAGCAACAACAAGCCTTTTACTGGAATCAAAGTCCCATATATCATTTTATATATGATAGTTATTTATATTTTGATCGTAGATGTACAGACTGTACTTACTCTGACTGATGGCTAACAGCTTTAAACACGTTCGTGGTTGGCTTTATCTGATTTATCAAGAAATTGGGTTGGCCAAATATCAGGGAACAGGTTAAATTAATGTTAAGTTGATTTCTGTTCCACTAGATGGCGCTCTGCCATCTAAAATGCTCATATGAATGTCCAGGATATGCCGGTTTTATTTTTAATTTCGACACCTGACCTATTTCTAATTTCTATTATATATCCACCCTCTATATATTTTGATGCTCTCTGATGTTCTAAATATATATATATGTTATATAAAAATATGTTTTTCAAATATATTTCATAGATAAAATATTCTGCCAAAATCGACCGCCAGAGGTCACTCTTCCCTATAAAAACTCGTTGTTGTTATATCCCAATGGTCGGCTCAAAACATTTGTACATTATGTAAATAATCATTTCATTTTTTTATTCTTACGCCTTAAGCCAGGCATTATTTTACCAAAGTATGTCTTTTATACATTACTTAGCTCAATTAAAGCAACCTCTGATCAAAACTATTTTATTATTCCCACAACGGCAGAACAATATCGTAAAATAATCATGTATACAAAAATCAAGCAACAGATAATAATAATCCTCAAAATAACCAATGTCAACAGAAATCTATTTTTTTATTCATCTATATATATAAAAATGAATGTTTGTTGGTCCGTTCGTAAGTGATAATCTTCTACATCGCTCAACCGATCGTGATGAAACTTTGGGAAGTTGTTTAGTATACTACCGGGATGGTTTCTGGCTAATTACTCTTTAGAAATAACCTTTCGTTGCATTTTTATTTACAATAAAACGTAAATTCACTCGCAATCAGCGCCCCCTCGCGGCAGGCGTATGGCCTGAAATAGCCTCGCATGAGCGTATTTGTAACGTCAAGCTTAGCCTATAGGTTAGGTACACAGCTTCGTTACCCCACAACCTAGGTTCGAGGCTCAGCGTGGGTGTTTTTTTTTTTTTCATTTCTTTTATATTATTGTAGCAAATTATTAAAAATATTATTTTATTTAAAACGTAGGCTTTTTATATTAAAAATTAACATAAACAATTTTTAAATAATATTTATAACAAACCTAGGTTCGAGGCTCAGCGTGGGTGTCTTTTTTTATTTTCATTTCTTTTATATTATTGTAGCAAAGTCTTTTTTTTACAGCATTATTATATTTTAATTGGTTTATTTTAAATATGTTTGTTATGAAGGCTCTATGTAATACTATTTATAGCACATTTTACATTTTAAACACCTAAGCACCCCTCTTTTTAATATTGTAGCAAAGTATTAAAAGTATTATTTTATTTTAGATGTTTGCCATGAAACTTTGGGAAGTTGTTTAGTATACTACCGGGACGATTTCTGGCGAATTATTTTAAAATAATATTTATAACAATAATTATAGCAAATATTAGGACATATTTTTAAATTCTGTGTTTGTGCATATTAATTTAACATATTACAACTTAGCCACAGCAACGCGTGGCCGGGTTCGCTAGTATAATATATATATATTGTGGCGAAAAAATATAATTTATATTTATTATTTAATTTAAATTAATTATTCAATGCATATATTTAAAACAGATTTCTGATTTTATATTTGAAAATCATCATATATGTTGCCTAGTTTACTTGCTCGATATTCTCTAGCTGTAGATGTTTGGTTGGTTTGTTGATAATTGTCGACTGGTCGTGGTGACGTCATCAATAAATACTTTCACATCTTCAGATATACAAAGACTTGATTTCTGCGCTACAATATAATTTAAAAATATATCTGCGCAGTTCTTATACTACAATGAATCAAATTGAAAAAAGAATGGTATGAACTTTACATAAGCATATACCCCATATCCTCTCACTTTTGAATTCTAACCATCTACATATATATATATCATATAAATAAAAAAGTGAGATCTTCTCTTGTATTTTGATTTATATATTTTGATTTATATGTTATTCATATTTTATTAGCTGTTGTTTGTAGGTGACTATTTTTCGTTGGAGAAGGCTATTTTTTAATGTAGTAATTTGCATATTTGAAAATATAAAGTCTTGATCAGAGATTTCTTTATTTGAGCTAAGGAATATATATGAAAAACATAATTTGATTAAAGTACTGCCTGGCTTAAGGCGTAAGAAAAAAAGGAAAAACCTATTTAAATAATGTACAAAAGGTTTGAGCCGGCCATCGAGAAATAACAACAATGAGTTTTTATAGAGGAAGCGTGACCTCTGGTGGTTGATTTAGCAGAGTATTTGAATCTATGAAATATATATATATTTTTTAAATAAAATATTATTTTAATATAACATATATATGAAAAAACAATAGAAAAAAATGCACATGTGCTCGTGGTCAGGAGATGCCCTCTTTATTTTTTATAACATATATATATCTATATATATATATTTTTTTAATATTTCTTTGCAGTTCATGTACTACAATGAATCAAATTGAAAGAAGAATGGTATGAACTGTATATGGGCATACCATTTCTCTAATTTTAAATTTTAACCATATTTATATATATATATATTATAAACATAAAATAGAAGAATATCCCATAATGACTATCTAGATATTGGTTTGCCATTCAAATTCTGTTTGTCCTATTGGAAAGGGCTTAAGAATTGGAAGCATTTTGGTTAAATCAATATGTAAGTTCAGTAAATATTGGATTGTGTGTTTTTATTATGATTGCCTTTGGAAACTGTTCATTCTTTTTCTATGACTATATCGATTTAATGGGTAACGTAAACTGTCTATTTAGAATAATCTTCATATGGGCATTTTAATATTGATTCTTATGGTTTTGGTAGCTATTTTAGCACATAACTATAATATATATACCTATATAACTATTAATTAACATATTGTCTACTTGACTCAATGGTAGGGGTAAACCTTTGTAAATATCGGGTCCATTTAAATAATTTTTTATTGGAAATAAAAAGTGTCCAATGCAGGAATCAAACCCGGGTCGTGGCGATCGTAAACCAACGGTTTAGACCACTCGTCCATGGTCTGCTTTATGGAATTTTCCCCGAAATAATTTTGTATCTCACAATCAAACATGATACATAATTAGTGTCATAATCATTTTCTGACTAAAAACAAATATTTTTGCCCAGAACTTAGTCAATTTCAATTAATCTTTGGCTAAAAATGCGAAAAATAATCTCTTCCAGATTTTCTCTATTTTCTGATAAAATTTCAGTCAAATTAGTTACGTATTGAGGACGTGTATAGCCGACAAACATATATACATACACTGACTTTTATATATATAATAGACCATATACAACACCTGACCCTTTTCTATTTTTTCTTATTTAATGATATATCTTTATTATATAAAAAAATATAATATGCAAATTTTACATTTAAAAAAAAAAACATGTATTTCACTTTCATCATTGACTATTCTTTTATTTTTGACCATAGATTTAGAATACTTTGAATATTGTTGTAAATATGTATAGTTAACCTACCTATTTTTATTTCACGAATATAGAATTCATTTTATAAATTCTATATTACTGTGAAAAATAATTTTATGTAATTTGCTTCAAATAATTCAAAATAAAAACTACTTGATGAGTAAATAATCATCTTTCCTATTTTTACGACTGCACCTCCAATTCTCTATATGTTTCAACAACAAAACAAAATAATCATTACATCTATATGGGAAATTAAGAGAGCAATTAATTTCAAATAATAAAAAACACATACAAATGTCAACTTACTACAAATCTTAGGAATAGGCAAACAGCGCCTTGACTAAATTTTCAATTGTATCTAAAATAAATAGAAGATTCAAGATAATATTTTTTCAAATATTATTTTTTGAAATTTATTTATTACAAACCACATGCTATATCCTATGTGGATATTTGCATGCAAATATTTAAACTATTTTATGTACATAGTTTTTAAATATATATAAATTTATTTATAGTTTTAAAGAGATAGAGAGATTGAAAGTTATTTAAATTTACATTTTAGAGCAATAAGTTATACAAGAAATAAAGATTATTTATATACATATTATCAAAAGTCCAATATATTTTTAGACTCACAACCATTAAACAAGTTGCATACACAAATATAGAACATTACAAAAAATAACATCAATAAAAAAAACTATACTAATTAAGACTAGAAATTTCAATTCTTAATGTAATTCAAGTCAACGGCATTTGAGATAGAGTCTACAGAATTTGTTAAATTTTCTATATTCTTCTTTATTGGAATCCATTTTGCTTAAACTAGAACTGTTCATTTGACATAGTACTCTCAAATCTGCAACAAGTGGGAACCAGATTATAATAATATATATATACGTTTTATCTATAAAAGAAACATTCACGCTTTTAAATCCTTTTATTTTATATGTATAGATGGCGCGTTATTGCTTTGTGTTAATATATATACTATATATGTATGTAGGTTTTTCTTTATAATAATCGCGATTTATTCGATTGTTGATTGGTTCTTTCTTATCATTCGACTCAATTAGTCAATCAATCTTTAACTTATCAGCCAATCATTGCGCAGTTTTTTTTAACTAATTGCTTTCTTGAATAACACCTAATTAGGCCTGGTTAATAGCAATCTAATTTATTGAATTGATAAATAAATATATGATAAACACTAACTAATAATTAAATGTAAATACAAACCTTATAGTAAAAAAAAAATTCATTTAATTTTCATTTGATTTGATTTAAAAAAAAAATAAATCATTTTAATATATATTTTACAATATATTTTTGAAATAAATTCATTTTTTCGGGAATTAGAGAAAATTTAATCGTAATCCATTAGAAAAATAACTATCAAAATATTTCAAATTAAAATACCATGTTGGTAGAAAATAAATGAAAGCACTTTGAAGAGTAAATAGCAGAATCAATTCTAAATTTGTCATTTTCTCTTTCTTCCATTCGCCTGCAGGAAAGGAGATCTTGCCAAGTCAACAAGGGGGATTGGAAAGAAAAAGGTTATAAATCAACTCAATATCACACAAGAACAGCTTATTTCAAGTGAAGATATAAATTTTAACATCCACTTTACACATTAGTTCTGAAAATCAATTATAGAAATTGACCAATAGATTAATTTATTGAGAATTATTTCATAAATCTTTAGGTTAAATTATATTTGATAACAATGGATATTTTCTTAAAATTAAAGATACTTCTTACAGTGAATATTCCAAATTTATTTTTTTCAAAATATCCGTGAGAACGCTCTTGCAATCATTAGAATAATTTTTAACGCCTTGCCAAATGTTTTAATTTTTGTTCGCTCCTGACGAGGACAAAAGATTTTTGTCGAAACGTCGAGATGATGAAAATATTTATTTAGTAAAATTAATCAGGCTTTTAGGGAAAAGTGTATTTTCAAAACATTTTTATTCTCTAGCTTTCGGGAACAGATGCTCTTCTACTGAGATACTAGTTTCAAATAAGGCACGCTATATCCGACCTGGGTATTTGCGCGTGAAACTATTTACAATAAATTATATTGTAGTAGAGTAGGTAACAGAATTATCAAAATGAAAATAAATATTTAAGAAAAAAAAACATTGAATTAACATATATATTAAACAAATAAGCAACTATAATGATAATAATGAGTATTTTCTTAAAATTAAACATACTTCGGCCGGTATTTGTAATTAATTTTTTATGATGCATTAGCACGCCATCTGTTATGAAAATTCGAAAATATTATAGTTGCGTATGATTCTTTTTAAAAATTAAACAATATATATTGCCCAACAGTAAGGGCAGTAGATATTGTTTAATTTTGAAAAGAATCATACGCAACTATAATAGTTGCGATTTTTTTAATATCTCGTGAGAAGGGCTTTGCAACCTATAGAATAATTTTAATGTCTTTCCAAATGTTTTAATTTTTGTTCGCTCCTGGACAAAAGAATTTTGTCGAAACGTCAAGATAATAAAAATATTTACTGGCAGAAGTATCTTTAATTTTAAGAACTATGAATGCAGGTCAGGTAGCCTCTATCTTTACGTTAATGGGTATTTAATTGAAAAATGCATTATTTTCGACGGGAAAATATTCAATCGGAAATAACCTTGGCGAAGTACATTTTACCAGATATCGTATCGCCTTGTGTCAAATATATTTGTGACATTTTATTCTTTTGTGGATAATGGAATCGAATTTCGCCCTAGACTGATGAGGGCCATTATCCTGAAACATAGTCTCTAGATAGACGCTTCTCAACTTGTCAAAGCTGGTGTTGTGGTTTGTCGCCAATTCAAGTCCTCTAGATTGAAGAGAAAGTAAAAATATGTATGGCACTTATATCTTATGAAATGATAGTACAAACGTGATATTGTACTGGGATAAGGTGTATAAATTAAGAAAAAGGCATCTCCTAAACTCATCCCCATACATACATCTCCAACCTCAGTTTTACGATAAGAAGATGCCTTTATCTTATATTTATTTTTATAGAAAAGGCGAATTTATTTTTTAAATATGTAGGTTTTTAGGTGGACACCTTTCAGTTTTCCAAAGCTTGTTGTGGCTTTGTCACAGATTCAAGTCCGTTAGATTGAAGAGAAAGTTAAAAAGTGATGACACTTAGATCCTATGTCTATTTCGAATATAGAGACGAATTTACTTTTTATAAATATTTGGCTGTCTAGGTGGACACTTCTCAGTTTGCCAAAGCTGGTTCTGTAGCTATGTCACTGACCTAAGTCCGCTATATTGAAGAGAAAGTGATAAAAAAAAGAGGGAATTTATATCTTACGTCTATTTTGATTATAGAGTCGAATTTATTTTTCATAAATATGTAGGTTTCTAGTTGGACACTTCTCAATTTGCCAAAGCTGGTGTTGTGGCTTTGTCACCGATACAAGACCGCTAGATGGAAGAAAGAGTCAAAAGTGATGACATTTAGATCTTATGTCTATATTTCAAAGCTGATGTTGTGACTTTGTCACCGACCTGAAATCGTTAGTTTGTGGAGACGGTCAATAGATGGCGTCTAGTTTTGACGTCAATTTTATTAAAATAAACAAACTCAATTTTTATAAAAATATATATTTGTTATAAATTTTGTTATCAAGGATTAGTTTATAATCCTTTCAATTGTTGTTAAAAAGTATTATTCTCAGAAATATAGAGCCTTATCAATATAGTGCTTCGTTATAAATTCAAACTTTATATATAATTATCGAAATTTGATTCCAATCTACCTTGAAATATTTTGAAGATTATTATTATATATATATTATTCAACGGCCATTCATTTTTAAATAATCATAAATTCTATAAATAATCATCAAAAGGTCCAAATATCAACCAAGTTCTACTTATATCAAATGGTAATTATTATATTTCTTCCCTTTCAAAAAAAAGCTATCAAATCAACAACATTTTCCGAAATTAATACAATTTCTACTAATTGTTATAAAATTACCTGAAGCATGAATATATGAAAATACATTATATGAAATAATTTAAAGAAATGGGAATTCTTTAATGTTGCCTGTAGCTTTTTTTTAAGGAGACAAAGGTAATTTTGTTCTAACTTGGTTATCTTGTAAGTCGTCAAAAGATATCGTTCCAATATATATAAAGCCAAATTTATTTAGTCAATAGAATTTGCGTAAGAAGGCACTAGCAAACCACTTCTGTAACAAGCACTGCTTAAAAAAGATATAGACCGATTATTCGTCCTATTTTAGTTTTGTTTATTATGCTGCTAAAATGTATTTAGGTGCAAATTTTCCAAAATAGGATATCGCATCTGATATATCAAACAAAAAAAAAAATTGAGGGACAGAAATTTCGATTCTGTTTTAAAAGAATTTCTAAAGAGAACAATCATTAAACTATCTTTGCTAATTGAAGTGTAATCCCCCACGTAGAGCTGACAAGAAACACGTCTACAGTTTCTTATAGAAAAGCAAGCACTGAAGATAAGAAGATGATACGAAAAGGTTAGATTTATTCGTTCATTCTATACGCAGGCCGGACTCTTGGAAAGTCTGAAAGTCCCCAAATATACGGGTTTGTCTTCTCACCTATAATCTATTAACATCAAATGAAATATTAGGACGCGAATGTTTCTTTTAACACATAAATCTAACTTCTACCATCCTTACTGCGATGAGAAAATTAAGGAGGACTTGGCACATCAGTGATGAAACCTCCAAGCAGTTTCGCAAATTCAATCTACCAGACCGCTTCTTTAGAGCTCTAATACTGTATTGGATCATTCTTCTTGTATAGTCTACACTGAAGGGTGGAATCTCAGAGATGGCATTCAGATAAACTATGGACAAAGGTTGATAGGACAAAACAATAACCCGCCATATTTAAATATAAAATTAAATTTTAGGACGCGAATGTTTCTTTCACACATCAATCGAATTTCTACCATCCTTACTGCGATGACAAAATTTAGGAGGACTTGGCTCATCGGTGAGGAAACCTCCCAGCAGTTTCGCAAATTCAATCTACCAAACCGCTTCTTAGAGCTGTTATACTGTATTGGATCATTCTGTTTATATATCTCTTCTTCTTTCTTATGTCCACTCAACAATCATATTAGGAAATCAAGCTTGTAAAATGGATGAGTCAATACAGTCAATAATGTGTTTTGGGGTTGCGGGTTTAGAATTGATTATATATGCTGCAATGAAGGGTATAATCTCAGAAATGTTATTTAAGTAAACTATGGACATAAGCTTTTAGGACACTTGAATTACCTATAAATATTTGCATCGAGAAATGCTCTTTTGCAAAATTTGATTGATATATGAAAGAAACTATCGCATCTTAATGTTTTTATTTGCTGACTATAGATGGCACGTTATTACTTTGTTTTTATCTATTTGTTGTATTTAAAATCTAACAGATGTAACCAGATTGTTTCATTTTGGTAAGGTGTTTCAATGCTTCTTGGTTGAATGTGTTGATGCTAAGTAGAATTGCAATCTGGAATCTCTGAAGATGGTAAAAGGTTAGATCTACATGAATTCTCTAAGGTAACTCTGACTAGAATAAAACAAGGAACATACACTGCGTGACATTGAAAATGGAACACCAAGAAATAGTGGCCAGAAAATTATGCAAATTTTAGGGTAGACGCGCCTAACCGAGTTATGCAAATGATGTAAAATGCGCAGCTCTCGTGCGCACATGGAGTAAGATATAAGGGAAGGAACTTGCAGAAAGGACAGTATTCGTGTCGTTATTTCTTCAAGGAAAATCATTGTAGAAATTTTGTTCTTGTGTCAAAAGACACGTGTAATAACAGAGAATGCCAGGTCATCGTAAACGGAGGCAGTTCAAGCAGACAGACGCTTTTACGAGGGGCATGGTGATCGGACTGAAAAGGGCAGGTTGGTCCATACGTCAAATCGCAGCTGATACACACCTTGGTGCACCGACTGTGGAGAAGATGGTTGTAACAAGGAAATGTGGCAATTTATAGAAATGTCGGTGCAACCAGAGTGACGTCAGCACGTGTGGATCGGCGTATCCTTCGACAAGCAGTGGCGGCCCCACAAGCCACTTGTACCGCCATCCTGCAACATGTGCAAGACACCCTAGATCATTCCATCTCGACCAGAACCATTTCCCGTCGATTGGTTTCTAATGGCTTGCACTCATGCCGTCCGCTAAGAAGACTGCCATTGACCCCACCGAATAGGCGCCAACGTTTGGAATGGTGCCGGGCTAGATCGACGTGGATGACGGAATGGCATAGGGTCGTGTTCTCAGATGAGTCGCGTTTCTGCTTGTCCAGTGATAGTCGCCGTGTACGCGTGTGGCGTCGACGTGGAGAAAGGTCCAATCCGGCAGCAATTGTGGAACGCCCCACCGTGCGACAACGTGGAATCATGGTTTGGGGCGCAATCGCGTATGATTCCAGGTCACCTTTACTTCGTATTCAGGGCACTATGACGGCCCAACGATACGTTGATGATGTGCTGCGACCGGTGACACTCCCCTACCTTCAGGGGGTACCCAAAGCCCTTTATCAGCAGGATAACGCCCGACCGCACACTGCTCGCATCAGCCAACAAGCTCTGCAAGATGTACAGATGCTTCCCTGGCCACCGTACTCTCCTGATCTCTCACCAATCGAGCACGTCTGGGACATCATTGGACGCCGTTTGCATGCCTTGCCACAGCCGCGTTCAGAAGACGAACTGTGGCAAATGGTTGAGAGGGAATGGAGAGCCATCCCTCAGGACGCCATCCGTACTCTGATTGACTCTCTACCTAGACGTGTTGCTGCGTGCATCGCCGTCCGCGGTGGTCCTACTTGCTACTAAGCCGACGCCGTTCTCGCTCTGTATTATGACTATCATTTTGAAATAAAGATAACTTATTGTTCGTCCCTGTCTCTCTCTGTCTGCCGAGTTTCATCACTTTCTGGCCACTATTTCTTGGTGTTCCATTTTCAATGTCACGCAGTGTATATAATGGATAGAAGGTTCTTAAATAAGTATTCACAAAATAAACTTTCAATATCAATCCTTATGTCATATAGCTAGGATGCATTGAAAAAGTCCACCATGTTATACGAGCGATATTGACCTAGTAATTCTTAAAATAATTAAAACTTGTTATAATGAATAATATAATTGTTGGTTGGATTTTTTTGCTTAATTTAAGTTGATTACTTCATCAACCTTTTTATATAAAGGTTCATCGTCCTTTTGACGTTTCAACGACCCACTTTCGCCTTTTTCTGAAAGGTTGGAAGCTTATTGGTGAGGATTTGTTTGAAGTATATACAATACTTCACATTCTTTTCACTATTCTTAAAAGGAAGACATTGAGTCACCGAAACGTCAAAGTACAATAAACCTTTATATAGGCCTATTTATATATTGCCACGATATCATATTAGAGTTTAATTGATCAAATGATAAACTTTGTGAGTGATATTTTCCTCACAACAAAACTAGAAACAAGAAAATGAAAAAAATCAGTTACACAATTTACATACCTTCCTTATATAACATTAAACAAAAATGTATTTACATATTTAATAATAGAGACATTTGATTTACATAAACCAATTTCTTAAAAATATTATTTATTAATATTAATATGTATAATGATAAAAAATGATGATATTTATATTTACTTTATAGCCTTGTCTTCATTGTTTACGGAAGAGCATTGTTCGATGAAAATATTTATATGTAATTATATTGTCCTAAAAGCAATGTCCAGAGTTTGTTGAAATACCATACCTATATTTTCATCCTGAATTTTTGCATATATATTAAGCAGAACCTTTCCAATATAGTATTTGAGTTATAAAAAGCGATCTGGTAGATTAAATTAGCGATACTGTTGGGAAGGTTCACGACTGATGGGCCAACCCCTCCCAATATATTTTTCATCGCAGTAAGGACAGTAGAAAAGTTTTTATTGCGTATAAAAAATATTCGTACTTAAACCCTTTCATTTTATATATAGATGGTGCGTTATTGATTTGGATACATAAATATATTTATTAGAAATAAAGAGAGCATATCCTGACAAGGAGCACATGTGCTTTTTTTCTGTTGTATTTTCATATATATGTGTATATATACAACAACAACAACAAAAGCCTTTATTTAGGGCATTCCGCCCCATACAGGATTCGCCGTATTTACACGTCAACAAGAGGAGAGGGAAGAGGAAACATTTACAACAAAAATAAGGTTTGTTACCTATTTACAGATGGATGATCCTCCAGTATCCTTTGCCCTGCATTCTTTCTCATGCGCCCAGCTTCTGTACAGAACTTAAAGTATTTATCAATCAGTAATTTATCATTCAGATCTGAAGAGAGAAGTTGACATATGCTATGGTATCTAAATTGACCAGAGGTAGGGCTTGGGAAAGTTTCAGTACGTTTTTCTGTTAAGAGAGGGCATTGGAAGAAATAGTGAACCAAATTATCATCCATGAGATTCTTACAAAGTAAACAGTTCCGGCCATTTTCTTTCCAGAAGTCTTTTCTTTCTTCCCTGAAAAATTGCCATAAAACTCTATGTTGTGCAACTAGTCTTTTGTTGGGAAGAGAGATATTTAATCGTAGGTACTCCTCTGTCATGAATGATTCACTCAAAAATTTGTAGTGAGCAAAGTGGGTTGAATCAGTGATTTTCATCTGATCGTTTTGAATTAGTTGGTCTGTGGTAGTTCTAATTATGCCTGGCAATTCTTTCTGTATGGCTAAGTAGTCTTCGCAGCCCTTCAGAAAGGAATATCCCTTGGAGTCTAGAATTTTTATTAAATTTTGAGTAAAGCTGGTTTCTATTTCCTTTTTCGCGGTGACTTTCCAGAGATAATTTAAGCAAGCATGTGGTAATCTGCTCGTCTCCATTTTTAAAATCCTGACCCAAAACTTTAATGTGAGTTTTACAGCATTAAGTTCAGTTGATATTCTTCCACATTCTCTTCTGAGGACATATCCTGGTGTGAAGTTTGGTAAGTCTAAGAGACGACGAAGAAATGTATCTTGGGTATTATTGACTGTCTTCAGCTGGTTGATTGCCCACATTGGTGCCGCATATAGTAAAGTAGGAAGAACAATAGTGTCAAGAAGTTTCATCACTGAGGTAAAGGACTTTATTCGCGCCTTTGTAAGGATTCTCCAAAGTGCATTAATTGCATTCAGTGCTTTGTTTCTAAAGTATTGGGAAGCATATTGGGTCGAGATTTTTGTAGTCAGAGGGTAACCCAGATATGTATACTTAGCTACTATTGTCAGGGGTTGCTGACCCCAAAACCATGTCTCGGAACGAGCTGTTCTTCCACCGTTTCTAAACACCATTATTTTAGATTTATTTTGGTTTAACGTTAGGCAGTTCTCTTCTAAGTACTTTTTAATTAAGTTAATCTTCAATTGCAAATTTATTTTCGATTCTCCTAAGATCACTATGTCGTCTGCATACAGTAAAAGGTGTATAGTTCCATAATTCTCAAGATTTATGCCTGGCAATTCTGATTCATCGAACAGGTGTACCAGATCGTTTAGGAAGAGAATGAATAAATAAGGTGACAACGGCTCCCCCTGCAATACTCCCGCTTGTATTTTGATAGCCTCCGTGAAGGAACCCCGCCATCTGACTGTTGCCGTCATTTGGGTATAATAGTTCTTAATTAGTTTAATAAATCGGCAACTCAGACCATTTAATGCTATTTTTTTCCAAAGTAGATGGTGCGGCACGGTATCAAAGGCCTTCCTTAGGTCAATGAAGAAGACATATAACTTTCCCCTTCTACGGCTAAGGGTCATTTGAATTAATGATACGAGCGTGAAAATGTGGTCCTGACAAGAGTAGCCTTTTCTAAAACCAGCCTGATTTTCTGCCAAAATTGACCTTCTCTCCATCCAATCATTCAATCTTGTCTTCAAGATAGATGTAAATAATTTCGATAGGTTAGAAATCAGGGATATTCCTCTGTAATTTGACGGGTTGTCCGGATCTCCATTTTTAAATATTGGGTGGATTATCGTTTTTGTCCATTGTTGAGGAACTTGGGATGTCCCTAAGATTTTATTAAATTAAATTAAATATATATGTGTATATATATATATATATATATATATAATGTATATATCAAAATAGGCTTCTCTCTCATTAATCATTAATCAAAATTTATTCATTGTTTATCACTTCTGTAAAAACTTTACTAGTGATGGCATAAGGCCATCTAGTAGAATAAAATTCAACTAAACGTTTATTTAAGTTTATCCCATAATATTGTGTTAATGAAAAATAGTTATAATGATTACTAAAATTGTTGGTTGGATTTTGTTTAATACAAGTTGATAACCTCATTAAACTATAGGTAAACGCTTATTATCTTATTGGGTATTTTTCTTTTATATAGATGACGCGTTTTGTATCTCAATAAGATCTATTTGTCCAGGAACTTCAAGTATGATCGGCTTCCACAAGTTCTTCTTCCTGATCTTGCTGCTGTTTCCTAAACTGAGGAAAGGTAAGTCCAATTATCATTAAAATCATGTTTTGACATACAAACGATATAAACACACCTTCACTATTCATGATAAATTGTTCCAATTCCAAAATCACTTTATTAGGTACCGCTTAACAAGATCAACCTAGTTTATGATAATTGAAACAATGAATAATATGTGAGTTATTCACATATTAAACAAAATGTTAACGCGGGATTAAATCCCGGTTCATGACTGTCGGGAATCGAGGGTGTTACCTACTTTTCCACCGACTTGTTTATATGAAAAAATGTGAAAAAAAGAAAACTACAAGACATTTATTTTGTAAGATATAGTCAAATGTTTTTATTAAACGATTAAGATCGTTAACAAACGATTGTCTATTGTAAGCTAGCATTTTAAAATAAAAAGAAACCCATTGCTTGAATATTATCTCTCTATTGTGACAACACACACAATCGATATAATCCTTTGTTATTCATGATAGAATTGTGAAAAACGAAAGCTTTTGACATATATCTTGTAAGATATAGTCATTGTTTTGTATTAAGCCAGTAAAAGAGCGATTATATCTTGAAAGCTTGCATTTTGAAATCAAAAGAAACTCCTTGTGAGAATCTTATATCTCTTTTGTGAGAACACATTCGATATAAATATTCGCTATTCATGATATAATTGTGAAATAGCGAAAGATGTTGACATATTTCTTGTAAGATATAGTCGATAATTTTATTAAGTCTATCGAAAAGCGATTATCACTTGAAAGCTAGCATTTTTAAATCAAAAGAAACTCATTGTAAGAATCTTATATCTCTATTGTTACTTACAATAGATATAAATAATTGCTTTTCATGATAGAATTGTAAATAACGAAAGCCGCTTGACATTTTTCTTTGTAAGATATAGTCGATGTTTTTTATTAAGCCCGTTAAAATGTGAGTATATCTTGAAAGCTTGCATTTTAAAACAAAAATAAACTCATTGTGAGAATCTTATCTCTCTATTGTGACATACAATCGATATAAACAATCGCTATTCAATATAGAATTGTGAATAACGTAACTCCTTGGCATATATTTTGTAATATATAGTCACTGTTTTTCATTAAGCCCGTTGAAGAACGATATATCTTGTGAAAGATAGCATTTTAAAATCAAAAGCAACTAATTGTGAAAATCTTATCTCTATATTGTGACATACAATAGATATAGACCTTTGCTTTTCATGATAGAATTGTGAAATAACGAAAGCCGCTTGAAATTTTTCTTTGTAAGATATAGTCGGTGTTTTTATTAAGCCTGTTAAAGACCGATTATATCTTGAAAGCTAGCATTTTATAAGAAAACGTATTTTTTATAAACGATCTCTATTCATAATTATTTAAATGTTCTTGTTTTTATTTTTCTAAATATTCGAAAACGGAGACTCTGACACATTTTAAAGTGTAAGTGTTGTAAAGTATTAATTTGTAAGTCGAACTGCTCTCTACATATTTAGATATGTTGTGCACTTACAGTAAGAAAGAGTCGACATTCACTTCTACTAACCATGATTATCATGGCCTGTACTACGTGTACTATGGATAATAAAGTTTTTCATCCTTAGTACACGTGGTACAGGCTATGATAATCATTGTAGGTAGAGGTTGGTTACTGTTTTTACTGTAAGTACACCACATGTCTACACATTTGAAGAGCAGTTCGACTTTTGCACTTACAAATGTTTCAGAGTCTCCGTTTGGTTACTTGCACTCGCTGATGGATTTAGACGTTTGCAAGAATCGCGGGCCATTGGAGCATTTATTTTATTAGAAAAAGGTGCCCAATGCGGGAATCGAACCCGGGTCGTAGCGGTCGATCACCAACGGTTTAGACCATCCTTCCAACGACTCTATAAAATATTAATATAATACAGTAATTACAGAATAATTCTCATATACATATATGCAATCCGTTTTATTTCTCTGCATAGACAATGTAATTCTCTAATGATAATTAGCCATTAATTAGCAATTATATTGGTTATAGTAATTATAATAGTTAGGACTTCGATTAAATATTCCGTGCGAACATAAGCTGTTAATTAAATCTCAAAGTTGGAACTCAGTGTTTTTCTACCATTATAATTATATATTAATTTACATATTCAAATTTGCAGTTATTATATTATTTTTCAAATTATTTATAATATAATACTTCTTCCTGTTAGCGGAAATTGTAGGTCTAAATGGAGAATTGAAAATTAGATTTTTTTTAATCTGAAATAATATAGGACCTTTTTGTGTGTGTTCTTTAGTTGAATATAATCAAAAAATGATCAAATAATAACAGTATTTTTGTTTATATTGATATATATTACAGAGAACTACTTTTGAAATTTTCTTTTAGAATTATTATTTAGGTTTTTAGATTATCGATTTATATATATGTTTTATTTTGTGAATAGAGCAACCCATAAATAAATCTTTAATTAAAAGCCATATATTGGATCAAAATATCATTTATTTTACCAATATTTCAGTTGGCTGAACCCCAACATTTATAAAGGTATTATAACATTTTAAAGTGTGTCAACAACAATCTCAGCGCCACATAACGTCAACAGAATTAAGAAAAAAAATGTTATATTCAATAGGAAGAAAATTTTATATATATATATTTATATTATGGACAAAATTTACAATTTTATTTTTACAAAATATATATTTTTGTCCATAATATAAATATATATATGAAAAAAATTCTCCCCTTTGAAAATAACAAAATATTTTTTATAACTTAATTCTGTTGACGTTATGTAGCGCTGAGTTTGTTGTTGACACACTTTAAACTTGTTATAATACCTTGATAAAGGTTGGCGTTCGGCCAACTGAAATATTGGTAAAATAAATGATATTTTGTTCCAATATATGCCTTTTTAATTAAAATATATGTTTTATTTGAACCTTTTTCTTTTTATTATTTATATTCAAAATATTGAGGCAATTAAGAACTTCGCGTACTTCTTTTCATATAAGAAAGAAATTGTTTTATAAATACCTAAGAGATCACATAAAAACGTTATGATGGGAAATATTTGGCAGCCGAAATTCTGTGGAGGAATAGAATGAAAGTTCGTATGGTATTATTTAGTGTTTAGTGTGTTACATCATAGAGAAATATTTCCATAATAATAAGTCATTTGAAAATTAATTTTTAATTCATATTTTTGGATGGTTTTGCGCCATCTTTTGGAATAAATATTAGCTAATCGTTGTATAGAAAATCATATTTGTAGGTTGAATTTTGATATAATCATTTTATTACGTTTCACTGACCCGCTGTTATCTTTTTTACGGAAAATAATCTAATATAAAAATGATAAGGCTTAATCTACTGATCATGTAACTAAAAGTTGCTGATGAATTGCGCTATATATCGGAATAAATATAACTAATTAATTATTTTTAATTTGCCACGGAGAGAGAATTAGCAAAGACCCATTCTTGATGATTCAATAAAAGCTAACCACTAATGCGTTACGGGCTATGGGCTCTTATAAGCGTTGTGGAAACGGTAAACCTCAAGAACCTATTAAAATTGGTCATTCAGTCTTCTTGAAAAATCATGTTGTTGTTGTGTCCAAAGAAGATCCTCAGATGTCTCCATACATCTCTATCACAGCAGTCGTTCTCTATCTTGAGTGTGTAAAGCTGCTGTTCTGGGTCTATGTCAATTTTCTATTGTTGTTGTTGTGTCCAATGAAGTCTCAGATATTTCCATACATCTTTATCACAGCAATGTTCTCTAACTTGGATGTGTAAAGCTGCTGTTCTGGGTCAATTACCTGTTGTTGTTGTCGTGTCTAATGAAGAGCCACAGATATCTCAGTACATCTTTATCACAGCAATTTTCTCTATCTTGTGTGTGTAAAGCTGCTGTTATGGGTCTATGTTGATTTTCTGTTGTTGTTTTGTCGTGTCCAATGAAGTCTCAGATATCCCCATACATCTCTATCACAGAAATGTCCTCTATCTTGGGTGTGTAAAGCTGCTGTTCTAGGTCAAATTTCACTTGTTGTTGTGTCCATTGAAGAGCCACAGATATCTCCGTACATCTCTATCACAGCAATTTTCTCTATCTTGAGTGTGTAAAGCTGCTGTTCTGTCCCATGTAAATTTTCTGTTGTTGTTGTCGTGTCTAATGAAGAGCCTCAGATGTCTCCGTACATCTCTATCACAGCAGTGTTCTCTATCTTGGGTGTGTAAAGCTGCTGTTCTGGGTCCATTTCAATATTCTATTGTTGTTTTCGTGTCTAATAAAGAGCCTCAGATGTCTCCGTACATCTTTACCACAGTAATGTTCTCTATCTTGAGTGTGTAAAGCTGCTGTTCTGTACCATGTAAATTTTCTGTTGTTGTTGTCGTGTCTAATGAAGAGACTCAGATGTCTTCATACATCTCTATCACAGCAGTGTTCCCTATCTTGGGTGTGTTAAGCTGCTGTTCTGGGACAATTTTCTGTTGTTGTTGTCGTGTCTAATGAAGAGCCTCAGATGTCTCCGTACATCTTTATCACAGTAATGTTCTCTTTCTTGAGTGTGTAAAGCTGCTATGGGTCCATGCCAATTTTCTGTTGTTGTTGTTGTCGTGTCCAATGAAAAGTCTCAAATATTTCCATACATCTTTATCACAACAATTTTCTCTATCCTTGGTGTGTAAAGCTGCTGTTCTGGGTCAATTTTCTGTTGTTATTTTCATGTCCATTGAATAACCTCAGATGTCTTCATACATCTCTATCACAGCAATGTTCTCTATCTTGGGTGTGTAAAGCTGCTACTCTGGATTCATGTCAATTTTCGGTTGATGTTGTCGTGTCCAATGAAGAGTCTCAGATATCTCCATATATCTTTATCAACAACAACAACAAAAGCCTTTATTTAGGGCCACTCGCCCTATACAGGATTCGCCAATTCACAAGGGATAGGGAGAACACTGTGAAGCCTTTTTCCGGGATATAGTCTTGTGGAATCCAAACATCGCCATCGCTATATACCTATTCTTTGATATTTCATTAATCAGTGCCGGAAATGAAGGACAAAGTTGCCCCGTTTTATCATTTAGTTTTCGTCTTTCCTCAGACAGAGCAGCACAGTCAAATAAGTAATGCAACATCTCCGTTGTTTTTCCTGATCCACAGAAAGTGCATTTCAGGTCTTCACGCCCCAATAAAATCAAATGGTGTTCTCTGAAAAAAATTGAAAGGGTTCTAAATTGTGCAATTAATCTGATGATAGGGAAAGGGAGTTCATTTAAGAAGTATTCTTCGGTGGTAAACGTTGTATATATGTCTCTATAGTTGGAATATAACTTTGATTGTGTTATTCTTGTTAAGTCGTTTTGTATTGTTTGCTCTATCGCAGTTCTTAATATTCCTGGGATAGCATTCCTTAGTGAATCAGGATCATTACAATAAGTAAGCCACGAGGATCCGTTATTATTAAGTAAATTGCTTAATTGTTTTATAAAACCGACATATATCTTTATCATAGCAATGCCCACTATCTTGGGTGTGTAAAGCTGCTGTTCTGGGCCCTTATTAAAATTATGAAAGGATGTAGCCATTGCTGGGCATGAGAATATGTGTGTAGTTGTTAGTTCCTCACCAGGACTATTGTTGAAAAGTTGAAACAAAAATCATGAAACGTGTATTTAAGGCCTGAAATAGGTCAGAACGCCAAACAATGTGGAATAAATTGTACAAAAGTGAAATTGTATATTTATTTAATGTTGTATTTAATATTTTTCTGATATGTTAAAACACTATACAGGTTGCATCACTTAAAATGATTCACACAAAAAATTCCTAAAATATATATTTTCTTTAATACATTTTTAAATATTGATAAATAACTTATAAAATTATAATTGATTAGACAGTTAATTTGCCTAAAAATAATAACGGAAGTTTATTAAATAAAAAAGATAATAAATAAAATGGGTTAAAATTTTTAAATAAAAGGTCGCTTCACTATTTTCCTACATGGGAAATTGCAAGGTAAGATATTCCGTAATATCTTTTTTCTTCCTTATTTCATTCTTTTATTCAAAAAAAACGTTTTCAACGCTTACACGTGAATTTTTAGAGTGAAATTTCCCTTTCAAATAAAAAGGTTACTTCACAAATTTTCAATTTTTTCTCATTGATTTGAAACTTGGATAAAAGAATCTACAAAACGTATGTGTTACTAACTCTATATAAACCACAAGATTGAAATAAAAGATCAAGATGCAGAATAATAAGATAAAAATATCTTTTGATTATTTAGATTAACATGGTATCATTTGGAATTAATTTGTAATAAATAGAAAAGTAAAACATTGATATACTTTTTATTTAAGAATGAAATTATCTTTTTTTTTTCAAATAGATTTTTCAAGAATCCTAATTATTTACATTTTATTTTCTTTCTTTACAATTCTTCCTAGTCAGTCGTTAAAAATAATAAAATCTCAAATATATTCTGTTTCTCTCACTCTAGGGGACTGTCTCTTTCACTATGTATGAAATATCTTTCAGAGTTATTGTTTGAATCCCGATATACATGCTGAGCGGTAAAACTTCCTTAAGTTTTGTTCATGAGTTTCTTTCAGAGTTATTGTCTGAATCCCGATATACATGCTAAAAGGTACAACCTCCTTAAATTTTGTCCATGAGTGTATCTTTCAGAGTTATTGTTTGAATCCCGATATACATGCTGAGCGGTAAAACTTCCTTAAGTTTTGTTCATGAGTTTCTTTCAGAGTTATTGTCTGAATCCCGATATACATGCTAAAAGGTACAACCTCCTTAAATTTTGTCCATGAGTGTATCTTTCAGAGTTATTGTCTCAATCCCGATATACATGCTAAAAGGTACTACTTCCTCATGTTTTGTGTATGAGTAGGTAATTTATATTACATAAGAAAATGATTTCATGCGAACCAGACTAGAATAAAATTATATAATGACTGCTAATAAACAATACATATTTCACAGTCAGTCGGCAAATATAATAAAATTTCAAATATATATTTTAATATTCATTATCAGCCATTATATAATTTTATTTTGCTCTGCTTCGCATGGAATGATTTTCCAAAGTAATGTAATATAAATTACACAAATTTGTATCTTTTAGCATCTATATCGGGATTGAGAAAATAACTCTGAAAGATATTTCAACAACAACAAAAAGGCTTTTATTAGGGCCCATTGCCCTGTATGGATTCGCCATACAACAACAAAATAACACAGTAATTTTTTCCTCCCTTTCCCCATGTGCACGTGAGCCTTTGTTTGAAAAGGGATTTATTTACACATCTGTTCTAAAACTTTCCTCACTACCTCTTTTGTGTATGAATCTATTTACAATTGATCTGCAGAAATTATAGAGTTCTATTGCTATATATTTCTTTTCTGAAATAGTTATCGGCGTCTTCAGTGGGTTGCTAAGTCTCCAGAAGGTGTTTTTAAGAGTGTTTCACTTTCTTCACCTAAATATTTTCATTCTGTGATATAGTGGGAGATTTCATCAGATATCATATTTCCACAAATCCTGCAGTGAATGTTTTCCTTTTTGATAATGAGAATATGACTTTCTCTATCTCGAGCTGGAGTAAAGTGAAGGCTATTTTCTTCGATGACAGATTCCATGGCAAGTATCGTTCTGACATAAATGAATTACAAAGAAGTTTATAGTTTGAAAAAAAAATCGAATTGTCAAGTCTAGCAAAGTCTTTTTGAATAAGCTGTTCTATTTTTGTTTTCATAATCTTAGGAAGTTCTTTTTTAATTGTATCATAGTTCGGTGGGAGGTTCAGCCATGACTGATCACAACAGTTGATTATATCATTAACGGTTTTGTATAATCCTAGAGCGTCACTAGTCCTTTTCATTGTTGGTCAGAGCCAGCAGTGGTCCTTTCCATTGTTGGATAGAGTTTCACTGGTCCTTTCATTGTTGGACAGAGAGCCAGCAGTGTTTCTTCCCATTGTTGGATAGAGCGTCACTGGTCCTTTTCATTGTTAGACAGGGCCAACAGTGGTCCTTCCCATTGTTGGATAGAGCGTCACTGGTCCTTTTCATTGTTAGACAGGGCCAACAGTGGTCTTTCCCATTGTTGAATAGAGCGTCAATGGTCCTTTTCATTGTTGGGCAGAGCCAACAGTGGTTCTTCCCAATGTTGGATAGAGCGTCACTGGTCCTTTTTATTGTTAGACAGGGCCAACAGTGGTCCTTCCCATTGTTTGATAGAGCGTCACTGGTCCTTCCCATTGTTGGATAGAGCGTCACTGGTCCTTTTCATTGTTAGACAGGGCCAACAGTGGTCCTTCCCATTGTTGGATATGGCGTTAATTGTCCTTTTCATTGTTGGACAGAGCCAACAGTATTTCCTTCCATTGTTGGATAGAGCTTCACTGGTCCTTTTCATTGTTAGACAGGGCCAACAGTGGTCCTTCCCATTGTTGGATAGAGCGTCACTGGTCCTTTTCATTGTTAGACAGGGCCAACAGTGTTCCTTTTTATTGTTGGATAGAGCTTCACTGGTCCTTTCATTGTTGAACAGAGCCAACAGTGGTCCTTCCCATTGTTAGATAGAGTTTCACTGGTCCTTTTCATTGTTGGATAGAGGGTCACTAGTCCTTTTCATTGTTGGTCAGAGCCATCGTTGGTCCTCGCCATTGTTGGACAGATCCAACAGTGATTCTTTCCATTGTTGGATAGAACCGTCACTGGTTCCTTTCATTGTTGGACAGAGCCAAAAGTGGTCCTTTCCATTGTTGGATAGAGCGTCACTGGTCCTTTTCATTGTTGGTCAGAACCAACAGTGGTCCTTCCCATTGTTGGATAGAGTTTTACTGGTCCTTTTCATTGTTGGTCAGAGCCAACAGTGGTCCTTTCCATTGTTGGATAGAGTTTCACTGGTCCTTTTCATTGTTGGTCAGAGCCAACAGTGGTCCTTTCCTTTGTTGGATAGAGCCATCGTTGGTCCTCGCCATTGTTGGACAGAGCCAACAGTGGTCCTCTCATTGGTGGGTAGAGCCATCGGTGGTCCTTGCCATTGTTTGATAGAGCCGTCGGTGATCCTTGATATTGTTGGACAGAGCCGTCAGTGGTCCTTGCCATTGTTGGACAGAGCCATCGGTGGTCCTTGCCATTGTTAGAAAGAGCCAACAGTGGATATTACCATTGTTGGATAGAGTCATCGGAGGTCCTCACCATTGTTGGACAGAGCCAACAGTGGTTCTTACCATTGTTGGATAGAGACGTCACTGGTCCTTTTCATTGTTAAACAGAACCATCATTGGTCTTTTTCAACCCTAATTTAGTGTAATTTTTTATAATATTATGTAATAACTGATCAACTATACAAGGTATGTCCCATAAGTTCCCGGACTGGGTCCATAAAAAAAAAAGGTAAGATTTTTTAAAATTTTTTTTATTAAAACTTTTCAAAGTAATCCCCCCTTGCTTCAACGCACCAGCGCCATCGTTTCTCCCAATTGTTGAAACAGTTTTTATAAGCCTCTTTTGGAATGCTCTTCAATGCTAACGGCGATTTTTCTATTATGTCATCCCTGGTGTCAAAATGTCTTCCTTTTAGAACTGCTTTAAGTTTGGGGAACAGGAAAAAGTCATTTGGTGCGATGTCTAGGAAATAGGGGGGTTGAAGTAGGATTTGTGTCCCGTTTTTCGCCAAAAAGCTAGTCATCAAGTGCTCTGTGTGAGGGCGAGCATTGTCATTGTGTAGGATCCAGCCACCATTAGTCCATTTTTTCTGGCCTTTTTTTTCGAATCGCTTCCCTTAGACGGCGAAGAATGCCCAAATACATTTCCTTAATAACTGTTTGGCCTGCAGGAAGATACTCGTGATGAACAATGCCCTTGTTATCCGAAAAAGCGACCAGCAACACCTTGTTTCTAGATTTTTTGGGTCTAGGCTCACCCTAACCTCTCCACTCGGCAGATTGAGGTTTGGTTTCAGGGTCATAGCCATAGACCCATGTCTCGTCGCCTGTGATTATCTTGTCTTTCCATTCTGGATCCGTTCTTGTCATTTCCATCATGTCCTCACAGGTTGCAAGCCGACACAGGTTTTGCTCATTGGTGAGGAATCTTGGGATGAATTTTGCAGGAGTCTTTTTGAGCTTCAAATCTTCGGTTACGATCCTTCCAATCGTTGTTTTAGAGATGCCTGTGTCTTGTTCTAGCTCCAGCAAAGTGGTTCGAGGATTTTCTTTTATCAAATCGGTGATTTTTGCACATTTTCATCAGTCCTTTGAAATTTTGGGCGTCCTTGACGAGGATCATCTTCAATGGAAATTCTGCCAGCTTTAAATCTAGAATGCCATTCAAAAACAGTTGTTCTCTTTGGGGCATCATTGGGGAATGCTTTATTAAGCATTTCAAAAGTTTCGGTTGCTGATATTTGAAGTTTCACACAAAATTCTATGCAAATCCTCTGCTTCAATTTTTGTTCCATCGTAAAATCGCCGCAGCGCTAGGTGTGACCTTTAAATAAATTAGAATAACCTTGGCGCGCGCGCAAGTACCGCCTCGATATTGGTACCACCGTGTAGCCAGATATTTTTTCTATAATAAACAGTCAAATTCATTTACATTTTTCATTTATTTATTTTTTTATGGACCCAGTCCGGGAACTTATGGGACATACCTTGTATTAATAAATATGATTCATTTTGCTATACCATATAATAATGACTTCCTAGCAATATAAATTTCATTAAAAGAGATACATTTATGCAGAATATAGATGGATATTTTGCCGGGAGGATGTTGATTTAAGTGACAAAGGTCGCCTCTCCCGTCAAAATAGACGTCAAACCCAGACGCCATCTATTGACCGTCTCCGCAAACCAGTGGCCTCAGGTCGGTGACAAAGCCACTACACCAGCTTTGAAAAACTGAAAAGCGTCCACCTAGAGACCCTGGTTTCGGGCTAATGGCCCTCGTCAGCCTAGGGCGGACTTTATTCCATGAGATTCACACGGGATTTAATGGAATCTTAACAATCTGCCAAAGAGGTGTTTATCTGGCAATGTGGCTGGGCCAAATCTATGGCTGAAATATAGATGGAAATTTTGCCGGGTGAATATTGATCTAAAGAGACAAAGGTCGCCTCTCTCGTCAAAATAGATGTCAAAACTAGACGCCAGGCAGAATATTACAAAGTCTAATGCTACAATATATATCAAAAGGTAAATTCTCTATTAAAAGAAAATGTTAAAATATTTAATTTATAATATATCTCTCGATATAATAAAAACGGCATAACACAAACTCATCTTAAACTGGCAAAAACAAAGTAAAAAGGTGAAAACGCTTGACAAAAAATTGATGGATTATTTTTTTAGAATTTTAAACCCTCTCTCTTTATTGAAAGTCAAAGTACATTTCCAATTCTAATTATAAAATCTAACAAAGCATTAGTTAAATTTCAAAGTGGAGAAAAAAGAATGTTTGAAATTTAATTTTAAAATAAATATTTATGAAAATTTGTGATAATAGATATTTAATTCGGAATTTTAAAATATTTTCCTTTTTAAAAACTAAACAACTCGCTATAAAATTTAAATATGACTGAATAATTAAAAAAGAAAATTTATAAACTATTTATAATTCAGCTCCACACTTTGGATTTCCAAATTGAATATGGTAAGTTGTATTCTGTATTTTATTCTGTATCATAATGATAAAAAGCTTCTATCTTAACTTACATATTTTGAAGAGTAAAATTACTTAACAAAATCCAATATACACTCTTCAAAAAACATATTTTCAGTCAATATTATTCAATATCTGACTTTAAAATTGAATTCTCCACAAAATCGAACTATTTTTATTATAAGAAAGAATTAAAAAACTAATTAATGCTGAATTCGAAAATAAAAACATACCCTCATGGACAACACTTAAGGAAGTTGTACCTTTTAGCATGTATATCAGGACTCAGACAATAATTCTGAAAGATACACTCATTGACAAAACTTAAGGAAGTTGTACCTTTTAGCATGTATATCGGGGATTCAGACAATAACTCTGAAAGATACACTCATGGACAAAACTTAAGGAAGTTGTACCTTTTAGCATGTATATCGGGGATTCAGACAATAATTCTGAAAGATACACTCATGGACAAAACTTAAGGAAGTTGTACCTTTTAGCATGTATATCGAGATTCAGACAATAACTCTGGAAGATACACTAATGGACAACACTTAAGGAAGTTGTACCTTTTAGAATGTATATCTGTATTCAGACAATACGAATGAAAGACATTTAATACACAATGACCTTTATTGAAGACAGCACGAGATATCCAATTGTTAGCCATATTGCCTCCGTCTGCTTAATAAAAACTGACAACCAGCGAAAAAAACTTGCCACTTCTTCAAGTTTTATTCATAAGTGTAACAAATATACACTTTACATATATGATATTTTAAACATTATGCATTAGCGTGCAAATATACATTTGCAAATGTTTATATAAAAATATACACAAGTAACTCAAACTTAATATAGAATCAGAATATTATAATTTATATTGGAATAAAATAGGATATGAAATGCGTAAACTATATTTTAAAACTTGTATGCCTTTTTTCAAATGTAATAATGTTCTACTGCCTAGAGTACATTGATAATCAGTGGTAAAACCTACCAGCGCTTTTATTAGTCTAATATACCATGCTGATTTAATATTGAATATTTTGCTGGTTTATTTCGTTTCCAGTATTGAAGCCTGACTTTTTTGAAATGTTATTTAAAGTATTTGTAACTTTTTGTCATATGTATTTTCAGTGTATTCATATTTTATGTTCATAGATCACTTTAAATACTCTCTCCAGGAGTTCATCTACAGTATTAGAACTAATATATATTCAATATTAAAGCGTTACGGTAGATGTGCAAATGACTCTGAGGAAAAGCTCATAATCACATGCTGTGAGCAAGTTGTCCCTGAAGAAAGGCACATAAACACATACTGTAAAAAAGAGGCCCCTGAGGAAAGACTTATAATCACATACTGTGAGTAAATAAGCCCTGAGGAAAGGCTCATAATAAAATGCTTTGAGCAAATGGCCCCTGACGATAGTCACATTATCACATGCTGTGAGCAAGTGGCCCCTGACGATATAGTCCCATAATCACATGCTGTGAGCAAGTGGCTCCTGAGGAAAGGCTCATAATAAAATGCTTTGAGCAAATGGCCCCTGACGATAGTCCCATAATCACATGCTGAGAGCAAGTGGCCCTTGAAGAAAGGCCCATAATCACATGCTGTGAGCAAGTGGCTCCTGAGGAAAGGCTCATAATCACATGCTGTAAGTAAATGGCCCCTGAAGAAAGACTCATAATCACATGTTGTCGACAAGTGGCCCCTGAGGAAATATCATAATCACATGCTGTGAGCAAGTGGCTCCTGAGGAAAGGCTCATAATCACATGCTGTAAGTAAATGGCCCCTGAAGAAAGACTCATAATCACATGCTGTAGACAAGTGGCTCCTGAGGAAAGGCTCATAATCACATGCTGTGAGCAAGTGGCTCCTGAGGAAAGGCTCATAATCACATGCTGTGACAAGTGGCTCCTGAGGAAAGGCTCATAATCACATGCTGTATAAAAGTGGCCCCTGAGGAAATATCATAATCACATGCTGTGAGAAAGTGGCTCCTGAGGAAAGACTCATGATCACATGCTTTGAGCAAGTGGCGCCTGAGGAAAGGCTCATAATCATACGCTTATACAAGAAAGCAGCGATAGGGTTAAAGAACCTCTCCACAAGACCTTATACATTTTATATATTCATTCATATAAGTATTTATAATTTATTATAGATTCATTCCAGCTTTTACATTTTTATTTAAAATCAATAAGGAATCAAAGATTTCGATTCTTTTCTTATTTCTTCTATTTAATAAGCTTTCGAGCTAACATACTCTCCAACACGGAGATTCTGAAGTACAACGTCATTGTGTTGAAGGACATGTTAGCCCGAAATATCAAGAAATGAAATAATTAAGAAAAGAAACAAAACCCTTGATTCCTTATTGATTTTAAATAAAAAATAATATATATATATATAATTATTATAAATAGAAAAATATATTTCTGTTGATATATTTTAATTATCTTGAGGATTATTATATGGTAATACAGTCGTTGTTAAAACTTTGAAACTATAATAAATATAATGAAAATTAGAAATATAGTTTTATTTGAGTTTATGGAATATATAAAAAACAGAATTCAATATAATTACTGCCTGGCTTGAGACGTAAGAATAAGAAAAATGAAAAACTTATTTACAAAATGTGAAAAAAATAGTACAAATGTAATATTGTACTGGGATAAGGTGCATAAATTAAGAAAAAGGCATCTACTTATCGTGCAACTGAAAGTTGCTAATGGCTTGCGCCATCTATCGGAATAAATATCAACTATTCTCGTTGATTTTTAATTATTCCAGAGTTGGCCAAATACCCATTCTTGATTAATCAAGAAAAGCTAACCACGGACGCGTTTCGGGCTGTTGGCCCTCATCAGCGTGGTGCAAGCTGTACCTCAACAACCAAAAAATTGGTCATTAAGGCATCCTGAAAAATCATAAAACGGGTATTTAAGGCCAGATTTGCGTGAGAACGCTACAAAATGTGAAAAAAAAATAGTACAAATGTAATATTGTACTGGGATAAGGTGCATAAATTAAGAAAAAGGCATCTACTTATCGTGCAACTGAAAGTTGCTGATGGCTTGCGCCATCTATCGGAATAAATATCAACTATTCTCGTTGATTTTTAATTATTCCAGAGTTGGCCAAATACCCATTCTTGATTAATCAAGAAAAGCTAACCACGGACGCGTTTCGGGCTGTTGGCCCTCATCAGCGTGGTGCAAGCTGTACCTCAACAATTACATTTGTACTATTTTTTCACATTTTGTAGCGTTCCCACGCAATTCTGGCCTTAAATACCCGTTTCATGATTTTTCAGGATGCCTTAATGACCAATTTTTTGGTTGTTGAGGTACAGCTTGCACCACGCTGATGAGGGCCAACAGCCCGAAATGCGTCCGTGGTTAGCTTTTCTTGATTAATCAAGAATGGGTATTTGGACAACTCTGGAATAATTAAAAATCAACGAGAATAGTTGATATTTATTCCGATTGATGGCGCAAGCCATCAGCAACTTTCAGTTGCACGATAAGTAGATGCCTTTTTCTTAAATTATTTACATAATGTACAAAATATTTGAGTCGGCCATCGGGAAACAACAACAATGAGTTTTATAGGGTAAGCGTAACCTCTGGCGGTCGATTTAACAAAGTTTTTGAATCTATGAAATATAATTTTAAATAAAATATGATTTTAATATAACATATATGTTATAGATTAGAAATTTTTTGTGTGTTGGATTGTTGAAAAGAGGTGCAGTCGTGGAAAAGTGAAGATAATTATTTACCTTTCAAGCAGATTTTTATTTTGAATCTCTTGAAGTAAAAATATACATATATAAAATTATTTATATCACAGTAATATAAAATTTAGAAAATGAATTCTATATTCGTGAATTTCATTAGAAAAGGTAGGGTTCACTTTACATATTTACAACAACAATAATTAAAGTGCTATTATTTTGAATATATGGTCAAAAATGTATAACAGTCAATGAATGAAAAATAAAATATATGTTTTTAAAATAAAATAAAATATTTGCATTTTTAGATTATATAATATATATATATATAACTATTCACTCACTTTAAACTATATTAGTTCAATTTATGAAGGGAACCAAACCTTATTTCTAAAACTTCACACATTCGTTTCAAAGGTTTTCCATTAAAATAAAAGAAATTCAATCAATGTCGGGTATATTAAGATGTTAGCAAAGAATTTGAAATTCAATATTTGAGTTGGCTACCAACACACTAAGCTGTATATACATAGAAACATGATACTGAGAGGAACGGCAAACAAATGCGATGAAAGAATACTTCTCAAAGAGAAATCCACACAAAATAGATGAACGAACGGAGTGAAGCTTAAAGACAGCAAACTGATGTATGGGTTAAAACTCATAATTAACTGAACAGTTTAAAAGGCTTTCCTCTTTAACTTGGTATTAACAATGGAAACTTTGTGTTGCTATGGTTCTATTTATCTTTGCTTATTCTGAATTATTCTCCAATCTATTAATATTTTCAAATACCAATTTGAACCTCGAAAAATACCTTTTGGCATTAAATACATATTTATATATTAACTAGCGGACGTACCCGGCTTCCCCCGGGTTTTACCCGAGTAAAGGTTTGTCTAACGAATCTCTCGATAAAGTGAACATTTTTTCCCGGTCCCTTGAAAAATACTCGATAAGTTGAATAAAATCAGTATTAATTGGTTCCCTCGGTAATTGAAAGTTAAAGGAATCCTGAATTTTGTCTTTCCTAATTTTCTACATTACAAAATCATCGTATCATCATGATAATATTTAGAGCAGATTGTTCAATTATAACAGATAAGTTAGAATATTTATCTTGATTATTTTTAGGCGAAAAGTTATTTCAAAAATTTTATTTGCTAGAAACCTTCCCAGTACCATACTAAATAACTTCCCAAAGTTTCATGCCGTTCCAATGAGTGGTTTGGTCAGGCATAAAGGACAGACAGACACACATACATTCATTTATATATATATATAGATAGTGCTTTTCATATATATTTTAATTAAATAAATTTTGACATAAAATACATAAAATGTTCATAAATATTATTTGTGAACCTTGTAAATGGTGTAAAGTCCAAATATTTTTCCCTTTGATGAACACAACTTTTATTTTGGCTGTTTCCCTTATATCTGTTCTAAATTGCTTCACTCAATCAAAAATATGTGTTTCTGGTATATTAAGATGTTGGCAAAAAAATTTAAATTCAATATTTGAGTTGTCTACCAACACACTAAGCATAGAACCATAATACGGAATGGAACAGTAAACAAATGCGATGAAATAATACTTCTAAAAGAGAAATTCTACACAAAGTAGATGAACGAACCTATCCAAGCTTAAAGACAGAAAACTGATGTATAAGTTAACACTCATCATTAACTGAACAGTTTAAAAAGCTTTCCTCTTTTACTGAGAAGCAACAATGGAAAATTTATTCATGATAGAATTGTAGAAAAGTTTTAAATTTAGAAAATATTTGTATACAAAAAATACAATAAATTACAAAAACGCTATATTTCAAGCGATAATAGCTCTTCAACGGGCTTAATAAAACACGGATTATATCTCTTGCTTATCTTTTGTATGTTTTATAAATATTTATTTTAATATATAGTCGATGTTCTATTAAACCCGTTGAAGAGCGATTATCGGTTGAAAGCTAGCGTTTTGTAATTAAAAGAAACTCATTGTGGGAAAATATTTAGTAATTTAAAATTCTGATTTATTCTTTAATCTATTAATAGTTTAGTATTAATATATTTGTAAAATGAAAATTCGACAACTATTATAAGATTATTTGAAAAAAAAAATTGAACAATTTCTACTGCTCTTACTGCAATGGAAAAATTAATAGGAGGGCCTGGCTTATCAATGGTGAACCCTCCTAGATATTTCCCCAGTTTAATTTATCTTTCAGTATGTATATATGGATTCAGGCAATTAAACTGGCGAAACCTCTAAGAGAATTCACCACTGATGAGCCAGGCCCTCCCTTTAATTTTTCCATTGGTGTGAGGGCAGTAGAAATTGTTTAATTTTTAAAAATTCATACTCGTCTATAATAGTTTCGAATTTTCATAACAGATGGCGCGCTAAAGCATCTTAATATTTTTATAAATATGGAATTTTGGATATTTACAAATACATTTTGGCATTAAAATGCATATTAATCGATATTAATAGTGATTTTATATATTTTGAATAAGTGTAACTCTCCTAAAAGCGAAATTTATAAAAATACTGAATGAATAAAGATAAATATAAGTTGTCTGAATCTGGCTTGTAAATGGTGTAAGGTCCAAAGAGTTCTCCCTCTAATGATCACAATTTTATTTTGTCTGTGTCACTAATATCTGTTTTAAATTGATTTAGTAAATCAAAAATATTGAGAAGTTCTTATACTTATAAGTTCTTATATTCTCCGATAACGAAGCCACTTGTTTCGTAAAAATAAAATTAATTTATCAAGAAAATGGGTTGGCCAAATATCAGGGAACAGACTAAATTAATGTTTGTTGATTTCTGTTCCACCAGATGGCGTTCTGACATCTAGAAATCTTATGTGCTCCTGGTCAGGATATGTCATTTTTGATTTTTAGATATCTTTTCTGTGCTATATATTGCCTTCGATATATAAAATAAAATCATATTTTTATAATATCCATTTTAATGATTATCTTAGCCACTACTTTTCACCCTACAGTAAAACTATTCTATAGTCAACCCCAATGGCACTAACATGTATTTCACTATAGCCATCGTTCATTGTAGCCATAGTTCACTGAATTATAAAATTTTAAAAAAGGGAATTATTTTAGTTTATTTATAAGGAAAGGTTATCAGGTTCTTTTATCGGGATTTTGCTGCATATGATACACATTTATTTTGTTTATCAAATGAGTTGGCCATATATCAAGGAACTGGTTAAATCAATGTTTAGATGATTTCTTTTCCACTAGATGGCGCTGTGCCATCTAAAAAGCTCATGTGAGCGATCAGGATACGGCTATTTTGTTTTTATACTACATATTAGCAATATATATTGTTACATCAATTTTAATGCTCCTTACATTTATTCAAAATAGTCTATGATATTTAATGTTTATTTAAAACAGAATATTTAGATTAGCATCATTCCTTTTTATAGTTTCACTCCTTTGGTAATATTTATTTTACATATATCTTTATTGCTTATATTGGAGCGTGAGAGGACCTAGACGAAGACTGCGGATCGCAACCTACGAGGAAGACAAGAATAAATAAACACAATAACTTTAAAAGGTAATTTATTTTTATTTAATTTTATTTATTTACTTTTAATATGGAAACCCGCTCGGGAAACGTGTATAACACCAAGAAGGAAGAAACCAAGGTCGACGACCCTGCAAAGCTTCAACTTGGTGCAACAATATAAATGCATTTTATAAAATTAAAAATTATCAAAATAAATTATTATTTTAAAAGACCGACTGTTATATAAGATTTATAAATTAATACTCTAAAAGAGAGAGATAGAAATATAAATTTAAACAAAATGATAGAAACAAATTAAATATTTTATGAATTAGGTGATCAAAAAACAATTTATTACCCATATATAAAACAGATAAAATGAAACAATTCTATTCACAATTAAGTTAAATCCTTAAATCCTCCACAAACAAATATAATTCAAACAAAACACTACCAAAAGATGAATTGATTCCCATGTGATTTCTAAGATTAAAAACAAAGATTTATTATAAAATGACTTTTAAACCTAAAAGATTGAATAAGTAATTTCCAACAAAGAAAATCTCTCTAAGGAATTCTTTTAATTCAATACCTAAATCAATATAGAAGCAATTTTGAAAATAGCTAAGTGAGAATTAAATAACAAAAGAAAAATAACAAAGAAAATTAGCGTATTTATTACAAATTCTACATGCTAACCAATAAATATTGGTATTTTTATCATTGAAAGTTGTTTATTTATGAAGATTAAAGAATAAATAAAGGTGTTCAACTAAATTCGAAACTATTATAGACGCGTATGATTCTTTTAAAAACAAATAATTTCTACTGCCCTTACTGCAATGGAAAAATTAATGGAAGGGCCTGGCTCATCAGTGGTGAACCCTCCCAGCGGCTTCGCCTGTTCAATCTACCATACCGCTTTTATATTGCATTGTTGGAACTTTCTTTTATAGTGATACTGATGCTAGACTCTTGGAATGTATATTTTAGATGAACTATGGACATAAGCTTTGAGGACAGCAGAATTACATAAATATTTAAATATATAATATGCTTCGAGCAATCGTTCTTCCGCAAATATCAGACTGTGCCTTTTATTATAGCAATTATATTATGATGCATTAGCGCGCCATCTGTTATCAAAATTCGGACCTATTTAACGTTGTATATTTGTAATAAGGAAGAAGAATACGTTGATAGATATATAAAATCAAAAGATTATTTAATTTCGTCGTTTCATCGGGTTTTCTGTTTATAAAACATATTTCTTTTACTTATCAAGATAATAGGTTGGTCAGATATCAGTGAACAGGTTAAATCAATGTTTATTTGATGTTATTCTCACTAGATGACGCTCTTCCATCTAAAAAGCACATATTAATAGACAAAATATGCCTATTTTGTTTCTATAATATTATTAAATAAGCATATTTATTCAAATTCCTACATGCAAACCATAAATATTAGTATATTTATCATTAAAAGTTGTTTATTTAGATAGATTAAAGAATAAATAAAGGTTTTTAACGTTTTATATATTTACAAAATAGGAAAAGTAATTAGGTTAATAGATATAAAATATCAAAAGATTAATTAATGTTGTCGTGTCAACGGGATTTTGCTGTATATAAAACATATTTCTTTTACATTTCAAGAAAATGGGTTGGCCATATATCAGTGAACAGGTTAAATCAATGTTTATTTGATTTTATTTTGACTAGATGGCGCTCTGCCATCTGTGAAAAACACATATTTGTAGTCCGAATATGTCTATTTCATTTCTATAATACATATTAAATTAGCGTATTTATTAAAAATCCTACATGCTAATCAATAATTATTACTATATTTATCATTAAAAGTTGTTTATTTAGATAGATTAAAGAATAAATAAAGGTTTTTAACGCTTTATTAACGAAATAAGAAAAATAATAGTAATAAAAAATCAAAAGATATATTAATTTCAGTTATAATAGAAGGTTACAATCTATATCAATATAACGTCAAATAGCTTATAACTCTCAGTAGATGGCAAGATATATAGATCAAGGGAATTCAATGTTCCATGATATCATTAACCTGGACAATTAGATATAAAACTACGCTTCCAATCTTTTAATAGCTTTCAACATCATTAAGCTTTGTTGTTTCCATTTCCATTATAGAGTTCTTTATATATTGTTAAACATATTGAAATTGGTTTTTATAATTGTTTCTAATTTAACATGTTTTATATATATGTAATAAAAATAATGATGGCATATCCTGTGCTTATTAGATGGCAAAGCGCCATCTAGTGGAACAGAAATCAACTAAACATTGATTTAACCTGTTCCCTGATATTTGGCCAACCCATTTTTTTGATAAATCACAATTTCCTTCATTTTTAATATCAACACCTGACCTTTTTATTATTGTTTCTCTATTCTTTTTTGCATATATATGTATATATGTCGTAATTTATTAATTTCGGATTTATATATGTATAGAAGGATAAAAATATATATTAAAATAAAGTGTTTTTTTTTTTGGTGGTGATTAAAAAGAAAATATAGATATTTCCTGACCGCATTTATGAGCATTTTTAGATGGCAAAGCGCCATCTAGTTGAATTAATATCAACTAAAGGGTGCTTTATTTGTTAATATTTATATATATATATTCTAGTGTTTATATAACTACTCTCTGATATTTACATATTTTAGAAACATGCTATATTTGTGAAATGCTATTCAAATTTGATTTTTTTGTAAAATTATTTTTCCTTTATATACATAAAAGACTTTTCAAATTCTATACATCAAAAGTAAGTACGCTGTGTATGTTTCTATAAATTATATTCTGTATTATTTTCTATAAAGCCAGTTTGAATTTATTTTATTTAAAAAAAAACATATATACCTAAATGATTACTATCATATACAATTGATATCAGTTATCTTTGCATTTAAATAAAGAATGAAGCAAGTATAGTAATTTATAAATAAATATATCTATCGAATAAAAGAAAAATAATTGAAATTTAATTAAATTTAAGTTAACAATATAAAAATATACATAAACAAAAAAAGGTAATCTGTATAAGACCGGTGGTCTTAATGAAGCTGTTAATGTATATATATATATTTGAAAAATATGGCTTATTTTGGGGATTGTAATAAGATTATTTATATTAGTAAACATATAATACATTATATATATATTGAAATATTCTTATTACAATCCAAATTATCCATATATATTTTTAAATATATATATTATGGATTGCTCTATATTCAGAAAAATAATATATATATATAGATAAACAAAACGTTATAACAAATTAAAGAAATACATATTTCACAAATATATAATATTTTATTTATCAAAAGAACTTAAAAACAAGTTAATAAAACAAATATATACTTTGGTATTAAATTAAGAAAATGAAAAAAATACAATTTTTTACTTCTAAACGCTTCTTTTAATATTTCATATCTCTTTCAAATTATTTCCTTTTCGTTTATTTCTAAATAAAAAAAAGCAGACGCATACTTATTCAGAAACTCTTTTAGGATACATTATAAATAGAGCTATTATAGAAAAAAGGGGTAAAGATAGGCCTTGATTTATTTACACCACAATTTATATATAAAAAAAGGCAATTTCCTTCTTTAAAAAAAACTGGCTCCGAGGGAAAATTAAGGATAAATATTATATAGGGTTTTCCTTTCCACGTTCTATCACCAATGAGGTCAATTTTGACGTCAGAATTTGTGACATTTGACAGTGTTAAATTTTTCCACGTGACCCTCATGAAAAATTCAACGTGCGCGTTGCCCCAGAAAATATCGATTAGGTATTTGGGGAATACTTTCTTGAAAATGTTCTTTTAAGATATAAGATCACTCCATAAATTAATCTTTATATAAACAATGATAATTCAAAATTATTTATTGATGCTCAGTAAATTAAGAAAAAAAGGCATCTTCTGATTGTGAAAATAAAGTTTGCTGATGGCTTATGCCATATATATATGTGTGTTATGAATAATTTGTTTGTTGTTAGATAAAGGTTGATAAGACAAAGGATTGATAAGATAAAGGGTTGAAGGTGCAGCCGTGATAAAAAAAGATGATTATTTACCATTTAGTAGCTTTTATTTTCAATTACTTGAGGAAATATTACACATTAGTTATTTTCACAATATATAGAATTATCAAAGTTAATCCTATATTAGTGATTTAACTACGTTACCTACGCATATTTACAACAAAATTAAAAGTCATTCTAAAAACGATGCTAACCAAAAGTAGAAATATAAATGAATTAAAATAAAATATATATTTTTTGAAAATTAGAAATATTTGAGTTTATAGATTATATATAGAGATTAGAAACTATTAATATAGATTCTGTATTAAACTATTATAAATATATATATGATTTCGATATGTCTGTTGATGCTATTGTATAATAAAAGTCAATGTATATGTATATAAATATCGTATATTTTAAACTGTATAATAATGGCACTTTTAGTATATGCCACATATCTCCCAATTAGTTAGAGCCGATGCCTTAAAATATCCTACCTTTTATTAAAATGTATTGTTTCTATTTGCTACCACCCCCATATTTTGTATATATGCTATATCTTTTATTAATATAACCTGTACACTCTTATTTGTATTTAAACTAAAAATGGTGACGTCTAAATAAAAATTCAAAGAGCGGTCAGCTGGGGACAGCTAGGGACAGAGGGGAGGAAAAATACCAAAGCCCATGTGGGGCCCCTTCCCCCCAGGGACTCAGGACAGATTTTGGCAGGGGGTCAGCAGCAGATGGTTCTAGAGGGTGGCCATTGACAGGCGGCTCCTGTCTCTCAGACGTTCTCTTACTCCATGGCCTCTACCTCTGTCCCGTGGGCTGTCCCCGATCCCTCTATGTGCTAACATCCAGCCCTGCCTTTGCTTCTTGTTGTCCGCGTGTGGGAAGATCATCAACATTCGCCTCACGTACACGACTGCCAGTTCATCTATACGTCGATATTTGCAACAATATTACATATATATATATATATTTAGATATTAGAATGAAAAAAGAGGGAAAACATCTTGAAACGCGTTCGTGGTTGGCTTTTCTTGATTTATAAAGAAAATGGGTTGGCCAAATATCAGGGAACAGGTTAAATTAATTTTTAGTTGATTTCTGTTACAATAGATGGCGCTCTGTCATCTAAAAATGCTCATATGAAGGGTCAGTAAATTATTATTTTGTTTTAATATATATATGTTTGTCGGATATGCACATCCTCAATACGTAACTAATCTGGTTGACATTTCAACAGGACATAGAGTTAAATCTGGAATAGTTTTTTGATGCATTTTTAACAAAGAAAAATTTACACTTAACCAAAAATAATTATTGGACAAAAATAATATTTTTCAGTCAGAAAATGATGATAACAATATTGTTGTATCATGTTTGATTGACAGAAACAAAATTATTCAGTGTAATATTCACTTAAACATACCACGGGCGAAGCCCGACCATCGTTTTCAGTAGTCAGGAACAAGATTCTAACAAAATAATATTCACTCAAGCAGAATACAGACGTAGCCAAATGAATAAAAAGATATATTGATATAATAAGAGAATATCAATAAAATCGTTTATATGCCTTGATGTATATATGTTTGCATATATATGTGTCTTTTCTATTCCCGCTCAGATTGGATATATATGTGGTAATATTACATTAGGTCAATAAACCAATCAGCGTTGAGTTCATTAGCCAATCAGTGTTCAGCCTTTTTATTATTATCAATCTTTAGATCTTGCTTTGATTAACGGATTTCAAAATTGATCATTTGATTCTTGGTTCGAGTCTACCGAGTCCCATTTTTTTTTTTCTGAAAAAATTGTAGCAAAGTATTTATTATGAAAAATCCCAGTAGGAAATCACTTTTTTACTATTTTTTCACAAAGTAATTATTATTTTATTATCAAAGTATCATTTCTGATGTTTATATTTTGCTACCTCTGTTAACTTCCCTCATTACTTATATTTTGTTTATCAATTTATAGTTTGTTCTTGCCCTAAATAAAATAGTTGTGTCATCCTGAAATTTGTCTTTCCTAATTTTCCACGTGACAATATTTTAAAATTTTGTTTTGTGTCATTATATATTTTTATTCTATAATTTTTGAAAAAATCATATTACAGGTTTTTAATTACGATTCAAATAAATATTAGACTTTTATAATAACATTTGATATTTGATCATCTCTTTCTATTTATATATAATGTTAAATATTGCATGTATAGGAGTTGTTTGATTAATTTATATCTATATATATTTCCAGATTATTCATTTCACAGTCTACATTGATTGAATCTTTTGAATAATCCTCATTTTAAAGACTTGTGGATATTGTTAAAATATATATATGTGGCAATATGATAATAATGTGGGGAGAGAGAAATAAGGAAACCACAAGTTCGGAAGAGAAATTCCAGGCAACCAGCGAGAGAGAGAGAGAGCGCGCGAGGTTATATTACCGCTGAACGACCGTTTGTGTCGCACACCACCCCCCGACTGTCCAAAAATAGTCCTGAGGTTCCAAGAAAAGCCCCCCCCCCCCCCGGAATGTGGCCAGTGGCCCAAAATGGCCGGACTTTAGCTACCTTGTATCTACGTCTCTCTCTGGTTGACTGTAGGTTTACTTTATTATTCCTGGAAGAACATACATTATGACATATGGCCCCCGTTGAAGAAGGCTGAACATGGTTTGAGTATACTTAAAGCTGGTGAAGCCAGGAATAGAGAAAATAATTTTTACAGTTGAAATTAATTAAGGTTATGGTGACATAGTTTTATGTAAATAAAATATTGTATAGTACACAAGTAAATATTATTTATGAGCAATTTTACAACACCGGAGAGTTTGATATTTAAGGGATTTTTTTATAATATCAAAGTTATAAAAGGCTATATACAATAACATCTAATGTATTATAAGGGAACTGTTATGGAGGGGTGTGAACAACGAGAAGGGGAGTCGCCTACACATGATGAAATTCTGAAGGTCATTAAGACTGGGGAACTCTACACTTTAAGATATTTTCAGGCGGACATGGCAAGGAGAAACTTGGCGTGGGCTTTCTATGCTATAGGTGTAGAGTACGAGAAATGAGGTTGAGGTTGGCAATTGTGTGAGCTCAGGACTGAGGTAAATATAAAACTACATACAATGTTAGAACCTTGGCGAACAGAGCGAGGGGAAACTTGCCCTGGGCCATTCTACCTTATCTATGCAGTTACTTGTGTAGCGAGTCCGAGGGGAAAAGCCCCGTGTGTAGGTGAGGAAGTCGAATGGACTTATATTTAATTTGCGAAGATAAAATAGTTCGAGATGCAAAGGTAGAATATAGGCGGACAGAGCGAGGGGAAACTTGCCCTGGGCCTTTCTACCTTAATTATTTAGATACTACTGGGTTCGTAAAGTCTCGTTGTCAGGTTAGTAATTGGTAAAGAATTCAGGGGAAAAGCGGTTCAAATATCTTTGATCATCTTGATTGTAAGTGTAGTCATGTTGCTTTCGTGAGTTAATAGCCGTTTTAGTATGGATTAGAGTGTGATTGAAGTGTTTATATGGGAAATTGAAGCTATTTTTGGGTTGGTCTCGATCTTTCACGGGCGGTGAAATAAATTGTTCGTTTTCCGTATAGTGTTTTAATTTGTTGACATGAATTGTATCTGTCTCACGACTTAGAGCTCGGTTGGAGCGGTTGATCCGTACGATTTGAAGGGAAATTATATCCAGTATTTCATAAGGTCCTGAGAAGAAAGGTGCCAGTTTACCGGTGTCTGGATGGTGGTATGTTTTTGCCAAAACGAGATCGCCTACTTCAAAATCGGAAGCTCTATGTGTTTGGTCGAATCTCGCTTTGTCCCGTAAGTGTCGTCCGTGTGTCCTTTGATAGGCCAATTCTCTGGCGTCGTCAATTTTTGGGTAGTTTTGTACATGCTCGGATAGTTGTAGCGGGAAACTACCTAACAAAAGGTATGACGGTGGAAACCCGGTCACAGAATGTTGGGTATGGTTATAAGCCTGAAGAACCTGAGGTAGTAGTTTGGTCCAGGCCGTCTTAGGTTGTTGGAGGCGCAACAGTTTAAGTTTGCCAGTAATCGTGGCGTTTAGTCGTTCACTTAATCCGTTGGCCTGAGGGTTGTTGCTTGTCGTGAGAAGTTGGCCAATGTTATGGCTAATCAAAAATCTACGAAATTTCGGAGAGGTGAAGGCAGGAGCTCTATCCGTCAAAAGTCGTTTAGGAGAACCAAACGCATCACCTTTTTAATCACTTGGGTATAGGTGAGAATGCTGGTGGACCGCGATGGAAATGCCCACGCGTACCGTGTGGCATGGTCCACTACGACATGTAAGAAGGTCTGAGAATTCCCATATTTCGCGAATCCAGAAATAGTATCTAGTGACACTAGTTCGTACGGCAGGACCGCTGGGGGGAGTTGTCGCAATTCTCCTTAGATAGGTCCTTTTGGTGGTTTGACTAATTGGCATACTGAACAGGCTCTTACATGTGTCCTGATGTCATTTGTCATGCCGTCCCAATAGTATTGGGCTGCGATCAGTCTGGTCATCTGCGAAATGCCGGGGTGATTGAAATCGCGATGGGCTCGTTGTAGTAGGGTGCCACGGAGTAATAGTGGAACAATTATTTTAGTGACACCCCGTCGTGTGATGGTCATAAGGTCCTTGTAATTGAGGATATACCTTGTGTCCCTCCGTAATTCGCCCTGATGATCTTTTATTTGACCTGTGGATAGAAATCCGCAGAAAGGGTTACGGGAGAGTAGGTCCGCTTCGTACTGACGCGAGCCCTTGAGGTATTTGACCTCATAGTCGTGAGCTGATAGTCGAAGGCTCCAACGAAAGAGGCGTCCGGTGTGGTCTTTTATGGTCTTTAGCCATTGTAAGGCGTGATGATCCGAGTAGATGACAAACCTTGTACCTAGGATGTACACTCGGAATTTGTCAACGCACTCTACAATGGCTAAGCACTCCAGTGCAGATATAGTGTAATTACGCTCATAGGAACGCAACGCGCGACTGTAATATTGTACAGGGTAGATGTTACCGTCAGGATGTACTTGTTTGAGTACACCTGCGATGCCCTGCGTGGAAGCGTCGCAATAGACCTGGCATGGGAGCCCTTCTTGAAATAGATGTAACACAGGTTGTGTTGCGAGGTGTTGCTTCAATTTATCAAAGGCTTGTTGACAATTCGGGCTCCAAAGCCATTTGGCGTTCTTTTTTAGTAATTGTTTTAAGGGGTGGCGAAGTATAGCATTAACTGGGATGAATTTATGATATACGTTTACGGCCCCTAAAAATGATTGTAGAGTTTTAATGTTGATAGAGGTTCTAATAGAGTTGATGATTTCGGTATTTATAATATTAGGTGTGTAAGTCCCTGCGGTGATGTGGTAGCCGAGAAAATATATTTCATTTTGATAAAAATTACATTTTTTAAGGTTAAGCTGGAGATTTTCCTCTAAACAAAATTTAAAGAAAAGTCGAAGGTGCGTAAGGTGTTGTTCTGAGGAGTCAGAAAAAATAACGAAGTCGTCATAATAATGGGCTATGAAAGAGAGGTGGTGTTTGTGGATCAACTGGGTAATCACACGTTCGAAAATTTGGGGTGCTGATTTGAATCCAAAGGGTAAGCGTTTGAATTATATTGCCCTTGTTGAGTCACGAAAGAGAGTAGTGGTTGACTCTCCTCCGCAATGGGGATTTGATAGTATGCATTGCTTATGTCAACGGTGCTAAATACTCTGGCTTTCGACAGGTTTTCCAGCACCGTTTCTATCAATGGCAAAGAATGCAAATCCGAGGGTACTAGTTCGTTCACGCGACGGAAGTCAATGCAGAGACGCATGGTGTTATCGCGTTTGCGAACGAGTGTCACAGGGGAGGAATATGGGCTAGAGGAGGGGGTGTTTATGTCATGTTTTAGAAGTTGAGATACCTGGTCCTGAATTTCCTTCTGGTAGGCATAGCGAGTTCGGTATGGTCGGAGGGAAATAACCTTATCGGAAATAATTTTGAGCTTTACAGGGGTTATGTTGAGTGGTAATACATTGAATTTATTGATAGGGAAAATATCTTTAAAAGAATTCAATAATTGCTGATAAGGGATAGGCAGTTCTGGGCGTTGTTCGATAAATTCTTTAATCATTAATTCTTTAGAGGGGCATGGGCTGGTAGGAAGGTTATTAAAGTTGTAAGGGTGAGAGGGGCATTCAGGGGAAGGTTGATAAATATTACTAAGGGTTGTTTGTAAGCAAGGCTCACGTGGAGGTTGAAAATCGTCAACGCCTAAGTTAACCGAGTGAATTATGGGTCGTTTAGGGTTAGAAGTTATTATTCGCGAGCCGTGCTTACAAGTGGGAAGGTCACATACAAAATGGTACAAATGTTTAGGTACTGGAACACTATTTTGAAGTATCAATTGATTATAAAAAATCTATTGTTAATCTTAAGAATTGCATAACATGAATAGATATAATACCAAGTTCAAGGGGTGAATTTAAAATATAAAATGTTTCATTAAAATTAAAATTATTAAATTGTATTGGTAAGGTAACTAATCCGATTGGTTTGGCATGACTAGATATAGTACGGATAATTACATCATTGTTAATAGGGGTGGAATAAATGAAACTATTAAAATTTTTAATATATTCAAATTGATTTAAACTAATTATGGAAACATTGGCTCCAGAGTCAACTAGGAATTGCATCTTTAAAGAATGAAAGATAGGGGTTAAAACAATTGCACTTACAGGCCTATGCTGGTTTAGGGTGTAGGTAGGTGTGCGTGCCAGTGTTGTCCGCCACAGTAGCGGCAAGGATATGGTGGGGTTTTGTCCACGGTGGTGGAAGGTGCTCTGCTCTGGCGCGGTGATCGTCGTTGGGTAGCTTTAGTGCTGGTGTTATCCCCTTCGTAGGTCAGCTGTTGGGCTAAGCACAACCATTCTCCTGGTTCCGAGGGTTGTGCCATCTTTAAAAGGTTGCCATAGTTACGTGGCACACCGTTGGATAGTGCTTGCACGATGGCACTCTTAGGGAGGTTGATCGCCAATCCTATTCGGACCTTGTTCTTGTAGTAGGTCTCGATCTCGGCCATCGATGTGCATTTAAGCTCATAGAACTCTAGAAGAGTGAAGCTAGGGCGTCGGGGATAGACGGCGTAGAGTGACTCCCTGACCTCTTCATAAGTCTTATTGAGTAGAGCTAAGTCTTGTGCAATTTTGCGAGGTTCGCCTCTGAGTTATGATAGAGCCTTTCGAGCTTGGCGTGCTGGCTCTAAGTTGTGGAAGTTCGGCAAGTTGTGAGAAGAAGTGTGCCGCAGGTTCATCTCCGTCGTAGGTGATTGCTTCTTCAGGCTCACGGTTTAAAAGTTGGTCGAGACAGAGGGTGAGAGTTCGAAGGGAAGCGGCTACAGTAGAGTCGGTCGTTGGGTCTTGTGGAACTTGGTTGTGGGTTTGTTCGATCATCGTGGTATTGCTTCTTGTTTTCTTCATACTCTGGTATATGAGGGATTTGTTTCCCGGTCAGGTCTTATCCTGTCGACTCTCAGTGTGGCAATATGATAATAATGTGGGGAGAGAGAAATAAGGAAACCACAAGTTTGTAAGAGGAATTCCAGGCAACCAGCGAGAGAGAGAGCGCGAGGTTATATCACCGCTGAACGACCGTTTGTGTCGCGCACCACCCCCCGACTGTCCAAAAATAATCCTGAGGTTCCAATAAAAGGCCCCCCCCCCCCCCGGAATGTGGCCAGTGGCCCAAAATGGCCGGACTTCAGCTACCTTGTATCTACGTCTCTCTCTGGTTGACTGAAGATTTACTTTATTATTCCTGGAAGAACATACATTATGACATATGTACATATTAAAAATAAAGAAGGCATTTCCTGACCACGAGCACATGTGCTTTTTAGATAGCAGAGCGCCATCTAGTGGAGAAAAAATAAACTAAACGTTTATTTAGCTTGCTCCGTGATATTTGGTCAACCCAATTTATTGATTTTTGGGTGACCAATAAGATTTTTAGTCCCAGAGGCTTCTTGAGAAATCAAGAAATGGGTATTTAAGGCCTAATTTGCGTAAATACGCTTAACACATGAAAAAACAATAGAAAAAATTAAAGATAAGTGGGTCAGGTGTTGATATTAAAAATAAAGAAGGCATTTCCTGACCACGAGCACATGTGCTTTTTTAGATGGCAGAGCGCCATTTTAGATTTGGTCGCAGTGGTTACAGCCTTCTCCACGCTGACGAGCGCCAACAGCGCGAAACGCGTTCGTGGATGGGCTTCTTGATTTATCAAGAAAGTGGGTTGTCCAAATATCACGGAGCAAGCTAAATAAACGTTTAGTTTATTTTTGCTCCACTAGATGGCGCTCTGCCATCTAAAAAAGCACAGGTGCTCGTGGTCAGGAAATGCCTTCTTTATTTTTAATATTAACACCTCACCCACTTATCTTCTATTTTTTCTATTGTTTTTTTTATATATGTATATTAAAAGAAGAAGGAATATCCTGAACAAGAGCAAATGGGCTTTACAGAAGGCAGAGCGCCATCTGGTGGAACAGAAATCAACTATTCATTGATTTAGCCTGCTCCCTGATATTTGACCAACCCAATTTCTTGATAAATCAAGAAAAGCCATCCACGAACGCGTTTCGCGCTTTTGGCGCTCGTCAGCGTGGAGTAGGCTGTAACACTGCAACCAAAAATGTTTTTGGTCCCAATGGCTTACCGAAAACCACTAAATGGGTTTATAAGGCTCTGCCTTCTGAAAAGCACATGTGCTCTTGGTCAGGATATGCCTTTTTTATTTTTAATATCAACACCTGACCTTTTTATTTTTATTTTTTATTTTTTCTATTGTTTTTCATATATGTATATATATAGATTAGAGGTGTAGAAAAGAAGATAAATCAAGGAATAGCTCCATGGATATTTCTAGATTTCCCGGCCCCAGATAAATCTTACGGTAACATTTCCCAGACCACGCTAATTAGTCTTTCCTCCCATAAGATTCTCAGCTCCCTCCTGAGACTATTTAGTTGGGAAATTAGATAATTGGACCGCGTTTCTCTTTTTATCCACCTATATCTTCTTCTTGTTACCTTCTCTAAAGTAAAAAACTTCTGGTAGAGTCGTAAAACTGCTTGGTTTGTTCTTAAGTGAGGCTTAATCACCGTAGCTATACGTAATAAAGGGAAAACTAGGACAATTTATAAAACTACATATTTCTTTTCATGATAATTAAAACATATATTACTATATTTAAATGGTTCATAAAAAAACCTTTATATTATGATGCATTAGAGCACCAAGGAGCACCAAGCAGAAAGGACAGTAGAAATTGTTTTATTTTTAAAAAATAATCATACGCATCTATAATAGTTTCAAATTTTGATAATATATCTTTAATTAAAAACGCATATATTGGATCAAAATATCATTTATTTTACCAATAAATCAGTTGGCTCAACTCCAACCTTTATAAAGGTATTAAAACATATTAATGTGTGTCTATGATAACTCTTTGATTGAAAAGGAATATATTGGATCAAAATATCATTTATTTAAACAATATTTCATTTGGCTGAACGCCAACCTTTTTCGAGGTATTATAAAATATTAATGTGTTTCAACACATAACGTCGAGTGTGTTAGGTTTTAAAACTTTTTAAAACTTAATTCAATTGACGTTATGTGGCGCTGAGTTAGTTGTTGTCACACATTAATATGTTATAATACCTTGATAAAGGTTGGCGTTAAGCGAACTAATATATTGTTAAAATAAATGATATTTTGATCCAATATATGCCTTTTTAATTAAATAATTATTTATGGATGGCTCTAATTTCAAAATAATATATTGTAACAAATTATTTATTATTTTATTAACAGAGTATTATTTTTTATGTTTATATTTTTCTATACTCTTTACACTTCCCTCTTTTGCTTATCTTTTGTTTATCATTCATAGTTTGTTCTGTCCTTAAATAAATTGTTGTCTCACATCGAAGTTTATCTTCCCTAATTTTCCGCGTGGCAATATTGAAATATTCGTTAAAACATGATGAAGCTATAGATATGGATATTACAAGTATATACAAATAAAAATTGATATCAAATGAAGAATAGACCTGTGGAGATGATGGTTGCGTGATGTGTTGGTGTGGCTTGCGGAAAGGCCGCTGATAAAATTATAAATAAAATTAATTTATTTAAAGCCAGAAATATATAAAGAGAAAAGAGGTAACGGTTGAAGGAACGGCCCTTGGGAAAAGGCCTTGTTGTTATGACGCCAGTGGCCAGCAAAAGTCCCGGATGACCCCGTGCATGCGTAGTGACGTGTTCTCCCAGCACGCGCTTGCCGAGGCATAGTGGGGCCGCCATTCTTCTGCCCGTATGTGTTTTGAAGCTTTGTCCCAGTTCGCGCTCGCTGAAGCAAAGAGTGGTCGCCACAGACCTATGGGTATGAAGGACAATCTGGGGGAGTTGAAGAAGGGTTCGGTGAAAATGAAAGGCTGGAATAATATGTATTGAGATGGTAGTTCTATATTTTTATTGATACTGTTTAAATTATGAGAGAGGAAAGATTCTAATAATAGCTTTTGGAAATTCGATTTAATATTATTGTAATATCAGATTGTTAATGATAGACAGGATTTATCTAAAATTTATTTGATATTATCTTTACTAGTAATTTCCTTTCCTTTTAAGGTTTATATTTACATTTCTGCAAACTAAATTTTGTGGAAGTGTATCATTTGTGTTCAGAATTGGATTTAAGGTCATGGATATACCAAGTGTACAGTAAATAAGAGCTCAGTATAATACAATAATGAAGCGGTTTGAAGATTAAAATGTCAAAACCTTTAAGATAGTTCACCACCATTGAGTATGCCCTACCTCTTTAAATATTCAATCATCAAATATTAAGGAATGTAGAAATAATTTTAATTATTAATATTTTGTAAAGGGGTAGCGTTAAAATAAAATATGTTTATGATTCTTGATTATCATATTATTATACTATATTATGATATTGATACTTAGAAACTATTAAAGAAACTTATGATTCTTTTAAAAATTAAACAATTTCTACTGCCTTTACTACAATGTAAAAATTAATGGTAGGGCCTGGCTCATCAGTGGTGAACCCTCCCATTAATTTTTCCATTGCAATAAGGGCAGTAGAAATTGTTCAATTTTTAAAATAATCATATGTGTCTATAATAGTTTCGTATTTTATAACAAATGGCGCACTAATTCATCATAATAAATATGTTTAAGTCTCCTTAATGTATTTTATTCTCAATTATGGACGGTTCAAAGCCTGGCCATATAAGGATCAATGATGTTGACGTTTTCCTTGAAATATTCGATTATTTTACCAACAAGATCGCACATGACTGGTACAGAGCAGGAGGGACAAGCACCTATTCTGTCCTCCTAATAGAACAACAATCTTTGATATTCGGACTAAAGTCTTGTCACATCTATAGCCAATAATTTACCGAATGGCTTCAAGGTTTTCCCACTATGTACTAAGTTCAAATATCAACCTTCAAAACACATAATTGACTGTATTGGGTTATACATTGATACACTCTACTCATCCCCAGTACAGACACCATTACCAAGCTCTACAGACTTGATGCCTGATATGATTGTTGAGTGAAGATAAGAAAGAAAACCACATGTAGAAAGTATCCCCAGTACAGACACCATCAACAAGCTCTACAAGCTTGATACCCTGATATGATTGTTGAGTGGAGATAAGAAAGAATAACACATGTAGAAAGTATCCCCAGTACAGACACCATCAACAGGCTCTACAGGCTTGATACCCTGATATGATTGTTGAGTGGAGATAAGAAAGAAGAACACATGTAGAAACCATCCCCAGTACAGACACCATCACCAAGCTCTACAAGCTTGATACCCTGATATGATTGAGTGGAGATAAGAATGAGGAACACATGTAGAAAGTATCCCCAGTACAGACACCATCAACAGGCTCTACAGGCTTGTTACCTTAATATGATTGAGTGGAGATAAGAAAGAAGAACACATGCAGAAAGTATCCCCAGTGCAGACACCATCAACAAGCTCTACAAGCTTTATATGGTTGTTGAATGGAAATGAGAAAGAAGGAGACATGTAGAAAGTATCCCCAGTACAGACACCATCAACAGGCTCTACAAGCTTGATACCCTAATATGATTGAGTGGAGATAAGAAAGAAGAACACATGTAGAAAGTATCCCCAGTACAGACACCATCAACAAGCTCTACAAGCTTTATATGGTTGTTGAATGGAGATGAGAAAGAAGAAGACATGTAGAAAGTATCCCCAGTACAGACACCATCAACAGGCTCTACAAGCTTGATACCCTAATATGATTGAGTGGAGATAAGAAAGAAGAACACATGTAGAAAGTATCCCCAGTACAGACACCATCAACAAGCTCTACAAGCTTGATATGATTGTTGAATGGAGATGAGAAAGAAGAAGAAGATACCAGCAAGATCTCTGGATCCTGTATTCATATTTAAAGCTTTCCTTACTTATCATAAGTAAACGGGTTAAAGGCAATAAATCTTAATAGTTACTTAGCGACTTCCTTTACTGAAAATGCACAGCATCTTTACATATGTAGATAGGCAAATTCATATTTCACACTTACAAGTTTGTATAATCCCCGTTTATTTACCTGTACTTTCACTATTTAGGTTGATTATTTGAAATAATTGAAAGCCAGTAATAATTATTTTCGATTAAAAAAAGGTGCCCACTGTGGGATTCGAACCTAGGTCGTTGCAGCCGAAAATCAATAGTTTATAACACTACTCCACCAGCCATTCAATTCTAAAATAAATTTCGATACATCAACTACCACTTTGAACTCTTAAAGAACTCATAACCGTCCTTTTAGAAGCCTGTGAATTGTTGCTTCAGATTTTTTTAAGATTCTAATTAGCGGTGGCGGGTCACGCTAAGAAGATTGTATTGCTGTAAGAGATGAAGTCTCTCACGCAATATTAATTTCTTTTAGATGGAAATGATTATACTACCTTTTTGTGTATGTGTGTGAATATGAGAACTTTTTATGAATCTGAATATCATTTTAAAAAGCTATTTTAAGAGTAATAACCCACCCCACTAGTTACTGTGAATAACCAACAACAACAACACAGCTTTATTGAGACCACCGGTCTTATACAGATTCACCGCAAGAAGAAAGGAAGCATAGATAGAGCTCCTATACTCCAGGCAGCGCAGAACCCAACAACAGCCTACAGGTCCGACACATGTCCAGTGGCCACACAGTGCATATGTCATGGTATAACATACACAGAGAGCTTTATTAAGACCACCGGTCTTATACAGATTCACCACAGGAAGTAAGCATAGATGGAGTTCCTATATTCCAGGCAACACAGAACCCAACAACCTTTTGGTCAGACACATGTCAAGTGGACACAGATTCCACCGTGCATTTGTTAGCGAATCACTGAAAAGACTAGTATGTAATCAGCCGCGTTCTAGTCTTCGCTTTCCTCTTCCAAATGGACCACGACATTCGGCGATTCTATTAATCTCCTCCGAACACTGACTGCGGCCTTGTAGAATTTATATAAACCAAAGACCTTGATCAAACATCATTGCATTCATCCAGTTATATATGTGTTGACTAACGGATTGATACAAGGATAAATCACAACTGCAAGTAGCCAAACGGGTCTATGTCACATTTGTAAGTATGTCGAACTGCTCTCAAAAAGTGAAGACATGTGGTGTACTTGCAGTAAAAATAGTTTCCAACTACTACCATTTATAATACAATATAATTGCGGCTTCTGATTGTCGAACGACATTTGAAAATTATCCCGCATGAGTTTCTTATGAACGTAAAATCGAAATTTATTTCAAGGAGAAATAACGACTATTTCTAACCTTAAGGAATGAAATATGAAAGGATGAATTGTGAAAAGTAATGATAAACGGAAAAATAAAAGTTTCCAGAGATGGGAATCGAACCCACAGTGTTCCGTTTACCGGGCAGATGCCATGTCCACTAGGCTACCCTGGACATATTTTTCCGTTCATAAATATTATACAAAAGAAACAAATGCGGGATAATTTTCAAATGTTTTTCTACAACTACTACCATGATTAACAAGGCGTGTACCATGTATAATAGGGATTAAAATATCTTAGTGTGTGTGTTAATTAAGGTAATTATTATATATAAATTATAAAATATGAAATATATAGATTCTCTTACATAATTATAAAAGATATCCAGGTTAACTGACTATGCTATACAATTTCAGTGATAATTAGCAAATTGTTCGTTCTGAGTGATTGGTGTCATAGTCAATTGTTGTCTTATTATTTTTACTTGTAATATCAGAAAAGGGTTGTCGTTTCCTTATTTATTATCACTTCCGCCTAAATGTCCATTAATGTTTTATATAGCCATTAAATTGTCCATTTCTCTTTGCCAAATACTATCAAAGCTTTTACAAGTTTGTACAAGTTTGGGAGAATGATGAAAATATATCTGTTTGCGAAAGCTTGTAGAATTATAGCCGATGTAGATTGTAGATAATCATCGTAAGTGAATTTTATTGGTCCACTACCCATATTTGCATATAGTCTTCTGGTTAAAAATTCATTGACTCAAACCTTTGATTATGCAAATATAATCTTTAGATCATATAGAAAGTACGATTATAGCCGATATAGTTTAAAGATAATCATTGTAAGTGAATTTTACTGGTCAACTACCCATATTTGCATATACTCGTCAGGCTGAAATTTCATTGACTCTAATCTTTGATTATGCAAATATAATTTTTAGATCATATAGAAAGAACAAAAGTGTGAAAATTTACTGTGATCATGTTAATAAATTAGGTAAATGACATTTCTTGATTGTTAAATAAAAAAATAATTTTTATTCAGACAATAACTCTAAAAACTATTTGATACACAGTGACCTTTATTGAAGATACACGAGATAACTAAATGTGAACACAAAATTGACTCCGTCTCGTTCAAAAATACTTACAACCAGTAATATCAAAACCTTCCATTTATTTAAGTTCGTCCATGACTGTATGAAAAATAATTTTAAAAACAATAGACTTGTTTTATTAGTGCTATTATATATTGAATGAAATTATTGTTTATTATAAACCTTTAATCAATTCTTATCATACTATAAAAAAAATAATAAATTAATTAATGAAATGAGTAGTCATTAGACATAAATATATAATAATTGAAAAGAGAGTGTAATAATTAAACTAAAATAATAATATTTTAATTTTTACATATTTTTAACTCGCTAATATTGAAATATATTTAATTTAAAAGTGAAAAAAATATATATTTACTTTAAAAATAATTTTAAAAATAAATACAAGAGTACAAACAATTCATATATATGTAATAGAGAAAGAAAGTAAAAAATACAATTAATTATTAAGGTGAGGCACATTTATATATAATTGATTAATGCTGTACTCCTCGACATGATACACGTGCTGCCATCTTAATTATAGATTTGTAACTAATATTCGTTTGCTCGCTTTTTTCCTCTCGCCATTTTAAAAAATAATATAAATATATTCTTAATCAATTATATTAATAAATATATTACTAGTATATATTATTTTAAATAATTAATAAAAATATGTATAGATACATATAAATAGATAAAATAAATTTATAATTTTAAATAAAATCGAAATTAGTAAATGTAAGCTTATATTTGTCCCTATTGTTTTACAATTTGTGTATAAATAATATATTTCAATAAATTAATATAAATAATCTAATATATATTAACAATTGGAAGTAAAACGTAATTTTCATTGAAATAATTTTAACTTGTAAAAATTAAATATATTTTTTGAAAGAGTTGTTCTATTATTGTGAAGAAATGTCGGGTAATAGTTTCACAAAATACTGAAGCGAGTTCGGTAGAAGAATTCGCTGTGATGATTCTTTTGTGGGCTGTTGCAAGGATTTAAATAAGATCACTAAATAGCAGAAAGCAGAGGGTAAAAATCTCCTTCTAACTAACTTTATTTAATACAACTTAAGAGGACAGAGGAAAACACCCAACTGGTCGGTAGCAGACCAAGCCGTGTTAGGGTCCTTTGTTGTGGTATTCGATTACTGCCCCCAAAATGAAAGGACTACAGTTAACACCGAAAACGACACGTCTATGTCGGAATACTTCTGTCTTTTCTCCATTTTGGAAATACCACAGAAAACGCAGGTAATCTCTGTCCCTTTCATTCACCTCAATCTGCAGAAACGCTTTCTCAACGTCTGCCATGAAACCAAACTTGCCATTTCTAAACCTTAGCATAAGGTTGGGAATCATCTCTATGAGGTTAGGTTCTTTTTCAAGACAGTCATTTAAAGATGAGGATCTATAGACTTTGCTAGAAGCATCAAAGACAGGCCTGATAGGCGTAGTCCCACTGGCGAGTTTCACCACAGGACGATGAGGCAGGTAGAAGGCCTCAGCGTCGTGTTGTTCAGCTGGGACTTTCTCACAATTGTCCCATGATCCAACCAGCCTCGGAAAATATCATCATAGTCCTCATAAAGATTCAAAGAGATTAATTTCTTAGTCGTCTATTCTAATCTCTTCATAGCAATCTCCCTGTTGTCCGCGATTTTAGCTTTCTCTACAGTCCACGGGAGGGAAACAACATATCTTCCAGAAACAGAATGATGGACTTTTTTTAGAAAATGTCGACGCGCCAGTGCGTCTTTCTGATCTCTCTGTTTAACCTCAATAGGATCCATAATGCCAAGAACATCGAGATTCCACAGATTGTTTATACTGCTCTCCGAAATTGTCATCGTTGTAACATGATGATCGAGTGAAACGTCACTACCTGGCTGACATTCTCCCATTAAAGTCCATCCAAAACGCGTCTGCGACGCAGTCAAGCCATTTGACAACACACAAGATTTCATCATGAAAATAGATCCCAACACATCGCATCCTAGAAGTATTTCAATTTCCATGTCATTCTTTCCAATATCAGGAACCCAGATTCAGACAAAAGACAATATATACATAATATATTCGAAACTATTATAGACGCGTATGATTCTTTTTAAAAATAAACAATTTCTACTGACCTTACTGCAATGGAAAATTAATGGGAGGACCTGGCTCATCAGTGATGAATTCTTCAAGTGGTTTCCCCAGTTTAATCTACCATACCGCTGTTATATTGCATTTTTCGGTTATCCTTTTATAGTTATACTGATGCTAGACTCTTAAAATAGGGCTTTTGATGAACTATGGACATAAGCTTTGAGGACACAGCAGAATTACATACATTTATAAATATATAATTCATCCATAGTTCTACAAGTTCTCATTTGTTATATTTGAATTTTATATTATTTTTATATATGCAATCTGAATTCGCGCACGGAATTTTAATTTCGAATAGTATATAATCACGATATTTTGTATTAATAATAATTATAGTGATAAGCAAGAAAATAGATATTATATATTTCCATATATTCATCTTGAAGAAGGAATCAAAGTTTATGGCGCAGAGTTTCTTTTATTTATGCTGTATAATCGGCAGGTTTTCATACTATGACATCCTTCAACAGGCCATAAACTTTGATATCTTCTTCAATATGATGTCTGGTGATTCCTTCTTTTGTAATTTGAAGCAAGAAAATTATTATTCTTTAAGTGTGAAAGCTTGTAAAAATAGGAATTTATCCTCTACCATTTATTTTGTTTATTTTTCTTTATCGTCTGTTTTGCACAAGTTGAATCTGGTTAGAACGATGCATGTGAATTAGATGTTTTTTTTTTGTTGACTTAAATACGAGGTAATTAACTCGTTTCTCTCTCTATATATATAAAAATGTTTAAAGTTTAATAAATTAATTTTATAAATATGAGAGTTGTCTTCAAAAACGATCCAGCAGTAATATATTAGCTGTAATAACTGGTATATAGTTATATGCTGTAAATAGCTCTAAATTTCTGTTCTTATTTGTGATGTTCACTAATATTCATTATAGGGTAATTAAATCGTTAACTAATTGACAAATACGTTAATAATTTATATTTATAATAAATAAATCTTATTAATAATTACTGTAAATAAGCTCCCAAACTTGTGTTTGCATGCAAATATCCAAGACGGATATCGCGTGCTTTGTAAATGAGATAATAAATAAATAAATATATTCATATTTTCAATTAATTTTATATAAAATAAAAAACAGCTTACTATTTATCAATTATTTTTCTTGATTTTATAACTTGATAAGGGCGAAGAGACAGATATTAATTTCAATTTTAATATAAAAAGATCTTGAATAATATTAAGATCTTTTGATGAACATGTATGGAATTCGAATCATAGAAATGACTGACCATTGTGAATAAATTTTCAGAATCTTCAAAAGGTAGATTTGATTCAAATATCAATAATATCATACAATGTTAGAGATATAGAGAAAATATATAATAAAGAGATATTCGAGAGTAGAAATTTCAAAAAATAATTTTCTATACAACAATCGAAAGATTCAATAAACTTTGATAACCATAGAATTTAGCATAAATATATTGTCGCGACGTGTCCCCTCCGGTTCTTCGCGACGAAACCGCTTCCCTCCTTTGTGGATCACCTACCCTAGGCTCCGTTGCTCTTCTTCTGCAGCTGTACCCTGCAGAGTACCCAATGAAGTCTGAGAACCACAACTGAAGTGAATCTCCTTTCCTCTGGCAGTATCTCTCGGCCTTACCAGTGGTGATGGGACACGAGAGACTTACCAGAAGAGTAGCTACTGTGGTGTTGGCGAAAGAGTCATAACAGCAACCGGCACAAAGACTTCTAACACTCCTTCTTTTTTATTGGAGGAGGAAATATCTTTATTTTACGGGGATGCTAACCAAAATGAATTATTTTTGAGCCCCGATGGACGCATAAAACGGAATATATATAAAGCACAGTTGGAGGGGCCTGGGGATGGGTGGCCAGGGGATCATCGCCAGGTGAGCCGGGATGTAGAGGAGGATCAGGGGAGGCAAGGTGGTGATCAGCGGTGACATTACTGTAGTTATTCTTTCTTATTGTCATCTTTGAACCACATTAAATAAACCTCAAATATTAATCAATGAGTATTTACACCATTTTACATCCCAGAGCCAATATTAACATATATTTACAAACATTTGCCCCAGGAAACAGGATCACAGCAGTCGGCGATATCCACACTAGTTCCAGAACAGAAACAGTCGAAAGCGTCATCTATTGGCGGAGGTTGTAGCTGTTTTTAAGGCACATATAGGTGACAATATTATAGTCATGGACAAAACTTATAAAAGTGGTAAATATATGCCTAAATCCTTAAATACGCTCAACACGTCGAAATGTTTGATTCAAAAAGTGATCCATCAAATAGTTTTATATAAAAAAGGAGTAGGTAATTGGATCTGTAAAGAAATTGATGAAGAGGTAGCAATTTCTCGAAATATTTTGATGAAAAATAGTTTTTCTTTTTATTTACAGATACAGGTACGTTTCTTTTCTATATATAAACGTCAGAAAGTGTTTAAAAATAGAAAAAGGAAATCTGTTGATATTATAAAAACATATCCTGACCGTTCATATGATAACTTTGAATGTCACAACGCTATCTAGTTCAATAAAAATCAATTAAACGTTGCGTTTAGTTAGTAATCAACTTAACGTTAAAATACACGCACATACAAATATAATAATATATAATATAACCATTAATATTTATTAATAATATCGACAAATTAATTATTTACCATTTTGATACGTTTTATATTATACCAAAATGGATATTATAAAAACAGTTATTTTTCAAATATAAATACACTAGGCAATGCAAATAAAAAATAATTTAAAAAATAGAAAAAGGTAAATGTGTTGAGATTGAAAAAGTTTATCCTGCTCGCTCGAATGATAGTTTTAGATGTCAGAATGCCATATAGTTGAAAAGATATCAATTAAAAACGTTATTTTTAATAGAAACATTGATATTAATTATAAATTAACCTAGTAAGAAAATATAATCAAACAAACTTAATTGAATCTTATATAACCATTAATAATTATTCATAATATTTACTAGTTAATAATTTATTATTATTTTGTTACGTTTTATATTATCCCAGGATAAACCTTCTAAAATAATAATGTATTTTACAAATACAAATACGCTAAACAATGCAAAATAATAAGTCAAACGTATATATTGATATTGAAAAGGCATATCCTCAACCGCTTACACGATAATTTTAGATGTCAGAACACCATCTAGTAGAAAATCAATTAAACGTTGTTTTTATTAGAAATGTTGGTGTTAATTAGAAATATATCTTCTGTGAAACAAACAATGATAATAATGCAAACAAACATAATATAATTTAATAACCATATTAATAATATTGGCAAGTATATATAAATATATATATATTTTTTTATTTGAAAATACATAAATTGGTTCAAAATATCATTTATTTTCCCAATATTTCAGTTGGCTGAACGCCAACCCTTATCAAGGTATTATAACATATTAATGTGTGTCTTAATGTGGGTTATAATACCTTGAAAAAGGTTGGCGTTCAGCCAACTGAAATATTAAGAAAATAAATGATATTTTGATCCAATATATGCCTTCTTAATTAAATATTTATTTATGGATTGGATCATTATCCAAATATATTTATATATTTCTTTCATTTTATTATTAGAACAATCCATGAATAGATCTACAATTAAAAGGCATATATTGAATAAAAATATAATTTATTACCACTTATTTACCAATATTTCAGTTGTGTGTTTAAAATATTGGTAAATGGATTATATTTTGATCCAATATATGCCTTTTTTTTATCAAATATATATATATATATATATATATATATATATTATCATTTAAAGAAAGAGAGAGATAGGTTTTATATTATTCTAAAATAAACAATTCAAAATAATCAGTTATTTTCTCATTGTGGTCATACTAACAATGTCAAAATAAATATTATTGGTCTTTCCTAATCTATTCCCTAACAAATTCAGGCATAAATGAAAGGTCACGCCAAGAAATTTAAGGAAGGTAAACACAGTATCTTTTGGGATTGTTGATCCAATCAATCTAGTCAAAATATATTAAAGTAATTAACCTCGATTTGTTGATTACTCTGTGGTCTTCTGCTAATTAATTTCAAAACTAATTTAGACTCCTTTCCTTCATTTTCACCTCTATCTTACCTTACCTATAATCTTCAAGAGTATTTCATTGAAATATAAGAATTTAATATTTATATATATACACAAAACCTTTTACACATATTTTCATGAGACATAAGATGCATTATTGCATTTCTGTTTACCACACTTAGTTACCTTGTGTGTCTTCAATAAAGGTCACTGTGTATCAAATATATTTTAGAGTTATTGTCAGAATGGCTATATACAGGCTAAAAGGCACAACTTTATGCCTAACTGGCCTTGTCTTTATAGTTTGCTGAAGAGCATTGCTCGATGCAAATATTTAAATGTAATGCTACTGTCCTATAAGCTTATGTCCATAGTTTGCTTTAAAACCATTTCTAAGATTCCATCCTTCAGTGTAGCATATGAAAGCAGAATGATCAAATACAGTATTAGAGCTATGAGAAGCGGTCTGGGGGATTAAATTGGCGAAACCGCTGGGAGGGTTCACCACTGATGAGCCAAGCCCTCCCAATATATTTTTTCATCGCAGTAAGGACAGTAGAAGTTTGTATTTGTATAAAAGAAACATTCGCGCTTTTGAATCCTTTTATTTTCTTGAGTTCTGTCCATTTTTATAAAACACTTTAAATATATATATATAATATTGCATCATGGTTATTGCACCAATTTTATTTTAATTTGTAAGATTATTTTTCATATATTTTAATTTCAAATTTACATTTTATATTTATTTATTTTATTAAACAGAATATATATATTTATTATAAACAGATTTATGTATTATAAAATCACCATTTGTGTTTTGGTACATTGTGTGACTTCACAGCTCTTTTTGATGTGAGAAATAAATAAATTATTCTGGAGGCTACTTAAAGTAGAGTTATCTCATTATTCCCTTATATAAATTTGTAGGATGCTTGAAACACGCTCTGGTAAGATACAATACCCGGCACAGGAGAGAATCAAATTTGAAGAGTCTGTCAAACCGCAACCTGGTACAACAGTATATAAAAATATATATTTGTAAAACGTAGTTTCAAACAAACATAACAATATATATTCTTTTATGTAAATTTCTTTATTCAATATCAGTCTTTTATTCAAACTAAAATCTTTTGAAAGGCGTTTTTTTCCTTTTAATAATTATTCTTAATATTTTTATATTTTATTATTTATATATCAAATACACAAATAGAAGGCATATATAAAACTAAAACAATTAAAGAATTGAATAATTAAATGCATTTAAGAGAATAACGCACAATTAGAAATATAGAGCAGACAATATCAACCTAAAAGAGAAATCTTTGACAAAGATTGCCAGACGCCCTGTTAGACTGGAGTACAATAAGGAAATTCTAATTAAGTTTTGGGTACGTCATAACCATCTGTTGGGTTTTGTTTTAAAGTGGCGCTTTTTGTTTTCTTCATTAATATCAACTCACTCTATCTCACTCACTCCAGCTATCTTTTAAACTTTCTGAATATCTCTATTATTCCCACTTAGTTCATACATGTACGCTTCAATCTATAAACCCTTATATCCACTATTTCAATTTTAAGTAATTAATAAATTTGATTATTTTTAGCATTTGCTACCTATTTTAGAATGTCTGTGTGTAATTATGAGCCTTTACTCAGGAGTTACTCATTTGTTATATTATGATTATGAGCCTTTCAAGCAGCAATTAAGGGATCACCCATGGGTAGCCCCCTTTCCCTTACAGTAGCAGAAATTGTTCTACTGACAATAGATGGCTGGATTAACAGTCGAGAAAATCTGGGGATTAAGAAATGGCGACGATATATTGATGATATATATTGTGAATATCACCTAGGAGCGGACCAAGCCATCCTTGACACCCTTAACAGTTACCACCCAGAAATTAAGTTCACAATAGAAAGAGAAGAAAACCACACCTTACCTTATCTGGATGCCCTCATTTTTAGAAATAGGAATAGTTTTCAAACAACTGTCTATTACAAAGACACCGCCAAACCATCATTTATCCCGTTTAACTCCTACAGTCCAGTCTCTTACAAAATATCAGTTGTCTAAACCCTAACTAAGAGACTCCATACCAATTGTTTCCTTCGAGCTTTAAAAGAAAAAGAAAAAAAGAATATTTACAATAATCTACGAACATTTGGATACCCACCAGACTTTATAAGAAAACACACATTCATCCCGTTCAAAAAGGTTACCCTCACAATCAATAGAACCAGGGGTTTTATAGATTTCTCCCCTACCAATCAGCAAATAGCCCATGATTTGAGGAAATATGGAATCCAGTTCACCTATCGCAGCACAAGCACAACAGGACATATACTGAGGAACCCCATTACCAAACCAGGAGTTAAGCATGATGTTCAACATAAAAGCAACGCGATCTATTCGGTTGCCTGCAACAATGGTGAATCCGTTTATGTAGGAGAAACAGGCAGAAAAATCGAAAACCGAATCAAAGAACACAAATACAATATCAGCTCAAAAGACCCCAGATCCCTTCTGTACCAACACACGTTAAACACAGGACATAGTTTTGATCTGGATAACCCCATCTGCCATTACAACAACATCAGATACAAAGGGGAAAGATTAATTTTGGAATCCTTGGTTTCTGGTTGTAAAGACAGCATAAACAGAAGAATAGATGTCCCGGAACAGTTCCGCTGCCTTTTTTAAAAGAGTTTGAAGAACGAATTCTGCTATGTCCCCCCCTTCCCCACTTAGTTTTAAACTTATTTTAGTTTTAAAGAAATTTTTGCATATCTGATTATTTTTCAATTCTCTAATTTACCTTTTAGCATATCTTTGAGCGAATATTTGTATTTATTTTTCTATTATCTCTATATATTAGTAGGAATCTGATTTCGTTTTGTAAGAACGCCCGTTGAAGAACTAATTGTTCGAAAGCTAGCGTCTGTTATTTGTAATAATAAAAGATACTGATTGCGAGAGGTTTTTTGTCTTTTGGATTTAAAGTTTTATTTATGGATTGCTCTCGTTTCAAAATTATAAAGTGTTATAAAATATTTACTAGCGCTAACTGTTATGAGGATTTAAAATATTATTTTCATCATTGCCGTAAAAAGACAGTAGAAAATTGCGCCTTTGTTTTTAAAGGAACATATGCGTTATAATGTTTTTTATCTCAAAATAGAATATTAATTCTACATTTCAATTATCTATTATATCCATCCATTTGATCATTTCTTGCAATCACTAAGCATATGAATATTAATATTTGAAGAATAGCCTTACATATTCTATTCAAACTATTATACATTCTGTTTTATTCATGTTAAGGAATTTTTTATAAAATATGATTAAAACATAAATAATAGATAGTATATATATGAGAATTATATTCCTCTAATATATATATTTTAAATAATAGAAAATATATTAATCTTTTTTTTTCTTTCTACCCATATATCAAAGCTTAAACTGATTCCTTTTTAGATGTGTTAAAACTCTTTTCCATTAATCATTTATTTTTTTGCATACGAAATTTTAGGATTTCTAAATTTATGAGGAAAATTCTTTAAGAAATCTTTCTCTCTCCTAATAAAAAAATAAAGTAATATATATGTTAATCTTGAAGAGAAGTTCTTTGGGCCACTTTCTTCCCTATCCATTCCTGCATGTTTTAATAGTTTCTTTAACCTCTTTCTTGCAAATTTAAATTATTGATTATTAGATTTTTTCAGTTATTTACTGATATACAAACATTGTTTTTGTATTCATTGTTCGAATTTTACATTTTAATGATGTTTTTAGAGGTCTTAATCTTTCATATAGATACCTAGATTAGTGTTTAACTCTATTAGAAACTTTTATGGTGAATGACTCGCTTTGAATATTTATGCCTAATTCTACTGTCCTCAAAAAGCTTAGGTACATAAACAGAAATTTCTCGAAGTAAAAACGGCAGCCAACTTACCTCAGTGCATAGTATTTTAACCAGCGTTATATCAAGTCGAATGGTTGCTCCGTCCCTATATAACTTTTACAAAGCACAGAGAGAGAGTAAGGAGAAAAATAAATTATAATCATCGTTTTCTCCTCCACTACATGATGGTGATTGATGATCGTAAGGATATCGTTGCAAGCCTACAATAAGAGAGGAGAATCCGTATAACACTAGTGTCTTAATTAGTTTCTTAATAAAGACTTTGTGTTTGTATTTCAGTTATTAATGCTTTTTTTAATTTGTAAAACTGTTGTGGATTTTAGTTTCTTATTTATACAAGTTTTTTCGATCCAACATGTGAATGCTGTCTAGATGTTGAAACACCATCTTTTGTTAGCTTGCCCTCTGACTAACCAAATTGTATTTGCTTACTCTGACATAATGCCATCTTTCTGTATATACTAAATCTTATGAACACTTTGGCAAGTTTAGAGCTATTTGTACACAAATTTATAAATCACTAGTAATTCATCGTGTAAATAATTAAAGATATATATGTAAATAATTCTAATATAACACAGAAGTCTGATAGACTTCGTGCTTCTGTAATAATAAAATTTTAAAAAATAAAAGTTATTTCATAAAATTCTATACACTCACAGAAATGTCATATTAATATTACGCGGTATATAGAAAGTGATTTGGTATCGAATTTGGGAATTGATAAAATAAATAAAACGTGTTATTACAAGAAAGCATAATACACCGTGACTCAAAATGTCTTTTTAATTAGATGAAGAAGAGCTTGTCCGAAAGCTTCCTTTAATAAAATAAATAATAATAATTGAGGCCTCTTATGATTTTTTTGTAATTTGTTCGATTCGCAATCCTGTGGTGATAAAAAAAAACGTTATGATTGAAAAACTGAACATGGAGTAACAACTTTTAGTTCTAGAATGGAACAGTCTTCTCTTCTTTCTTATCTCCACTTAATCAAATCAGGGTATCAAGCTTTGACAACCATCATGCCTGAGTGAAGTAGAATGCGTCTGCCTTTGTCATTAAGACTGGGAGCACTACTCAGTGGCAGGCCGACTTAGCTTACAAAAGCCATGTGCAGCTTCTCCTAATATGGAGTAAAAACGCTGCTCATCCTGTATCCCTGGGTTAGGAGCCCTTACAGGGTACTATCAGCCGGGCCAGCTGAACCCAGGTTTTTTAGTGAGCTTGTTACTGCTCCCCCTCCTCCTTTTTCATCCGGGCTTGGGAACGGCAAAGGCGGAGTTAGAATTGAACAGTTGTCTATAGGTATAGAGAATTATATTTTATGTGAATGGAAATCCAACTAGATATTTAACTCGCAGAGATGGATATATAAAAAGTACTTTTTCAGAAAAAAAAAAACTTCCTATAATCAATTTAATAGAAAAGGTTTCAACGTCTTATGCTTTCTTGTGATTTGTCGGATTCTTAATCTCGTGCAATAAAACCTTGTTATGGTTAAAAACCTGAACATGAGGTGATATTCTTTAGTTTAAGAATATAGCATTTGTCTAGCGAATAATCTTCTCCGAAAAATTGTTTTCAACTGGATCTTTAAATCGCAGAGATGAAGAAATAAAGGCTACTTTTTAAAAAGAAGGCTTTATTTAATCAAGTCAATCAAAAAAGTTTTAGGGTCTTATGCTTTCTTGTTATTTGTCGAATCCTTATTCTTGTGGTAATAAAATCTTGTTAAGGTTAAAAACCTGAACATGAGGTGATATTCTTTAGTTTAAGAATAGAGCAGTTGTTTAACGAATAAACTTTTCCGAAAAATTGTTCCCAACTGGATCTTTAAATCGCAGAGATGAAGATATAGAGGCTATTTTTCAGAAAGAAAGCTTTCTATAATCAATTCAATAAAAATAATTTCGGCGTCTCATGCTTCCTTTTTATTTGTCCAATCTGTAATTCTCTGTAGTAATGAAACCATATTATGGTTAAAAACCTGATCGGTGAGTGATATCTTTTAGTTTTATAATAGAGCATTTGTCTAGCTAGTGATCTTCTCTGAAAATTTGTTTCCAATTGGATCATTAAATCGCTGAGATGAAGATATAGAGGCTACTTTTTCATAAAGAAAGCTTCCTATAATCAGATCAATAAAAATAGTTTCAACGTCTTATGTTTTCTTGTGAGTTGTCGAATAGGTAATTTTGTGGTAATAAAATCTTGATATGGTTAAAAAACTTAATATGAGGCGATATCCTTCGGTTCTAGAATGAATCAGTTGCCTATGGGGTTTGTCAAAATATATTTTCTGTAAACTGATTTCCATCTGAATCTTTTACTTCGTAGAGATGTATATATAAAGTTCACTTTTTCACAGCGGAGTTTAAATTGTAGATTGTTTCTACACATAGCTATCTTGAGGAATATTTTTGAAGATTAATATTAATTATTCTACAAGGCCGCGGTCAGTGTTTAGAGGAAATTAATAGAATTGCTGAATGTCGTGGTCCATTTGGATGAGGAAAGAGAAAACTAAAACGTGACTGATTCCACACTCGTCTTTTCAGTGATTCCCTAGCATAGGCACGGTGAATGCTGTGGCCACTGGACATGTGTCGGACCTGGAGGCTGTTGTTAGGCTCTGCGCTACCTGGAGTATAGGAGCCCTATCTATGCTTCTTCCTGTGGTGAATCTGTATAGAACCGGTAGTCTTAATGAATCTGTGTGTACCTCTTTTCTTAAACATATTATCAAAAATTAATTCATTAGTTTCTTCATAATTTAAGTGTTTTATCTGAACCATCAGGATACTTTGTATGTTGAAATGTTGATAAATATCACTCTTAAACTTGCCGCTTTCTAAATCGTTTTTGTCTACATAATCTTTATATTTCTTATGACACATCATAGGTCTAAAATATTGATATAAATTCTATATATATGTAGAATCAATTGCTTATCTCGGTCTGTCGAATAAAAGTGTATAAATCATTCAAATGATACGCCAATTATATTCAAATTTTGAAACTATTTTGTTTTCTTCTTTTACCCGTTAACTGTTGATCACAATACAGTGTACCATTATGAGATTTTCATCTTTTGCTAATCATAATTGTGAATAATTATGAGCATTTATTCAGGAGCCAATAACTCGCTTATAAATGATTAAAGAGAATGTATTTTTTTGGTTCAATATGTATTATATTTCGACAGTACTTGATGATATCTATGAAAAAAAATAACATTATTGACTAGTTCTAAATGATTAAATTTTGACTATATTGTATATATATGTTATGATTATGTTTGTGTTTTGTTGTTGAAAAGAGGTGCAGTCGTGAAAATGTAAAGATAATTATTTACCTTTCAAGTAGATTTTATTTTGATGTACTTAAAGTAAAATTACACATAAAATTATTTACCACAGCAATATAGAATTTATAGAATGAATTCTATAATCGTGATTTTAATTAAAAAAGGTAGGGTTAACTATACTTATTTACAACAATAATAATTAAAGTGGTATGTTTTGAATCTATAGTCAAAATTAGATTATATAATATATATATATATATATTATATAATCTAAAATACAAATATTTGATTTTTTTTAAAATATATATTTCATTTTCATTTATTCACTGTTCTACATTTTTTGACCATAGATTCAGAACATACCACTTTAATTATTGTTGTAAATATGTATAGTTAAACCTACCTATTTTTTAGAATCACGATTATAGAATTCATTCTATAAATTCTGTATTGCTGTGATAAATAAATTTTATGTGTAAATTTACTTCAAGTAATTCAAAATAAAAAACTACTTGAAAGGTAAATAACTTTCTTTTTTCACGACTGCACCTCTTTTTCAACAACAAAACAAAATAAAATCATAACATATATATATGTCATAATATATACTCTTACAGGAATAATAAAGCCAACCTACAGACAACCCAGAGAAAGACGGGAGGGTAAAGTCCGGTCACTTGAGACGCCAGCGACATTCCAAAGGCCGACCACTGGGGTCCGTTAGTAAACACCTTGGGAATTTTAAGACAGTTGGGGATTGTGTGCGATACGAACGGCCGCCCGGCTGTGCCGGTCCCGTCTCTCTCTCTGGTTGCCTGGGTTCCTCTTTCAACTTCTGTTGTCCTTGTTTATTTACCCCTCCTCTTATTACCACATATATATAGTCTTTTCTATATTGTATAAACTGTTTTTTGAGCTTTTCCTCATGGCATATTTATGGCGTATGATTACCAGCCTTTACTCAGAAGCCTATAACAGGCTTGTGAGTAATCAAAGATTCAGCATTATTATTCTGATTAAATTTTCACATTATATTTTGTCTATATTTGAAGATAGAATTAAAAATATACATTGTTGCCTAGTTCTAAATGACAAAATAAAAGATAATTGCTTATATATAGTCTTTTTATATTGGATTAACAGTGTTAAAAGGTGTTTTGACGCCTTGAGAATGTTTACAAAAAGGTTAGTCGAATTGGCTACCAACACACGATGGCATGTCTCGCAACGAATAAATTAAAAATATATGTTTATTAGGAAATTCTTTATATTGCAAAGCATATGTTATATATATACATATATAAATAGTTTATATAATTTCCAATTTTAATATGTTTTTATTATATACTAGACGGGTGACCCGGGCTTCACCCCGGGATTAACCCGTGTGGATATCTACCCGAGTGATATATATTTAAATAAGATTTTTTTAATAATTGTTTGTTATTAGCATTATCTCTTTGTTTGCATCAGCATAATTCAATCTTATCTTTGATAGAGGGCGCTGTACGTGAGCTGAGTATAATAATTTGAATATATTGTTTTAATAAATGATTTATATATTTTTTTAAAATAGCCTATCGTCTTCCCCGTATTTGTTTTACCTATGTATGCAAATTTTGGTTTGAATTAGTGAACTACTGCGAATTTGTATACCGGACATACAAGCAAACAAACATACAAACAAACAAACATACAAACATTAATTTATATATATATAGAAGATATATAACTTTTGAAATAGAGGAATCCATAAATTGATATTTAATTTTTAAAAAAGACATTTGATCAAAATATAATTTATTTACCCCAATATTTCAGTTGGCTGAACGCTAACCTTTTCAAAAGTATTAGAACATATTAAAAGATTAGCATTCAGCTAACTGAAATATTGGTAAATAAAATATATTTTGATCCAATATATGCCTTTTTAATTCAATTAAATATCTATTAACATACACAAACTAAGAACAGACATTTTTAAAATAAAATACTCTAAAGTTTTTATTATATAAAGTAAGGTAAATCAAAAATATATTTATAGTTTTAAAATCATAGATTTTATTTTCTCAACCTATTTGTCAATTTGTTTATATTTATTTTCAAAATATATTTCGAAGCCGTTATAAAAACATATATATTATCAAATATTTTCGTTATATGTTATTTATAAATATAAAAATATATAAAATATTATTAATAAATATTTCATGAATAATTTATGTGAAATAAACTATATTTAGAACATTTTTGGATCATCTGTCAATATAAAGGAAATTAGTTCCAAAATCTAATAATAGATGGCGCAACATTTCCATTCTAGCAGAAATTGTCAATAGTCATTTATTTTCTTTAGAAATATTTTATCTCTTTTCATAGAGCTACTTCTTCTTTTGAACCTATTAGCATACTGTAAGAATAATATTATTCATTGCATTTTAAGAGTTTATATAGACAATTTATCGAATTATTCTTAAAATATAATGGTATTTAGTATATACCTTCATTAACATATGTTTTTATTATTATTTATTCATATTTAGATTTTGAATTGTTTTATTATATATGAATAAAAGTGGATATTTTATATGTTAATAATTAAATGCTGTCTGGGAATATTTTGATAGGTTTTGACTAATATATATCAAAGCTAATTTATCAAAAGATCGATTTGAATTTACGACATCCTCACGATATTGCATATATTAATGCATATTAATTTTTTATAGTTTAAAAATTTTCTAAGAGAGTCCCATTTTTGGATTTAATTGGTTTATAATTTTGTAGTTGAATATGCAAAGGTATATTAATCGTTCTAAATGTGTTATATAAAATTTTCTTTAACTGAATAATACAAAATAGTCCAATTTTGGAATGCTTTGGCTCATCTCGACTTTATATTGTCATTGTTATAAGGTAGTTTCAATCTCTCTCTATAATTGGTGAACCCTTCCATTTCTTTAACCAACCAGATTTCTAATTGTAGTATTTTCATTCTATCTGTATAGTCTGTACTTAAAAATAATCATTTTTTTGGCGTTGTTGAATGAAACTATATAGAGTCTGTTCTACTATATTCTGCTATTCTAAAAGCTTATTCCATAGTTTTCTTAAAAGTCATTTCTGATATTCCACCCTTCATTGCAGAATTTATAAGCAAAAAGATCTAATACAGTATCAGATCTCTAAAGAAGCTGTCTGGTAGATTAAAAATTGAAGAAATCGGTGTTCACCACTGATTAGCCAAGCTCTCCCAATATTTTTTCATCGTAGTAATGATAGAAGTTTGATATACTTGTATGTTTTGAAAATATTATGTGGCGCTGAGTTTGTTGTTGACACACTTTAAAATGTTATAACACCTTGATAAAGGTTGGCCCTCAGCCAACTGAAATATTGGTGAAATAAATGATATTTTGATCCAATATATGTCTTTTTAATTGAATACTTGTATGTATGAAAAAAAAACATTTGCGTCTGATTGTTTACATTTTCTATAAATAAACAATACACGTAGCGCACTCTGTAGGTAAAAAAAAATGGAACTATGCAACGCGTTTGCCTTTTTAAATGAAGAACGAATCTTTATATGATAGCCATGGTGGGTAGAAGTAGGCCACTGCTTTTATTATAAGTACACCATATGTATACACAAGTGAAAGGCGGTTCGACTTTGTACTTTCAAATATATCAGAACCCCGTTTGGTTATTTGCACTTGCTAATGGGGTTTGAATTTTGCAAGAATCGGGGGCCATTGGGCCTTTATTTTTTTAATCAGAAAAAAGTGTCCAATGCGGGAATCAAACCCGGGTCGTAGCGGTCGAAAACCAAAAGTTTAGACCAACTTTCTACCGATCCTTTTATATTAAGAAATTAAATATTGTTAAAATGAATATGTAAACAAATTATCTTTCGAATTTTAAAGTAGATAGAATTATAAATTTTATACGACGAAATAATAGGAGTAAAAAGGTCACATATCACAAACCAATAAGTATAAATAAATATGAAAAATAGTACAAATGTGATATTGTACTGGGATAAGGTGCATAAATTAAGAAAAAGGGCATCTCCTTATCGTGCAACTGAAAGTTGCTGGTGGCTTGCGCCATCTATCGGAATAAATATCAACTGTTCTTGTTGATTTTTAATTATTCCAGAATTGGCCAAATACCCATTCTTGATTAATCAAGAAAAGCTAACCACGGACGCGTTTCGGGCTGTTGGCCCTCATCAGCGTGGTGCAAGCTGTACCTCAACGACCAAAAAAAAATTGGTCATTAAGGCATCCTGAAAAATCATGAAACGGGTAGTTAAGGCCAGATTTGCGTGAGAACGCTACACAATGTGAAAAAATAGTAGTACAAATGTGATATTGTATTGGGATAAGGTGCATAAATTAAGAAAAAGGGCATCTCCTTATCGTGCAACTGAAAGTTGCTGATGGCTTGCGCCATCTATCGGAATAAATATTTATTTATTTATTTAACAGTTGGGAGAGACACGCCATATCCACAATTTGGATAATTGCGTGTATATTTTAAATTATATACAATTAATACAATTGAACATTAGAAATCATTAAAACTAAACGTTCGATATCAAATTTTACATATAGCAATTATAAGTAGTAGCTTGTATTATGTACAGTCAACACTTTCGCCTCAAAATATACATCCTGCAGAATCTATTAAACTTGATGTATTGGTCTTTATTGCAAGCAGCTTGTTTTGTATTAGTCAGGGAAAGTTGGTTTTCTTCCCTTAGATCAGAAGTTAATGGACAGTTTATCAGGTGTTCAGGGGTTTGTTGTTCGTTTCCACAAGTGCATGCAGGTCAACCAATTTTGCCAATTCTAAACAAATATGTGTTGAAGTCACCATGTCCAGTAAAAAATGAACGTTATAGAAGTTGAGTTGAACATAGTTAGGAATAAATATCAACTATCCTCGTTGATTTTTAATTATTCCAGAATTGGCCAAATACCCATTCTTGATTAATCAAGAAAAGCTAACCACGGACGCGTTTCGGGCTGTTGGCCTTCTTCTTAAATTTTTCTTTTTCTTAAATTATGAATAAATAATTAAATATATTTGATTTATTTAATATCAAATAGTATTTGAATAAATATAAACAATTTAATTGATTCATTTATTTAACTGCATCAACATTCAGACATTAAAACATGACAAATATCAACTCTAGACTATGGAATCATTTATTCAATAATATATTTTATTAAAGAAAATATTAAATTTACAATATATAGATTCATAAAAGAGATAAATAGAATATATAGATAATATTCCTATGATTTTCTCTCTTGGTTAAGAAGAACTGTATTTATTACCAATGTATATATATTTGTGTTTATATCATCGGTTAGTTGTAAAATCAAGCATGAGTGTAATGTCCTCTTTCATTTATTTAAACTCTACTCAAACCTTGTAATTATTCAATTGTTTATGTAATATAGTATCTTAGTGTTGTTTCTTGACGTAAGCATCCCTTGTGAGAATATTGTGTCCGATTTGATAATAAATGAAAAATAGAAATATATATAATATATATATTAATATTTAGATAATAAAAAGTAATATATTGGATTAAATAGAATATTTATATAAAATAAAATGATTTAAAAGCACGAATATTTCTTTTATACATAATACAAACTTCTACTGTCCTTACTGCGATGAAAAAATATATTGAGAGGGGGGTCTGGCTCATCATTGGTGAACCCTCCCAGTAGTTCACCCCCAGAGGGTTCACCACTGATGAGCCAAGCCCTCCCAATATATTTTTTCATCGCAGTAAGGACAGTAGAAGTTTGTATTATGTATAAAAGAAACATTCGTACTTTTAAATTCTTTCATTTTATATATATAGATGGCGCGTTATTGCTTTGTGTTAAATAAAATATTTATTTGCCAAAATATTTCGGTTTACTTAACGTCAAGCTTTAACAAGGCATTACATTTTTGTTAAATCAACCTCAGAGCCTCATAGTGGTATAATATCACATTTTAGATAATATTTTAAAATACAAAAGAGGTGGGGAGTATTTGTGCAAGAAAAAAAAAATTTGCTTAACCCTAGTACACGTGGTACAGGCCATGATAATCATGGGTAGAAGTTGGCGACTGCTTTTACTGTAAGTGCACCACATGTCTACACATGTGAAAAGCAGTTCGACTTTGCACTTACAAATGTGCCAGAGCCCCGTTTGGTTACTCGCACTCGCTGGTGGGGTTGAACTTTTGCAAGAATCGGGGGCCATTGGAGCCTTTTTTTATCAGAAAAGGTGCCCAATACGAGAATCGAACCCAGGTCGTAGCGGTCGAAAACCAACGGTTTAGACCATCCTTCCACCGACCCCCAAAAAGAGAATTATAAAAATTACAATCAGAATAAGTTAAATACTAAAAGAGAAAAATAATAGTGTATATCCTATAAATTAAAATATTTGTATTAATAGGTACATACAATATATTTTCAACAATAATTCATAAAGAGATATTTAATTAAAAAGACATATATTGGAACAAAAATATCATTTATTTTACAAATATTTCAGTTGGCGAACGTCAACCTTTATCAAGGTATTGTAACATATTAATGTGTGTCAATAACAATTGGTGTTCAGCCAACTGAAATATTGGTAAAATAAATTATATTTTAATCCAAAATATGCTCTTTTAATTAAAGATTTATTTATATTTTGCTTTATTTTCAAAAAGAGATAAATGTAAAAATATATATGTAATATTGTTGTAATGTGCCGACGTATGGATGAACTGGCAGTCGTGTACGTGAGGCGAGTGTTGATGTTCTTCCCACACGCGGACAACAAGAAGCAGAGGCAGGGCTAGATGGTAGCACATAGAGGGATCGGGGACAGCCCACGGGATAGAGGTAGAGGCCATGACACCAACTTCGATGCTTATCACCGAGACATGGAGAGACAGCCTGCGTGAGAGAGACAACCTGAAGCGGACTGCTGAGAAACACCCTCTAAAACATCTGCTGACTCCCTGTCAAAACTTGTCTTGTTTTCAGGGGTCGTCTATAAAGAGTCCCTGGGGGCCGGCACCACATAAGCGTTGACATTTTCCTCCCCTCTGTCCCCAGCTGACCGCCCTTTGGATTTTTATTTTGATGTCACCAATTTTAGTTTAAATACAAAAAGGGGTTTACAGGTATTATTAATAAGGATATAGCATATATACAAAATATGGAGGTGGTAGCAAATAGAAACGATGTACATTTTAATACAGTTTAAAATATACTATATATATATATATATATATATATATATATATATATATATATATATATATAAGTTATCTATGAAAAACATTCTAAAATAAAAATAAATTATTTAAACACAAAAAAATATAAGAATATATATAAATATAACCATTTAAAAAATGTATATCAATATTTTCTCACTGAATTAATAATAGAAAAAGTCGGATTTGTTTAAAAAGTAAATATAAACACTATTCAACTTAAAACCCATATATCTGTAAATGGATTTTAAATATAAATTTCTACGAGCAATATTTCCAATAATTATTATGTAATATTGTAAAAAATGGACACACATTAGTAGTAAATTGATAAATAATTGCATATTTTATCGGAAAAAGCTGGGCGTGAAAAATCAGGATGGACTTAATCACAAATCGATGCTGGTAAGAACTAGAAGTTGCCTCCAGAAAAATAGAGTGGAGACTTGGAATAAAAAATACGCAAACTCCTTAATAATGTTTATCTAGCATATGGAACACATGTATTATATAAAACCTTATGTAGAACTTATATATAATACTAAATTTTACATTTACATATCCCATATATATATATATATATATATATATATATATATATATATATATATATATATATATATTATTACCTATCATAAAATATATGAAAATATATTTCATAAAATGATCCAATATATACCTTTTTAATAAAAGATTTATTTATGGATTGCTCTATTTTCAAAACAGATAAATATGTTATAATACCTTGAAAAGGATTGGCGTTCAGCCAACTAAAATATTGGTAGATAAAATTATATTTTGATCCAATATATGTCATTTCAATTATAGATATAGAATCAATGGGCGCTTCTCCCGTCAAAATAAACGTCAGAATCTGACGCCAACTATTGACCGTCGCCGCAACTAGCGGCATCGGGTCGGTGACGAAGCCACAACACCAACTTTGGCAAACTGATAAGCGTCCACCTAGAGACCATGGTTTCGGGCTAATGGCCCTCGTCAGTCTAGGGCGGGCTTTATTCCATGAGATCCACACGAGATCTAATGGAATCCTCACAATCTACCAAAGAGGTGTTTTGCTGGCAATGTAGCTGGGCCAAATCTATAGGCAAAACAAAGTTGGTGTTGTGGCTTTGTCACCGACCCGAGGCCGCTAGTTGCGGCGACGGTCAATAGATGGCGTCAGATTCTAACGTTTATTTTGACGGGAGAAGTGCCCATTGCTTCTAGGGATTAATTTCCTCCCGGTAAATTTTCCAATTATAGATATATCTATTGTTATTTTATTTTCTAAACAATAATTTATTAAAGAAGATAGATTTTACTTTTCTAAATATCCATGTGAATTAATAATATTTTTAACGCTTTGCTCTAAATGCTTGGCTTTTATTTATTTCTCAAGACGATACATTGAGAAAATAAAACTTTAACTGATCAAAGTGTCAATTCTTGACCGAAATATGAATACAAATGAAAAAACAAAACGCGAATGTTTATTTTCATTAATGAATCAAACTTCTACTGTCCTTACTGCGATGAAATAATATTGGGAGGGCTTTGTTCATCAGTTTATAAACCCTCCCAGCGGTTTAACCAATTTAATCTACCAGACTGCTTCTTTAGAGCTCTAATATTTTATCATCGCAGTAAGTTTACTATAAGTTTGATTTATTTGTGAAAAGAAACATTCGCGTTTTGGTGTTATCATTTGTAATATATAGATGGAGCGTTACGTAGAAATGTCGGCCAGGCAACCTCTATATTCAAGAAAATAAAAATAGAAAATCTAAATAATACAAATGAAAACACCAAAACACGAATGTTTCTTTTCACAAATAAATCAAACATCTATCGACCTTACTGTTAATATTTTACACAAATAAATTTACTGGCAATGCGCTTCTTTTAAATATCATCAAATATTTTCTCTACAAACCTTACTGCAATGATATGAGTTATTGAATGAGAGGGCTTGGCTCATCAGTAGTGAATTCTCTCAGCGGTTTCGCCAAATTAATCTCTAGACCGCTCTACTTTTGTATTGGACTGGTTTGGAATTTACCCTGTATTTTCTATGGAAGGCAGCTTAGGGGTGTTTAGTGAACTATGGACATAAGCTTATAGGTCTGTTTCCATTACAAATATATATTAGTAAATTAAATTTAATTGCCATCTATCGTTAATATTTTATACATATAAATTTACTGGCAATGCGCTTCTTTTAAATATCATCAAGACTTTACTGTGATACAATTATTAGAGCAATAAAGAAGCGGTCTGGTAGATTGAATTGGTGAAACCGTTGGGAAGGTTCACCACTGATGACCCAAGCCTTCTCAATATTTTTTCATCGCAGTAAGGACAATATAAGTTTGATTTATATATGAATATAAACATTCGCGTTTTGGTTTTTTCATTTTTATTCATATTTCTGTAAAAAATAGACACTTCGGTCAGTTAAAATTTTATTTTCTCATATAAGATAATAATGCAATTATATATTCAAATGAATATACGTACCAGTTTACTGGAATTTACTGTTTTAATCCGTGACACACTAATTCAGGTTCTTTACATTTTTCTTTACCACTCTTGCAACCGAATTTCTTCCATTAATCAATCTTTTCTCTTTTCTTCTCTTCAACCTGTCTTTTACTCTATCCGTTGACAATTCCCTATTAATGAAATTTAATCTATCAGAACGCTTCTTTAGAGCCCTATTACTTTTTCATCGCATGAAGAAGAGTATAAATTTGATCTATTTGTAAAAAGAAACATTCGCGTTTTGGTGTTTTCATTTATATTATTACTTTGTAGAACTATAAATCCCGGCCAGGCAACCTCTAGCTTAAAGACAATAATATTAAAATTACGTAAAATAAGATATTATTACAATTTATTATACTCACCAGTTTCTGGAATTTACTCTGTTTTCATCCGTGACATACTAATTCAGGTTCTTTAAAGTTTTTCTTTACCACTTACAACTGAATTTCTTCCATTAATCAATCTTTTCTCTTTTTTTTTCTCTTCTCTTCGACCTGTCTTTTAATCTATCCGTTGACAATTCACTATTGGTCCCTAGAGAATACCCTTCTTTATTTATCTTAACTTTGGAAAACTAATCTTGAAATTCAGAACTCAAAGCAATCAATTTCTTCTTTTATACCTTTTACTTCTATTTCTAACCAAACTTCACCTTATTTCTATAGATTCAATCTTTTTTACTTTTTTTTTTAATAGTGAAAAGATTGAAAAAATATTAGACTTGTATAATTAAAATTGTAATCGATTTTTTTAAATTTATATTGTCCTGCCGAAAATTAAAACAAATAGATGATTAATTAAAAGGCGATAACGTGTATCAATTTATAAGAAATGGAGAATTTAAGCCTGAATGTTTATTTTTGAATATTCCACTATCTTGGGTGTGTATAGCTGCTGCTCTGAGTCCATGTAATTTTTTCTCCAAGACTGCGGCCATTGCTGGGCATGAGACTAACAAATACATATAATATATATATATATTTTAAAAATATGCATATATTGGATTTATAATGAATTTATTGTTCCAATATTTCGAGGGGCAACTCGCCTATCTTTATCGAGGATGTTTGTGTTTTTCACTAAAGCATGCGCGCACGCGTACAACACTCTCGTTCTAAAAGGCCAATGAAAGAATTGTATCTTTGATTTAAACATTACATTCAGTATATATACAGCTAACAATTATATAAAATATTACAGATAAATAACATTATTATTATTTTGTCTATACATTGTGCTTGAAATAGAGATTTATATAAAACAGTGTAACCGTAATTGTGTGCATACATATTAATTATAAATTAATGATAAAATTTTGAAGAAAAATAAATGAGTAAATTAAAAGTATATACATAGTTATTTACAAACAATTAGGATATGAATTCTTTATAAATTTCTGGAAAATCAATTTTTCTGTTCATACTGTGTTTATCTTCGGCAGAAGCCCAACTTTCTAAAAACAGTCTACAATGCTTTTCTGTAATATTTTTGTATATAATTGATGCTTGTTTGAAATCTGGTATATGGCTATTATTTAGGGAGTGGTCAACTAGTAGGGATAATGGTTTGTAGTTTTTTTAAAGCTGCTTTATGTTGATTAATACGATCTTTAAGTGATTTACCTGTTTCTTCAATGTATGTAGCTTGACATGTTTGGCAGGGAATTTTGTAAATTACATTGGTTGATTTTCTTGGTTTGAAATATTTTTTGTATCTGAGTGGCGTAAGATTTGTTGTATATTTTGTGCACAGATTGATATGTTGTAATTTTATTATATCTCTTTAAAATTCGGGCAATTCTCTCTGAGCCGTAGCTATATGGAATAGAGCAATATCTTTTTTGAGACTGATCACGACTATTATATATATATTAAAAAGACATATATTGGAACAAAATATCATTTATTTTACCAATATATTCAGTTGGTTGAACGCCAACCATTATCAAGGTGTTTCTACAACAAACTCAGCGCCACATAACGTCAACAGAATTATGTGGCGCTGAGTTTGTTGTTGACACACATTAAATATGTTATAACACCTTGATAATGGTTGGTGTTCAACCAACTGAAATATTGGTAAAATAAATGATATTTTGATCCAATATATGCTTTTTCAATTAAAGATTTATTTATGGATTGCTCTATTCAAAAAATATATATATATTTATATATATATAATTCATAGAAACAAAAATATATTCAATATCTCCGCAAAAGAATAAATATATATTTCTTATAGATAGAAAGTAAAAAGTTTATATAAACAAAAGATATAAAAATATATCAATATGCTAATTCTAGAAATAAATATTTGAATGTTTATTTTTATCGTCTTCTGCTTTTCAAAGAAACAATAATTAGATTTACTTTAATTAGATATTTAAGGGCACTTATTAGAAATATGAACATTTTTAGTATGTAAAAACGGAAACTTAAATTAGGCTTAAAAAGAGCGGGATAATTATCGGTAAAAATTAG
>CP092865.1:46052602-46114695 GCA_030710605.1 Cordylochernes scorpioides | reverse complement strand
AAATATTTTATTAAATCCAATATATTCTTTTTTATTATCTTATGAATTAAATATGGATTGCTCTATTTTCAAAATATTTATATATATTAAAATTAATGAAAGTATATCCTTACCAAAAGTACATGTACTTTTTAGATGGCAGAGCACAATCTAGTGGAACAGAAATCAAATCAACCTTGATTTAACGTGTTCCTTGATATTTGGTCGACCCATTTTCTTGATAAATCAAGAAAAGCCATCCATAAAGGCGTTCAATGGTTCTTTTCCATATATATCGCTCTGCCATCTAAAAAGAACATATGTTTTTTGGTCATAATATGCTTTCATTATTATTAATATCAACACCTCCTTTTTTCTATTGTTTATTCATTCATATATAATATGGTTACATAGAAAATTAGGAAAAAAATTTAGGATTACACGGCAATTTATTTAAGGCTAGTGCACAAATTTATGTTAATTAAAATTTTAGAATACAAAAGAATTAATGAAATAATTTTAGAGAGAGTAGCAAAATATTAATAATTTATTTATAAAATAATAAATATTTCGATACATTATTATATTTATTCAATCAACCACTCTGCAAAACATTTTTTTCTAATATATTAACATTCTCAAGCTTTGTAGTAGAAAAAAACATCTTTAATAGGCATTTCTTCATAGTGTAAGCATTTCAAAAATATATTTGTAAACAACCCTTACGCACGACTATACTCGAGCCAATCAACCTTGCTTTGAATATTGATTTTATGAATATACTTCAACTATTCACGGATTCTTTGGTATTAAATACATTATGGACGCCAATGTCTATTTAATAACAAACACTGGAAAGGTCTCCCATGCAGTTTAACCATTTTACAAAACAAAGTGAACTCCGCCTTTGCCGGTCCCAAGCCCGGATGAAAACTTGGTATGGGCCATGACAATCATGATGGGTAAAAGTTGGCGACTGCTTTTACTGTAAGTCCACCACATGTCTAGACATGTGAAAAGCAGTTCGACTTTACACTTACAAATGTGCCAGAGCCCCGTTTTGATTAATTGCACTCGCTGGTGGGGTTGGACTTTTGTTAAAATCGGGGGGGGCCATTTGCGCAATTCTTTTAAGTATACAAAATTTTCTGTGTGATTCGACCCCGGGTCGTAGCGGTCGAAAACCAACGGTTTAGACCATCCTTCCACCGACTACCTTATTTATCTTTAGCATGATTCATTATAACGCCATCTGTTATGAAAATTATAAATTAAATTATAGAGGCGTATGATTCTTTCAAAATTCAAGCATTTTTACTGCCTTTACTGCATTATGAGAGCAGGAGAATTTGTTCAATTTTAAAACAATCATACGCGTTTATAATAATTGAGAAATTTCTTTAATTGCTATAATTAGTGTCCAATACGGGGTTCGAACCTGTGTCGCCGCTGTAGAAAACCAAAGGTTTGTACCACTACTCCAATGACCCCCAAGAATAAAGATATTTAATACAGTATTTCAATACACATACAAATGCTATCTATCCCAACATTTATTAGAAATTTGCAAACTTTCATTAAAGAACACCTTTCTTTATATCAATATTCGAGAAAATGAGGTAAAATATAAAAATAAATATGAAATATTGATTTTTGATAAAGTAAACCTCACTAATACCTCGAGGGCTATTTCCTGTTTGGGAAGTTTTTTAAGTCTCAATTATTCAAATACAAATTAATTCGCTAGAAATTAATTACTTTACAATGAGAGCTTTTGAATATTCATATTCATTTACCTTTCTGTTAAAACCTTTTTCTTGAGAATGTAAAAAGGTTTTTCTAATATCTTTCAGAGTTATTGTCTGAATCCCGATATACATGCTAGAAGGTACAACTTCCTTAAGTTTTGTCCATGAGTGTATCTTGCAGAGTTATTGTCTGAATCCCGATATACATGCTGAAAGGTACACCTCCTTAAGTTTCATTCATGAGTGTAAAAATAGAAATACTTCTTTTTTGAAAATATAAATATAAAATATAAATATAAATTTATAAAGATTATAACTTCCTCCTTGGATAAAAAAAAATAAAGGTCAGGTGTTCATATTAAAAATAAAAATAGCATATCCTGACCACTAGCATATGTGCTTTTCAGATGGGAGAGCGCCATCAAGTGGAACAGAAATCAACTAAACGTTTATTTAGAAAATAGGTTGGCCAAATATCAGGGAAAAGGCTAAATCAACGTATAGTTGATTTCTGTTTCACTAGATGGCCCTTGCAATCTAAAAGTACATGTGCTTATAGTAAGAATATATCTTTTTGAATTTAATACGAACAACACCTGACCTTTTTATTAAATTATTTTTTTTTCATTATTTTTCCACAGATGTAAGTATGTAATCTTTATACGTAATAGTTATACGTGATATTTTATATTTATATTGTCAAAAAAGAAGCATCTCTATTTTTACACTTAAGGAAGTTGTACCTTTTAGCATGTATATCGGGATTGAGACAATAACTCTGAATGATACACTCATGGACAAAATTAAAGGAAGTTGCACCTTTTAGCATGTATATCGGGATTGAGAAAATAACTCTGAAAGATACACTCATGGACAAAATTAAAGGAAGTTGCACCTTTTAGCATGTATATCGGGATTGAGACAATAACTCTGAAAGATACAATAATGGACAAAATTAAAAGACGTTGTACCTTTTAGCATTTATATGAATTTTAATACTCACAAATGGTCTACAATGATCAAATACATGTTCTATATATAAAGCAACATTCCTGAGTCTATTTAAAGTTAGAGAGTTGACTAAGTGATTTCTATTACCCTCAATGTAAACATTTATTGAAATTAAGTCAATAGAGTCAATACAAGGCCAAGTTGATTGGATTGGTACGATGGTTTGATTGAATTTAAACCTCCTTCTATTGTCAATAGGTACTTCAGTTTGATCACAAAAGTATGAAATCTAGCGTCTCTCAACTCTTTTTCAATGTTTTATAAATTATATTGTCCTATTTACCTGAATTATTGTGAATATATAACAATATAAAAATAAATATTTCGTTTTATAAACATATATGAGAAATTTGAAGCATTTAAATATGAAAATTCCCTTTTAAAAATTTAAAATAAACTTCAACTATCTTTACTGCGATAAAAAAAAATTGTGGGAGGGCTTGGTTCTTTAGTGACGAACCCTCTCATAAGTTTCTCCAATTTTTAATCTACCAGACCACTTCTTTAAACTCTAATACTGTATTGGACGTTTCTTCTTTTATATGCTACATTGAAAGGTGGAATCTTATAAATGGGTTTTCAATAAAACTATGGACATACGAATTTAGGACATCAGAATTACATATAAATATATTTTTTATAATTTAATTACCTAATATTGTTAATAAAGACAATAAATAATGTTGTAGATCTTTATCAATTTCTAAATAGCAGAGAGAATTATCTTAGATTTAACTATTTTTGTAGATATATTTATGATTATCTTTCAAACCTGAAAGGTTCAGGTTCCTATTTAATATTATTGTTTCTCTTTTTTATTTTTGATTAAATTTTTCTCATAATATGTTTATAACTGTTTCTGTTTTAAAAAAATGTAAATCGACGCAATTATCACTAGCCGGGATATCACGTTTTGTGTGTTGAAATAAATATATCGTTAAAATTTGGTACAAATAAATTTACTGGCAATGTGTTTCTTTTAAATATCATGTGTAATCTGTAGAGATAATATATGATGATATTTAAAAAAACACATTGCCAGTAAATTCATGCGTACCAAATATAAATATTTGCATCGAGGAATGCTCTTTCGCAAACAATAGGTACAAGGCGAATTAGGCATAATTAATTATAAGACGATTATGTGCCATATCTAACTAAGAGATTGAACATTAAATCCCTAATGTATGTATTTATAAACTGATTTTGTGGAAGCGAAAACCAAGACTCAATACATTTATTGATAGAATGCCCAATCTTTCACAGCAACAGAATAAATGGCCAGAAGCGGGTTGTATCCAAGAGTGCTGCACGAAGGTTTGAACAGAATTCAAATGCATATTAAGGTCCAGAAAAGGTAATTCGAGCATCTGGCTCCAGGAATTACGATATACAATATGATAGTTCTTTATTTGGTCTTGCTTATATACAAGTATGATGATGATAAACAAATAAGTTAATGAAAACTATACTCTGTTGTCAATATTGTTGCATCATGATTAATGCGCGTATTTCTTATATTATCTATAATATTATTTTTAATATATTTAAAATTTAAATTATATATTTATCTATTTTTAAATAAACAGATTATTTAGATTATCATCATTCCTTTTTATAGTTTTATTATTTTTGTAATATTTTATTGTACATATATATATTTATTGCTTATTGGAGGGAGAGAGGACTTAGACCGAGACTGCGGATCACGACCTACGAGGAAGACAACGAATAAATAAACGCAATAAATTTGAAAGGTAATTTATTTTTATTCACTTTTATTTATTTGCTCTTAATATGGAAACCCGCTCGGAAAACGTGTATAACACCAAGAAGGAAGAAACCAAGGTCGACCACCCTTAAAAGCTGCAACTTGGTCAACAATATACAATAATTTATTTTTCCCACATCGAAGAAATGTGAGAATTTATATATAACAATGGAGAATATGGAACATTCAATAATTTTTGATAATTTATTCTATATTTTATTTTCTGGTTGATAAAACCGACTTTTAATTTTAATAAATACTGTTTTTTGTTTTTGTTTTGTTCATTGTGAAATAGCTTCTGAGAAATACTTAGGCGGAAGAATCCTAAGATTGGATATCGCGTTCCATATGTCAAATGAATTATATATAGAATGAAATTCGAGAGACAATTATACCGCAAATGTTTCTTTTGAACGAAATATCGAAATTTATTTTAAGTAGAAATATAACGATTATTTCTAACTTTAAGGATGAAGTATGAAAGGATGAATTGTGAAGAGTAATCGATATATATATTCGGAAAAATAAATATTCCCAATCCTGGACGCTTCATTTTTCGTTTATCATTACTATTCACAATTCATCCTTTCATACTTCATTCCTAAGGTTAGAAATAATCGTTATTTCTCCTTAAAATAAATTTCGAATTTTCGTTCAAAAGAAACATTTGCGGTAAATATTTGTCAAACTTCGTTCTACATATATCAATTAATTTAAATATCTCTCTCTCTCTCTTAGATATTGAAACTAATGCCATCCTTTTCTTAGGATGAGTTTCTACATCATCAGGAAACCTCAACTCCAGATACCTGTAGCATTTGTTTAATTAATAGAGATATATTACAAATGTAAAATGAAGTTGTGAATGTGTTAGCGTCCATCGAGTCGAATTTGACTTGTGGTCAAATATTTTATATTATATTTATAAAACATATGTACAAATATTCTCCAATTATGAATAATGAATGTTTTTGAATATCTATAAAAATTATGAATAAATATGTATAAGAAACCTTTTAGCAACTATGATTCTTTTCAAAATAAAACAATTCTCTACTGTCTATACAGTAACGATAAATTAGTGGGAGAGCTTGGCTAATCAGAAGCGAACCTTCCTGGCGATTTCACCAGTTCATAATTTAATTTTATTAAATTAAAAAACTATAAACATTTTTTTTCACAATTATTTTTTAAAATTTTGAAATGCTTGCTTGCAAGCTTGATAATCACTCTTCAACTGGCTTGATTAAAACATCGACTATTTCTTACAAGAATTATTCATAAATATATACATGCGCAGTGTGGATAGATACAACTGAAATTTTAAAACTAAAATTTGAATTCAAACTTTTTAAATATCATTTTATATATAACAACAACAACAACAAAAGCCTTTATTGAGGATCTCTCGTCCTATAAAGGATTCGCCAATTTGCAGAGTAATTGAAGAGAAGAGAACTAAGAATACAGAAATATATGTAGTAGGTATAGTATAGTATTTTCTACACTGTGACTATATACAACAGCAACAACAAGCCTTTTACTGGAATCAAAGTCCCATATATCATTTTATATATGATAGTTATTTATATTTTGATCGTAGATGTACAGACTGTACTTACTCTGACTGATGGCTAACAGCTTTAAACACGTTCGTGGTTGGCTTACCTGATTTATCAAGAAATTGGTTTGGCCAAATATCAGTGAACAGGTTAATTTAATGATTAGTTGATTTCTGTTCCACTAGATGGCGCTCTGCCATCTAAAATGCTCATATGAATGTCCAGGATATGCCGGTTTTATTTTTAATTTCAACACCTGACCTATTTCTAATTTCTATTATATATCCACCCTCTATATATTTTGATGCTCTCTGATGTTCTAAATATATATATATGTTATATAAAAATATGTTTTTCAAATATATTTCATAGATAAAATACTCTGCTAAAATCGACCGCCAGAGGTCACTCTTCCCTATAAAAACTCGTTGTTGTTATATCCCAATGGCCGGCTCAAAACATTTGTACATTATGTAAATAATCTTTTCATTTTTTTATTCTTACGCCTTAAGCCAGGCATTATTTTACCAAATTATATCTTTTATACATTACTTAGCTCAATTAAAGCAACCTCTGATCAAAACTCTTTCATTATTCCCACAACGGCAGAACAATATCGTAAAAAATTCATGTATACAAAAATCAAGCAACAGATAATAATAATCCTCAAAATAACCAATGTCAACAGAAATCTAATTTTTTTTATTCATATAATATATATATATTGTGGCGAAAAAATATAATTTATATTTATTATTTAATTTAATTTAATTATTCAATGCATATATTTAAAACAGATTTATTATTTTATATTTGAAAATCATCATATATGTTGCCTAGTTTACTTGCTCGATATTCTCTAGCTGTAGATAGTTTGGTTGGTTTGTTGATATTTGTCGACTAGTCGTGGTGACGTCATCAATAAATACTTTCACATCTTCAGATATACAAATACTTGATTTCTGCGCTACAATATAATTTAAATATATATCTGCGCAGTTCTTATACTACAATGAATCAAATTGAAAAAAGAATGGTATGAACTATACATAAGCATATACCCCATATCCTCTCACTTTTGAATTCTAACCATCTATATATATATATATTATATAAATAAAAAAGTGATATCTTCTCTTGTATTTTGATTTATATATTTTGATTTATATGTTATTTATATTTTATTAGTTGTTGCTTGTAGGTGACTATTTTTCGTTGGAGAAGGCTATTTTTAATGTAGTAATTTGCATATTTGAAAATATAAAGTCTTGATCAGAGATTTCTTTATTTGAGCTAAGGAATATATATATGAAAAACATAATTTGAATAAAGTACTGCCTGGCTTAAGGCGTAAGAAAAAAATGAAAAACCTATTTAAATAATGTACGAAAGGTTTGAGCCGGCCATCGAGAAACAACAACAATGAGTTTTTATAGGGGAAGCGTGACCTCTGGCGGTCGATTTAGCAGAGTATTTGAATCTATGAAATATAATTTTTAAATAAAATATTATTTTAATATAACATATATATGAAAAAACAATATAAAAAAATGCACATGTGCTCGTGGTCAGGAGATGCCTTCTTTATTTTTTATAACATATATATATATTTTTTTTTTAAATATTTCTTTGCACTTCATGTACTACAATGAATCAAATTGAAAGAGGAATGGTATGAACTGTATATGGGCATACCATTTCCTCTCATTTTAAATTCTAACCATATATACATATTGTGGCGAAGAAATATTTTATTATTTAATTTAATAATTTTCAATGAAAATATATATTCAACAGATTATAAAAATATATATTAATCTGTTTTGTGAAATCATCTTAAAATATTTCTTTGCTTACTTGCTTAAGATTCTCTAGGGGAAAATAGTTTTGGGGGGCTGACCTGTTAATAATTGTCGACTCGTCGCTGTGACGTCATCAATAAATACTTTTACATCTTAGGATATTTCAAGGCTTGATTTCTACGCTACAACTGGTGGAGAGACTGGACCGATACCCATTAAGAAATAAAAGAAAAATTGATTCTGTTGAACCAGAAGAAACTTCTATGAATGTAAAGAAAGAAGGTACTCAGGTAAGCAACTACGTTGTTCAACATCTGCCAAGGAACCCTTCCATTTTCTCCGGGGAGGATGGTGAAGATCTCCAAAAATGGTTAAAAGGGTATGCACGTGTGGCAAAGTACAACCATTGGGACGAAACCCTTTGTCTTACTAAAGTTTATTTTTATCTGTCTGGAACTGCTCTCAAATGGTTTGAGAACAACGAAGAAAGCATACAGACTTGGAAGGAATTCACATCTCAATTAGAGAATGTGTTCGGAAAAAAAGAAAATTCAAAATTGCAAGGGGAGAAGAAACTTAAAATACGGGCACAATTAAAAGGTGAAAGTACCGAATGTTACATCCAGGATCTTCTGTGCTTGTGCAAAGAGGTTGATCCTCAAATGAGCGAGGAAGATAAAATCTCCCACCTCATGAAGGGGATAGCTGAGGAGCTTTATCAAGCACTCCTACCGAGGGATGTACAGAGCACCGAGCAATTTATTATAGAATGTCGCCGTGTCGAAGCGCTCCGTTGTAGGCGAGTTACCCCAACCAGGTACGAGCGCCTACCAAATGTAGCCTCTCTCTGTGACCAGGATGACGGAGAAGATCTGTCATCTTTGATTAGGCAAATTGTTTGTGAGGAGGTACAGCGGGCATTAGGCTCTCCTCGGGAGGAACCAAAAAATGCTACAATCGAAGAAATTGTAAAGGAGGAGATTGGAAGAACCCTGGCGCCAATCTCAAAGTCTAAGAGAAGTCCCCCTCAGAAGGAAAAACCCCGACAGTTTTTAAATACTAGATATGAGGCCGAAACGATAAGACCGCACCCTGAACCTCGATACCCAAAACAAGGAGGAAGACGCGACACCAATGATTGGCGTACAACTGAGGGAAGGCCAATCTGTTTCTACTGCGGACGCCCAGGTCACGTCGTCCGCTATTGCCGTGACAGGAAGAGACACAATGAGGAAAGGAGAAATGACTATTTCCAAAGAAAGCAAGACGCAATGGTATCCTACAACTCTCGAGCTGAATCTCAGGACCCCAATGACGAATCATGGAGGAAAACTTTCACTCGCTACCGAAGCCCTACTTCATATCGCGGTCGAAACAGACAACATTTCTCACCTGCTAGAAGATCTAGCTGGACGCCCCGCCATTAAAACTAGATGGTAGACCACATTGGAGGTGAGGCCGTAAAGTTATAAAATCCCTCCTTGCCAACCACGTAGAAATTAAAAAAAGCTACCTTGACGTAAACATAGACCTACCAAGTCCTCATGAAGAAGATATCTCAACTGAAAGAAGACATCCACCGCAGTCACCTGAAAATATCCCTGGCCATAGTACTAGATCTTAAGACTGACGACGTAAGTCTCCTGCTGAGCATCGGGTCGATGCTCTTTATAGGAGGAGGCTCTGTGGCGAAGAAATATTTTATTATTTAATTTAATATTAATCAATTAAAATATATATTCAACAGATTATAAAAATATATATTAATCTGTTTTGTGAAATCATCTTAAAATATTTCTTTGCTTACTTGCTTAAGATTCTTTAGGGGAAAATAGTTTTGGGGGGCTGACCTGTTAATAATTGTCGACTCGTCGCTGTGACGTCATCAATGAATACTTTTATATCTTAGGATATTTCAAGGCTTGATTTCTACGCTACAATATATAAACATAAAAATAGAAGACTATTCCATAATGACTATCTAGATATTGGTTTGCTATTCAAATTCTGTTTGTCCTATTGAAAAGGTCTTAAGAATTGGAAGCATTTTGGTTAACCCAATATGTAAGTTCAGTAGATATTGGATTGTGTATTTTTATTATGATTGCATTTGTAAACTGATTGATGATTTTCCTAACTATATTGCTTTAATGGTTAACGTAAACGGCCTATTTAGAGTAATCTTCATATGGGCTTTTTAATATTGATTCTTATGGTTTTGGTAACTATTTAAACAATAACTATAATATATATAGCTATATAACTATTAATTAACATATTGTCTACTTGACTCAATGGTAGGGGTAAACCTTTGTAAATATCGGGTCCATTTAAATAATTTTTTATTGGAAATAAAAAGTGTCTAATGCAGTATTCGAACCCGGGTCGCGGCGGTCGTAAACCAACGGTTTAGACCACTCGTCCATGGTCTGCTTTATGAATTTTTACCCGAAATAATTTTGTATCTCACAATCAAACATGATACAGAATTAGTGTCATAATCATTTTCTGACTAAAAACAAATATATTTGCCCAGAACTTAGACAATTTCAATTAATCTTTGCCTAAAAATGCGAAAAATATCTCTTCCAGATTTTTCTTTATTTTCTGATAGAATTTCAGCCAGATTAGGTCCATATTGAGGACGTGTATAGCCGACAAACAAACATACATACATACATACACTGACTTTTATATATATAAGAGATATCAACACTTGACCTTTTTATTTTTATTTAATGATAAATCTAAATTATTAAACGATAAAGAACTCTTAAAAAATTGGTTAAGCGAATAAGCATAAAAACATAAGAGGAGCTTCTTTAATAAATTTATTGTGCAAGCTTTCGTACTATACGTCCTTCTACAGGCAAGGATAGTTGTAAAACTAACGCATATAACCGATTATGGAGCCATTATAAATAGGAGAATATTTACATACATATATCTGTAAAACTAAAAGAATAAAAAATATTTATGACTTAGAATTTTGCATGTACAAAATTGGAGAAATTTAAAAATTAAAAATTTCAATATATGACGCACAATTTAAGACGGTATAATCTAAAATCAAATATCAAATACGGAGATAAAAATATATAGAAGTTAGCGATCAATAAAATTGGGCTAAACACCAAGATACACAAGACAGGGGGTCCTACCTTCTTGTGTTTAAATTGAATCAGAATATTATATGATTATTTGTAAAGAACCTGGTATATGTCTGGGATATCTATTTTTCTAATAATGCTGTTGATTTGGTTGGATATGACTGATTCTAAATAAAGTCTATTGTACTTATTGTGTATATTACGGTATGAGATTTTTGGGTGATCTAAGTTAAACTAGTGACCTGTTTGTGCTGTATGTTGATATATTAGCGATTTAGGGTCTTTATTACGGATATTGCGTTTGTGTTCGGTTAGTCAGATATATGTCGTTCTGCCTGTCTCACCCACATATGTGGATGAGCAATCTCGGCATGAGACGACATATACTGCTCCTGCAGAATGTATGGGAAGGTTAGGACTGTCAGCTTTGGTGATTGGATGTCTTAATATGGTGGACAAACAAGGAGAACTATTGTAGTGTACTTTAATTCCAAAAGGACGGAGGATTCTGGATATTGCAAGCGATGAGGTAGAATATGGAAGAAAACAGGTAGCTCTGTGTAAAGTGGTGGATCTTTAAACAGATGGATCATAGAAATGCCTATGAATAAAGGGCCTGGGATAACCCGCTTTAGTTAAAGTGGATACTATTCTGGCTTTTTCTATTGTTTTAAATATGGGTAGGGAACAATGAGTGAAAATTCTCTTTGATAATGTCCTGACCGTATTAATTTTATATGCAATCGGACTATTGGAGGAGAAATGGGTATACTGCGGTGGAATGGTCTTCTTATAATATACTGTAGAGTGGAACTTATGTGGAGTACGAATAATTAAAATATCCAAAAACGGTAAAGCACTATTTTGTTCTGTTTCGTATGTGAACTCTATATGGGAGTTGAAACTGTGTAGGGTGCTGTGAATGAGATGTAAACTGTCAGATTTGATGATACAAAAGATATCATCCACATATCTCCTTCAATAGTATATATCCAACGGAAGGGTGAGGTTAATCCATCTGTTTCAAGATCCACCACTTTACACAGAGCTACCTGTTTTCTTCCATATTCTACCTCATCGCTTGCAATATCCAGAATCCTCCGTCCTTTTGGAATTAAAGTACACTACAATAGTTCTCCTTGTTTGTCCACCATATTAAGACATCCAATCACCAAAGCTGACAGTCCTAACCTTCCCATACATTCTGCAGGAGCAGTATATGTCGTCTCATGCCGAGATTGCTCATCCACATATATGGGTGAGACAGGCAGAACGACATATATCTGACTAACCGAACACAAACGCAATATCCGTAATAAAGACCCTAAATCGCTAATATATCAACATACAGCACAAACAGGTCATCAGTTTAACTTAGATCTCCCAAAAATCTTATACCGTAATATACACAATAAGTACAATAGACTTTATTTAGAATCAGTCATATCCAACCAAATCAACAGCATTAATAGAAAAATAGATATCCCAGACATATACCAGGTTCTTTACAAATAATCATATAATATTCTGATTCAATTTAAACACAAGAAGGTGGGACCCCCTGTCTTGTGTATCTTGGTGTTTAGCCCAATTTTATTGATCGCTAACTTCTATATATTTTTATCTCCGTATTTGATATTTGATTTTAGATTATACCGTCTTAAAATGTGTGTCATATATGGAAATTTTTAATTTTTAAATTTCTCCAATTTTGTACATGCAAAATTCTAATTCATAAATATTTTTTATTCTTTTAGTTTTACAGATATATGTATGTAAATATTCTCCTATTTATAATGGCTCCATAATCGGTTATATGCGTTAGTTTTACAACTATCCTTGCCTGTAGAAGGACGTATAGTCCGAAAGCTTGCACAATAAATTTATTAAAGAAGCTCCTCTTATGTTTTTATGCTTATTCGCTTAAATCTAAATTATATAATCTAAAATGTAAATATTTTATTTTTTAAAAAACATGTATTTTACTTTCATCATTGATTATTCTTTTATTTTTGACCATATATTTAGAATACTTTGAATATAAATATATAAATATATTAATTCACGAATATAAAATACATTTTATAAATTCTATATTACTGTGAAAAATAATTTCATGTGTAATTTGCTTCAAATAATTCAAAATAAAAACTACTTGATGGGTAAATAATTATCTTTCCTTATTTTTACGACTGCACCTCCAATTCTCTATCTTTTTCAACAACAAAACAAAATAATGATAACATCTATATGGAAAATTAAGAGAGCAATTGATTTTAAATAATATAAAACACATACAAATGTCAACTTACTACAAAGCTTACAAGGAAAAGACGAACAGCGCCGTGAATAAATATTCAATTTTATTTGAAATAAATAGAAGATTCAAGAAGATATTTTTTCAAATATTATAATTTTTATTTATTTATTACAAAACACATGCTATTTCCTATGTGGATATTTGCGTGCAAATATTTGATATATTTTATGTACATAGTTTTCAAATATATATACAAATTATTTATAGTTTTAGAGAGAGAGTGGAAGTTATTTGAAATAACATTTTAGAGCAATAAATTATACAAGAGATAAAGATTATTTATACACATATTATCAAAAGTCCAATAAATATTTAGACTTACAACCATTAAACAAGTTGCACACACAAATATAGAACATATTACAAAAAAATATCATCAATAAAAAAAACTATACTAATTAAGACTAGAAATTTCAATTCTTAATGTAATTCAAGTCCACGGCATTTGAGATAGAGTCTACAGAATTTGTTAAATTTTCTATATTCTTCTTTACTGGAAACCATTTGGCTTAAACTAGAACTGTTCATTTGACATTGTACTCTCAAATCTGCAAAAGGTGGGCCCCGGATTATAATAATATATATACTATATATGTATGTAGGTTTCTCTATAATATACGCGATTTATTCGATCGTTGATTGGTTCTTTCTTATCATGTGACCTCAATTAGTCAATCAATTTTGAATTTATCAGCCAATCATTGCGCAGTTTTTTTTTAACTAATTGCTTTCTTGAATAACAGCTAATTAAGCCTGGTTAATAGCAATCTAATTTATTAAATTGATAAATAAATATATTATAAACACAAACTAATAATTAAAAGTAAATACAAACCTTATAGTAAAAGAAAAAAATTCATTTGATTTTCATTTGATTTGTCTTTTTAAAAAATAAATCTTTTTAATATATATTTTACAATATATTTTTGAAATAAATTCATTTTTTCAGGAATTAGAGAAAATTTAATCGTAATCCATTAGAAAAATAACTATCAAAATATTTCAAATTAAAATACCATGTTGGTAGAAAATAAATGAAAGCACTTTGAAGAGTAAATAGCAGAATCAATTCTAAATTTGTCATTTTCTCTTTCTTCCATTCGCCTGCAGGAAAGGAGATCTTGCCAAGTCAACAAGGGGGATTGGAAAGAAAAAGGTTATAAATCAACTCAATATCACACAAGAACAGCTTATTTCAAGTGAAGATATAAATTTTAACATCCACTTTACACATTAGTTCTGAAAATCAATTATAGAAATTGACCAATAGATTAATTTATTGAGAATTATATTTCATAAATCTTTAGGTTAAATTATATTTGATAACAATGGATATTTTCTTAAAATTAAAGAAACTTCTTACAGTAAATATTCCAAATTTATTTTTTTCAAAATATCCGTGAGAACGCTCTTGCAATCATTAGAATAATTTTTAACGCCTTGCCAAATGTTTTAATTTTTGTTCGCTCCTGACGAGGACAAAAGATTTTTGTCGAAACGTCGAGATGATGAAAAGATTTATTAAGTAAAATTAATCAGGCTTTTAGGGAAAAGTGTCTTTTCAAAACAATTTTATTCTCTAGCTTTCGGGAACAGATGCCATTCTACCGAGATACTAGTTTCAAATAAGACACGCTATATCCGATCTGGATATTTGCGCGTGAAACTATTTACAATAATTCATATTGTAGTAGAGTAGGAAACAGAATTATCAAAATGAAAATAAATATTTAAGAAAAAGAGCAATATTTCTTAAAATTAAACATACTTCGGCCGATATTTGTAATTATTTTTTAATGATGCATTAGCACGCCATCTGTTATGAAAATTCGAAACTATTATAAACGCGTATGATTCTTTTTAAAAATTAAACAATATATATTGCTCAACCATAAGGGCAGTAGATATTGTTTAATTTTGAAAAGAATCATACGCAACTATAATAGTTGCGATTTTTTTAATATCTCGTGAGAAGGGTTTTGCAACCTTTAGAATAATTTTAATGTCTTTCCAAATGTTTTAATTTTTGTTCGCTCCTGGACAAAAGAATTTTGTCGAAACGTCAAGATAATAAAAAGATTTACTGGCAGAAGTATCTTTAATTTTAAGAACTATGAATGCTGGTCAGGTAGCCTCTATCTTTACGTTAATGGGTATTTAATTGAAAAATGCATTATTTTCGACAAGAAAATATTCAATCGGAAATAACCTTGGCGAAGTACATTTTACCAGATATCGTATCGCCTTGTGTCAAATATATTTGTGACATTTTATTCTTTTGTGGATAATGGAATCGAATTTCGCCCTAGACTGATGAGGGCCATTATCCTGAAACATAGTCTCTAGATGGACGCTTCTCAACTTGTCAAAGCTGGTGTTGTGGATTGTCGCCAATTCAAGTCCTCTAGATTGAAGAGAAAGTAAAAATATGTATGGCACTTATATCTTATGAAATGATAATACAAAAGTGATATTGTACTGGGATAAGGTGCATAAATTAAGAAAAAGGTATCTCTAAACTCATCTCCATACATACATCTCCAACCTCAGTTTTACGCTAAGAAGATGCCTTTATCTTATAATTATTTTTATAGAAAAGGCCAATTTATTTTTTAAATTTGTAGGTTTTTAGGTGGACACTTCAGTTTCCCAAAGCTTGTTGTGGCTTTGTCACAGATTCAAGTCCGCTAGATTGAAGAGAAAGTTAAAAGGTGATGACACTTAGATCCTATGTCTATTTCGAATATTAAGGAGAATTTACTTTTTATAAATATTTGGGTGTCTAGGTGGACACTTCTCAGTTTGCAAAAGCTGGTTCTGTAGCTATGTCACTGACCTAAGTCCGCTATATTGAAGAGAAAGTGATAAAAAAAAAGAGGGAATTTATATCTTACGTCTATTTTTATTATAGAGTCGAATTTATTTTTCATAAATATGTAGGTTTCTAGTTGGACACTTCTCAGTTTGCCAAAGCTGGTGTTGTGGCTTTGTCACCGATACAAGACCGCTAGAATGAAGAAAAAGTCAAAAATGATGACATTTAGATCTTATGTCTATTTTTCAAAGCTGATGTTGTGACTTTGTCACCGACCTGAAATCGTTAGTTTGTGGAGACGGTCAATAGATGGCGTCTAGTTTTGACGTCAATTTTATTAAAATAGACAAACTCAATTTTTATAAAAATATATATTTGTTATAAATTTGGTCATCAAGAATTAGTTTAATCCTTTCCATTGTTGTTAAAAAGTATTATTCTCCGAAATATAGAGCCTTATCAATATAGTACTTCGTTATAAATTCAAACTTTATATATAATTATCGAAATTTGATTGCAATCTACCTTGAAATATTTTGAAGATTTATTCAACGGCCATTCATTTTCAAATAATCATAAATTCTATAAATAATCATCAAAAGGTCCAAATATCAACCAAGTTCTACTTATATCAAATGGTAATTATTATATTTCTTCCCTTTCAAGCTATCAAATCAACAACATTTTCCGAAATTAATACAATTTCTACTAATTGTTATAAAATTACCTGAGGAAAGAATATATGAAAATACATTCATTGAAATAATTTAAAGAAATGGGAATTCTTTAATGTTGCCTGTAGTATTTTTTTTAAGGAGACAAAGGTAATTTTGTTCAAACTTGGTTATCTTGTCTGTCTTCAAAAGAAATCGTTCCAAAATATATAAAGCCAAATTTATTTGGTCAATCGCATTTGCGTAAAAGGTATTAGCAAACCACTTCTGTAACAAGCACTGCTTTAAAAAGATATAGACCGATTATTCGTCCTATTTTAGTTTTGTTTATTATGCTGCTAAAATGTATTTATGTGCAAGTATCCCAAAATAGGATATCGCATCCGATAAGTAAAACAAGAAAAAAATTGAGGGACAGAAATTTCGATTCTGTTTTAAAAGAATTTCTAAAGAGAACAATCATTAAACTATCTTTGCTAATTGGAGTGTAATCCCCCACGTAGAGCTGACAAGAAACACGTCTACAGTTTCTTATAGGAAAGCAAGCACTGAAGATAAGAAGATGATACGAAAAGGTTAGATTTATTCGTTCATTTTATACGCAGGTCGACTCTTGGAAAGTCTGAAAGTCCCCAAATATACGGGTTTGTCTTCTCACCTATAATCTATTAACATCAAATGAAATATTAGGACGCGAATGTTTCTTTTAACACATCAATCTAACTTCTACCATCCTTACTGCGATGAGAAAATTCAGGAGGACTTGGCACATCAGTGATGAAACCTCCAAGCAGTTTCGCAAATTCAATCTACCAGACCGCTTCTTTAGAGCTCTAATACTGTATTGGATCATTCTTCTTGTATAGTCTACACTGAAGGGTGGAATCTCAGAGTTGGCATTCAGATAAACTATGGACAAAGGTTGATAGGACAGTGGAATTACAATTAAATATTTGCATCGAGCAATGCTCTTCCACAAACATGAAAGACAAAGAATTAGGCATACATTTATACAAAACAATAACCCGCCATACCTAAATATAAAATTGAATTTTAGGACGCGAATGTTTCTTTCTCACATCAATAGAATTTCTACCATCCTTACTGCGATGAGAAAATTTAGGAGGACTTGGCTCATCGGTGAGGAAACCTTCCAGCAGTTTCGCAAATTCAATCTACCAAACCGCTTCTTAGAGCTGTTATACTGTATTGGATCATTCTGTTTATATATCTCTTCTTCTTTCTTATCTCCACTCAACAATCATATTAGGAAATCAAGCTTGTAAAATGGATGAGTCAATACAGTAAATAATATGTTTTGGGGTTGCGGGTTTAGAATTGATTATATATGCTGCAATGAAGGGTATAATCTCAGAAATGTTATTTAAGTAAACTATGGACATAAGCTTTTAGGACACTAGAATTACCTATAAATATTTGCATCGAGAAATGCTCTTTGAAAAAATTTGATTGATGTGTGAAATAAACTATCGCATCTTAATGTTTTTAATTGCTGTATATAGATGGTACGTTATTGCTTTGTTTTTATGTATTTGTTGTATTTAAAATCTAACAGATGTAACCAAATTGTTTCATTTTGGTAAGGTGTTTCAATGCTTCTTGGTTGGATGCGTTGATGCTAAGTAGAATGGCAATCTGGATTCTCTGAAGATGGTAAAAGGTTAGATCTACATGAATTCTCTAAGGTAACTCTGACTAGAATAAAACTAGGATCATATATAGTGAATAAAAGAATCTTAAATAAGTATTCACAAAATAAACTTTCAATATCAATCCTTATGTCATATAGCTAGGATGCATTGAAAAAATCCACCATGTTATACGAGCGATATTGACCTAGTAATTATTAAAATAATTAAAACTTGTTATAATGAATAATATAATTGTTGGTTGGATTTTTTGCTTAATTTAAGTTGATTACTTCATCAACCTTTTTATATAAAGGTTTATCGTCCTTTTGACGTTTCAACGACCCACTTTCGCCTTTTTCTGAAAGGTTGGAAGCTTATTGGTGAGGATTTGTTTGAGGTATATAAAATACTTCATAAATATGCTTTTCATTATTCTTAAAAGGAAGAAATTGGGTCACCGAAACGTCAAAGTACAATAAACCTTTATATAGGCCTATTTATATATTGCCGCGATATAAAATTAGAGTTTAATTGATCAAATGATAAACTTTGTGAGTGATGTTTTCCTCACAACAACACTAGAAACAAGAAAATGAAAAAATCAGTTACACAATTTACATACCTTCCTTATATAACATTAAACATAAATGTATTTACATATTTAATAATAGAGACATTTGATTTACATAAATCAATTTCTAACAATATTATTTATTAATATTAATATGTATAATGAAAAAAAATGATGATATTTATATTTACTTTATAGCCTTGTCTTCAATGTTTACGGAAGAGCATTGTTCGATGAAAATATTTATAAGTAATTATATTGTCCTAAAAGCAATGTCCAGAGTTTGTTGAAATACCATACCTATGATTCCATTCTGATTTGTTGCATATATAATAAGCAGAACCTTTCCAATATAGTATTTGAGTTATATAAAAAGCGATCTGGTTTTAGCGATCTGATTAAATTAGCGATACTGTTGGGAGGGTTCACGACTGATGGGCCAAGCCCTCCCAATATATTTTTCATCACAGTAAGGACAGTAAGAAAGTTTTTATTGCGAATTAAAAATATTCGTACTCATACCCTTTCATTTTATATATAGATGGTGCGTTATTGCTTCGGATACATATATATATTTATTAAAAATAAAGAGAGCATATCGTGACAAGGAGCACATGTGATTTTTTTTCTGTTGTATTTTCATATATATATGTGTATATATATATAATGTATATATCAAAATAGGCTTCTCTCTCATTAATCATTAATCAAAATTATTCATAAAAAAAGGTCATCTAGTAGAATAAAAATCAACTAAACGTTTATTTAAATTTATCCCATAATATTGTGTTAATGAAAAAATAGTTATAATGATTACTATAATTGTTTGTTGGCATTCCACACTAATTTTCATTGTAATAAGCACAGTAAAGTAAGATAGAGAAGTTTGCACATGCTTTATTCATTATAAAATACATTTTAGCACTTATTATTTATTAACACAAGGCAATAACGCGCCATCTATACATATAAAATAAAAGGACTTAAAAGCGCGAATGTTTCTTTTAAACATAATACAAATTTCTACTGTCCTTACTGCGATGAAAAATATATTGGGAGGGCTTGGCTCATCAGTGGTGAACCCTCCCAGCGGTTTCGCCAATTTAATCCACCAGACCGCTTCTCAGAACTCTAATACTGTATTGGATCCTTCTGCTTTTATATGCTACACTGAAGGATGTAATCTTAGAAATGGTTTTCAATAAAGACAAGGCCAGTTAGGCATAAATTAACACAAGGCAATAACGCGCCATCTATACATATAAAATAAAAGGACTTAAAAGCGCGAATGTTTCTTTCTAGTAGAATAAAAATCAACTAAACGTTTATTTAAGTTTATCCCATAATATTGTGTTAATGAAAAAATAGTTATAATGATTACTATAATTGTTTGTTGGCATTCGACACTAATTTTCATTGTAATAAGCACAGTAAAGAAAGATAGAGAGGTTTGCACATGCTTTATTCATTATATTTTTTTATGTATAGATGGCGCTTTTTGTATCTTAATTCTACAATAAGATCTGTTTGTCCAGGAACTTCAAGTATGATCGGCTTCCACAAGTTCTTCTTCCTGATCTTGCTGCTGTTTCCTAAACTGAGAAAAGGTGAGTCCAATTATCATTATATTCATGTTTTGATATACAAACGATATAAACACACCTTCACTATTCATGATAAATTATTCCGGTTCAAAAATCACTTTATTAGGTACCGCTCAAAAAGAACAAACCTAGTTTATGATAATTGAAACAATGAATAATATGTGACTTATTCACATATTAAACAAAAGATTAACGCCGGTTCAAAATCACTTAATTATGAACCGCTCAACAAGATCAACCTAGTTTATGATAATTGAAACAATGAATAATATGTGAGTTATACACATATTAAACAAAATGTTAACGTAGTATTCAATCCCGGTTCATGGATGTCGGGAATCGAGGGTGTTACCCACTCGTCTACCGACTTGTTTATATGATAAATTGTGAAAAAAGAAAACTACTTGACATTTTTCTTTATAAGATATAGTCAATATTTTTATTAAGATCGTTAAAGAACGATTATCACTTGAAAGCTAGCATTTTGAAATAAAAAAAAACTCATTGTGAGAATATTATCTCTCTATTGTGACATACAATCGATATAAATAATCGCTATTCATGATAGAATTGTGAATAACGAAAGCTTTTGACATATTTCTTGTAAGATATAGTCAAATGTTTTTATTAAGATCGTTAAAAAAGCGATTATATCTTGTTGAAAGCTGGATCTTAAAATAATGATAAACTCATTGTGAGAATCCTATCTTCCTATTGGGACATACAATCGATATAAACAATCGTTATTTATGATAGAATTGTGGAATAACGAAAGCTGTTGACATATTTCTTTGTAAGATATAGTCGATGTTTTTATTAAGTCTATTGAAAAGATCGATTATATCTTGAAAGCTAGCATCTTAAAATCAAAAGAAACTCATTGTGAGAATCTTATCTCTTTATATTGTGACTTACAATAGATATAAACAATCGCTATTCATGATAGAATTGTGGAAAAACCAAAGCTGCTTGACATTTTTCTTGTAAGATATAGTCAATATTTTTTATTAAACCTTTTAAAGACCGATTATATCTTGAAAGCTAGCATTTTGAAACAAAAGGAAACTCAATGTGAGAATCATATTTCTATATTATGACATACAATCGATATAACAATCGCTATTCATGATAGAATTGTGAAATAGCGAAAGCTTTTGACATATTTCTTGTAGGTTATAGTCAAATGTTTTTATTAAGCCTTTTAAAGACCGATTATCGCTTTAAAGCTTGCATTTTAAAACAAAAATAAACTCATCGTTAGAATCTTATCTCTCTATTGTGACATACATAATCAATATAAATGTGTATATATTAAAAATAGTTATAAAAATAGACACTTTGGCCAGTTAAAATAAAAGAAAAAAACTCTAATTGGCCGAAGTGTCTTTTTTTTCATATAAATATGAATGCCGGCCAGGCAACCTCTATTTTCACGATACTAGTTATAAAGTTTCTGTTTAATTCATCACATTCTCAAAAGTAAATTTGTACCGGAATCATGTAGATAAATTAAGAAAAAGGCATCTCTTGATCATGGAACTAACAGTGTTACTGATGAGGGCCAACAGCATGAAATGCGTACGTGGTTAGATTCTCTTGATTAATAAAAGACGGTATTTGGTCAATTATGAAATAATAAAAAAATCAACGATCAGTTGATATTTATTCCGAGAGATGAAACAAGCCATCAGAAACTTTCTGTTACATATTTGCAAAGTATTCTGAACTTTATCGTGATTTTACAAGTGCTTGAAAGTAAATGTTGGTTAAAAGAATCATACAGTTTGCAAGCATTTGCTAATATGCAATAAAATATTTATTTTACTATAAAGTAATAGAGATCTATATTTATATGTTTTTAATTTGCATATAACGACTCTAATCAGCATTTTTATTCAGGATAACACACAAATTAAAATAGTATAAAAATAAAATTCTTTTAATTATTAATAGTTTGTTTCGTATTAAATGAAGAATTCTATATATTAAATGGGACTATGTACAAATCTACTATAAACTTCTGGAATTTCTATGTTTCTATTGATGTGTTTATTGTATTTTATGGATATAATGACTTCGTTAGGATTATTCTTCTATGTTTATTATATATTATGAAAAAAGGCATCTCCTTATCGTGCAAATAAAAGTTGCTGATGGCTTGCGCCATCTTTCGGAATAAATATAAACTATTCTCGTTGATTTTTAATTATTCCAGAATTAGCCAAATACGAGAATAGTTGATATTTATTTCGATAGATGGCGCAAGCCATCAGCAACTTTTATCTGCACGATAAGGAGATGCCTTTTTTTCATAATTTTTGCACCTTATCCTAGTACATAATCACATTTGTACTATTTTTTTCACATTTTTAAATATGTTTGTGTAGAAAGTATAACCTTTGAAAGCTACCTCGTAAAATATATTTCTTTCATAATCGAGGAAGAATATGTGTTTGAAAATTTAATAGAGTAATTAGGGATCGACGGAAGGATGATCTAAACCGTGGAATATTGGCAGCTACGACCCTGGAACGAATTCTGCATTGGGAACCTTTTTCTAATTATAAATGCTCCAATGGCCCCCGATTCATACAAAAGTCCAACCCCACCAGCAAGTAAAAATAACCAAAACGGGGACTCTGACACATTTGTAAGTTCAAAAGTCGAACTTATTTTTAATGTGTAGACATGTGGTGTACTTACAATACGAAGTAATCACAATGGTCTTTACTACGTGTACTAAAGAAAATATTTATTCGTTATTATCCTTAGTACACGTGGTGGTGTCTTGTCCATGGAGAAGTTCAGATAGGTCCATGCACCTTGATCACAATACCCAACAGTACACGTGGTACAGGCCATGATAATACTGGTGGGTAGAAGTTGGCGACTGTTTTTACTGTAAGCACACCACATGTCTACACATGTGAAAAGCAGTTCGACCTTTGCACTTACAAATGTGCCAGAGTCCCCGTTTGTTTACTTGCACTCGCTGGTGAGGTTGGACCTTTTTAAGAATCGGGGGCCATTGGAGCATTTTTTTTATTATTAAAAGAGTGTCCAATGCAGGATTCGATCCCGGGTCGTAGCGGTTGATCACCAACGGTATAGACCATTCTACCAACGACTCTATAAAATATTAATATGATACAGTAAAAACAGAAGAATTCTCATATACATATATGCAATCCGTTTTATTTCTCTGCATAGACAATGTAATTCTCTAATGATAATTAGCCATTAATTAGCAATTATATTGGTTATTGTAATTATAATAGTTAGGACTTTGATTAAATATTCCGTGCCAACATAACTTGTTAATTAAATCTCAAAGTTGGAACTCAGTGTTTTTTTCTGCCATTATAATTATATATTAATTTACATATTCAAATTTGCAGTTATTATATTATTTTTGGAAAATTATTTATAATATAATAGTTCTCTATTTTCCTGTTAGCGGAAATTGGAGGTTTGAATTGAGAATTGAAAATGGTGATTTTTTTTCTATCTAAAATAATATTGGACCTTTTAGTGTGTTTTTTAGTTGAATATAATCAAAAACTGATAATTCATACCAGTATTTTTGTTTATATTGGAATTCCAGAGAACTTCTTTTGAAAATTTATTTTAGAATTATTATTTAGGTTTTTAGATTATCAATATATATATATATATATATATGTTTTATTTTGAAAATAGAGCAATCTATAAATAAATCTTTAATTAAAAAGGCATAATTGGATCAAAATATCATTTATTTTACCAATATTTCAGTTGGCTGAACACCAACCTTTATCAAGGTGTTATAACATATTTAATATGTGTCAACAACAAACTTAGCGCCACATAACGACAACAGAATTAAGTTAACAAAATATATTTTGTTATATTCAATGGGGAGAAAATATTTTATATATATATTTATATAATTTACTTCCCATTAAATATAACAAAATATTTTTTAAAACTTAATTGCGTTGACGTTATGTGGCGCTGAATTTGTTGTTGACACACTTTAAAATGTTATAATACCTTGATAAAGGTTGGCGTTCAGCCAACTGACATATTGGTAAAATAAATGATTCTTTGATCCAATATAGGCTTTTTAAATTAAAAAATATGTTTTATTTGAACATTTTTTCTTATTTATTATTTATATTCAAAATATTGAGGAAATTAAGAACTTCTCGTGTTTCTTTTCATATATGGAAGAAAACATTTTTTAAATACCTAGGCAATCACATAAAAACGTTATAATGGGAAATATTTGGCAGCCGCAATTCTGTGAAGAAATATAAAGAAAGTTCGTATGATATTATTTAGTCTAAATTCTCAACTATTTTAAAGGCGTAATATTCTTTTTGAAAATAAAGAATTTCTACTGCCCTTACTGCAATTGAAAAATTAATGGCAGGGCATGTAGTAAGGGCAGTAGAAATTGTTTATTTTCAAAAAGAATCTTACGCCTCTAAAATAGTTTAGAATTTTAATAACAGATGGCGCGCTAGTGCATCATATTATTTAGTGTTCACTGTGTTACATATAATAGAGAAATATATTCCCATAATAATAAGTCATTTGAAAAATAATTTTTAATTCATATTTTTGGATGGTCTTGCGCCATCTTTTGGAATAAATATTAACTAATCGTTGTTTTCATACAGAAAATCATATTTGTAGGTTGAATTTTGATATAATCATTTTATTACGTTTCACTGACCCACTGTTACCTTTTTTACGGAAAATAATCTAATATAAAAATGATATGACTTAATCTACTGATCATGTAACTAAAGGTTGCTGATGATTTGCGCTATATATCGGAATAAACATTAACTAATTAATATTTTTAATTTGCCACGGAGAGAGAATTAGCCAAGACCCATTCTTGATGATTCAAAACAAGCTAACCACTAATGCGTTACGGGCTATGGGCTCTTATAAGCGTTGTGGATACTGTAAACCTCAAGAACCTATTAAAATTGGTCATTCAGTCTTCTTGAAAAATCATGTTGTTGTCGTGTCCAAAGAAGATCCTCACATGTCTCCATACATCTCTATCACAGCAGTCGTTCTCTATCTTGAGTGTGTAAAGCTGCTGTTCTGGGTCTATGTCAATTTTCTATTGTTGTTCTGTCCAATGAAGTATCAGATATTTCCATACATCTTTATCACAGCAATGTTCTCTAACTTGGATGTGTAAAGCTGCTGTTCTGGGTCAATTACCTGTTGTTGTTGTCGTGTCTAATGAAGAGCGACAGATATCTCCGTACATCTTTATCACAGCAATGTTCTCTATCTTGTGTGTGTAAAGCTGCTGTTATGGGTCTATGCCAATTTTCTATTGTTGTTGTTGTTGTGTCCAATGAAGTCTCAGATATTTCCATACATCTTTTTCACAGCAATGTTCTCTAACTTGGATGTGTAAAGCTTCTGTTCTAGGTATATTTTCGGTGATTGTTGTCGTATCCAATGAAAAAGTCACATATATTTCCGTACCTCTCTATCACAGCAATGTTCTCTATGTTGGGTGTGTAAAGCTGCTGTTCTGGGTCAATTTTCACTTGTTGTTGTGTCCAATGAAGAGCCACAGATGTCTCCGTACATCTCTATCACAGCAATTTTCTCTATCTTGAGTGTGTAAAGCTGCTGTTCTGTACAATGTAAATTAACTGTTGTTGTTGTCGTGTCCAATGAAGAGCCTCAGATGTCTCCGTACATATTTATCACAGTAATGTTCTCTTTCCTGAGTGTGTAAAGCTGCTATGGGCACATGTAAATTTTCTGTGGTTGTTGTTGTCGTGTCCAATGAAAAGTCTCAGATATTTCCATACATCTTTATCACAACAATTTTCTCTATCCTTGGTGTGTGAAGCTGCTGTTCTGAGTCAATTTTCTGTTGTTATTTTCATGTCCATTGAATAGCCTCAGATGTCTCCATACATCTCTATCACAGCAATGTTCTCTATCTTGGGTGTATAAAGCTGCTGCTCTGGGTCAAAATCAATTTTCTGCAAAACTGTGGCATTGCTAGGCATGCGAATATGTGGGTAGTTGTTAGTTCCTCACAAGAACTATTGTTGAAACGTTGAAACGAAATATCATGAAATGTGTATTTAAGTCCTGAACTACGTCAGAACGCCAAACAATGTGAAATAAATAGTACAAAAATGAATTTGTATATTTATTTAATGATGTTTTTAATCTATTTCTGTTATGTTAAAACACTATACAGGTTGCCATAAAAGATTTCACACAAAAATATTCCTAAAATATATTTTTTCTTCAATACATTTTCAAATATCGATAAATAACCTATGAAATTATAATTGATTAAAAAGTTAATATAGCTGAAAAATATTAATAGTTAAAGTTTATTATATTAAAAAGAGAGTAAATAAAATAGTTTTAAATTTTTAAATAAAAAGTCGCTTCACTATTTTCCTACATGGGAAATTGCAAGGTAAGATATTCCGTAATATCTTTTTTTCTTCCTTATTTCATTCTTTTATTCAAAAAAACGTTTTCAACGCTTACACGTGAATTTTTTAGAGTGAAATTTCCCTTTCAAATAAAAAGGTTACCTCACAAATTTTCAATTTTTTCTCATTGATTTGAAACTTGGGTAAAAGAATCTACAAAACGTATGTGTTCCTAACTCTATATAAACCACAAGATTGAAATAAAAGATCAAGATGCAGAATAATAAGATAAAAATATATTTTGATCATGTAGATTAACATGGTATCATTTGGAATTAATTTGTAATAAATAGAAAAGTAAAACATTGATATACTTTTTATTTAAGAATGAAATTATTGATCAACATTATTTTTTTTAAATATATTTTTCAAGAATCCTAATTATTTACATTTTATTTTCTTTCTTTACAATGTTATGTTAGAGTGAGAGAAACAATTTCCTAGTCAGTCGTTAAATATAATAAAATCTCAAATATATTCTGTTTCTCTCATTCTAGGGGACTGTCTCTTTCACTTTAAGGAGAGAAGAAGGCAATTATGTTCATACTTGGTTATCTCGAGTGTCTTCAATAAATATCTTTCAGAGTTATTGTTTGAATCCCGATATACATGCTGAGCGGTAAAACTTCCTTAAGTTTTGTCCACGAGTGTTTCTTTCAGAGTTATTGTCTGAATCCCGATATACATGCTGAGCGGTAAAACTTCCTTTAGTTTTGTCCATGAGTGTTTCTTTCAGAGTTATTGTCTGAATCCCGATATACATGCTAAAAGGTACAACTTCCTTAAATTTTGTCAATGAGTGTATCTTTCAGAGTTATTGTCTTAATCCCGATATACATGCTAAAAGGTACAACTTCCTTAAATTTTGCCCATGAGTGTATCTTTCAGAGTTATTGTCTCAATACCGATATACATGCTAAAAGGTACTACTTCCTTATGTTTTGTGTATAGGTAGGTAATTTATATTACATAAGAAAATCATTTCATGCGAACCAGACTAGAATACAATTATATAATGACTGCTAATAAACAATAAATATTTCACAGTCAGTCGTCAAATATAATATAATTTCAAATATATTTTGATTGTTGATTATCAGCCATTATATAATTTTATTTTGCTCTGCTTCGCATGGAATGATTTTCCAAAGTAATGTAATATAAATTACACAAACATGGACAAAATTCAAGGAAGCTGTATCTTTTAGCATCTATATATATCGGGATTGAGAAAATAACTCTGAAAGATATTTCAACAACAACAAAAAGGCTTTTATTAGGGTCCATTGCCCTGTATGGATTCGCCATACAACAACAAAATAACACAGTAATTTTTTCCTCCCTTTCCCCATGTGCACGTGAGCCTTTGTTTGAAAAGGGATTTATTCACACATCTGTTCTAAATCTTTCCTCACTACCTCTTTTGTGTATGAATCTATTTACAATTGATCTGTATAAATTATAGAGTTCTATTGCTATATATTTCTTTTCTGAAATAGTTCTCGGCGTCTTCAGTGGGTTCCTAAGTCTCCAGAAGGTGTTTTCAAGAGGGATTCTCTTTCTTCACCTAAATATTTTCATTCTGTGATATAGTGGGAGATTTCATCAGATATCATATTTCCACAAATCCTGCAGTGAATGTTTTCCTTTTTGAAAATGAGAATATTTGACTTTCTCTATCTAGAGTTGAGGTAAAGTGAAGGCTATTATCTTCGATGACAGATTCCATGGCAAGTATCGTTCTGACATAAGTGAATTACAAAGAAGTTTATTGTTTGAAAAAAAAATCGAATTTTCAAGTCTAGCAAAGTCTTGTTGAATAAAAGCTGTTCTATTTTTGTTTTCATAATCTTATGAAGTTCTTTTTTAATTGTATCATAGTTCGGTGGAAGGTTCATCCATGACTGATCACAACAGTTGATTATATAATTAACGGTTTTGTATAATCCTAGAGCGTCACTGGTCCTTTTCATTGTTGGTCAGAGCCAGCAGTGGTCCTTTCCATTGTTGGATAGAGTTTCACTGGTCCTTTTCAATGTTGGACAGAGCCAACAGTGGTTCTTCCCATTGTTGGATAGAGTTTCACTGGTCCTTTTCAGTGTTGGATAGAGCGTCAATGGTCCTTTTCATTGTTGGACAAAGCCAACAGTGGTTCTTCCCATTGTTGGATAGAGCGTCACTGGTCCTTTTCATTGTTATACAGGGCCAACAGTGGTCCTTCCCATTGTTGGATAGAGCGTCACTGGTCCTTCTCATTGTTAGACAGGGCCAGCAGTGGTCCTTCCCATTGTTGGATAGAGCGTCAATGGTCCTTTTCATTGTTAGACAGGGCCACAGTGGTCCTTCCCATTGTTGGATAGAGCGTCACTGGTCCTTTTCATTGTTAGACAAAGCCAACAGTGGTCCTTTTTATTGTTGGATAGAGCGTCACTGGTCCTTTTCATTGTTGAACAGAGCCAACAGTGTCCTTCCCATTGTTGGATAGAGTTTCACTGGTCCTTTTCATTGTTGAATAGAGGGTCACTAGTTCTTTTCATTGTTAGTCAGATCCAGCAGTGGTCCTGTAAGGGAATCAGAGGCTGGATCTCAAAAGTATTGTTTAATTAACAATAATATTATATTAAGATGACAAGGAACAAAAAAGAGTCATAAAAGGCAAGCGCAGTAGCAGGAAGAAAACCAAAACTTAAACTACTGGTATAGACAGTGTGGCGCCAGGTCACGTGATGTCTGGTAGGATGGTATCGTTGCTAGGCAACAGCTGATTGTGCGAAGTTACTCTCCAACACTCCCACCTAACAAGCACTTTGTTGTTTCAAACAGTCCAAGTTGGCTTCTTAGTCTTCTATACCTTTCTGGAGGTAGAGCTTTCGTAAATATGTCTGCAGCTTGGTCATTGGAGCAGACATAAAGAAGGTCAATTGAATGTTTTTGAAATTGATCTCTGATAAGGTGATACGAAATACCAATATGTTTAGTTCTTTTGTGGTATTTTGGGTTGTGAACAAGTCTTATGCAGCTTTGATTGTCGCAAAAAATTGTTGTAGGCTTTACTTGTTCTTGATGTAGCTCGCGTAGAAGTTGTCTCAGCCAAAGTGCTTCTTTCGTTGCTTTGGAAGCCGCAATATATTCAGATTCTGTTGTTGATAGAGACACACAATTCTGTTTTTGACTGCACCAAGAAATAGGTCCATTATTCAACATGAACACATATCCGGTGGTTGATTTTCTTGTGTCTAGGTCTCCAGCAAAATGTCCAGAGATGTAGTGCAGGAACTCCCACCAAAACAAATACCGATGTTTTCCGTAGCTTTTAAGTATCCAAATATTTTCTTTACTGCGGTCCAATGTGAAGGTCCTGGGTTGTTCATAAATTGGCTAACCCTGCTGACTGCGTAGGCAATATCAGGTCTAGTTCCAGTCATGAGGTACATGAAACTACCAATTGTCTGTCTGCATGGAATCTTGTTCATTTCTTCGATTTCCTGATTATCCTTTGGGCACATCTCTTTTGTTAGTTTTGAGTAAGGATCAGAAGGTACAGATTGTAACTTAATTTCAAGAAGGTTGTAATGTTCAAGTGTTCTTTCAATGTAGGAGGCTTGATGTAGAAATAACATTTTAGTTGTTCTATCTCGATATATTTGTAGGCCAAGGAAATAATCGGCAGTAAAAGTTTTTATTTCAAAATTGAAATTTTGAACTATATCATCTAAATGTTGTTTATTTACACTGCAGAATAAGCCATCATCTACATATATTGCAAGTAATATGTAAGCCTGTTTACATTTCATTGTATAGACACATGAATCTGATATGCTAGGTTTGAGATCAAACTTAATTAAAAACTCATGAAATTTCTTGTTCCACATTCTGGGGGATTGCTTAAGACCAAAGATGTTTTTCTGAAGAGAGCAAACATGATTTGGAAAATCTGGGTTTTCATAACCTTGGGGTTGTTCCATGTAAAGTTATTCTTCCAAATCACCATTTAAGAAGGCAGATTTTACATCTAATTGAATCTTTTCCATATCAAGTGATGCACAAAGTGATAAGATTGTTCTAATTGAATCGAATTTTACTACTGGAGAAAAAGTTTCACCATAATCAAGTCCTGGTTTTTGTGAATAACCTTTCGCAACTAGTCTAGCCTTAAACATTTTATTTGATCAATCTGCATTTTGCTTTATTTTGTATACCCACTTGCATGCAATAGCTTTTCTGTCTGATGGTAGTGTCACATAAGTCCATGTTTGATTTTTCATCAAGGAATTGAATTCATCGTCCATATCTAGTTTCCACTTTTTTGAGTTTTGTCCTACAATTGCATCTTCATAGTTCAATGGTTCTTGGTCATGGACATAACAAGCATATGAAATAGCTCTTGTACAGTTGGTTGATGATTGTTCCTTTTCTCTGATTCTATTCCTGAGAGGGTATCGACATGATTCTTCTGGTTTGAAACTGGTATTTGTGCTATCAACACTTTCTTCACTATATATAGTTACCTGCTCTTGTTGGTTATCCTGAATATTTTCTGATGTATTAGCTTCAGTAAATATTACATCTCTGCTTATGATAATTTTTCTAGCAATAGGATCCCACATTCTATATTTTTTGTTAGTTTCAGTATATCCAACAACAAATGTACGAATACTCTTTTTGTCTAATTTCTTTCTGTTATCTTTTGGTATATGCACATAAGCGTTACATCCAAAAGTTTTTAAATGTAAGATGGAGGGTTTTCTCTTGTACCATATTTCATAAGGTGTAGAATTTCCCAATACTTTAATAGTACATCTATATTTAAGAGATAGACTGCTGTGTTTACGGCTTCAGCCCACAGTTCACGGCATTTTTCTTCCATGTAACAAGCATCTAGCTGATTCAACTATTGTTCTGTTATCTCTTTCAGAAATTCCATTCTGTTCTGGGGTATATGGAGCAGTGAGTTCATGAACAATTCCTAGAGATTTTAGATAATCAGAAAAATTTTTATTTAAGAATTCTGTGCCATTATCTGTTCTGAATCTTTTTATTTTATTTCCAGTTTCAGTCCTAACTATTTTTACAAATTCTTTAAATTTCTCAAGTACATCTGATTTATGCCTAATGAAGTAGGCCACTCTAAATCTTGAAAAATCATCCTTGAATGATACAAAATATAATGATCCACCTGGTGATCTTTTACTCATTGGTCCACAAACATCTGAATAGATCAGCTCTCCTGGATAGGTCGAATTTGGACTTGTTGACGCGTGAAAAACCTTTCTATTTTGTTTTCCATAGATGCATGCTTCACATAGTAAAGAAACAGGCTTTTCTCTAATTTTAATGTTTTCTTCAAAAACATTATTTTCAAACATTTGGGTTAATTTTATAGGATTTACAGGACCCATTCTTTGATGCAATATATCTAGACTTAACTGAGCAACATGAGTTTGTGAAGATTGCTTTGCTTTAATAAAATTTCTATAAAGATTTGAATTGTCCTTTATTTCAGTAACTAGCACTTTCGAATTTTTTGTCAAGTTTATCTGATTTCCTTTACAAATGAGCGTCAAACCATGTTTTGTTGCAGTAGATATTGAAAAAAGATTGATCTCCAATTCAGGTATATAGAAAACATCCAAAAGGGTTGCATTAATTTCCTGACTATCAACATAAGAGAGAATATCAATATTTCCCTTACCTTTTGCCTAGATGTTCTTTCCATCTCCAAGGCACACAGGATGCACAACTTCTGGTATTTTTTTCGAACGTAGAAAACCATTCTCTTCTGATAGTCATGTGATCCGTTGCTCCAGAATCTGCAATCCAGGAATCCTTTGTTTCAGCGAGGAAGGCACTTGTCTCAGCTGAAAAAACACAGCTATCATCTCTGGCTGAAGAACTTGGCTGTTGTCTTTTTTGTTCTTCCTTTCTTTTATAGCATTCTTTCCACCAATGTCCTTTCTTCTTGCAATATCCACTGTGTGTTCTTATTTTTATCTTTAATGGATTGTTGATGCTGCTGTTGTTTGTTGGAAGCTGTTGAATTTCTGTTGAACTTTGAAAAAGTCATCAAGGCATTATCTGGTTTAAAATTTCCTGAAGAATCCCAATGATCCTGTAAGCTTTCTTCTTTGAGTAATCTTGCCGTCAAGTTTTCTAGAGTATTTTCTTCTGATGAAACTGAATCTCACGCTGTTATGAAATTCTTGTATTTATCAGGCAAGCTTCATATTATCTTTGTAATTAGGGCAACATCAGAGATTGGCTCACCTAGATCTTTTATTTGTTGTGCCTGAGTTTCAACTTTGGAAATGTGAGAAGCAATGTTATTATTTGGATTCATTTTATATTCGTATAATCTTTGTTGCAGCAAATATTTGTTTGTTTAAGATTTCAGTTCATATATTGTTGATAATTTCTTCCACATTTCTGCTGAAGTCTGGCAATTAACAATCTGTTGAAGATATTTAAACTCTAGATCAGTAGTGTTCAGCATTTTGGATTTTGCATCTTTCTTTTTCCATTCAGAGAAATTTGCAATATCCTCTATTTCAGGTTTTACTTCAGAGCCATCAGTTATACTGAGAAGATCTTTTGCTTCTAGAATAATCTTCATTTGAAATTTCCATAGATGAATATTATCGCCGTTGAATTTTTGAATTTGTGGAAGTTCAGTTGTCATCTTGAGCAAGCAAACGAATTTCAGCTTAGATAAACAAAAATATTTCATACCAACCAAGCTCTGCTGCCATGTAAGAGAATCAGAGGCTGGATCTCAAAAGTATTGTTTAATTAACAATAATATTATATTAAGATGACAAGGAACAAAAAAGAGTCACAAAAGGCAAGCGCAGTAGCAGAAGGAAAACCAAAACTTAAACTACTGGTATAGACAGTGTGGCGCCGGGTCACATGATGTCTGGTAGGATGGTGTCGTTGCTAGGCAACAGCTGATGTGCGAAGTTACTCTCCAACAGGTCCTTTCCATTGTTGGATAGAGGCATCGTTGGTCCTCGCTATTGTTGGACAGATCCAACAGTGGTCCTTCCCATTGTTGGATAGAGCGTTACTGGTCCTTTTCATTGTTAGACTGAGCCACAAGTGATCCTTTTCATTGTTGGACAGAGCCAGCAGTGGTCCTTTCCATTGTTGGATAGAGCCATCGTTGGTCCTCGCCATTGTTGGACAGATCCAACAGTGATTCTTTCCATTGTTGGATAGAACCGTCACTGGTCCTTTTCATTGTTGGTCAGAGCCAAAAGTAGTCCTTCCCATTGTTGGATAGAGTTTCACTGGTCCTTTTCATTGTTGGTCAGAGGCAACAGTGGTCCTTCCCATTGTTGGATAGAGTTTCACTGGTCCTTATCATTGTTGGTCAGAGCCAACAGCGGTCCTTTCCTTTGTTGGATAGAGCCATCGTTGGTCCTCGCCATTGTTGGACAGAGCCAACAGTGGTCCTCTCATTGTTGGGTAGACCCATCGTTGGTCCTTGCCATTGTTTGATAGAGCGGTCGGTGGTCCTTGATATTGTTGGGCAGAGCCGTCAGTGGTCCTTGCCATTGTTGGGCAGAGCCATCGGTGGTCCTTGCCATTGTTGGAAAGAGCCAACAGTGGTTATTACCATTGTTGGATAGAGTCATCGGAGGTCCTCACCATTTTTGGACAGAGCCAACAGTGGTTCTTACCATTGTTGGATAGAGCCGTCACTGGTCCTTTTCATTGTTAAACAGAACCATCATTGGTCTTTTTCAACCCTAATTTAGTGTAAAATTTCATAATATTCTGTAATAACTGATCAAATATATTTATAAATATGATTCATTTTGCTATACCATATGGTAATGACTTCCTAGCAATATAAATTTCATTAAAAGAGATACATTTATGCAGAATATAGATGGATATTTTGCCGGGAGGATGTTGATTTAAGTGACAAAGGTCGCCTCTCCCGTCAAAATAGACGTCAAACCCAGACGCCATCTATTGACCGTCGCCGCAAACCAGCGGCCTCAGGTCGGTGACAAAGCCACTACACCAGCTTTGAAAAACTGAAAAGCGTCGACCTGGAGACTCTGGTTTCGGGCTAATGGCCCTCGTCAGTCTAGGGCGGACTTTATTCAATGAGATTCACACGGGATTTAATGGAATCTTCACAATCTGCCAAAGAGGTGTTTATCTGGCAATGTGGCTGGGCCAAATCTATGGCTTAAATATAGATGGAAATTTTGCAGGGTGAATATTGATCTAAAGAGACAAAGGTCGCCTCTCTCGTCAAAATAGATGTCAAAACTAGACGCCAGGCAAAATATTACAAAGTCTGATGCTACAGTATATATCAAAAGGTAAATTCTCTATCAAAAGAAAATGTTAAAATATTTAATTTATAATATATCTCTCTATATAATAAAAACGGCATAACACAAACTCATCTTAAACTGGCAAAAACAAAGTAAAAAGGTGAAAACGCTTGACAAAAAATTGATGGATTATTTTTTTAGAATTTTAAACCCTCTCTCTTTATTGAAAGTCAAAGTACATTTCCAATTCTAATTATAAAATCTAACAAAGCATTAGTTAAATTTCAAAGTGGAGAAAAAAGAATGTTTGAAATTTAATTTTAAAATAAATATTTATGAAAATTTGTGATAATAGATATTTAATTCGGAATTTTTAAAATATTTTCCTTTTTAAAAAACTAAACAACTCGCTATAAAATTTAAATATGACTGAATAATTAAAAAATAAAATTTATAAACTATTTATAATTCAGCTCCACACTTTGGATTTCCAAATTGAATATGGAAAGTTGTTTTCTGTATTTTATTCTGTATCATAATGATATATAGTTTTTTTTTCAGCTCATATATTCTCAAGAGCAATATTACTCAATAAAATTCAATATTCCTACTTGAAAAAAAAACATATTTTTACTCGTCAATACTAATAAAGATCTGCCTTTAAGATTAAATTCTTCACAAAATCTCGAACTACATTTATTATAAGAAAGAAATAAAAAATCTATTAATGCTGAATTCGTTGAAAAAAACATATCATCATGGAAAACACTTGAGGAAGTTGTACCTTTTAGCATGTATATCGGGATTCAGACAATAACTGAAAGATACACTCATGGACAAAACTTAAGGAAGTTGTACCTTTCAGCATGTATATCGGTATTCAGACAATAAATATGAAAGATACACCTATGCACAAAATTTAAGGAAGTTGTACCTTTCAGCATGTATATCGGGATTCGGACAATAACTCTGAAAGATACACTCATGGACAAAACTTAAGTAGTTGTACCTTTTAGCATGTATATCGGGATTCAGATAATAACACTTAAAGATATTTGATATACACAGTGATCTCTATTGAAGATACGCGAGATAACCAAGTGTGAAAAAATTGTCTCTGTCTCCTTAAAAAAACTGACAACCAGAGAAAAAAACTTTTCACTTCTTTAAGTTTTATTCATGAGTGAATCTAATATACACTTTACATCTATATATATAAAAATGAATGTTTGTATGTTTGTTGGTTGGTTTGTATGTCCGGTATACAAATTCGCAGTAGTTCACTAATTCAAACCAAAATTTCAATACATAGGTAAAAAATAACGAGGATGACGATAGGCTATTTTAAAAAATATATAAATCAATTATTAAAACTATATATTCAAATTATTCTAAATAGCTCATCTAGAACGCGGTGGAATCTGATGGCGGGGCGCGCCCATTGGACGGCCTGCGACACGTGGCTTCCCTGTGCGCGCGCATGCGCCGGGAAGGCACTCGCACGCCGGCAGCCGACGGGAGCTGTCGCTTGCTCGCCGGGAGTCAACGGGCGCGCGCATGCGCCGGGAAGCCACTCGCCCGCCGGCAGCCGACGGGAGCGGTCGCTTGCTCGCCGGGAGTCAACGGGCGCCGACATTTACTCGCTGGCAGCCAACGGGCACATGTTTAATGTGTTTGAATAATACATTTAATCATGTAAACCCGGGCGTTGCCGGGCAACCCTAGGAAGCAAGATGTATACAAGGTGTAGACAAGATGAAGATCTAGATGAAGATTAAATCGTTTTTAAAATATATTCGCACTCGGGTAAAACCCGGGCGTTGCCCGGGCCATTCGTCTAGTATATTATATTTTGAACATATGCTTTAGCGTTCAATTATAAATTTCAAAATGTTTATGAAATAAATATATCTTTGATTCAATAAAAAGTCAAAATTTCATAATATATGATGACATTGAAGAGTATATGGAATATGTACACTATTTCGAAGCATGTATGCTTTTTTTCAAATAGAAAAAAAATCTACTACCTCTAGTGCAATGATAAAATTATAAGGAGAGCCTGGCTTATCAGTGGTTCCAGAAGTTTTGTCAGTATAATATTCCATGCTGCTTTAATATTGAATATTTTGCTATTTATTTCATATCCATCACTAAAGCCTGAACTCTTGGGAAAGTTATATAAAGTATTTATAACCCTTTTCAAATGTATTTAAACAGTACGCAAAGCTTGTTTATATATTTCACTTTAAAGTGTAATATACAGTACTGGAAATAAAATATTTGATATTAAAGCGGTACTGTATATGTGCAAGTGATCCCTGAGGAAAGGCCCACAATCACATGCTTTGACAAGTGGCCCCTGAGAAAAGGCTCATAATCATACGCTTATATTTAGATAGCGGTGATAAGGTTAAAGAACCTCTCCACAAGACCTTATACATTTTATATATCTATATATATAAGTATTAAAAATAAAAAAGGCATCTCCTGACCACGAGCACATGTGCTCGTGGTCAGGAGATGCCTTTTTTTATTTTAAATATCAAGACCTGACCCACTTATCTTTTTTTCTATTGTTTTTCATATATAAGTATATATAAGTTATTATAGATTCATTCCTGCTTTTACACTTCGATTTAATCAATAAGGAATCAAGAGTTTCGTTTCTATTCTTATTTCTTCTATTTAACAAGCTTTCAAGCTAACATACCCTTCAACACAGAGATTCTGAAGTACAACTTCATTGTGTTGAAGGATATGTTAGCCCGAAATATAAAGAAATAAAATAATTAAGAAAAGAAACAAAACCCTTGATTCCTTATTGATATTAAATAAAAAATAATATATATATTATTAAAAATAAAGAAGGCATCTCCTGACCACAAGCACATGTGCTTTTTAGATGGCAGAGCGCCATCTAGTGGAGTAAAAATAAACTAAACGTTTATTTAGCTTACTCCGAGATATTTGGTCAACCCAATTTCTTGATAAATCAAGAAAAGCCATCCACGAACGCGTTTCGCGCTGTTGGCGCTCGTCAGCGTGGAGAAGGCTGTAACCATTGCGACCAAAAATATTTTTTGGACCCAATGGCTTCCCGAGAAATCAAGAAATGGGTATTTAAGGCCAAATTTGCGTAAAGACGCTTAACACATGAAAAAACAATAGAAAAAAATAAAAGATAAGTGGGTCAGGTGTTGATATTAAAAATAAAGAAGGCATCTCCTGACCACAAGCTGACGAGCGCCAACAGCGCGAAACGCGTTCGTGGATGGCTTTTCTTGATTTATCAAGAAATTGGGTTGACCAAATATCTCGGAGTAAGCTAAATAAACGTTTAGTTTATTTTTATTCCACTAGATGGCGCTCTGCCATCTAAAAAGCACATGTGCTTGTGGTCAGGAGATGCCTTCTTTATTTTTAATATCAACACCTGACCCACTTATCTTTTATTTTTTTCTATTGTTTTTTCATATATATAATTATTATAAATAAAAATATATATTTCTGTTGATATATTTTAATTATCTCGAGGATTATTATATGGTAACGCTGTTAAAATTTTGAAACTATAATAAATATATTGATAATTAATTAGTAATAGTTTCATTTGAATTTATGGAATATATAAAAAAGCAAAATTCTATATAATTACTGCCTGGCTTAAGACGTAAGAATTAAAAAAAAATGAAAAACTATTTTACATAATGTACAAAAGATTTGAGCCGGCCATCGGGAAACAACAATAATGAGTTTTATAGGGGAAGCGTAACCTCTGGCGGTCGATTTAACAGAGTTTTTGAATCTATGAAATATAATTTTAAATAAAATATTATTTTAATATAACATATATATATAACTATTCACTCACTTTAAACTAAATTAGTTCAATTTATGAAGGGAACCAAACCTTATTTCTAAACTTCACACATTCGTTTCAAAGGTTTTCAATTAAAATAAAAGATATTCAATCAATGTCGGGTATATTAAGATGTTAGCAAAGAATTTTAAATTCAATATTTGAGTTGGCTACCAACACATTAAGCTGTATATACATAGAAACATGATACTAAGAGGAACGGCAAACAAATGCGATGAAAGAATACTTCTCAAAGAGAAATCCACACAAAGTAGATGAACGAACGGAGTCAAGCTTAAAGACAGAAAACTGATGTATGGGTTAAAACTCATAATTAACTGAACAATTTAAAAGGCTTTCCTCTTTAACTTGGTATTAACAATGGAAACTTTGTGTTGCTATGGTTCTATTTATCTTTGCTTATTCTGAATTATTCTCCAATCTATTAATATTTTTAAATACCAATTTGAACCTCGAGAGAGAGAGAGAAAAATACCTTTTGGCATTAAATACATATTTATATATTAACTAGCGGACGTACCCGGCTTCGCCCGGGTTTTACCAGAGTAAAGGTTTGTCTAACGAATCTCTCGATAAAGTGAACATTTTTTCCCGGTCCCTTGAAAAATACTCGATAGGTTGAATAAAATCAATAGTAATTGGAAGTTAAAGGAATAGTATCTTGCCTTGGAATTGTATCATTATTCTTGTATGGATGTACCCGGCTTCGCCCGGGTTTTACCCGAGTAAAGGTTTATCTAACGAATCTCTCGATAAAGTGAACATTTTTTCCCGGTCCCTTTAAAAATACTCGATAAGTTGAATAAAATCAATATTAATTGGTTCCCTCGGTAATTGAAAGTTAAAAGAATAGTATCTTGCCTTGGAATTGTATCATTATTCTTGTCTCAAATAAATGCCGTGTCATCCTGAATTTTGTCTTTCCTAATTTTCTACATTACAAAATCTTCGTATCATCATGATAATATTTAGAGCAGATTGTTGAATTATAACAGATAAATTAGAATATTTATCTTGATTATTTTTAGGCGAAAAGTTATTTCAAAAAATTTATTTGCTAGAAACCTTCCCAGTACTATACTAAATAACTTCCCAAAGTTTCATGGCGTTCCAATGAGTGGTTTGGTCAGGCATATATATATATATATATATATATATATCGTGCTGTTCATTTAAATTTTGATTAAATAAATTTTGACATAAAAGACATAAAATGTTCATAAATATTATTTTTGAACCTTGTAAATGGTGTAAAGTCCAAATATTTTTCCCTTTGATGAACACAACTTTTATTCTGGCTGTTTCCCTTATATCTGTTCTAAATTGCTTTACTCAATCAAAAATATGTGTTCCTGGTATATTAAGATGTTGGCAAAAAAGAAATTTAATTCAATATTTGAGTTGTCTACCAACACACTAAGCATAGAACCATAATAGGGAATGGAAGAGTAAACAAATGCGATGAAATAATACTTCTAAAAGAGAAATTCTACACAAAGTAGATGAACGAACCTATCCAAGCTTAAAGACAGAAAACTGATGTATAAGTTAAAACTCATAATTAACTGAACAGTTTAAAAAGCTTTCCTCTTTTCCTGAGAAGCAACACAATGGAAACTTTATTCATTATAGAAATGTAGAAAAGTTTTAAAATTACAAAATATTTGTCAACAAAAAATACAATAAATTACAAAAACGCTATATTTCAAGCGATAATAGCTCTTCAACGGGCTTAATAAAACATCGATTATATCTCTTGCTTATATTTTGTATGTTTTATAAATATTTCTTTTAATATATAGTCAATGTTCTATTAAACCCGTTGAAGAGCGATTATCGGTTGAAAGCTAGCGTTTTGTAATTGAAAGAAACTCATTGTGAGAAAATATTTTGTAATTTAAAAAAATTTGCAACTTTATGTTGCTATGGTTCTATTTATATTTTCTTATTATGATTTATTCTTTAATCTATTAATAGTTTAGTATTAATATATTTGTAAAATGAAAATTCGACAACTATTATAAGATTATTTGAAAAAAAAATTGAACAATTTCTACTGCTCTTACTGCAATGGAAAAATTAATAGGAGGGCCTGGCTTATCAATGGTGAACCCTCCTAGATATTTCCCCAGTTTAATTTATCTTTCAGTATGTATATATGGATTCAGGCAATTAAACTGGCGAAACCTCTAAGAGAGTTCACCACTGATGAGCCAGGCCCTACCATTAAATTTTCCATTGCTGTAAGGGCAGTAGAAATTGTTTAATTTTTAAAAATTCATACTCGTCTATAATAGTTTCGAATTTTCATAACAGATGGCGCGCTAAAGCATCTTAATATTTTTATAAATATGGAATTTTTGATATTTACAAATACATTTGGCATTAAAATGAATATTAATCAATATTAATAGTGATTTTATATATTTTAAATAAGTGTAACTCTCCTAAAAGCCAAATTTTTAAAAATACTGAATGAATAAAGATAAATATAAGTTGTCTGAATCTGGCTTGTAAATGGTGTAAGGTCCAAAGAGTTCTCCCTTTAATGATCACAACTTTTATTTTGTCTGTGTCACTAATATCTGTTCTAAATTGTTTTAGTAAATCAAAAATATTGAGAAGTTCTTATATTCTCTCCCTCCGATAATGAAGCCACTTGTTTCGTAAAAATAAAATTAATTTATCAAGAAAATGGGTTGGCCAAATATCAGGGAACAGATTAAATCAATGTTTGTTGATTTCTGTTCCACCAGATGGCGTTCTGACATCTAGAAATCTTATGTGTTCCTGGTCAGGATATGTCATTTTTGATTTTTATAAATCTTTTCTGTGCTATATATTGCCTTCGATATATAAAATAAAATAATATTTTTATAATATCCATTTTAATGATTATCTTAGCCACTACTTTTCAAACTACAGTAAAACTATTCTATAATAAACCCCAATGGGACTAACATGTATTTCACTATAGCCATCGTTCATTGTAGCTATAGATCACTGAAATATAAAATTAAAAAAAGGGAATTATTTCAGTTTATTTATAAGTGAAGGTTATCAGGTTCTTTTATCGGGATTTTGCTGCATATGATACACATTTATTTTGTTTTTCAACAAAATGAGTCGGCCATATATCAAGGAACTGGTTAAATCAATGTTTAGGTGATTTCTTTTCCACTAAATGGCGCTGTGCCATCTAAAAAGCTCATTTTAGTGGTCAGGATATACCTATTTTGTTTTTATAATACATATTAGCACTAAATGCATTTTATAAAATTAAAATTATAAAAATAAATTATTATTTTAAAAGAGCGACTGTTATATAAATATTTATAAATTATAATACTCTAAAAGATAGAGATAGAAATATAGATTTAAACAAAATAATAGAAACAAATTGAATATTTTATGAATTAGGTGATCAAAAAACAATTTATTACCTATATATAAAACAGATAAAATGAAACAATTCTATTCACAATTAAGTTAAATCCTTAAATCCTCCACAAACATATATAATTCAAACAAAACACTACCAAAAGATGAATTGATTCCCATGTGATTTCTAAGATTAAAAACAAAGATTTATTATAAAATGACTTTTAAACCCAAAAGATTGAATAATTAATTTCTAACAAAGAAAATCTCTCTAAGGAATTCTTTTAATTCAATACCTAGATCAATATAGAAGCAATTTTGAAAATAGCTAAGTGAGAATTAAATAACAAAAGAAAATAACAAAGAAAATTAGCGTATTTATTTCAAATTCTACATGCTAACCAATAAATATTGGTATTTTTATCATTGAAAGTTGTTTATTTATGTAGATTAAAGAATAAATAAAATAAATAAAGGTTTTTAACAAATTTCGAAACTATTATAGACGCGTATGATTCTTTTTAAAAATAAACAATTTATACTGTCCATACTGCAATGGAAACATTAATGGCAGGGCCTGGCTCATCAGTGGTGAACCCTCCCAGCGGCTTCGCCAATTCAATCTACCATACCGCTGTTATATTGCATTTTTGGAACTTTCTTTTATAGTGATACTGATGCTAGACTATTGGAATGTATATTTTAGATGAACTATGGACATAAGCTTTGAGGACAGAAGAATTACATAAATTTATAAATATATAATATGCTTCGAGCAATCGTTCTTCCGCAAATATCAAATTGTGTCTTTTATTAGAACATTTATATTATGATGCATTAGCGCGCTATCTGTTATTAAAATTCGAAACTATTTAACGTTGTATATTTGTAATAAGGAAGAAGAATACGTTGATAGATATAAATAATCAAAGGATTAAATAATTTTGTCGTTTCAACGGGATTTTGCTGTATATGAAACATATTTCTTTTACATATTAAGAAAATGGGTTGGCTAGATATCAGGGAACAGATTAAATCGATGTTTAGTTGATTTATTTTCCACTAGATGGCGCTCTCTCTCTCTCTCTGTCATCAAAAAAAGCACATGTTAGTAGTCAGGATATGCCTGTTATATTTCTATAATACATATAAAATTAGCGAATATTGTACAAATCCTACATGTTAAAGAATAAATATTAGTATATTTATCATTAAAAGTTGTTTATTTAGATAGATTAAAGAAAAAATAAAGGTTTTTAACGCTTTATTAACGAAATAAGAAAAATAATAGTAATAAAAAATCAAAAGATATATTAATTTCAGTTATTATAGAAGGTACAATCTATATAACGTCAAATAGCTTATAACTCTCAGTAGATGGCAAGATATATAGATCAAGGGAATTCAATGTTCCATGATATCATTAACCTGGACAATTAGATATAAAACTACGCTTCCAATCTTTTAATAGCTTTCAACATCATTAAGCTTTGTTGTTTCCATTTCCATTATAGAGTTCTTTATATATTGTTAAACATATTGAAATTGGTTTTTATATAATTGTTTCTAATTTAACATGTTTTATATATATGTAATAAAAATAATGAAGGCATATCCTGTGCTTATTAGATGGCAAAGCGCCATCTAGTGGAACAGAAATCAACTAAACATTGATTTAACCTGTTCCCTGATATTTGACCAACCCATTTTTTTGATAAATCACAATTTCCTTCATTTTTAATATCAACACCTGACCTTTTCATTATTTTTTCTCTATTCTTTTTTGCATATATATGTATATATGTCGTAATTTATTAATTTCGGATTTATATATGTATAGAAGAATAAAAATATATATTAAAAGAAAGTGTTTTTTTTTTTGGTGGTGATTAAAAAGAAAATATTATATTTCCTGACCGCATTTATGAGCATTTTTAGATGGCAAAGCTCCATCTAGTGGAATTAATATCAACTAAAGGGTGCTTTATTTGTTACTATTTATAAATATATATTCTAGTGTTTTATAACTCTTCTCTGATATTTACATATTTTATAAACATGCTGTATTTGTGAAATGCTATTCAAATTTGATTTTTTTGTAAAATTATTTTTCCTTTATATACATAAAAGAATTTCCAAATTCTATATATAAAGTAAGTACTCTGTGTATGTTTCTATCAATTATTTTATATTATTTTCTATAAAGCCAGTTTAAATTTATTTTATTTAAAAAGAAACATATACACGTCAATGATTACTATTATATACAATTGATATCAGTTATCTTTGCATTTAAATAAAGAATGAAGCAAGTATAGTAATATATAAATAAATTTATCCATCGAATAAAAGAAAAATAATAGAAAAATTTAATCAAATTTAAGTTAACAACATAAAAAGTATACATAAACAAAAAAAGGTAATCTGTATAAGACCGGTGGTCTTGATGAAGCTGTAAAAGTGTATATATATTTTTTTTTAAATATGGCTTATTTTGGATTGTAATAAGATTATTTATATTATTAATTATAAAATACATTATATATATTGAAATAATCTTATTACAATCCAAATTATCAATATATTTTTTAAATATATATATTATGGATTGCTCTATATTCAGAAAAATATATTTATAAACAAAACGTTATAACAAATTAAATATATACATATTTCACAAACATACAATATTTTATTTATCAAAAGAACTTAAAAAGAAATTAATAAAACAAATATTTACTTTGGTATTAAATTAAAAAAGAAAAAATACAATTTTTTTCTTCTAAACGCTTCTTTTAATATTTCATATCTCTTTCAAATTATTTCCTTTTCGTTTATTTCTAAAAAAAAAAGCAGACGCATACTTATTCAGAAACTCTTTTAGGATACATTATAAATAGAGCTATTATAGAAAAAAGGGGTAAAGATAGGCCTTGATTTATTTACACCACAATTTATATATAAAAAAAGGCAATTTCCTTCTTTAAAAAAACTGGCTCCGAGGGAAAATTAAGGATAAATATTATATAGGGTTTTCCTTTCCACGTTCTATCACCAATGAGGTCAATTTTGACGTCAGAATTTGTGACATTTGACAGTGTTAAATTTTTCCACGTGACCCTCATGAAAAATTCAACGTGCGCGTTGCCCCAGAAAATATCGATTAGGTATTTGGGGAATACTTTCTTGAAAATGTTCTTTTAAGATATAAGATCACTCCATAAATTGATCTTTATGTAAACAATGATAATTCAAAATTATTTATTGATGCTCAGTAAATTAAGAAAAAAAGGCATCTTCTGATTATGAAGATAAAGTTTGCTGATGGCTTATGCCATATATATATGTGTGTTATAAATAATTTGTTTGTTGTTAGATAAAGGATTGATAAGACAAAGGATTGATAAGATAAAGGGTTGAAGGTGCAGTCGTGATAAAAAAAAAGATGATTATTTACCATTTAGTAGCTTTTATTTTCAATTACTTGAGGGAATATTACACATTAGTTATTTTTACATTATATAGAATGTATAAGGTTAATCCTATATTAGTGATTTAACTACGTTAACTGCGCATATTTACAACAAAACTGAAAGTCATTCTAAAAACGATGATAACCAAAGGTAGAAATATCAATGAATTAAAATAAAATATACATTTTTTTGAAATTTAGAAATATTTGAGTTTTTAGATTATATATATAGAGATTAGAAACTATTTATATAGATTCTGTATTAAACTATTATAAATATATATTATTTATATATGTCTGTTGATGCTAATGTATAATAAAAGTCAATGTATATATATATATATTCAGATATTAGAATGAAAAAAGAGGGAAAACATCTTGAAACGCGTTCCTGGTCGGCTTTTCTTGATTTATAAAGAAAATGGGTTGGCCTAATATCAGAGAACAGGTTAAATTAATGTTTAGTTGATTTCTGTTACAATAGATGGCGCTCTGTCATCTAAAAATGCTCTTATGAAGGGTCAGTAAATTCTTCTTTTTTTTTTTTTTAATTTATATATGTTTGTCGGATATGCACATCCTCAATACGTAACTAATCTGGTTGACATTTCAACAGGACATAGAGTTAAATCTAGAATAGTTTTTGATGCATTTTTAACAAATAAAAATTTACACTTAACCAAAAATAATTATTGGACAAAAATAATATTTTTCAGTCAGAAAATGATGATAACAATATTGTTGTATCATGTTTGATTGACAGAAACAAAATTATTCAGTGTAATATTCACTTAAACATACCACGGGCGAAGCCCGACCATCGTTTTCAGTAGTCAGGAACAAGATTCTAACAAAATAATATTCACTCAAGCAGAATACAGACGTAGCCAAATGAATAAAAAGATATATTGATATAATAAGAGAATATCAATAAAATCGTTTATATGCCTTGATGTATATATGTTTGCATATATATGTGTCTTTTCTATTCCCGCTCAGATTGGATATATATGTGGTAATATTACATTAGGTCAATAAACCAATCAGCGTTGAGTTCATTAGCCAATCAGTGTTCAGCCTTTTTATTATTATCAATCTTTAGATCTTGCTTTGATTAACGGATTTCAAAATTGATCATTTGATTCTTGGTTCGAGTCTACCGAGTCCCATTTTTTTTTTCTGAAAAAATTGTAGCAAAGTATTTATTATGAAAAATCCCAGTAGGAAATCACTTTTTTACTATTTTTTCACAAAGTAATTATTATTTTATTATCAAAGTATCATTTCTGATGTTTATATTTTGCTACCTCTGTTAACTTCCCTCATTACTTATATTTTGTTTATCAATTTATAGTTTGTTCTTGCCCTAAATAAAATAGTTGTGTCATCCTGAAATTTGTCTTTCCTAATTTTCCACGTGACAATATTTTAAAATTTTGTTTTGTGTGTCATTATATATTTTTATTCTATAATTTTTGAAAAAATCATATTACAGGTTTTTAATTACGATTCAAATAAATATTAGACTTTTATAATAACATTTGATATTTGATCATCTCTTTCTATTTATATATAATGTTAAATATTGCATGTATAGGAGTTGTTTGATTAATTTATATCTATATATATTTCCAGATTATTCATTTCACAGTCTACATTGATTGAATCTTTTGAATAATCCTCATTTTAAAGACTTGTGGATATTGTTAAAATATATATATGTGGCAATATGATAATAATGTGGGGAGAGAGAAATAAGGAAACCACAAGTTCGGAAGAGAAATTCCAGGCAACCAGCGAGAGAGAGAGAGAGCGCGCGAGGTTATATTACCGCTGAACGACCGTTTGTGTCGCACACCACCCCCCCGACTGTCCAAAAATAGTCCTGAGGTTCCAAGAAAAGCCCCCCCCCCCCCCCCCCCCCCCCCCCCCCCCCGGAATGTGGCCAGTGGCCCAAAATGGCCGGACTTTAGCTACCTTGTATCTACGTCTCTCTCTGGTTGACTGTAGGTTTACTTTATTATTCCTGGAAGAACATACATTATGACATATGGCCCCCGTTGAAGAAGGCTGAACATGGTTTGAGTATACTTAAAGCTGGTGAAGCCAGGAATAGAGAAAATAATTTTTACAGTTGAAATTAATTAAGGTTATGGTGACATAGTTTTATGTAAATAAAATATTGTATAGTACACAAGTAAATATTATTTATGAGCAATTTTACAACACCGGAGAGTTTGATATTTAAGGGATTTTTTTATAATATCAAAGTTATAAAAGGCTATATACAATAACATCTAATGTATTATAAGGGAACTGTTATGGAGGGGTGTGAACAACGAGAAGGGGAGTCGCCTACACATGATGAAATTCTGAAGGTCATTAAGACTGAGGAACTCTACACTTTAAGATATTTTCAGGCGGACATGGCAAGGAGAAACTTGGCGTGGGCTTTCTATGCTATAGGTGTAGAGTACGAGAAATGAGGTTGAGGTTGGCAATTGTGTGAGCTCAGGACTGAGGTAAATATAAAACTACATACAATGTTAGAACCTTGGCGAACAGAGCGAGGGGAAACTTGCCCTGGGCCATTCTACCTTATCTATGCAGTTACTTGTGTAGCGAGTCCGAGGGGAAAAGCCCCGTGTGTAGGTGAGGAAGTCGAATGGACTTATATTTAATTTGCGAAGATAAAATAGTTCGAGATGCAAAGGTAGAATATAGGCGGACAGAGCGAGGGGAAACTTGCCCTGGGCCTTTCTACCTTAATTATTTAGATACTACTGGGTTCGTAAAGTCTCGTTGTCAGGTTAGTAATTGGTAAAGAATTCAGGGGATAAGCGGTTCAAATATCTTTGATCATCTTGATTGTAAGTGTAGTCATGTTGCTTTTGTGAGTTAATAGCCGTTTTAGTATGGATTAGAGTGTGATTGAAGTGTTTATATGGGAAATTGAAGGTATTTTTGGGTTGGTCTCGATCTTTTACGGGCGGTGAAATAAATTGTTCGTTTTCCGTATAGTGTTTTAATTTGTTGACATGAATTGTATCTGTCTCACGACTTAGAGGTCGGTTGGAGCGGTTGATCCGTACGATTTGAAGGGAAATTATATCCAGTATTTCATAAGGTCCTGAGAAGAAAGGTGCCAGTTTACCGGTGTCTGGATGGTGGTATGTTTTTGCCAAAACGAGATCGCCTACTTCAAAATCGGAAGCTCTATGTGTTTGGTCGAATCTCGCTTTGTCCCGTAAGTGTCGTTCGTGTGTCCTTTGATAGGTCAATTCTCTGGCGTCGTCAAATTTTGGGTAGTTTTGTACATGCTCGGATAGTTGTAGCGGGAAACTACCTAACAAAAGGTATGACGGTGGAAACCCGGTCACAGAATGTTGGGTATGGTTATAAGCCTGAAGAACCTGAGGTAGTAGTTTGGTCCAGGCCGTCTTAGGTTGTTGGAGGCGCAACAGTTTAAGTTTGCCAGTAATCGTGGCGTTTAGTCGTTCACTTAATCCGTTGGCCTGAGGGTTGTTGCTTGTCGTGAGAAGTTGGCCAATGTTATGTCTAATCAAAAATCTACGAAATTTCGGAGAGGTGAAGGCAGGAGCTCTATCCGTCAAAAGTCGTTTAGGAGAACCAAACTGCATCACCTTTTTAATCACTTGGGTATAGGTGAGAATGCTGGTGGACCGCGATGGAAATGCCCACGCGTACCGTGTGGCATGGTCCACTACGACATGTAAGAAGGTCTGAGAATTCCCATATTTCGCGAATCCAGAAATAGTATCTAGTGACACTAGTTCGTACGGCAGGACCGCTGGGGGGAGTTGTCGCAATTCTCCTTAGATAGGTCCTTTTGGTGGTTTGACTAATTGGCATACTGAACAGGTTCTTACATGTGTCCTGATGTAATTTGTCATGCCGTCCCAATAGTATTGGGCTGCGATCAGTCTGGTCATCTGCGAAATGCCGGGGTGATTGAAATCGCGATGGGCTCGTTGTAGTAGGGTGCCACGGAGTAATAGTGGAACAATTATTTTAGTGACACCCCGTCGTGTGATGGTCATAAGGTCCTTGTAATTGAGGATATACCTTGTGTCCCTCCGTAATTCGCCCTGATGATCTTTTATTTGACCTGTGGATAGAAATCCGCAGAAAGGGTTACGGGAGAGTAGGTCCGCTTCGTACTGACGCGAGCCCTTGAGGTATTTGACCTCATAGTCGTAAGCTGAGAGTCGAAGGCTCCAACGAAAGAGGCGTCCGGTGTGGTCTTTTATGGTCTTTAGCCATTGTAAGGCGTGATGATCCGAGTAGATGACAAACCTTGTACCTAGGATGTACACTCGGAATTTGTCAACGCACTCTACAATGGCTAAGCACTCCAGTGCAGATATAGTGTAATTACGCTCATAGGAACGCAACGCGCGACTGTAATATTGTACAGGGTAGATGTTACCGTCAGGATGTACTTGTTTGAGTACACCTGCGATGCCCTGCGTGGAAGCGTCGCAATAGACCTGGCATGGGAGCCCTTCTTGAAATAGATGTAACACAGGTTGTGTTGCGAGGTGTTGCTTCAATTTATCAAAGGCTTGTTGACAATTCGGGCTCCAAAGCCATTTGGCGTTCTTTTTTAGTAATTGTTTTAAGGGGTGGCGAAGTCTAGCATTAACTGGGATGAATTTATGATATACGTTTACGGCCCCTAAAAATGATTGTAGAGTTTTAATGTTGATAGAGGTTCTAATAGAGTTGATGATTTCGGTATTTATAATATTAGGTGTGTAAGTCCCTGCGGTGATGTGGTAGCCGAGAAAATATATTTCATTTTGATAAAAATTACATTTTTTAAGGTTAAGCTGGAGATTTTCCTCTAAACAAAATTTAAAGAAAAGTCGAAGGTGCGTAAGGTGTTGTTCTGAGGAGTCAGAAAAAATAACGAAGTCGTCATAATAATGGGCTATGAAAGAGAGGTGGTGTTTGTGGATCAACTGGGTAATCACACGTTCGAAAATTTGGGGTGCTGATTTGAATCCAAAGGGTAAGCGTTTGAATTATATTGCCCTTGTTGAGTCACGAAAGAGAGTAGTGGTTGACTCTCCTCCGCAATGGGGATTTGATAGTATGCATTGCTTATGTCAACGGTGCTAAATACTCTGGCTTTCGACAGGTTTTCCAGCACCGTTTCTATCAATGGCAAAGGATGCAAATCCGAGGGTACTAGTTCGTTCACGCGACGGAAGTCAATGCAGAGACGCATGGTGTTATCGCGTTTGCGAACGAGTGTCACAGGGGAGGAATATGGGCTAGAGGAGGGGGTGTTTATGTCATGTTTTAGAAGTTGAGATACCTGGTCCTGAATTTTCTTCTGGTAGGCATAGCGAGTTCGGTATGGTCGGAGGGAAATAACCTTATCGGAAATAATTTTGAGCTTTACAGGGGTTATGTTGAGTGGTAATACATTGAATTTATTGATAGGGAAAATATCTTTAAAAGAATACAATAATTGCTGATAAGGGATAGGCAGTTCTGGGCGTTGTTCGATAAATTCTTTAATCATTAATTCTTTAGAGGGGCATGGGCTGGTAGGAAGGTTATTAAAGTTGTAAGGGTGAGAGGGGCATTCAGGGGAATGTTGATAAATATTACTAAGGGTTGTTTGTAAGCAAGGCTCACGTGGAGGTTGAAAATCGTCAACGCCTAAGTTAACCGAGTGAATTATGGGTCGTTTAGGGTTAGAAGTTATTATTCGCGAGCCGTGCTTACAAGTGGGAAGGTCACATACAAAATGGTACAAATGTTTAGGTACTGGAACACTATTTTGAAGTATCAATTGATTATAAAAAATCTATTGTTAATCTTAAGAATTGCATAACATGAATAGATATAATACCAAGTTCAAGGGGTGAATTTAAAATATAAAATGTTTCATTAAAATTAAAATTATTAAATTGTATTGGTAAGGTAACTAATCCGATTGGTTTGGCATGACTAGATATAGTACGGATAATTACATCATTGTTAATAGGGGTGGAATAAATGAAACTATTAAAATTTTTAATATATTCAAATTGATTTAAACTAATTATGGAAACATTGGCTCCAGAGTCAACTAGGAATTGCATCTTTAAAGAATGAAAGATAGGGGTTTAAAACAATTGCACTTACAGGCCTATGCTGGTTTAGGGTGTAGGTAGGTGTGCGTGCCAGTGTTGTCCGCCACAGTAACGGCAAGGATATGGTGGGGTTTTGTCCACGGTGGTGGAAGGTGCTCTGCTCTGGCGCGGTGATCGTCGTTGGGTAGCTTTAGTGCTGGTGTTATCCCCTTCGTAGGTCAGCTGTTGGGCTAAGCACAACCATTCTCCTGGTTCCGAGGGTTGTGCCATCTTTAAAAGGTTGCCATAGTTACGTGGCACACCGTTGGATAGTGCTTGCACGATGGCACTCTTAGGGAGGTTGATCGCCAATCCTATTCGGACCTTGTTCTTGTAGTAGGTCTCGATCTCGGCCATCGATGTGCATTTAAGCTCATAGAACTCTAGAAGAGTGAAGCTAGGGCGTCGGGGATAGACGGCGTAGAGTGACTCCTTGACCTCTTCATAAGTCTTATTGAGTAGAGCTAAGTCTTGTGCAATTTTGCGAGGTTCGCCTCTGAGTTATGATAGAGCCTTTCGAGCTTGGCGTGCTGGCTCTAAGTTGTGGAAGTTCGGGAAGTTGTGAGAAGAAGTGTGCCGCAGGTTCATCTCCGTCGTAGGTGATTGCTTCTTCAGGCTCACGGTTTAAAAGTTGGTCGAGACAGAGGGTGAGAGTTCGAAGGGAAGCGGCTACAGTAGAGTCGGTCGTTGGGTCTTGTGGAACTTGGTTGTGGGTTTGTTCGATCATCGTGGTATTGCTTCTTGTTTTCTTCATACTCTGGTATATGAGGGATTTGTTTCCCGGTCAGGTCTTATCCTGTCGACTCTCAGTGTGGCAATATGATAATAATGTGGGGAGAGAGAAATAAGGAAACCACAAGTTTGTAAGAGGAATTCCAGGCAACCAGCGAGAGAGAGAGCGCGAGGTTATATCACCGCTGAACGACCGTTTGTGTCGCGCACCACCCCCCGACTGTCCAAAAATAGTCCTGAGGTTCCAATAAAAGGCCCCCCCCCCCCGGAATGTGGCCAGTGGCCCAAAATGGCCGGACTTCAGCTACCTTGTATCTACGTCTCTCTCTGGTTGACTGAAGATTTACTTTATTATTCCTGGAAGAACATACATTATGACATATGTACATATTAAAAATAAAGAAGGCATTTCCTGACCACGAGCACATGTGCTTTTTAGATAGCAGAGCGCCATCTAGTGGAGAAAAAATAAACTAAACGTTTATTTAGCTTGCTCCGTGATATTTGGTCAACCCAATTTATTGATTTTTGGGTGACCAATAAGATTTTTAGTCCCAGAGGCTTCTTGAGAAATCAAGAAATGGGTATTTAAGGCCTAATTTGCGTAAATACGCTTAACACATGAAAAAACAATAGAAAAAATTAAAGATAAGTGGGTCAGGTGTTGATATTAAAAATAAAGAAGGCATTTCCTGACCACGAGCACATGTGCTTTTTTAGATGGCAGAGCGCCATTTTAGATTTGGTCGCAGTGGTTACAGCCTTCTCCACGCTGACGAGCGCCAACAGCGCGAAACGCGTTCGTGGATGGGCTTCTTGATTTATCAAGAAAGTGGGTTGTCCAAATATCACGGAGCAAGCTAAATAAACGTTTAGTTTATTTTTGCTCCACTAGATGGCGCTCTGCCATCTAAAAAAGCACAGGTGCTCGTGGTCAGGAAATGCCTTCTTTATTTTTAATATTAACACCTCACCCACTTATCTTCTATTTTTTCTATTGTTTTTTTTATATATGTATATTAAAAGAAGAAGGAATATCCTGAACAAGAGCACATGGGCTTTACAGAAGGCAGAGCGCCATCTGGTGGAACAGAAATCAACTATTCATTGATTTAGCCTGCTCCCTGATATTTGACCAACCCAATTTCTTGATAAATCAAGAAAAGCCATCCACGAACGCGTTTCGCGCTTTTGGCGCTCGTCAGCGTGGAGTAGGCTGTAACACTGCAACCAAAAATGTTTTTTGGTCCCAATGGCTTACCGAAAACCACTAAATGGGTTTATAAGGCTCTGCCTTCTGAAAAGCACATGTGCTCTTGGTCAGGATATGCCTTTTTTTATTTTTAATATCAACACCTGACCTTTTTATTTTTATTTTTTATTTTTTCTATTGTTTTTCATATATGTATATATATAGATTAGAGGTGTAGAAAAGAAGATAAATCAAGGAATAGCTCCATGGATATTTCTAGATTTCCCGGCCCCAGATAAATCTTACGGTAACATTTCCCAGACCACGCTAATTAGTCTTTCCTCCCATAAGATTCTCAGCTCCCTCCTGAGACTATTTAGTTGGGAAATTAGATAATTGGACCGCGTTTCTCTTTTTATCCACCTATATCTTCTTCTTGTTACCTTCTCTAAAGTAAAAAACTTCTGGTAGAGTCGTAAAACTGCTTGGTTTGTTCTTAAGTGAGGCTTAATCACCGTAGCTATACGTAATAAAGGGAAAACTAGGACAATTTATAAAACTACATATTTCTTTTCATGATAATTAAAACATATATTACTATATTTAAATGGTTCATAAAAAAACCTTTATATTATGATGCATTAGAGCACCAAGGAGCACCAAGCAGAAAGGACAGTAGAAATTGTTTTATTTTTAAAAAATAATCATACGCATCTATAATAGTTTCAAATTTTGATAATATATCTTTAATTAAAAACGCATATATTGGATCAAAATATCATTTATTTTACCAATAAATCAGTTGGCTCAACTCCAACCTTTATAAAGGTATTAAAACATATTAATGTGTGTCTCTGATAACTCTTTGATTGAAAAGGAATATATTGGATCAAAATATCATTTATTTAAACAATATTTCAGTTGGCTGAACGCCAACCTTTTTCGAGGTATTATAAAATATTAATGCGTTTCAACACATAACGTCGAGTGTGTTAGGTTTTAAAACTTTTTAAAACTTAATTCAATTGACGTTATGTGGCGCTGAGTTAGTTGTTGTCACACATTAATATGTTATAATACCTTGATAAAGGTTGGCGTTAAGCGAACTAATATATTGTTAAAATAAATGATATTTTGATCCAATATATGCCTTTTTAATTAAATAATTATTTATGGATGGCTCTAATTTCAAAATAATATATTGTAACAAATTATTTATTATTTTATTAACAGAGTATTATTTTTTATGTTTATATTTTTCTATACTCTTTACACTTCCCTCTTTTGCTTATCTTTTGTTTATCATTCATAGTTTGTTCTGTCCTTAAATAAATTGTTGTCTCACATCGAAGTTTATCTTCCCTAATTTTCCGCGTGGCAATATTGAAATATTCGTTAAAACATGATGAAGCTATAGATATGGATATTACAAGTATATACAAATAAAAATTGATATCAAATGAAGAATAGACCTGTGGAGATGATGGTTGCGTGATGTGTTGGTGTGGCTTGCGGAAAGGCCGCTGATAAAATTATAAATAAAATTAATTTATTTAAAGCCAGAAATATATAAAGAGAAAAGAGGTAACGGTTGAAGGAACGGCCCTTGGGAAAAGGCCTTGTTGTTATGACGCCAGTGGCCAGCAAAAGTCCCGGATGACCCCGTGCATGCGTAGTGACGTGTTCTCCCAGCACGCGCTTGCCGAGGCATAGTGGGGCCGCCATTCTTCTGCCCGTATGTGTTTTGAAGCTTTGTCCCAGTTCGCGCTCGCTGAAGCAAAGAGTGGTCGCCACAGACCTATGAGTATGAAGGACAATCTGGGGGAGTTGAAGAAGGGTTCGGTGAAAATGAAAGGCTGGAATAATATGTATTGAGATGGTAGTTCTATATTTTTATTGATACTGTTTAAATTATGAGAGAGGAAAGATTCTAATTATAGCTTTTGGAAATTCGATTTAATATTATTGTAATATCAGATTGTTAATGATAGACAGGATATATCTAAAATTTATTTGATATTATCTTTACTAGTAATTTCCTTTCCTTTTAAGGTTTATATTTACATTTCTGCAAACTAAATTTTGTGGAAGTGTATCATTTGTGTTCAGAATTGGATTTAAGGTCATGGATATACCAAGTGTACAGTAAATAAGAGCTCAGTATAATACAATAATGAAGCGGTTTGAAGATTAAAATGTCAAAACCTTTAAGATAGTTCACCACCATTGAGTATGCCCTACCTCTTTAAATATTCAATCATCAAATATTAAGGAATGTAGAAATAATTTTAATTATTAATATTTTGTAAAGGGGTAGCGTTAAAATAAAATATGTTTATGATTCTTGATTATCATATTATTATACTATATTATGATATTGATACTTAGAAACTATTAAAGAAACTTATGATTCTTTTAAAAATTAAACAATTTCTACTGCCTTTACTACAATGTAAAAATTAATGGTAGGGCCTGGCTCATCAGTGGTGAACCCTCCCATTAATTTTTCCATTGCAATAAGGGCAGTAGAAATTGTTCAATTTTTAAAATAATCATATGTGTCTATAATAGTTTCGTATTTTATAACAAATGGCGCACTAATTCATCATAATAAATATGTTTAAGTCTCCTTAATGTATTTTATTCTCAATTATGGACGGTTCAAAGCCTGGCCACATAAGGATCAATGATGTTGACGTTTTCCTTGAAATATTCGATTATTTTACCAACAAGATCGCACATGACTGGTACAGAGCAGGAGGGACAAGCACCTATTCTGTCCTCTTAATAGAACAACAATCTTTGATATTCGGACTAAAGTCTTGTCACATCTATAGCCAATAATTTACCGAATGGCTTCAAGGTTTTCCCACTATGTACTAAGTTCAAATATCAACCTTCAAAACACATAATTGACTGTATTGGGTTATACATTGATACACTCTACTCATCCCCAGTACAGACACCATTACCAAGCTCTACAGACTTGATGCCTGATATGATTGTTGAGTGAAGATAAGAAAGAAAACCACATGTAGAAAGTATCCCCAGTACAGACACCATCAACAAGCTCTACAAGCTTGATACCCTGATATGATTGTTGAGTGGAGATAAGAAAGAATAACACATGTAGAAAGTATCCCCAGTACAGACACCATCAACAGGCTCTACAGGCTTGATACCCTGATATGATTGTTGAGTGGAGATAAGAAAGAAGAACACATGTAGAAACCATCCCCAGTACAGACACCATCACCAAGCTCTACAAGCTTGATACCCTGATATGATTGAGTGGAGATAAGAATGAGGAACACATGTAGAAAGTATCCCCAGTACAGACACCATCAACAGGCTCTACAGGCTTGTTACCTTAATATGATTGAGTGGAGATAAGAAAGAAGAACACATGCAGAAAGTATCCCCAGTGCAGACACCATCAACAAGCTCTACAAGCTTTATATGGTTGTTGAATGGAAATGAGAAAGAAGGAGACATGTAGAAAGTATCCCCAGTACAGACACCATCAACAGGCTCTACAAGCTTGATACCCTAATATGATTGAGTGGAGATAAGAAAGAAGAACACATGTAGAAAGTATCCCCAGTACAGACACCATCAACAAGCTCTACAAGCTTTATATGGTTGTTGAATGGAGATGAGAAAGAAGAAGACATGTAGAAAGTATCCCCAGTACAGACACCATCAACAGGCTCTACAAGCTTGATACCCTAATATGATTGAGTGGAGATAAGAAAGAAGAACACATGTAGAAAGTATCCCCAGTACAGACACCATCAACAAGCTCTACAAGCTTGATATGATTGTTGAATGGAGATGAGAAAGAAGAAGAATATACCAGCAAGATCTCTGGATCCTGTATTCATATTTAAAGCTTTCCTTACTTATCATAAGTAAACGGGTTAAAGGCAATAAATCTTAATAGTTACTTAGCGACTTCCTTTACTGAAAATGCACAGCATCTTTACATATGTAGATAGGCAAATTCATATTTCACACTTACAAGTTTGTATAATCCCCGTTTATTTACCTGTACTTTCACTATTTAGGTTGATTATTTGAAATAATTGAAAGCCAGTAATAATTATTTTCGATTAAAAAAAGGTGCCCACTGTGGGATTCGAACCTAGGTCGTTGCAGCCGAAAATCAATAGTTTATAACACTACTCCACCAGCCATTCAATTCTAAAATAAATTTCGATACATCAACTACCACTTTGAACTCTTAAAGAACTCATAACCGTCCTTTTAGAAGCCTGTGAATTGTTGCTTCAGATTTTTTTAAGATTCTAATTAGCGGTGGCGGGTCACGCTAAGAAGATTGTATTGCTGTAAGAGATGAAGTCTCTCACGCAATATTAATTTCTTTTAGATGGAAATGATTATACTACCTTTTTGTGTATGTGTGTGAATATGAGAACTTTTTATGAATCTGAATATCATTTTAAAAAGCTATTTTAAGAGTAATAACCCACCCCACTAGTTACTGTGAATAACCAACAACAACAACACAGCTTTATTGAGACCACCGGTCTTATACAGATTCACCGCAAGAAGAAAGGAAGCATAGATAGAGCTCCTATACTCCAGGCAGCGCAGAACCCAACAACAGCCTACAGGTCCGACACATGTCCAGTGGCCACACAGTGCATATGTCATGGTATAACATACACAGAGAGCTTTATTAAGACCACCGGTCTTATACAGATTCACCACAGGAAGTAAGCATAGATGGAGTTCCTATATTCCAGGCAACACAGAACCCAACAACCTTTTGGTCAGACACATGTCAAGTGGACACAGATTCCACCGTGCATTTGTTAGCGAATCACTGAAAAGACTAGTATGTAATCAGCCGCGTTCTAGTCTTCGCTTTCCTCATCCAAATGGACCACGACATTCGGCGATTCTATTAATCTTCTCCGAACACTGACTGCGGTCTTGTAGAATTTATATAAACCAAAGACCTTGATCAAACATCATTGCATTCATCCAGTTATATATGTGTTGACTAACGGATTGATACAAGGATAAATCACAACTGGAAGTAGCCAAACGGGTCTATGTCACATTTGTAAGTATGTCGAACTGCTCTCAAAAAGTGAAGACATGTGGTGTACTTGCAGTAAAAATAGTTTCCAACTACTACCATTTATAATACAATATAATTGCGGCTTCTGATTGTCGAACGACATTTGAAAATTATCCCGCATGAGTTTCTTATGAACGTAAAATCGAAATTTATTTCAAGGAGAAATAACGACTATTTCTAACCTTAAGGAATGAAATATGAAAGGATGAATTGTGAAAAGTAATGATAAACGGAAAAATAAAAGTTTCAAGAGATGGGAATCGAACCCACAGTGTTCCGTTTACCGGGCAGATGCCATGTCCACTAGGCTACCCTGGACATATTTTTCCGTTCATAAATATTATACAAAAGAAACAAATGCGGGATAATTTTCAAATGTTTTTCTACAACTACTACCATGATTAACAAGGCGTGTACCATGTATAATAGGGATTAAAATATCTTAGTGTGTGTGTTAATTAAGGTAATTATTATATATAAATTATAAAATATGAAATATAAAGATTCTCTTACATAATTATAAAAGATATCCAGGTTAACTGACTATGCTATACAATTTCAGTGATAATTAGCAAATTGTTCGTTCTGAGTGATTGGTGTCATAGTCAATTGTTGTCTTATTATTTTTACTTGTAATATCAGAAAAGGGTTGTCGTTTCCTTATTTATTATCACTTCCGCCTAAATGTCCATTAATGTTTTATATAGCCATTAAATTGTCCATTTCTCTTTGCCAAATACTATCAAAGCTTTTACAAGTTTGTACAAGTTTGGGAGAATGATGAAAATATATCTGTTTGCGAAAGCTTGTAGAATTATAGCCGATGTAGATTGTAGATAATCATCGTAAGTGAATTTTATTGGTCCACTACCCATATTTGCATATAGTCTTCTGGTTAAAAATTCATTGACTCAAACCTTTGATTATGCAAATATAATCTTTAGATCATATAGAAAGTACGATTATAGCCGATATAGTTTAAAGATAATCATTGTAAGTGAATTTTACTGGTCAACTACCCATATTTGCATATACTCGTCAGGCTGAAATTTCATTGACTCTAATCTTTGATTATGCAAATATAATTTTTAGATCATATAGAAAGAACAAAAGTGTGAAAATTTATTGTGATCATGTTAATAAATTAAGTAAATGACATTTTTTGATTGTTAAATAAAAAAATAATTTTTATTCAGACAATAACTCTAAAAACTATTTGATACACAGTGACCTTTATTGAAGATACACGAGATAACTAAATGTGAACACAAAATTGACTCCGTCTCGTTCAAAAATACTTACAACCAGTAATATCAAAACCTTCCATTTATTTAAGTTCGTCCATGACTGTATGAAAAATAATTTTAAAAACAATAGACTTGTTTTATTAGTGCTATTATATATTGAATGGAATTATTGTTTATTATAAACCTTTAATCAATCTTATCATACTATAAAAAAAATAATAAATTAATTAATGAAATGAGTAGTCATTAGACATAAATATATAATAATTGAAAAGTGAGTGTAATAATTAAACTAAAATAAAAATATTGTAATTTTTACATATCGTTAACTCGCTAATATTGAAATATATTTAATTTAAAAGTGAAAATATATATATATGATACATTTTGAATGATAGAATGTAATTTTTTTTTTTTTACTAAAGATTTAATTAAATGGTGTATGTAAATTTTTGTTTTGTTTAAAAAAAGATTTAAAAAAATTAAGAGAGGATTACTGAGGTGGAGACGGCCACAAACGACTGCAGTTTCTTTTTTCACATCTATAGAAATACTACAGCTAGCCGACAGGATCGCTACCTAAGGGAAATAAAGTCGAAATGACATCGAAAAAAGACTTGAAAACTTTACCGAAAGAAGAGGTTGTTACCGGAGCGAGAGTGGACATTTCAATTAGGGAAATCTTGCCAATTTTTAAACCGGATACAGGCCTTACGTATCAGGAATGGCGAAATCTTTTTGAAAGAACAGTCAAGCTCCAAAATATTTCAGAAAATGATGCTCTGTCAATGATCCCAAGCATTTTTAAAGGGAAAGCGTTAGAGATATACGCCTCGATGTGCCAGGACGTGTTTACGTTGGATGAACTTCACCAAGCTATGAATACATTTTTCCCGGTATCGACAAGTGGATTGATGAGGCAGTTTTGGACTGAAAAGAAGCTGCCATCGCAACCCCTTATGGACTACTGTTTTAATAAACTGAAGTTGGCAAAAATCTTGAATATAAGTTCGGAGCAGACCCTGGAAGCGCTTTCTTCGAATGTAAACGCAAAGCTGAGGCCATTTTTGATCGCTGCCAATCCAGCTAATTTGGACATGTGGATTAAGATCACATCTTCCCTGGAAGAAGGATTTCGACATGAAGAGATATCTTCACCATTTAATGGCCCCAGATATCGACGGGATTTTCAAAATGTCGACTCAAGGAATGCAACGCCTTCACAGGATTCTCTTCCATCAGGTGCCCGCCCCGGCAGAGAGGTTGGCGACCGACAAGAAACCCGGCGAAAGCAGTTTTACCAAGACTTTAGAGGTAATGTAAGGCAACAATGATGGTGCCCGGGAGTGATGAGTGACGTTGGGGTAGATTCATTGCTCTTGGGAACCTATTTAGTGCTCTTTGATTCAGGCAGTGACATTAATATTATTTCCATACACCTATTACCTGAATGCCTTTTAGATAAGATAAATAACTCTAAACGAGGTAAAATCTTCCCAATTACATGCGTGGTAAGGACAAAATACTCAGGAGAT
>CP092865.1:46040308-46052502 GCA_030710605.1 Cordylochernes scorpioides | reverse complement strand
AAGTTTCTTCATTAATTTATTAGGACATCAAGCTTTCGGGCACAGCGTGGCCCTTCTACAGGATCAATTGTATAAGAAAAATGATACACTATATACACGAAGAATAAATCTGCATATGTATACATATTCTTCGTTTATATAGTGTATCATTTTTCTTATACAATTGATCCTGTAGAAGGGCCACGCTGTGCCCGAAAGCTTGATGTCCTAATAAATTAATGAATAAACTTATCTCCTGAGTATTTTGTCCTTACCACGCATAAATAACTCTGGTCGACAACACACAAACACACCTAATATGATTAGCACTGTATCTAACCGTATTGGAATATTTGGACAAATTTGTTTAACGATCAGAATTGGAGATATAACTAACAATATGTTGTTCTATATTATTGATAATCCAAATTTGAATTTTCTGATAGTATCCACTAAGTACCTGAAATATTTTAACCTAAAGATTGATTTTGATGAGAATGTTATTATGCAAAATAATGTGTTTTTATCCAAATTTCAATATACATTTTCTAAAGATGAACTCAATGCTTTGCAATATTGTGATAACTAAAAAAAAAAATATTTTGGTGTTTCTAATAATGTTAAATATTGTTAAAAACATAATTATTGTTTAAAACTTTCAGGAAAATGTAAAAACATAAAAAAGTTACCTCTTTTAGATAAAATTATTGATCAATATAACATAAATGTCCCCTCTTGTTTTAAATCTAAACTCGTTTACCAACCAAACTTTCGACCCTTACCCTTGCCAAATCTAGAAGACAGCTATCTAAATAATGATGACAAACTTAAGAATAATTTCTACATGTTATTAAGTCGCTATAATGATATTTTTGGTGAAAACAAATATAATGTTAGACCATTAAAAGTAGATCCTCCCAGGTTAAGATTCAAGGATAAAACTCCTGTTTGTCTCAGACCTTATCGACATAATCCCAGGGACACCGAAATAATTAAAGAACAAATTAGGCAATTATTAAAATATGGGATTATTAGGCATGCTTCTTCTCCATATAGTTCGCCAGTAACTTTAGCACATAAAAAGGGAGAAAATTATAAATCTAGACTATGTATCGACTTTAGGAAATTGAATTCAAAATTGATAGGAGATAGTTTCCCAATTCCTTTAGTTGAAAATATCATCCAAAAGGTGCAAGGCTCAAAAGTATTCTCGTGCCTTGATATTCTAAGTGCATACTGGACTATTGGTTTACATGAAAAAGATCAACCTATTACTTGCTTTACCACCACAGAAGGTTCTTACCAATGGTGCAGATTACCATTTGGATTGCGGACAGCTCCTGCTATTTTTAACAGGATCCTCACTTCCATATTGCAGAAATATGAACTTAAAAAATATAATATCTTACTTTGACGATATCTTGGTTTTCTCAAAAGATACCGAATCCCATTTAGAACACCTTGGGGAAATATTTGCAATCCTACAAGAGGAAGGTATCCAACTTAGGAAAGATAAATGTTTGTTTTTTATGCAAAAGATAAATTATTTGGGTTACGAAATTTTTGGAGATCAAATCTCTCCTTCAAGTACTAATGTTGGTATAATTAAATCTTTGCCCCCTCCTCGTGATGTTAGATGCTTAAGGTCATTTTTGGGCAGCGTTACGCATTATGCAAAATGTATAGATAATTTTAATAAGGTGAGAGCGCCTTTAAATGATCTATTGAAAAAACGTGGAGTGAAGAGTGTCAGAGGAGTTTTGAAGCCCTTAAAGAAGCATTAGTTTCGAAACCAATACTCCAAATTTATAATCCATTATTAGCTACACATATCTATTGCGACGCTAGTATTGCAGGTTTAGGAGGCGTACTTAAACAGGAGTATCCTGATGGTACCTTAAGACCCATAGCGTTTTATAGTAGGGCTTTAAGGGGAGCAGAATCCAAGTATACAATAACAGAACTTGAATTATTGGCGATAATAGAAACATGTAAAATATATCATCCCTTTATTTCAGGTCAACATGTGATAGTTCATACCGACCATAAGGCATTAATTTGGTTAAATAATTTCAAACATACTAACGGTAGATTATTCCGATGGGCGCTAATATTGTCAGAATATGATTTGGAATTTAAATATAATAAGGGAGGTGAGAATCATGAAGCCGACATGTTGTCTCGACTGCCATATACCTGCTTCTTAACTGTTCAAAATATAGAACAAGAACAAAATTCATTACTTAAGCCTTCATCTAAACTATATTTCATTAAAAACGGTATTACTTATTAAAAATATAAAGTTAAGTGCTTAAAAATTAAAAATATTAGGCTAAAAAATAGAGATAGGATTATAGTACCACCCTCCTTACAACAACAATTGATAAGCAGGGCTCACGAAAGTTTAGGACACCCAGGCATAAGTTCAATGGCTAGAGTTATCTCAACACAATATTATTTCAAAGGAATGATAGGACAAATAAAAAATTATATTCTTTAATGTAAAATATGTGAGAAACCATTTGATGTAGTTGCCCTTGACAGTATTTTAGGATTAGGGGATTATAACCGTACAAAGAATTGTCTTCATGTGATAGTTGATCATCACTCAAGATACATCTGGGCTTATCCTTCTAAGAGTACGTCTATAGCAACGTACATCAATATAATAAATCAGTTATTAAATGTAGGTAAACCAAAAATTATCGTTACTGATAGGCACCCCTCATTTGTGTCCCAAAGGTTTAACAGATTTATACACGAAAGGGGCATAAAACACGTGATGACATCCCCTTCGCACCCACAGTGTAATGGACTTGTAGAGAGGGCGAATGCGACAATTATCTCAGAGCTTAGACTTCACCATCAACAAAATCCCAGAATACCATGGCCCAAATTATTACAAAAGGCCTTAGAAGAATATCGGAGTATTCCTCATTCCATAACCAAAATGCCTCCCGTTTATTTACTTTTTGGCATAACGCCATCATATATCAATAAATTAACAAGAGCATATCCACCCATAGAAGAGGCTAGGAAAATTGCAAATGAAAATACCGAAAAATTACATCTTAAATTGGTAAAAAGATATAATGAATCCCATAAAACGCCTAATCTAAAAATAGGGGATAAGGTCCTTTATAAGATCCCTTACCAATCAGGTCAAGGTAAGCTCATGCCAGCCTTTTATCCAGAACCATACACCATAATTTCCATACCCTCACCACAAACCATAGAAATAGATAAGCCTTGCCAGCCCGAAAATAAGCATGCAACTATAGTTAATGTTTCTAAAGTAAAGCTCTGGGATCCGGTAACTGAAGGCAATACTGAACCACCATTCCCATTTCAGGAAGAAGAGGATTTGGAAGGATGCTTGGGTATCGAACCTAACAAGCAAGCTTCCACCGATAGTCCTCAGGTTTTGTTCTCTTCCATTAAAGAAAAAAAAATCCAGATCACCCCACAGAGCCCCTGGAGAAACTACTGCCGATTTCGCGAAAATAACAAAAAAAGTTGCCCTGGAATGGGATTCTACATGGAGAGTGTCTCCATAGACATGTAATGTCCATATCATTTTTTTTCTTTTTTTTTCCTGCCTATTGTTAGTTAGGTTTTGTATGGCCCCCTTTTCCTGTGATTTCCCCCAACTAACAGGCTTTGGTCGCTTTTTTTTTTACCTCTAACAATGTGGTTACTTGTGTAATATAATTTCTTGCAATGTATCTTATCCTTTACCTTCCATCCCCTCCCAACCTCCGTTGAGAAAAAAATTAATACAATTTTTTTTTTTTTTGTGGGGGGTAGTGATACATTTTGAATGATAGAATGTAAATTTTATTTTGTTTTTTTTTTTTACTAAAGATTTAATTAAATGGTGTATGTAAATTTTTGTTTTGTTTAAAAAAAGATTTGAAAAAAATAAAGAGAGGATTACTGAGGTGGAGACGGCCACAAACGACTGCAGTTTCTTTTTTCACATCTATAGAAATACTACATATATATATACTTTAAAATTAATAAAAAAAATACAAGAGTACAAACAATTCATATATATGTAATAGAGAAAGAAAGTAAAAAATACAATTAATTATTAAGGTGAGGCACATTTATATATAATTGATTAATGTTGAACTCCTCGACATGATACACGTGCTGCCATCTTAATTATAGATTTGTAACTAATATTCGTTTGCTCGCTTTTTTCCTCTCGCCATTTTAAAAAATAATATAAATATATTCTTAATCAATTATATTAATAAATATATTACTAGTATATATTATTTTAAATAATTAATAAAAATATGTAAAGATACATATAAATAGATAAAATAAATTTCTAATTTTAAATTAAATCGAAATTAGTAAATGTAAGCTTATATTTGTCCCTATTGTTTTACAATTTGTGTATGAATAATATTTCAATAAATTATTAAATAATCTAATATATATTAACAATTGGAAGTAAAACGTAATTTTCATTGAAATAATTTTAACTTGTAAAAATTAAATATATTTTTTGAAAGAGTTGTTCTATTATTGGGAAGAAATGTCGGGTAATAGTTTCACAAAATACTGAAGCGAGTTCGGTAGAAGAATTCGCTGTGATGATTCTTTTGTGGGCTGTTGCAAGGATTTAAATAAGATCACTAAATAGCAGAAAGCAGAGGGTAAAAATCTCCTTCTAACTAACTTTATTTAATACAACTTAAGAGGACAGAGGAAAACACACAACTGGTCGGTAGCAGACCAAGCCGTGTTCTGGTCCTTTGTTGGCGGCTGGCGCCGCCGGGGCCCGTTTGTTTACTGTCACCCAAGCCGTCTGGATGGCGTCCGGAATAATGGATCTCCACCATTCCACACACTCCCACCTGTTTTTCTCTAGGCACACAGAAAAACAATAATAATCGTCCAATCGGTTGGGTATACAAACGGTTCTTCACGATCTAGTCTGTATTTTTGCAGTTTTCTCTTTATCGTTCAGCAAACGCGAAGAAGCTGCTGTTGATGATATTTCCAAGGGATATATTTTCTGAATAGGTCTTAGGAAGGTTCCTACTGCGGTTTTCACCTTAACTAATCTATTCACTCCATCTCTTCCAAATAAAATCTCCTCGATCACTGCTAATGGCCAGAAGTTACGCTTTTTATTGTCCATACCAACAAGGACAACATCCCCTGCCTGGAGTTATGGATTGTAAATGCGTCTGTTTCTCTGGATCAGGAGGGACAAATATTCCTTCCTGAATCGTGATTTCAACTCCTCCCTCAGCTTGCTCAAATAGCCCATATTCTTGCACTCGGGAAACTCGACATCTGTCTTTTCTTGTAGAAACATGGAAGGTGATATTGTCACAAGATCATTCGGATCGTCGCTGACATAAGGCATGGGCCTTCCATTCTTCACTGCCTCTGCATGACACAGCAGGGTCATCAATTGTTGATATGCTAATGTTGATGTTCCGAGCAAGCGGCGACATGTGACACATCTCACTATTTTCTTAATGGTCTGTCTCGCTTTTACTATCCAATATTTTTCCCAAAGTTTGTTCATCAAAAATTGTACACCAGCGTGGCAATTCTCAAGGTGTGAATCACATATCATTTGTTCAATCAACGGATAAGTCCCATGTAATAGTACTGGCAAACGGAAGCCAAATTCGTCGCTGCTGTAAATTAATTTTGTTTTCACACGCAGGATTCCTTCTACTTCACATACCTTCAGAGCAGGTATAGAGTGGCTAGGGAAACACTCGGCCTGAACTAATTTCAAAAGCGCCAGCTCCGCTTCATTGAGCTCCTTCACAGAAAGTTCGCCCTTTACTTTCGTTGAAGATCGGAGATTGTTGATGAATCTTCTAATCCACGCCATCATCCGCACATTTTTTATGAACGAGGAGAAATATTTCATGTACCAATGATCGGTACTCTTAACTGTTGTCACAACAGCAATTTTCTCTCTTTCCGCACAGATTTCTTCTTCATTCAGGTCTTTATACCTGGAAGGCCAAAATTCTTCGGAGATTTTTAACCAGGAAGGGCCCTCCCACCATCTTGTCTGTATCAGTCGGGAGAGGCTGCATCCTCTGGAGGGTACAGCTGGATTGCATTCGCTAGGAACATATCTCCAATTTCCAGGATCACTAAGTCTGCATATCTCCTTCATGCGATTCCCGACAAAGGTACCCCACTGATCATCGCGCTTTATCCAAGCTTTTTGCAATAGGATTTTAGGCTTTTTTAATCTTGGATTCAGAAATCTAATAGGGTCATATATCTGAGCTAAGCAGGACAGGATACTCCTTTTGGTTATCTTGGGGGGTATGTCTACGAATATTTCACATGACAAACAATCTTCCCTTTTATCCCAACATATATCAAGCACTTTAGATATCTCTGCTCTTTCAAAGGGGTAAGTATCGGACGCCACGTCCAGGCTATGCTCCCAACGGCTTAGCTCCATCCGAGCATTATCCATGATGGACGTTGCGGTCAATTTGAGATCTTGTAACTCTTCAAAAGAGTTCACGCTTGTGACTAAGTTGTCCACATAAAAACGGTTTATGTTCAGGTCGAACATTAGACAGGTGGTATTCGATTACTGCCCCCAAAATGAAAGGACTACAGTTAACACCGAAAACGACACGTCTATGTCGGAATACTTCTGTCTTTTCTCCATTTGGGGAATACCACAGAAAACGCAGGTAATCTCTGTCCCTTTCATTCACCTCAATCTGCAGAAACGCTTTCTCAATGTCTGCCATGACACTAAACTTGCCATTTCTAAACCTTAGCATAAGGTTGGGAATCATCTCTATGAGCTTAGGTCCTTTTTCAAGACAGTCATTTAAAGATGAGGATCTATAGACTTTGCTAGAAGCATCAAAGACAGGCCTGATAGGCGTAGTCCCACTGGCGAGTTTCACCACAGGACGATGAGACAGGTAGAAGGCCTCAGCGTCGTGTTGTTCAGCTGGGACTTTCTCAATTGTCCCATCATCCAACCAGCCTCGGAAAATATCATCATAGTCTTCATAAAGATTCAAAGAGATTAATTTCTTAGTCGTCTGTTTTAATCTCTTCATAGCAACCTCCCTGTTGTCCGCGATTTTAGCTTTCTCTACAGTCCACGGGAGGGAAACAACATATCTTCCAGAAAAAGAATGATGGACTGTTTTTAGAAAATGTCGACGCGCCAGTGCGTCTCTCTGATCTCTCTGTTTAACCTCAATAGGATCCATAATGCCAAGAACATCGAGATTCCACAGATTGTTTATACTGCTCTCCGAAATTGTCATCGTTGTAACATGATGAGCGAGTCAAACGTCACTACCTGGCTGACATTCTCCCATTAAAGTCCATCCAAAACGCGTCTGCGACGCAGTCAAGCCATTTGACAACACACAAGATTTCATCATGAAAATAGATCCCAACACATCGCATCCTAGAAGTATTTCAATTTCCATGTCATCCTTTCCAATATCAGGAACCCAGATTCAGACAAAAGACAATATATACATAATATATTCGAAACTATTATAGACGCGTATGATTCTTTTTAAAAATAAACAATTTATACTGTCCTTACTGCAGTGAAAAATTAATGGAAGGGCCTGGCTCATCAGTGATGAACCCTTCAAGTGGTTTCCCCAGTTTAATCTACCATACCACTGTTATAGTGCATTTTTCGGTTATCCTTTTATAGTTATACTGATGCTAGACTCTTAAAATATGGTTTTTGATGAACTATGGACATAAGCTTTGAGGACAGCAGAATTATATACAATTATAAATATATAATTGATCGATAGTTCTAGATGTTCTCATTTGTTATATTTGAATTTTATATTATTTTTATATATGCAATCTGAATTCGCGCACGGAATTTTAATTTCGAATAGTAAATAATCACGATATTTTGTATTAATAATAATTATAGTGATAAACAAGAAAAAAAGAGACATTATATATTTCCATATATTAATCTTGAAGAAGGAATCAAAGTTTATGGCGAATTTCTTTTATTTATGCTGTATAATCGGCAGGTTTTATACTATGACATCCTTCAACAGGCCATAAACTTTGATATCTTCTTCAATATGATGTCTGGTGATTCCTTCTTTTGTAATTTGAAGCAAGAAAATGATTATTCTTTAAGTGTGAAATCTTGTAAAAATAGGAATTTACCCTCTACCCTTAATTTTGTTTATTTTTCTTTGTCGTCTGTTTTGCACAAGTTGAATCTGGTTAGAACGATGTATGTGAATTAGATGTTTTTTTTTTTGTTGCCTTAAATACGAGGTAATTAACTTGTTTCTCTCTCTATATATCTAAAAATAATAAATTAATTTTATAAATCTGAGAGTTGTCTTCAAAAACGATCCAACAGAAATATATTAGCTGCAATAACAGGTATATAGTTATATGCTGTAAATAGCTCTAAATTTCTGTTCTTATTTGTGATGTTCACTAATATTCATTATAGGGTAATTAAATCGTTAACTAATTGACAAATACGTTAATATTTCTATTTATAATAACTAAAATCATATTAATAATTACTGTAAATAAGCTCCCAAACTTGTGTAAGCATGCAAATATCCAAGACGGATATCGCGTGCTTTGTAAATGATAATAAATAAATAAATATATTCATATTTTCAATTAATTTTATATAAAATAAAAAACAGCTTACTATTTATCAATTATTTTTCTTGATTTTATAACTTGATGAGGGCGAAGAGACAGATATTAATTTCAATTTTAATATAAAAATATCTTGAATAATATTAAGATCTTTTGATGAACATAGTATGGAATTCGAATCATAGAAATGACTGACCATTGTGAATAAATTTTCAGAATCTTGAAAAGGTAGATTTGATTCAAATATTAATAATTTCATACAATGTTAGAGATATAGAGAAAATATATAATAAAGAGCTATATTCGAGAGTAGAAATTTCAAAAAATAATTTTCTATACAACAATTGAAAGATTCAATAAACTTTGATAACCATAGAATTTAGCATAAATAAATTGTTGCGACGTGTCCTCTCCGGTTCTTCGCGATGAAACCGCTTCCTCCTTTGTGGATCACCTACCCTAGGCTCCGTTGCTCTTCCTCTGCAGCTGTACCCTGCAGAGTACCCAATGACGTCTGAGAACCACAACTGAAGTGGATCTCCTTTCCTCTAGCAGTATCTCTCGGCCTTACCACTGGTGGGGGGACCCGAGAGACTTACCAGAAGAGTAGCTACAGTGATGTTGACGAAAGAGTCATAACAGCAACCGGCACAAAGACTTCTAACACTCCTTATTTTTTTATTGGAGGAGGAAATATCTTTATTTTACGGGGATGCTAACCAAAATGAATGATTTTTGGGGCCCGATGGACGCATAAAACGGAATATAAATAAAGCACAGTTGGAGGGGCCTGGGTGGCCAGGGGATCATCGCCAGGTGAGCCGGGATGTAGACGAGGATCAGGGGAGGCAAGGTGGTGTTCCGCGGTGATATTACTGTAGTTATTCTTTCTTATTGTCATCTTTAAATCACCTTAAATATAACTCAAATATTAATCAATTGGTATTTACACTATTTTACATCCCAGAGCCAATATCAACATCTATTTACAAACATTTGCCCCAGGAAACAGGATCATAGCAGTCGGCGATATCCACACTAGTTCCAGAACAGAAACAGGCGAAAGCGCCATCTATTGGCGGAGGTTGTAGCTGTTTTTAAGGCACATATAGATGACAATATTATAGTCATGGACAAAACTTATAAAAGTGGTAAATTTATGCCTAAATCCTCAAATACGCTCAACACGTCAAAATGTTTGATTCAAAAAGTGATCCATCAAATAGTTTTACCAGGTCTATTAGTATGAAACGCGAAAATGGGCGCCAGAGGCCGCTGTGCAAATTTATTTGAGCCGACGGTGGCGTTGTTGTAGGCGTTTTGTTCTTTGACTCATGTGGCATCAGCATGCGTGCAGTTTTAGAAAAATTCAAATCGTGAAAAATTTCTGGAGCCCGTGGAAAATGGCGATTTCCGAGCCAAAAAGTGCCCATTTGCGGGAAGTTTTGTTGTTCGCGTTCAACTGGAAGAAAAGTGCCACTGAAGCCCACCGAATGCTCGAGGAAGTTTACAGCGACCACGCTCTGAGCAAATCGCAGTGTTACAGGTGGTTTAAAAAATTCCAAAGTGGCGATTTTGAACTTGATAATGAACCACATGGAAAACTGCCCCATAAGTTCGAGGACGCTGAACTGCAAGCTTTGTTGGATGAGGACAGTACCCAAATGCAGGAGAAACTCGCAAAACAGCGCCAGGTGTCTCAAGGGGCTGTTTCTCTACGTTTAAATAGCCTCGGAATGACCCAAAAGCTTTCCAGATGGGTCCCCCGCGAGTTGAGCGAAAGGCAGCAATAACGGCGTCTGGTAACCTGCGAAGGGCTGCTCGCCAGGCATGAAAAAAAGTCATTTTTGCACCGAATCGTAACTTCTGATGTGAAATGGATCCACTTCAGCAATCCTACGCGCCAAAAGTCGTGGGGCCTCCCCGGCCAATTTCCAAAACAGACGCCTAGGCCCAATCGCTTCGGAAAAAAGGCAATGCTTTGCATATGGTGGGACCAGACCGGCGTAGTATATTTCGAGCTCCTGAAACCTGGCAAAATGTTCAATACTAGTCGCTACGAACAACAAATGCACAGTTTGAGAGAGGCGTTGAATGAAAAAAGACCGGAATGGCGTGAAAAGCACAACAACCTGATACTGAAGCATGACAACGCTCCAGCCCACAACGCTACGGTGGTCAAAAAAACCATAAAAGACTTGGGCTGGGAACTCTTACCCCACCCGCTGTACTCACCAGACTTAGCGCCGTCGGACTACCACCTTTTCACATCTTTAGGACACGCCTTAAAAAAACAGGAATTTTCGAACTCAGACATACTCCGAAAATGACTTGTTGACTGGTTCGACTCAAAAGGAATAGAAATTTTCAGACAACGAATTCGAAAATTGCCTGAAAAGTGGTCCAAGTGTATAGCTAATCAGGGCAGTTACTTTGAATAAAAAATCTTTTGTTGTATGGAATTGGTGAACTTTTGAATTCACTGAAAATTTTCGCGTTTCATACTAATAGACCTGGTATATAAAAAAAGGAGTAGGTAATTGGATCTGTAAAGAAATTGATAAAGAGGTAGCAATTTATCGAAATATTTTGATGAAAAAAAGTTTTTCTTTTTATTTACAGATACAGGTACGTTTCTTTTCTATATATAAACGTCAGAAAGTGTTTAAAAATAGAAAAAGGAAATCTGTTGATATTATAAAAACATATCCTGACAGTTCATATGATAACTTTGAATGTCAGAACGCTATCTAGTTCAATAAAAATCAATTAAACGTTGCGTTTAGTTAGTAATCAACTTAACGTAAAAATACACGCACATATACAAACATATTAATATATAATATAACCATTAATAATTATTAATAATATCGACAAATTAATTATTTATTATTTTGATACGTTTTATATTATACCAAAATGGATATTATAAAAACAGTTATTTTTCAAATATAAATACACTAGGCAATACAAATAAAAAAATAAAAAAATAAATTGAAAAAGGTAAATGTGTTGATATAGAAAAAGTTTATCCTGCTCGCTCGAATTATAGTTTTAGATGGCAGAATGCCATATAGTTGAATAAAAATCAATTAAACGTTATTTTTATTAGAAACATTGATATTAATTATAAATTAACCTTGTAAGAAAATATAATCAAACAAACATAATTGAATCTAATATAACCATTAATAATTATTCATAATATTTACTAGTTAATAATTTATTATTATTTTGTTACGTTTTATATTATCCCAGGATAAACCTTCTAAAATAATATTTTATTTTACAAATACAAATACGCTAAACAATACAAAATAATAAGTCAAACGTATATATTGATATTGAAAAGGCATATACTCAACCGCTTACACGATAATTTTATATGTCAGAACACACCATCTAGTAGAAAAAAATCAATTAAACGTTGTTTTTATTAGAAATGTTGGTATTAATTAAAAATAAATCTTCTGTGAAACAAACAATGATAATAATGCAAACAAACATAATATAATTTATATATATAACCATATTAATAATATTGGCAAGTATATATAAATATATATTTT
>CP092865.1:45996571-46040208 GCA_030710605.1 Cordylochernes scorpioides | reverse complement strand
TTTTTATTTGAAAAAGCATATATTGGATCAAAATATCATTTATTTTCACAATATTTCAGTTGGCTGAACGCTAACCTTTATCAAGGTATTATAACATATTAATGTGTGTCTTAATGTGGGTTATAACACCTTGAAAAAGGTTGGCATTTAGCCAACTGAAATATTGGTAAAATAAATGATATTTTGATCCAATATATGCCTTCTTAATTAAATATTTATTTATGGATTGCTCTATTTTCAAATATATATATATATTAAAAATAAAAAAGGCATCTCCTGACCACGAGCACATGTGCAGGAGATGCCTTTTTTATTTTTAATATCAACACCTGACCCACTTATCTTTTATTTTTCTATTGTTTTCTCATATATATATGTGATATGATCCTGTCGACTTTTTCTGTGACAATTTAGTGGTAAATGTGGTGAGTGAGAAATAAGGAAACAACAAGTTTGGAAGATGGAACCCAGCAAACCGAGGGAGAGAGGAAGCGCTAGCGGGCTGCCACCGCCGAAATGCACGTCTTGTGTCGCCACCACCCCCCCCGACTGCGTAAACATAGAACTCAGGTTCCAAGAAAAGGCCCTGCGGTCGCCCCCTTGGAATGTGACTGCTATATCAAGTGACCGGCCTTAGCTGCGTTCTCTCTCTCTCTCTCTGGTCGACTGTAGATTTGTTTTATTAATCCTGGAAGAGCATATATTATGACATATGGCCCCCGTTGAAGAAGGCTGAACATGGTTTAAGTATATTTAAAGCTGGAGAAGACAGGAATAGAGAAAATAATTTACAGTTAAAATTAGTTAAGGTAATGGTGAAATAGTTTTATGTAAATAAAATATTGTATAGTACACAAGTAAATATTATTTACAAGCAGTTTTACAACACCGGGGAGTTTGACATTTAAGGAAATCTTTGAAAATATCAAGGTTATAAAAGGCTATATACAACAAAATCTAATGTACTATAAGGGAAATGTTATTGAGGAGTGTGAACAAGGGGAAGAAGAGTCACATACATATGGTGAAATTCTGAAGATCATTAAGACTGGGGAACTCTACACTTTAAGATATTTTTCAGGCGGACATGGCAAGGGGAAACTTGTCATGGGCTTTCTATGCTATAAGTGTAGAGTACGAGAAATGAGATTGAGGTTGACAATTGTGTGAGCTCAGGACTGAGGTAAATATAAAACTACATACAATGTTAGAACCTCGGCGAACAGAGCGAGGGGAGACTTGCCCCGGGCCAATCTAACTTATCTATGCAGTTACTTGTGTAGCGAGTCCGAGGGGAAAAGTCCAGTGTGTAGGTGAGGAAGTCGGACGGACTTATATTTAATTTGCGGAAGGTATGCGCGCACAGTGCCAAAAATTGGGACGAGGACTGCGTTGTCCGTTACAAGTGACAAGCTGCTCGGACACGAGGTGTTTGAACCGTCGTGGGAGCTTGTGCAAGGCGATGATTTCGCGGTGGGTTGAAAGTAAGACCCATGTCTGCGCGAAATGATGACGGTCCGGACAAAATCAGCGACGATGTTTAACGTACCTCCGTGGGAAATATCGGACGTAGGTTATATCGTGCTGGTTTGGACAATGGACAAACATAGATTTGAAGACAGGGTCCGTGTGGCGAACGTGTGGCGCGAGAAGAAGAAGCGAACTGTGTCGCTCGATGCAGATTGTTCAAGTGCGAACAAAAAGGGGTTGATAAATATCTAGCAGTTAGTCAATCTGCACCCTGTGACGAACACACCATTGGCTAGATGGTGTGGGTCGGTGGATAGGCTAGAGATGAACTGCGAAATAAATTATCATAAATGAAGGGCGAAGGTTAGGATTTTGAAATGACAATATAGAAGTTCGATAATTGATTAATCAATAATTCTCTATAAAGGTCCTGAGCTGGTATAAAGTTAACAAAGTTGTAAGAATGAGAGGGGCATTAAGGGGAAGATAGATAAGAGTCACCAAGGGTTGGTTGTAAGCAAGGCTCACGTGGTGGTTGGAATTCTTCGACGCCTGAATTACAGGGTGAATTTTGAATCGATTAGGGAAAGAAATTAATTTTCGTGAGCCGTGCTTACAAGTAGGAGAGGTCTATACAAAAGTTTAGGTGCTGGAGGCATATTTTTATAAATAATTTGATTATGAAAAATCTATTGTTAATAGTAAAAATCGTAAAGCGTTAATAGGTAGTATTCCTTTTTTTTTTAATGATTTTTTTTAAAAGAGTTACGTTAAAATGGAAATTATTTAATTAAAATGACGATTGTCACATCTACTGGTAAGGTAACTAATTAAATGAATTTCACATAGCTAGATATTATATGGATAATAAGATCACTGTTAATAGGGGTGGAGGGATAAATGGAAATATTAAATATTTTTACATATCCACACATATTGAGCTAATTATGGAAATATTGGGACAATCTACAAGGAATGACTTATTTAAAGAATGAATGGTAGAAGTTAAGACAATTACACTCACGACTTATGTTGGTTTAGGGCGCAGGTAAGTTCATTGAGCTTCGGGAGAGTTCTGTCTGTGACACTGTGCGTACCAGTGTTGTACATCACAGTAGCGGTAGGGAGATGGCGGAGTCTTGTCCATGATGGCGGGAAGTTTCCTGCTCTGACACGGCGATCGTTCTTGAGTAGATCTAGTGCTGGAAGAAGTGCGTGGCAGCTCCATCTCCGTCGTAGGTGAATACTTCTTCGGGATCACGGTTCAAAGGTTGGCGAGGAAGGGGTTGAGGGCTCGAAGAGGAGTGGTTACAGTTGAGTTGGGTTTGGTCGATCATCGTGGCTTGGCTTCTTGTTTCTTTATACTCCGGTATATGAGGGATTTGCTTCCCGGCCAGGTCTTATCCTGTCGACTCTTCTGTGATATGATCCTGTCGACTTTTTCTGTGACAATTTAGTGGTAAATGTGGTGAGTGAGAAATAAGGAAACAACAAGTTTGGAAGATGGAACCCAGCAAACCCAGCACGTCTTGTGTCGCCACCACCCCCCCGACTGCGTAAACATAGAACTCAGGTTCCAAGAAAAGGCCCTGCGGTCGCCCCCTTGGAATGTGACTGCTATATCAAGTGACCGGCCTTAGCTGCGTTCTCTCTCTCTCTGGTCGACTGTAGATTTGTTTTATTAATCCTGGAAGAGCATACATTATGACATATATATATTTATTTATTTATTTTTGATGATAGAGCAATCCATAAATAGTTCTTCAATTAAAAAGCATATATTGAATAAAATTATAATTTATTACCAATTATTTACCAATATTTCAGTTGTGTGTTTAAATTATTGGTATATTAATTATATTTGATCTAATATATGCCTTTTTATCAGATATATATATATATATATATATAGATATTCATTATCATTTTGAGAAAGAGAGAGATACGTTTTATATCATTCTTAAATAAATAATCTAAAATAACACTTATTTTCCAATTTTGGTCATACTAACAATGTCAAAATAAATATTATTGGTCTTCCCTAATCTATTCCTTAACAAATTAAGGCATAAATGAAAGGTCACGCCAAGAAATTTAAGTAAGGTAAACACAGTATCTTTTGGGATTGTTGATCCAATCAATCTAGTCAAAATATATTAAAGTAATTAACCTCGATTTGTTGATTACTCTGTGGTCTTCTGCTAATTAATTTCAAAACTAATTTAGAATCCTTTCCTTCATTTTCACCTCTATCTTACCTTACCTATAATCTTCAAGAAAATTCCCTTGAAAAAATATAAGATTTTAATATTTATATATATACATAAAGGTTATTCTATATATTTTTATGTGGCATATGATTCATTATTACATTTCTGTTTACCACACTTAGTTACTTTGTGTGTGTTATATAAAGGTCACTGTGTATCAAATATATTTTAGAGTTATTGTATGAATGACTATATACAGGCTAAAAGGCACAACTTCCTTGAGTTCTGTCCATTTTTTAAAAACACTTTATATTATCTGAAGAGACAAGGGTCGCCTCTCCCATCAAAATAGACGTCTAAAACCAGACGCCATCTATTGACCGTCGCCGCAACTAGCGGCCTCGGGTCGGTGACAAAGCCACAACACCAGCATTGTGTTGAGGCTGCTAGTTTAAAGGGAGAGGCGACCCTTGTCTTTTAGATCAATTTTCTCCCGGCAAAATTTCCATCTATACATTATATTATATATATATATTGTTGCATCATGGCTAATGCACCATTTTATTTTATTTGTAAGATTATTTTTAATAAATTTTTTATTCAAATTTAATTTTAAATTTATTTATTTTATATTAAACAGAATATATATATGTATAATAAACAGATTTATGTATTATAAAATGACCATTTGTATTATGGTATACTGTGTGACTTCACAGCTTTCTTTGATGTGAGAAATAAATAAATTATTCTGGAGGCTACTTAAAGTAGAGTTATCTCATTATTCCCTTATATAAATTTGTAGGATGGTTGAAACACACTCTGGTATGATACAAAACCCGGCACAGGAGAGAATCAAGTTTGAAGAGTCTGTCAAGCCGCAACCTGGTAAAACAGTATATACAAATATATATTTGTAAAACGTAGTTTCAAACATACATAACAATATATAGTCTTTTATATAAATTTCTCTATTCAATATCAGTCTTTTATTCAAACTAAAATCTTTTGAAAGGCGTTTTTTTCCTTTTAATAATTATTCTTTATATTTTTATATTTTATTATTTATTTATCAAATACACAAATATAAGGCATATATAAAACTAAAACAATTAAATAATTGAATAATTAAATGAATTTAAGAGAATAACGCACAATTAGAAATATAAAGCAGACAATATCAACCTAAAAGAGAAATCTTTGACAAAGATTGCCAGACGCCCTGTTAGACTGGAGTACAATAAGGAAATTCTAATTAAGTTTTGGGTACGTCATAACCATCTGTTGGGTTTTGTTTTAAAGTGGCGCTTTTTGTTTTCTTCATTAATATCAACTCACTCTATCTCACTCACTCCAGCTATCTTTTAAACTTTCTGAATATCTCTATTATTCCCACTTAGTTCATACATGTACGCTTCAATCTATAAACCGTTATATCCACTATTTCACTTTTAAATAATTAATAAATTTGATTTTTTTTAGCATTTTGCTACCTATTTTAGAATGTCTGTGTGTAATTATGAGCCTTTACTCAGGAGTTACTCATTTGCTATATTATGATTATGAGCCTTTCCTCAGGATATCTCACTTGCTATATTACTAATGTGAACCTTTCTTCAGGCTATCTCTTTCTTATCTCCACTCAATCATATTAAGTTATCAAGATTGTAGAGCTTGACAACCATCATGACTGGGTGAAGTAGAATGCATTTGTCATTAAGATTGGGATCACTACTCAGTGGCAGGCCGACTTAGTTCCAAAAGAAATGGCCGCCTCTGACATGACGAACAGACGCTATGTGCAGCCGCTCCTAACATGGAGTACAAACGCTGCTCATCCTGTATCCCTGGATTAGGAGCCCTTACAGGGTAATTAGTCGGGCTAGCTGAACCCAGGTTTTTTAGTGAGATTGTTACTGCTCCCCTTCCTCCTTTTTCATCCGGGCTTGTGACTGGAAATATTGTGTAGTTATATCTCACTTGTTATATTATGAATATGAGCCATTCCTCAAGCTATCTCACTTGCTATATTATGATTATGAACAAAAAGCCAACCTGTATACCATGATTCGGTCTTTGGTTCTCATCATTACAGGAGGGCTTCGATTTCAAAACAGCCAACGATATACAAATATATACTAAATAAAAATAAAGAGTACAGTACACAATGTTGTAGATCTATAACAATTTGTGAATAACAGAGATAATTATCATAGATTCAACTATTTTTGTAAACCTATTTATGATTGTCTTTCACTCCTGAAAGGTTCAGGTTCCATATTTATACTATTGTTTCTCTTATTTTATTTTCAATTGCTTTTTCTTTTATAATATGCTTATAACTGTTCCTGTTTCAAAAAAAAAAAGTAAATCGACGCAATTATCTCTAGCCGGGAAATCGCGTTTTGTGTGTTGAAATAAATAAAAGTATGATTGTTTATTTTTTAAACAAAATATACGACTACTGTACTTTATGCAAGGAAAGGATTAGCATGGATCCTTTAGAAGGACTCTATGGCCGTTAAACATATGTAAAAAATAATAAAAAAAAAAACTTATTCTTGGATAACCTTATTTCTCAATGATAAATGATATTTTAAAAACTATTCAGTTGACGTTATGTGGCGCTGAGTTTGTTGTTGACACATATCAAATATGTTATAACACTTTGATAAAGGTTGGTGTTCAGCCAACTGAAATATTGGTAAAAAAATGATATTTTGATCCAATATAGGTCTTTTTATTTAAAGTTTCATTTATGGATTGCTCTCTTTTCAAAATGATAAAGTATTGTAAAATATTTACTAGCGCTAACTGTTATGAGGATTTAAAATATTATTTTTATCATTGCCGTAAAAAGACAGTAGAAAATTGCCTTTGTTTTTAAAGAAACATATGCGTTATAATGTTTTGTATCTCAAAATAGAATATTAATTCTACATTTCAATTATCTATTATATCCATCCATTTGATCCTTTCTTGCAATCACAAAGCATATGAATATTAATATTTGAATAATAGCCTTACATATTCTATTCAAACTAATATACATTCTGTTTTATTCATGTTAAGGAATTTATTATAAAATATGATTAAAACACAAATAATAGATAGTATATATATATGAGAATTATATTCCTCTAATATATATATTTTAAATAATAAAAAATATATTAATCTTTTTTTTTTTTCTTTCTACTCATATATCAAAGGTTAAACTGATTCCTTTTTAGATGTGTTAAAACTCTTTTCCATTAATCATTTATTTTTTTGAATACGAAATTTTAGGATTTCTAAATTTATGAGGAAAATTCTTTAAGAAATCTTTCTCTCTCTTAATAAAAAAATAAAGTAATATATATGTTAATCTTGAAGAGAAGTTCTTTGGGCCACTTTCTTCCCTATCCATTCCTGCATGTTTTAATAGTTTCTTTAACCTCTTTCTTGCAAATTTAAATTATTGATTATTAGATTTTTTCAGTTATTTACTGATATACAAACAATGTTTTTGCATTCATTGTTCGAATTTTACATTTTAATGATGTTTTTAGAGGTCTTAATCTTTCATATAGGTACCTAGATAAGTGTTTAACTCTATTAGAAACCTTTAAGATGAATGACTCGTTTTGAATATTTATGCCTAATTCTACTGTCCTCAAAAAGCTTAGGTACATAAACAGAATTTTCTCGATGTAAAAATGACAGCCAACTTACCTCAGTGTATAGTATTTTAACCAGCGTTATATCAAGTCGAAAGGTTGTTCTGTCCTATATAATTTTAAAAAGCAGTAAACAGAAAAATTAATCATAAGCATTGTTTTTTCCTTCACTACATGATGGTGATTGATCATCGTGAGGATTTCGCTGTAAGCCGGCAATAAGAGAGGAGAATCTGTATAACACTAGTGTCTTAATAAAGACTTTGTGTGTTGCTTTGTGTTTATTTTGATCCAACATGTTAATGCTGTCTAGATGTTGAAACACCATCTTTTGTTGGCTTGTCCTCTGACTAGCCAAATTGTACTTGATTACTTTGACATAATGCCATATTTCTGTATATACTCAATCTTATGAACACTTTGGCAAGTTTAGAGCTATTTGTACACAAATTTATAAATCACTAGTAATTCATCGTGTAAATAATTAAAGATATATATGTAAATAATTCTAATATAACACAATAGTCTGATAGACTTCTGCTTCTGTAATAATAAAATTTCAAAAAATGAAATTATTTCATAAAATTATATACACTCACAGAAATGTCATATTTATATTACGCTCTATATAGAAAGTGATTTGGTACGGAATTTGGGAATTAATAAAATAAATAAAACGTGTTATTACAAGAAAGCATAATACACCGTGACTCAAAATGTATTTTTAATTAGATGAAGAAGAGCTTGTCCGAAAGCATCCTTTAATAAAATAAATAATAATAATTGAGGCCTCTTATGATTTTTTTGTAATTTGTTCGATTCGCAATCCTGTGGTGAAAAAAAAACCTTGTTATGATTGAAAACCTGAACATGGAGTAACAACTTTTAGTTATAGAATGGAACAGTCTTCTTCTTCTTTCTTATCTCCACTCAATCAAATCAGGGTATCAAGCTTTCACAACCATCATGACTTGGTGAAGTAGAATGCGTCTGCCTTTGTCATTAAGACTGGGAGCACTACTCAGTGGCAGGCCGACTTAGCTTAAAAAAGCCAAGTGCAGCTTCTCCTAATATGGAGTAAAAACGCTGCTCATCCTGTATCCCTGGGTTAGGAGCCTTTACAGGGTACTATCAGCCGGGCCAGCTGAACCCAGTGAGCTTGTTACTGCTCCCCCTCCTTCTTTCCGAACAGTTATCTATCTATGGGTATGGAGAATTATATTTTATTAAAACGGAACTCCAACTAGATATTTAACTCGCAGAGATGGATATATAAAGGGTATTTTTTTCAGAAAAAAAGCTTCCTATAATCAATTTAATAAAAAGTTTCAATTTAATAAAAAATTTCAACGTCTTATGCTTTCTTGTGATTTGTCGGATTCTTAATCTCGTGTAATAAAACCTTGTTATGGTTAAAAACCTGAACACGGGGTGATATTCTTTAGTTTAAGAATATAGCATTTGTCTAGCGAATAATCTTCTCCGAAATATTGTTTCCAACTGGATCTTTAAATCGCAGAGATGAAGATATAGAGGCTACTTTTTCAGAAAGAAAGCTTTCTTCAATCAATTCAATAAAAATAAATTCGGCGTTCTTAGTCCTTTTTATTTGTCCAATCTGTAATTATCTGTAGTATTGAAACCATATTATGGTTAAAAACCAGATCGGTGAGTGATATCTGTTAGTTTTATAATAGAGCATTTGTCTAGCTAGTGATCTTCTCTGAAAATCTGTTTCCAATTGGATCATTAAATCGCAGAGATGAAGATATAGAGGCTACCTTTTCATAAAGAAAGATTCCTATTATCAAATCAATAAAAATAGCTTCAAAGTCTTATGTTTTCTTGTGAGTTGTCGAATAGGTAATTTTGTGGTAATAAAATCTTGATATGGTTAAAAAACTTAACATGAGGCGATATCCTTCGGTTCTAGAATGAATCAGTTGCCTATGGGGTTTGGCGAAATATATTTTCTGTAAACTGATTTCCATCTGAATATTTTACTTCGTAGAGATGTAGATATAAAGTTCACTTTTCACAGCGGGGTTTAAATTGTAGATGGTATCTACACATAGCTAGCTTGTGGAATATTTTTAAATATTAATATTTATTATTCTACAAGGCCGCAGTCAGTGTTCCTTGGAGATTAATCTTCTTATTCTTTCTTATCTCCACTCAATCATTCATGACTGGGTGAAGTAGAATGTGTCTGCCTTTGTCATTAATACTGGGAGCATTTCTCAGTGGCAGGCCACTGACTTAGCTCCAAAAGAAATGGCCGCCTCTGACATTAGGAACAGACTCCATGTGCAGCTGCTCCTAACAAAGAGTACAACGCTGCTCATCCTGTATCCCTGGATTAGGAGCCCTTACAGGGTACTATCAGACAGGCCAGCTGAGCCCAGGTTTTTTATGGGGCTTGTTACTGCTTCCCCTCCTCCTTTTTCATCCGGACTTGGGACCGGCAAAGGCGGAGTTGGAGATTAATAGAATTGCTGAATGTCGTGGTCCATTTGTATGATTGATGAGGAATGCTAAGACTAAAACGCGGCTGATTCCACACTCACCTTTTAAGTGATACGCTAACCTTGACATATGTACGGTGTGGCCACTGGACATGCATCGGACCTGTAGGCTGTTGTTGGGTTCTGTGCTGCCTGGAGTATAGGATCTCCATATATGCTTCCTTCCTGTGGTGAATCTGTATAATACCGGTGGTCTTAATAAAGCTGTAGGTGTATAATAATGAGTTATATTTAATAGATTAAATGGAGCTATTAAACCCCTTCTTAAACCTATTATCAATAATTAATATATTAACCCGACTAAAATAAACACTTCGAGTTGAAATAGAAAAATAAAACGGAGATTGAAGAGGAGTATCTTGTGCTGAATTTTATTAGCAAGCTTTCGGACGTCCTTCTACAGGTTTTTTTTTCGATAATTAATATATTAGTTTCTTTTTAATGTAAGTGTTTTTTTTTTATCTGAACCATCAGGATACTTTGTATGTTCAAATGTGGAGATATGTTATATTTGAAAGCATAAATATCTTGAATAAATCTTCTCTTAAACTTGTCGCCTTTTACATCGTGGTTTTCTACATATTATTTATATTTCTTATAAGACATCATAGGTAAAAAGTCTTTCTCTATATATAGAATTAATTACCTATATCGGCCTTTTGGATAAAAGTGTATAAATTATTCAAATGATACGACATATATATTCAAATTTTTAAACTATTTTGCTTGATTCTTTCAAATATTTTACTATAGATCACACTACAGTATATGAATATGTGATTTTCCTCATTTGCTATTTACACGCTGGCGTATGATTATGAGCCTTTACTCAGAATCCTATAACACGTTTGTAAATGATTAAAGATACTTTATTATTTTGGTTCAATCTTTACTACATTTCGATACTTGATGATATTTTGACTATACTGTATGTTGTCGCGCGTGTGACCCCTCCGGAATTTTCCGCGACGACGCCGCTTCCTCCTTCGTGTATCACCTAACCCGGGCTCCCGTTGCTCTCCTCTGCAGTTGTATCCTGCAGTCCACCAAAGACCTGCGAGAACCACCCTCAAGTGGAACTCCTTTCCTCTGGCAGTATCTCTCGGCCTTACCACTTGTGGGGGGGACACGAGAGACCTACCAGGAGAGTAGCGACTGTGGTGTTGGCGAGAGTAACAACAGCAACCGGCACCGAGACTTCTAATATTCCTCTTTTTTGTCATTTCTACTACACATTACATATAACTAGAATGACAATAAATAGGTATTTACATTACGTTACCTCCTAGGCCCAATATAAACGTGTATTTACAAACATTTGCCCCAGAACGCAGGACTACAGCAGTCGGCGATTCCCACACCAGTTTTAAATCGGAAACAGGAGAAAGCTCCATCTATTGGCGGAGGTTGTAGATGTTTTCAGGCCTTTTACGCGACAATATTTCTTTTTTATATTGGATAAACTTTTTTCAGCTTTTCCTCATGGGATATTAACACCCTGGCGTGTGATTATCAGCTTTTACTCAGAAGCCTATAACAGGCTTGGGAGTAATCAAAGATCCAACATTATTCTTCTGATTCAATTTTCATTACATTTTGACTATAATGAAGCTATAATTAAAAATATACATTGTTGCCTAGTGTTCTAAATAACCAAATAAATGACTATTGCTTATATATAGTCTTTTTATATTGGATTAACAGTGTTAAAAGGGTTTTGACGCCTTGATAATGTTTACAAAAAGACTAGTCGAATTGGCTACCAACACACGATGGCATGTTTCGCAACGAATAAATTAAAAATATATGTTTATTAGGAAATTCTTTATATTGCAAAGCATATGTTATATATATATAAAGAGTTTATATAATTTCCAATTTTAATATGTTTTTATATATACTAGACGGGTGACCCGGGCTTCGCCCCGGGATTGACCCGTGTGGATATCTACCCGAGTGATATATATTTAGATAAGATTTTTTTTATAATTGTTTGTTATTAGCATTATCTATTTGTTTGCATCAGCATAATTTAATCTAATCTTTGATAGAGGGCGCTGTTCGTGAGCTAAGTATAATAATTTGAATATATAGTTTTAATAAATGATTTATATATATATTTTTTTTTAAATAGCCTATCGTCTTCCCCGTATTTGTTTTACCTATGTATGCAAATTTTGGTTTGAATTAGTGAACTACTGCGAATTTGTATACCGGACATACAAGCAAACAAACATACAAACAAACAAACATACAAACATTGATTTATATATATATAGAAGATATATAACTTTTGAAATAGAGGAATCCATAAATTGATATTTAATTTTTAAAAAAGACATTTGATCAAAATATAATTTATTTACTCCAATATTTCAGTTGGCTGAACGCTAACCTTTTTAAAAGTATTAGAACATATTAAAAGATTAGCATTCAGCTAACTGAAATATTGGTAAATAAAATATATTTTGATCCAATATATGCCTTTTTAATTCAATTAAATATCTATTAACATACACAAACTAAGAACAGACATTTTTAAAATAAAATACTCTAAAGTTTTCATTATATAAAGTAAGGTAAATCAAAAAATATATTTATAGTTTTAATATCATAGATTTTATTTTCTCAACCTATTTGTCAATTTGTTAATATTTATTTTCAAAATATATTTCGAAGCCGTTATAAAAACATATATATTATCAAATATTTTCGTTATATGTTATTTATAAATATAAAAAATATAAAATATTATTAATAAATATTTCATGAATAATTTATGTGAAATAAACTATATTTAGAACATTTTTGGATCATCTGTCAATATAAAGGAAATTAGTTCCAAAATCTAATAATAGATGGCGCAACATTTCCATTCTAGCAGAAATTGTCAATAGTCATTTATTTTCTTTAGAATATTTTATCTCTTTTCATAGAGCTACTTCTTCTTTTGAACATATTAGCATACTGTAAGAATAATATTATTCATTGCATTTTAAGAGTTTATATAGACAATTTATCGAATTATTCTTAAAATATAATGGTATTTAGTATATACCTTCATTAACATATGTTTTTATTATTATTTATTCATATTTAGATTTTGCATTGTTTTATTATATATGAATAAAAGTGGATATTTTATATGTTAATAATTAAATGCTGTCTGGGAATATTTTAATAGGTTTTGACTAATATATATCAAAGCTAATTTATCAAAAGATCGATTTGAATTTACGACATCCTCACGATATTGCATATATTAATGCATATTATTTTTTTTTATAGTTTGAACATTTTCTAAGAGAGTCCCATTTTTGGATTTAATTGGTTTATAATTTTGTAGTTGAATATGCAAAGGGATACTAATCGTTCTAAATGTGTTATATAAGATTTTCTTTAACTGAATAATGCAAAATAGTGCACATTTTGGAAAGCTTTGGCTCATCTCGACTTTATATTGGCATTGTTATAAGGTAGTTTCAATCTCTCTCTATAATTGGTGAACCCTTCCATTTCTTTAACCAACCAGATTTCTAATTGTAGTATTTTCATTCTATCTGTATAGTCTTTACTTAAAAATAATCATTTTTATTGGCGTTGTTGAAGGAAACTATATAGAGTCTGTTCTACTATATTCTGCTATACTAAAAGCTTATTCCATAGTTTTCTTAAAAGTCATTTCTGATATTCCACCCTTCAGTGTAGCATTTATAAGCAAAACGATCTAATACAGTATCAGAGCTCTAAAGAAGCTGTCTGGTAGATTAAATTGAAGAAATCGGTGAGAGTATTCACCGCTGATTGGCCAAGCTCTCCCAATATTTTTTCTTCGTAGTAATGACAGGAGGTGTTTGATATACTTGTATGTTTTGAAAATATTATGTGGCGCTGAGTTTGTTGTTGACACACTTTTAAATGTTATAACACCTTGATAAAGGTTGGCGTTCAGCCAACTGAAATATTGGTGAAATAAATGATATTTTGATCCAATATATGCCTTTTTAATTAAATACTTGTATGTATGAAAGAAACATTTGCGTCTGATTGTTTACATTTTCTATAAATAAACAATACACACGTAGCGCACTCTGTAGGTAAAAAATGGAACTATGCAACGCGTTTGCCTCTTTAAATGAAGAACGAATCTTTATATGATAGCCATGGTGGGTAGAAGTAGACCACTGCTTTTATTATAAGTACACCATATGTATACACAAGTGAAAGGCGGTTCGACTTTGCACTTTCAAATATACCAGAACCCCGTTTGGTTATTTGCACTCGCTAATGGGGTTTGAATTTTGCAAGAATCGGGGGCCATTGGGCCTTTATTTTTTTAATCAGAAAAAAAGTGTCCAATGCGGGAATCAAACCCTGGTCGTAGCGGTCGAAAACCAAAAGTTTAGACCATCTTTCTACCGATCCTCTTATATTAAGAAATTAAATATTGTTAAAATGAATATGTAAACAAATTATCTTTCGAATTTTATAGTAGATAGAATTATACATTTCATACGACGAAATAATAGGAGTAAAAAGGTCACATATCACAAACCAATAAGTATAAATAAATATTTAAATATATTTGAATTATATAATATCAAATAGTAATAAAATAAATATAAACAGTTTATTTGATTCATTTATTTAACTGCATCAACATTCAGACATTAAAACATGACAAATATCAACTAGACTATGGAATCATTTATTCAATAATATATTTTATTAAAGAAAATATTAAATTTACAATATATAGATTCATATAAGATATAAATAGAATATATATATATATATATAATATTCCTATGATTTTCTCTCTTGGTTAAAAAAAACTGTATTTATTACCAATGTACGAGGGACATCCAATAAATAAGTTTCCCTATTTTGTAACAAATAAACAACTTTATTTACAATTATGCAGTTATTTTATTTTCATTATACAACTCATAGACTACTTCTCTACATAATCGCCATTTCTGTCCAAACATTTTTGGTACCGTTGTAGCGATTTTTTGATACCACTGTTGTACCAAACCGTGTCCGGTCTTCGTAGCCAGTGGTTCGCCTCCGCCTGTTTTCAATTCAAATTCAAAACATCTGACATGATTGTTCCAATCGAAGAGCATCCAATTTCGATTCCAGGAGGCAGTCGTATCATTATTTCGTCAATGGTGACGCGGCGATTAGCTTCCACCACATTGCGAACAGCAGCCACGGCTGCATTGTCCGTAGCAGTAACGGGCCTGTCGCTTCGCTCGTCATCATGTACGTTTTGCCGTCCTTCCAAGAACCATGAACGCCATCGGCGAACCATTTGGATGCTCATACATCCTTCACCATACACTGACACTAATTTGCGATGAATATTGACCGCAGTTTCATTTTTCGCTGTGAAAAAAACGAATTACAGAACGGAGTTCGCAAGTGGACACGTTCACCAGTGGTAGCTCCATGGAAACTGAAGCGCTACGGACTTGCGCGTACGAGTAGAGTGATTTTGAAAGGTCACCAGCTTCCAACGCATCCTAGTGACCATTTCTTACCTACTAACTAATTTTTACAGCGTTTCGTTCGCCGAAAAAAAAATAGGGAAACTTATTTATTGGATGCCCCTCGTATATATATTTGTATTTATTTCATTGGTTGGTTGTATAATCAAGTATGAGTGTAATGTCCTCTTTATTTTATTTAAACTCTACTCAAACCATGTAATTTTCAATTGTTTATGTAATATAGTATCTTAGCGTTGTTTCTTGACGTAAGCATCCCTTGTGGGAATATTGTGTCTGATTTGATAATAAATGAATAAATAGAAATATATATAATATATTATGTCCTGGTATAAAATATCTGTTTTATTAAAGTCCGGTGTGTGGTTGTTTTTCAAAGCGTGGTCTACAAAGAGTGATAATGGATTATAATTTCTTAAACCAGCTTTATGTTGATTGATTCGATCTTTTAGAGGCTTGCTTGTTTCTCCTATGTATTATTTATTAATATATATAATATATATTAATATTTAGATAATAAAAAGCAATATATTGGATTAAATAGAATATTTATCTACTTATATAATTGCCTTATTCTGTCTGTGTGAAGTTCACGGATAGATTTTGTTCATCAACGCGCGCATCATCATTATGATCATTATCATTATCTAATGATAATAATAATAATTATTATTATTATCTACTTATATAATTGCCTTATTCTGTCTGTGTGAAGTTCACTGTGTGAAGTTCACGGATAGATTTTGGTCATCAACGCGCGCATCATCATTATGATCATTATCATTATCTAATGATAATTATTAATATTATTATTATCTACTTATATAATTGCCTTATTCTGTCTGTGTGAAGTTCACTGTGTGAAGTTCACGGATAGATTTTGGTCATCAACGCGCGCATCATCATTATGATCATTATCATTATCTAATGATAATAATAATAATAATTATTATTATCTACTTATATAATTGCCTTATTCTGTCTGTGTGAAGTTCACTGTGTGAAGTTCACGGATAGATTTTGGTCATCAACGCGCGCATCATCATTATGATCATTATCATTATCTAATGATAATTATTTTATTAATATTATTATCTACTTATATAATTGCCTTATTCTGTCTGTGTGAAGTTCACGGATAGATTTTGGTCATCAACGCGCGCATCATCATTATGATCATTATCATTATCTAATGATAAAAATTATTATTATTAATCTACTTATATAATTGCCTTATTCTGTCTGTGTGAAGTTCACTGTGTGAAGTTCACGGATAGATTTTGGTCATCAACGCGCGCATCATCATTATGATCATTATCATTATCTAATGATAATAATAATAATAATTATTATTATCTACTTATATAATTGCCTTATTCTGTCTGTGTGAAGTTCACTGTGTGAAGTTCACGGATAGATTTTGGTCATCAACGCGCGCATCATCATTATGATCATTATCATTATCTAATGATAATTATTTTATTAATATTATTATCTACTTATATAATTGCCTTATTCTGTCTGTGTGAAGTTCACGGATAGATTTTGGTCATCAACGCGCGCATCATCATTATGATCATTATCATTATCTAATGATAAAAATTATTATTATTAATCTACTTATATAATTGCCTTATTCTGTCTGTGTGAAGTTCACGGATAGATTTTGGTCAGAATGGATAAAATAAAAAAAGTGTCAAGGGATGGGAATCGAACCCACGACCTTCCGCTTACCGGACAGATGCCATGACCACTAGGCTACCCTGGACATATTTTTCCGTTCACATTTTTATTTTTATATTTTCAAGACACACACGTTTGGGGCGGGACGTTTCACAAGAGAGACATCCACGGCGCCAATTTATAATTGTAACGAATAGTATTATAATTAAAACGTTTTTAAAATATATACGCACTCGGGTAAAACCCGGGCGTTGCCCGGGCCATTCGTCTAGTATAAAATAAAATGATTTAAAAGCACGAATGTTTCTTTTATACATAATACAAACTTCTACTGTCCTTACTGCGATGAAAAATATATTGAGAGGGGGGCCTGGCTCATCAGTGGTGAACCCTCCGAGCAGTTCACCCCCAGAGGGTTCACCACTGATGAGCCAAGCCCTCCCAATATATTTTTTCATCGCAGTAAGGACAGTAGAAGTTTGTATTATGTATAAAAGAAAAATTCCTGCTTTTAAATCCTTTCATTTTATATATATAGATGGCGCGTTATTGCTTTGTGTTAAATAAAATATTTATTTGCTAAAATATTTCGGTTTACTTAACGTCAAGCATTATCAAGGCATTACATTTTTGTATAATAAAACTCAGAGCTTCATAGTGTTATAATATCACATTAAGATAATATTTTAAAATACAAAAGAGGTGGGGAATATTTGTGCATGAAAAAAAATATATGTTTTGCTTAACCCTAGTACACGTGGTACAGGCCATGATAATCATGGGTAGATGTTGGTGACTGCTTTTACTGTAAGTGCACCACATGTCTACACATGTGAAAAGCAGTTCGACTTTGCACTTACAAATGTGCCAGAGCCCCGTTTGGTTACTCGCACTCGCTGGTGGGGTTGAACTTTTGCAAGAATCGGGGGCCATTGGAGCCTTTTTTTTATCAGAAAAGGTGCCCAATACGAGAATCGAACCCAGGTCGTAGCAGTCGAAAACCAACGGTTTAGACCATCCTTCCACCGACCCCCAAAAAGAGAATTATAAAATTACAATCAGAATAAGTTAAATACTAAAAGAGAAAAATAATAGTGTATATCCTATAAATTAAAATATTTGTATTAAAAGGTACATACAATATAATTCAACAATAATTCATAAAGAGATATTTAATTAAAAAGACATATATTGGAACAAAAATATCATTTATTTTACAAATATTTCAGTTGGCGAACGTCAACCTTTATCAAGGTATTGTAACATATCAATGTGTGTCAATAACAATTGGTGTTCAGCCAACTGAAATATTGGTAAAATAAATTATATTTTAATCCAAAATATGCTCTTTTAATTAAAGATTTATTTATATTTTGCTTTATTTTCAAAAAGAGATAAATGTAAAAATATATATGTAATATTGTAATGTGCCGACGTATGGATGAACTGGCAATCGTGTACGTGAGGCGAGTGTTTGTGTTCTTCCCACACGCGGACAAAAAGAAGCAGAGGCAGGGCTAGATGTTAGCACCGAGAGTGATCGGGGACAGCCCACGGGACAGAGGTAGAGGCCATGACACCAACTTCGATGCTTATCACCGAGACATGGAGAGACAGCCTGCGTGAGAGAGACAACCTGAAGCGGACTGCTGAGAAACACCCTCTAGAACATCTGCTGACCCCCTGCCAAAACTTGTCTTGTTTTCAGGGGTCGTCTATAAAGAGTCCCTGGGGGCCGGCACCACATAAGCGTTGACATTTTCCTCCCCTCTGTCCCCAGCTGACCGCTCTTTGGATTTTTATTTTGATGTCACCAATTTTAGTTTAAATACAAAAAGGGGTTTACAGGTATTATTAATAAGGATATAGCATATATACAAAATATGGAGGTGGTAGCAAATAGAAACGATGTACATTTTAATACAGTTTAAAATATACTATATATATATATATATAAGTTATCTATGAAAAACATTCTAAAATAAAAATAAATTATTTAAACACAAAAAAATATAAGAATATATATAAATATAACCATTTAAAAAATGTATATCAATATTTTCTCACTGAATTAATAATAGAAAAAGTCGGATTTGTTTAAAAAGTAAATATAAACACTATTCAACTTAAAACCCATATATCTGTAAATGGATTTTAAATATAAATTTCTACGAGCAATATTTCCAATAATTATTATGTAATATTGTAAAAAATGGACACACATTAGTAGTAAATTGATAAATAATTGCATATTTTATCGGAAAAAGCTGGGCGTGAAAAATCAGGATGGACTTAATCACAAATCGATGCTGGTAAGAACTAGAAGTTGCCTCCAGAAAAATAGAGTGGAGACTTGGAATAAAAAATACGCAAACTCCTTAATAATGTTTATCTAGCATATGGAACACATGTATTATATAAAACCTTATGTAGAACTTATATATAATACTAAATTTTACATTTACATATCCCATATATATATATATATATATATATATATTATTACCTATCATAAAATATATGAAAATATATTTCATAAAATGATCCAATATATACCTTTTTAATTAAAGATTTATTTATGGATTGCTCTATTTTCAAAACAGATAAATATGTTATAATACCTTGAAAATGATTGGCGTTCAGCCAACTAAAATATTGGTAGATAAAATTATATTTTGATCCAATATATGTCATTTCAATTATATATATAGAATCAATGGGCGCTTCTCCCGTCAAAATAAACGTCAGAATCTGACGCCAACTATTGACCGTCGCCGCAACTAGCGGCATCGGGTCGGTGACGAAGCCACAACACCAACTTTGGCAAACTGATAAGCGTCCACCTAGAGACCATGGTTTCGGGCTAATGGCCCTCGTCAGTCTAGGGCGGGCTTTATTCCATGAGATCCACACGAGATCTAATGGAATCCTCACAATCTACCAAAGAGGTGTTTTGCTGGCAATGTAGCTGGGCCAAATCTATAGGCAAAACAAAGTTGGTGTTGTGGCTTTGTCACCGACCCGAGGCCGCTAGTTGCGGCGACGGTCAATAGATGGCGTCAGATTCTAACGTTTATTTTGACGGGAGAAGTGCCCATTGCTTCTAGGGATTAATTTCCTCCCGGTAAATTTTCCAATTATAGATATATCTATTGTTATTTTATTTTCTAAACAATAATTTATTAAAGAAGATAGATTTTACTTTTCTAAATATCCATGTGAATTAATAATATTTTTAACGCTTTGCTCTAAATGCTTGGCTTTTATTTATTTCTCAAGACGATACATTGAGAAAATAAAACTTTAACTGATCAAAGTGTCAATTCTTGACCGAAATATGAATACAAATGAAAAAAAACAAAACGCGAATGTTTATTTTCATTAATGAATCAAACTTCTACTGTCCTTACTGCGATGAAATAATATTGGGAGGGCTTTGTTCATCAGTTTATAAACCCTCCCAGCGGTTTAACCAATTTAATCTACCAGACTGCTTCTTTAGAGCTCTAATATTTTATCATCGCAGTAAGTTTACTATAAGTTTGATTTATTTGTGAAAAGAAACATTCGCGTTTTGGTGTTATCATTTGTAATACGTATATAGATGGAGCGTTACGTAGAAATGTCGGCCAGGCAACCTCTATATTCAAGAAAATAAAAATAGCAAATCTAAATAATACAAATGAAAACACCAAAACACGAATGTTTCTTTTCACAAATAAATCAAACATCTATCGACCTTACTGTTAATATTTTACACAAATAAATTTACTGGCAATGCGCTTCTTTTAAATATCATCAAATATTTTCTCTACAAACCTTACTGCAATGATATGAGTTATTGAATGAGAGGGCTTGGCTCATCAGTAGTGAATTCTCTCAGCGGTTTCGCCAAATTAATCTCTAGACCGCTCTACTATTGTATTGGACTGGTTTGGAATTTACCCTGTATTTTCTATGGAAGGCAGCTTAGGGGTGTTTAGTGAACTATGGACATAAGCTTATAGGTCTGTTTCCATTACAAATATATATTAGTAAATTAAATTTAATTGCCATCTATCGTTAATATTTTATACATATAAATTTACTGGCAATGCGCTTCTTTTAAATATCATCAAGACTTTACTGTTATACAATTATTAGAGCAATAAAGAAGCAGTCTGGTAGATTGAATTGGTTAAACCGTTGGGAAGGTTTACCACTGATGAGCCAAGCCTTCTCAATATTTTTTCATCGCAGTAAGGACAATATAAGTTTGATTTATATATGAATATAAACATTCGCGTTTTGGTTTTTTCATTTTTATTCATATTTCTGTAAAAAATAGACACTTCGGTCAGTTAAAATTTTATTTTCTCATATAAGATAATAATGCAATTATATATTCAAATGAATATACGTACCAGTTTACTGGAATTTACTGTTTTAATCCGTGACACACTAATTCAGGTTCTTTACATTTTTCTTTACCACTTGCAACCGAATTTCTTCCATTAATCAATCTTTTCTCCTTTCTTCTCTTCAACCTGTCTTTTACTCTATCCGTTGACAATTCACTGAGCCCTAATATTTTTTCATCGCAGTAAGGATAGTATAAATCTTCAACCTGTCTTTTACTCTATCCGGAGACAATTCACAGAGCCCTAATATTTTTTCATCGCAGTAAGGATAGTATAAATCTTCAACCTGTCTTTTACTCTATCCGGAGACAATTCACAGAGCCCTAATATTTTTTCATCGCAGTAAGGATAGTATAAATCTTCAACCTGTCTTTTACTCTATCCGGAGACAATTCACAGAGCCCTAATATTTTTTTCATCGCAGTAAGGATAGTATAAATTTGATTTGTTTGTAAAAAGAAACATTCGCGTTTTGGTGTTTTCATTTATATTATTACTATGTAGAACTATGAATCCCGGCCAGGTAACTTCTAGCTTGAAGACAATAATATTAAAATTACGTAAAATAAGATATTATTACAATTTATTATACTCACAAGTTTACTGGAATTTACTCTGTTTTCATCCGTGACATACTAATTCAGGTTCTTTAAAGTTTTTCTTTACCACTTACAACTGAATTTCTTCCATTAATCAATCTTTTCTCTTTTTTTTTTCTCTTCTCTTCGACCTGTCTTTTAATCTATCCGTTGACAATTCACTATTGGTCCCTAGAGAATACCCTTCTTTATTTATCTTAACTTTGGAAAACTAATCTTGAAATTCAGAACTCAAAGCAATCAATTTCTTCTTTTATACCTTTTACTTCTATTTCTAACCAAACTTCACCTTAATTCTATAGATTCAATCTTTTTTACTTTTTTTTTAATAGTGAAAAGATTGAAAAAATATTAGACGTGTATAATTCAAATTGTAATCGATTTTTTTAAAATTTATATTGTCCTGCCGAAAATTAAAACATATTAATGATTAATTAAAAGGCGATAACGTGTATCAATTTATAAGAAATGGAGAATTTAAGCCTGAATGTTTATTTTTGAATATTCCACTATCTTGGGTGTGTATATCTGCTGCTCTGAGTCCATGTAAATTTTTCTCCAAGACTGCGGCCATTGCTGGGCATGAGAATAACAAATACATATAATATATATATATATATATATATATTCATAAAAGATGCATATATTGGATTTCTAATTATTTTATTGTTCCAATATTTCGAGGGGCAACTCGCCTCTCTTTTACGAGGATGTTTTTGTTTTTCACTAGAAAATAATTAGAAATCCAATATATGCATCTTTTATGAATATAATTTTAATTATGGATTGCCAAATCTCTTTTCAAAAAATATATATATATTTTAAAAATATGCATATATTGGATTTATAATGAATTTATTGTTCCAATATTTCGAGGGGCAACTCGCCTATCTTTATCGAGGATGTTTGTGTTTTTCACTAAAGCATGCGAGCACGCGTACAACACTCTCGTTCTACAAGGCCAATGAAAGAATTGTATCTTTGATTTAAACATTACATTCAGTATATATACAGCTAACAATTATATAAAATATTACAGATAAAAACCATTATTATTATTTTGTCTATACATTGTGCTTGAAATAGAGATTTATATACAACAGTGTAACCGTAATTGTGTGCATACATATTAATTATAAATTAATGATAAAATTTTGAAAAAAAATAAATGAGTAAATTAAAAGTATACACATAGTTATTTACAAACAATTAGGATATGAATTCTTTATAAATTTCTGGAAAATCAATTTTTCTGTTCATACTGTGTTTATCTTCGGCAGAAGCCCAACTTTCTAAAAACAGTCTACAATGCTTTTCTGTAATATTTTTGTATATAATTGATGCTTGTTTGAAATCTGGTATATGGCTATTATTTAGGGAGTGGTCAACTAGGAGGGATAATGGTTTGTAGTTTTTTTAAAGCTGCTTTATGTTGATTAATACGATCTTTAAGTGATTTACCTGTTTCTCCAATGTATGTAGCTTGACATGTTTGGCAGGGAATTTTGTAAATTACATTGGTTGATTTTCTTGGTTTGAAATATTTTTTGTATCAGAGTGGCGTAAGATTTGTTGTATATTTTGTGCACAGATTGATATGTTGTAATTTTATTATATCTCTTTAAAATTCGGGCAATTCTCTCTGAGCCGTAGCTATATGGAATAGAGCAATATCTTTTTTGAGACTGATCACGACTATTATATATATATTAAAAAGACATATATTGGAACAAAATATCATTTATTTTACCAATATATTCAGTTCGTTGAACGCCAACCATTATTAAGGTGTTTCTACAACAAACTCAGCGCCACATAACGTCAACAGAATTATGTGGCGCTGAGTTTGTTGTTGACACACATTAAATATGTTATAACACCTTGATAATGGTTGGTGTTCAACCAACTGAAATATTGGTAAAATAAATTATATTTTGATCCAATATATGCTTTTTCAATTAAAGATATATTTATGGATTGCTCTATTCAAAAAAAAAAAATATATATATATAATTCATAGAAACAAAAATATATTCAATATCTCCGTAAAAGAATAAATATAGCTTTCTTATAGATAGAAAGTAAAAAGTTTATATAAACAAAATATATAAAAATATATCAATATGCTAATTCTAGAAATAACTATTAGAATGTTTATTTTTATCGTCTTCTGCTTTTCAAAGAAACAATAATTAGGATTAATTTAATTAGATATTTAAGGGCACTTATTAGAAATATGAACATTTTTAGTATGTAAAAACGGAAACTTAAATTAGGCTTAAAAAGAGCGGGATAATTATCGGTAAAAATTAGGCTTAGACAAAAGCAGAAGTCAAAGCTAATTGAAGATCGCCCTTCACGTTACAGACCATAATGATCCTAGAAAACTCTGTCGCTAATAAAGAAAAAAAGTGCCTCTTAGTAATTAGTGTTAATTGGCATCGATGATTGAAGTTGCACCTCTTTTAATTAGAGAAAATAATCAAAGAATTCCTAGCATTAACTGTTTTAAAAATGAATGTGGCAATTCGTATATCAACAGCTTTCCGGTAAATGGGATAGATTTGGAGGTTGTGTTATCTGCTACCAATTGGAAGTAGGTGTTAAAAGCTTTTAGCGAGAAATTTCACTTTTCTTTTTTTACCGCAGACGAACTTTACTGTTACTGGTTAAACTAGTTAAGTACTCGCTTTAGTTAATTTTTAGCACTTATTTCGAAGTATAATCTGTAACGTGTACTATTAATATACGAAATAATTAAAATATATACACAATCAAATATATATATGTTATAGAATATGTTATAACACCTTGATAAAGGTTGGCGTTCAGCCAACTGAAATATTGGTAAAATAAAATATATTTTGATCCAATATATGTCTTTTAATTAAATATATATATATAATAATATCGTTAATAAATATAAAAATTTATAAAATATGTTATTTAGTTAAAAATGTGAGGTTTGTTTTTGATATATGTATGAATAAGTAGTAAGCACATAGTAATATAAAGGGAAATTAAAAAAAGTAACATCAGCAAAACATCGGAGGTGAAGCGTTATAGGCTAGGTAAAAGAAAAAGCAAAGAGAAAGTTTTATAGAAAAGAGCAAAAAGAGAACCAGAACCTCTATATATATATAAAAAAGATGCTGTAAACAGTTTCACTTTTTACCGCAGACGAAATTCACTGTTAGTGTTTAAGCTAGTTAAATACTCGCTTTAGTTAATTTTAGCACTTATTTCGAAGTATAATCTGTAACATGTGATATTAATATACGCAAAAATTATAATATCTACACAATTAAGATTTTATATATAAAAATTCTGTAAATAGTCTCTGTTCTCCGTTTTCAGCTATCATAGCAATTTACTTTCACTTTTTTTACCGCAGAGGAACTTTATAGTTACTGATTAAACTAGTTATGTAGTCATTTTAGTTAATTTTAAACACTTATTTCGAAGTATAAACTGTAAAACGTGTGTTATTAATATACATAATATTTATAATAATATCTTCACAAATTAAAAACATATATAAATACACTATAAATAGAAATTTATATAAAAATAGAGTATAGGTATCTCTGAAATCAAAATTTTATATCCTCAAAATATTTTGAGGGATTTCTCTCCCTTTATCAATTTAATGCCCAAAAACTTAGTAGTAACTTATAATGTGAAAAAATTGAACAAATGTAATATTGTTTAATGATATTTCAAGATGCCTTAGTGACCAATATTTTGGTCGTTGAGGTACAGCTTGCACCACGCTGATGAGGGCCAACAGCTCGAAAAGCGTCCGTGGTTAGCTTTTCTTGATTAATCAAGAATGGGTATTTGGCCAATTCTGGAATAATTAAAAATCAACGAGAATAGTTGATATTTATTCCGATAGATGGCGCAAGCCATCAGCAACTTTCAGTTGCACGATAAGGATATGCCTTTTTCTTAAGTAACTTATAAGTAATTTATAAATGTTTGTAGATAACATGGAAAAACTTTATCATTCAAGGTTTTCATGTAGTACAATGTAATCTACAATGGTTTGTAAATTTATTCAAGTTTAATGTGCAATAAATTGATAAAGAGGAGGCACTTCATCAAAATATTTTTATGGTGGTATTTCATATGGTGAGGTGTTGATATTACAACCTTAAAAAAAGGCATATCCTGATTACTAGAATTTCTTTCACTAGATGATAGTGCTCTGCTATTTAGAACACTCATGTGAAGGGTGAGTAAATTCCTTTTTATTTATGATATATAGAATAAAAACAAAGCCACAATATTGCAAAAGTCACGGCTTTGTCACCGACCCGAAGCCGTTAGTTGCGGCGACGGTCAATAGATGGCGTCTGGTTTTAGACGTCTATTTTGACGAGAGAGGCGACCCTTGTCTCTTTTGATCAATTTCTTCCCGGCAAAATTTCCATCTATATTTTAGCCATAGATATGGCCCAGCCACTTTGCCAGCTAAACACCTCTTTGGCAGATTGTCAAGATTCCATTAGATCCCGTGTGGATCTCATGGAATAAAGTCCGCCCTGGACTGACGAGGGCCATTAGCCCGAAACAATGGTCTCTAGGTGGACGTTTTTAAGTTTGCCAAAGCTGTTGTTGTGGCTTTGTCACCGACCCGAAGCCGCTAGTTGCGGCGACGGTCAATAGATGGCGTCTGGTTTTAGATGTCTATTTTGACGGGAGAGGCGAGCCTTGTCTCTTTAAAAATATTATATATATTTTAATTAATATTAAAATAGTATGATACATTAGCGAGTCCTCTGTTATGATTATTCGAAACTATTATAGACGCGTATGATTCTTTTAAAAATTAAACAATTTCTACTGCCCTTACTGCAATAGAATGAGCCAGGCCCTCCCATTAATTTTTCCATTACAGTAAGGGAAGTAGAAATTGTTTAATTTGTGAAAGAATCATAAGCGTCTATAATAGTTTCGATTTTTCAAACATTAAAATGTATTTTTATATTGCCACGTGGAAAATTAGGAAAGATAATTTCAGGATGACACAGCAATTTATTTAAAGCAAGTAAAAACTATGAATAATAAAAAAAAAGATAAGCAATGAGGGAAGTTTACAGAGTAGCAAAATATATAAACATAAACGTGCTACAATATATATTATACACCCATACCTCGCTTTGCGTCGGGGTTACGTTTCAAAAAACCACGACACAAATTGAAACGACGCAAAGTGAAAATATAATTTTGATGGCATGGCGCAATCAAAAACAAAGGTGTTGCCATATTTTCGGAAAAAAATTCAAAAAAAAAAATTAAAGACTCGAATCCAAAACAACGCAACTTAGAAAATCTAAAGACGCACAGTGAAAATCAGTAAAAATTAAGCAGCGACGCAACTTCGGAAAAAATGCAAAACGAAACGACGCAAAGCAAGGTATTGGTGTATATACATATTTGTTTGCAAACAATGCTAATATTGATTGCGATCCATACAAAAGAATTCCAATTTAAATTTGCATTATAATATAAAATTCCTTTTTAAAACACACAAATATGAATTTACAATAGTTGAATTTTCCAGAAAGAAATGATGGTCTCAATATAATATCGTACAAGTATTTATTATCATACAAATGATAAAAATAATTAATATAAAATAATGTTTACGAAATTTTATATCTGTCCACTGCTTTTACATATTTATTGAAATATTTTATATTAAAATTAGTATAATCATAAAAGAAATACTAGAAATATATACATTAAAATCCGAATAAAATAATTATTTGTTTGAATATATTTAAAATATATATCAAAATATTTTTTTGTTTATCGTAAAATGGCAATATAAGTGCATCGTCTGATTTCACAGTGTTGCCAGATTAAAATATATATTCTCAAAAATTATTTATTTTAAAATATTTAATATAATAAATAAAATACATAACAATATTACTACTTTGTCATACTATTTTTAACAATATTATAACAAGATGAATTTGTATACAGAATTGTTCGACATGGCAATTGTCTATATTGAATTGATGAAGCTTATCGTCTGCTATAGATTTGTACATATTGTATATAAACAAAACAGAAGCTATTCATTAGATAACAACTAATGGCCATCCCGAAAAACAATTGGTTACATATTGAACAGCCAATTAATATGCATTGTCTTTTTAATTAATACCCAGTTCAACAATTAAGTTTATCACCTAATGGCATTCTCTCCAAAATTTTATAATTAATGACCAAGATGGTTTGTTACGATTATGGCGTGGGTGATTATAAATTCTCTTCCAAGATATATCTAATTAAACAACAGTTAAATTAGGTAAAAAGAAGGAAAATTTGTTTTAATTACAGTTGGTTTGTGGCTACCTTTTTAAATTTTAAAAACATTGTTGTAAACAGGTTTACCATTTTTAATTCTATAGGTCTTCGTTTTGACTAATTATTATATGTAATTGCAAATTACATTTTCTGAGCATTCTCAAAAATATTTCTCCTTTTTTATTCTTGTTTTTAATCAATTTAATTATTTAAATCGGTTTGTATATAAAAGCGTATAATTATTAATGTAATTAAAGTTAATTATTTTAAATATTATCTTTAGATATATAAAAAAATATAAAAAAATATTTTTGGTATGGATAATTAGAAGAGATATGTGTAAAAATATAATTGAATTTGATATAAAAAGAAATGTTAATTTTTATTGAGTATTCTTTATATAAAAATCAATAATTTTATTTAAAAACAAGTTTAATAAATGAACACCAATCGCTTTTCCTAATTTTGCAATATATTTTTTATATCGGATTGAAAAATATGACTTCCTCAATGTATATTTGAAAATATATAGCTATATATTTTGCAAATAGAGAAATCCATAAATAAATCTTTAAATAAAAAGGTAATTAAATGGTAAAATAAATGAAATTTTTATCCTATATATGCCTTTTTATTTATTGTTTTATAGCTATATCAATATTTAGAAATATTGATTCAAATTCCTACTTTATAAATGAAATTTATTTCAAATTTAAAATGGTAATATAAAAAAATGTCACGAATGACACAATCCAAATTTCTTTTTACAAAGTATACATAAACGTTTTCGATTTCATTTTAACAACTTAGAGATTATATATAATCAGATAAAATTTAAGATATTTCTTAAAATGAATCAAATAATGAAGAATTCAAGATTTTTATGAGGCTTTGATAACCACACACAAACATCAAGACATCTGTTGCTGGACTATTTGAAGATTACATACTTCAAAATAAAATGCTAGCATCTTACTTTAGCAGACACCTATAGTCACAAAAATCCCTTTTTACATAACTTGTATATCTTTTTATTGAAATATATTATAAAATTCCTACAAATCAATTAATACTTCTCTGATAATCATCAATTTAATATATATGTTATAAAAAATGAGATTTTCTGTTGAATTTTGATTATCTTGTGGATTATGCTATGGCAATGCAGTCGTGGTTGAAAATCTTGAAAGTATGATTAAATAGTTTTGATCAGTAATTGCTTTAATTAACTTATGTAATATAGAAAAAACATGATCTAACAAAAGTACTGCCTAGCTTAAGGCCTAAGAATCAAAAAAAAGAAAAACTTATTTACATAATGTACAAAAGATTTGAGCCGGCCATCGGGAAACAACAACAATGAGTTTTTATAAGGGAAGTGTGACCTCTGGCGGTCGAATAAACAGAGTATTTGAATCAATGAAATATAATTTTAAATAAAATATTATTTTATCTGATGTATATATGTGCTTATCTAAATATACTGTTACCACATCAATATATTCATATATTAATTTTCGTTGGCAAAATTTGAGATGAAACATTCTTCAATTTATCCTAACTACAAAATTCATAAAACACCGCAATTATATTTTATTCACGTTAGTCTCGAGGACCACACCATCACCATCTCCTCAGCGGCGAAGTACGCAATCCACATATTCTCCGTAGATTACGAAATACGTGGTGTCGATGAAGACCCGCTGGTGATTCTCCACCAAACTCTGCAGTGCTGACAGAGGCGCCATATTCATTGTACATAGTGTATATAATCCATATTATCTTTTTTTTAAATAGTACAGACTGAGAACAATGCATGTATTGACAAAATGTCAATAAAATTATTTTAATTATCTATATTTTATTCACCTATTGAAAGATTGATTTCAGGCAAGTCCTTCTTTAGCCAATTAACACGTATGACTTTGATGCCTTTAATTCGATTCCATAATAACTTTATTAGGTACCGCTCAAAAGGATAACCTAGCTTATGGTATTTACAATGAAAAACCTATAAATAAAAGTCATATATTAGATTGAAATATAATTTATTTTACCAATATTTCAGTTAGCTGAATGCCAACCTCTATCAAGGTGTTATAACATATTAATGTGTGTCTGATTGTATAAAATGAACAGATTCTTCATATATATAAATAAAAGTGTCCAATGCGCGAGATTCGATCGTGTTTCATGACTGTCGTAAATCGACCGTTTATATAGCTCGTCCACTGAATGTTTATCATTGATTTAGATAATTTAAATTTACTCAATTTGAACATCGATTGATAATTTCGAAATTTTTTTAGAAAAGATACAGCTATATCACGCCCAATATTTATTGAATTCCTGATATACGTACTGCCTTCCAAAATATCAGCAAACAAATCTAATTCAATAGCTTACTATAAATTTTTTAGATCATCATTATGTAAGGACCAGTCAACAATTGAATGACTTTGAGACGAAGAGTAAAGCCAGTTCAATTTCTATTTCACTACCTATGTAAATAACACAAGATGATTATTACCTTACACAATTGGTAGAATCTGTATGGGGCAAGTCCCTAATAAAGGTTTTGTGTGTGTTAATTCCGGATATATCAGTGATTCTCTGTCACTTTCCTAAGGGGATTTGTATGTTCTTGTTGTTGTTGTCGTGTCCAAAGAAGAGCTACAGATGTCTCCATGTATCTCCATCACAGCAGCAACAATGGCCACTATCTTGGGTGTGTAAAGCTGCTGCTCTGGGTCAGGGGATTTGTATGAAAAATGAGTATTAAAAATACGAAAAAACACGGGATTAGCTGGTAAAATTAAAAAATAAGTATCTTCTGATCGTGAAAATGAATGCTGCTGAGTGTGATTATGACTTTTTCATCAAAGGCCATCATATGCTAGTGTCTAATAATAGGTCTCTCTTCAATGGCCAATCACACACCAGCATCTGATTATATGTCTTTGCTCGAGAGCCAATTACACGCCACCGTCTGGTTATAAGTCTTCACTCAAAAACCAATCTCACGCCAATGTCTGATTATAAGCCTGTACTCAGGAGCTTATAAAATTATTGCATTTGATTCAGGATATAAAAATCATACTTCTAGAGTTCAATCTGCATTACATTTTAACTATATCTGATGGTATTATAGTGAATATAAACACTATAATCTATTTTCAAATCATCGATTTGACTTTATTAACATATAATATATATATAAATAATACATAACAATAAATATAAAGAATGCTGTCAGCTGGGGCCATTCCTATGGTAGTGACACTAGTTATTCTGGTAGTTAAATAGTTAGAGAAAGTAGCTATGACCATGGTAAAGCTGATTATAGCAGTAAACTAACAGATATTGACCCATCACAACTAATTACATTTCTTTACTCCTTTCATCGATTTTACCTCTTCCCCGAAATTGTTTCCAGATTGGTTGGCCGTAGACCTAAAAATAGCAACCCATATGCAGAAAGAAATGGATTTAAAAGCTTACTAAATGAAAAATGTTTTTCAAACATTCACTCACTTCCAACATTTTATAAATATTAGTATTTTTTTTTACTTTCTTCTCTTCTTTTTCTATATATTATATCAATATATAATTATAATATAGAATGTTTATATACTAGGTTTATAATAATCTTCAGGGTTTTGGGTTCAGCTGGCCCGGCTGATTGTACCCTGTAAGGGCTCCAGGGATACAGGGTGAGCAGCGTTTGTACTCCATGTTAGGAGCAGCTGTACATGGTGTCTGTTACTCATGTCAGAGGATGCCATTTCTTTTGGAGCTAAGTTAGCCTGCCACTGAGTAGTGCTCCCAGTCTTAATGACAAAGGCAGACGCATTCTACTTCACCCAGTCATGATGGTTGTCAAACAGACACCATCAAGGGTCACAACTTGATATCCTAATATGATTGAGTGGAGATAAGAAAGAAGAAGAAGACTAATCTTCAAAATTAAATTCCAATCCCTGGACACTTTTATTTTTCCGTTTATCATTACTCTTCACAATTCATATTTTAATACTTCATCCCTAAGGATAGGAATAGTATTTATTTCTCCTTAAATTACAATTTTTCGTTCAAAAGATAAATTTGCGTGAAAATTCTCTGTTAAACGTCGTTTTACAATCACAAGCGCATTATATTGTATTATAACATGTTTTGTTCTTTGATATTTACTACTTTTTTAAAAAGAAATTCTATTATCGTTTCTTTACAAATTTTCAAATAAATATGTAACACGTGTTACAATTTTAAACAAGCCGGTTCAAAATCACTTCATTAGGTACCGCTCAACAAGAGCAACCTAGTTTATGATTATTGAAACAATCTACTTATATATTTGCCTTATTCTGTCTGTTTGTCTGCATGTCTGAAGCTCACGGATAGAATGCGCGCCCATTGGCTGCCAGCGAACACGTGGCCTCCCTGCCCCCCTCTAGACAACCCTGTTATCAGCTGTGCGATACATACACCTGTCTATAGCGGCCACTCTAGACAACCCTGTTATCAGCAGTGTGCTACATCCACCTGTCTAAACAGACCACTCTGTCTATAGCGGCCACTCTAGACAACCCTGTTATCAGCTGCGTGATACATCCACCTGTCTATACAGACCACCCTGTCATAGCGGTCACTCTAGGCAACCCTGTTATCAGCTGTGTGATACATCCACCTGTCTATACAGACCACCCTTTTAATGGCGGCCATTCTAGACAACCCTGTTATCTGCTGTGTGATACATACACCTGTCTATAGCGGCCACTCTAGACAACCCTGTTATCATCAGTGTGTTAAATTCACCTGTCTATACAGACAACCTGTCTATAGCGGTCACTCTAGGCAACCCTGCTAACAGCAGTGTGATACATACCACCCTGACTATAGCGACCACTCTAGACAACCCTGTTATCAGCTGCCTGTCTATACAGACCACCCTGTCTATAGCGGTCACCTTAGGCAACCCTGTTATCATCAGTGTGTTACATTCACCTGTCTATACAGACCACCCTGTCTATAGCGGTCACCTTAGGCAACCCTGTTATCAGCAGTGTGATACATCCACCTGTCTATACAGACCACCCTGTCTATAGCGACCACTCTAGACAACCCTGTTATCAGCTGTGTGATACATCACCAGTCTATACAGACCACCCTGTCAATAGCGACCACCCAAGACAACGTTTTTAAAATATATTCGCACTCGGGTAAACCCCGGGCGTTGCCCGGGCCTTTCGTCTAGTGAATAATATGTGAATTATTCACATATTAAACAAAAGGTTAACGCGGTATTAAATCCCGGTTCATGACAGTCGGGAATCGAGGGTGTTACCCACTCGTCCACTGACTTTTTTTTTTAAAACAAGAAGAAAATATAAAATAAGTATTTTTATCGAAAAGGGCAAAAAGGTCACAAATAGGTTTAGGGAATAAAGCTTTTAAAACAGGTTGGCTTTTACCTTTCTTTGCCAATAGTGATTCTGTAACTAATTCTTTATCATCATCTTTAATTATTTAAATTTATTTCTAAACATAATTTTTTGTTTTAGTGCATATTTAAAGAAAGGTATCTCTTTTATGGTTTACTAGCGGACCCGCCCGGCTTCGCCCGGGTTTTACCCGAGTGAATGTTTTTCTAACGAACATTTGTAAAAACAATTCTCTTTAAACTTATAAAACGTACTCGGCTTCGCCCGGGGTTTTACCCGAGTAAAGGTTTGGCTAGCGAACATTTGTTAAAACAATTCTCTAATAACTTATTAAAAAATAAAAAATATATATTTTGATAATTTGAAATTCGTAAATTTGAATCTCTCGATAAAGTGAACATTTTTCCCCGGTCCCTGTGTGCCTTGTCATCCTGAATTTTGTCTTTCCTAATTTTCTACATTAGAAAATCAGTTTTATCTAGTGAACATTTTTTCCCGGTCCCTTGAGAAATACTCGATAAGTTGAATAAAATCAATATTAATTGGTTCCCTCGGTAATTGGAAGTTAAAGGAATAGTATCTTCGCCTTGGATTTGTATCATTATTCTTGTCGCAAATAAATTGCCGTGTCATCCTGAGATAATCTTACTTTTGATAAATAATATTTAAGATAACAAACTTAGTGATAAGAAAACTTGTTATCATCGTCACAATGGGGGCGCTGCTTGCGAGTTAAATCTACAAATCTGCAAGTAACTCTAAGGTTATTCAAGATATTCATGAAATTATTTTTCAAAAACCTTCCCGGTGATATACCTAATAATATCCGAAAATTTCACGGCGATTGGATGTATGGTTTTGAATCTATAGAGTACAAACAAACAAACAGACAGACAGACATTCAATTTTATATATATATATATTAACAGTAATTAAACGTAACAGTAAGAAAATGTTGATTTTAAAATATTTTAATTTTTTCATATTTTAAATATGTAAATAGAGTCTCTTAAGAAAGACCACCTAAAAACATGAATCAACTTGTTTCTCCTGTTGGTGGTCTCTCATTGAAGATTCTAATTGCTATTAAAGAATCTCTAATAGACCTTTAATAAGAGACCTGCCTCTTGGAGAGACGGTGTAGCTACGAAATGGATATTCCCGGCTTCGCCCGGATTTTACCTGAGTAAAGGTTTGTCTAACGAATCTCTCGATAAAGTGAACATTTTTTCCCGGTCCCTTGAAAAATACTCGATAAGTTGAATAAAATCATTATTAATTGGTTCCCTCCGTAATTGGAAGTTAAAGGAATAGTATCTTGCCTTGGTATTGTATTATTATTCTTGTCTCAAATAAATTGCCGTGTCATCCTGAATTTTTTCTTTCCTAATTTTCTACATTACAAAATCATCGTATCATCATGATAATATTTAGAGCAGATTGTTGAATTATAACAGATAAATTAGAAAATTTATCTTGATTATATCTAGGCGAAAAGTTATTTCAAAAATTTTATTTGCTAGAAACCTTCCCAGTACTATACTAAATAACTTCCCAAAGTTTCATGGCGATCCAATGAGTGGTTTGGTCAGGCATAAAGGACAAACAGACATACATTCATTTTTATATATATAGATATAATTGGAAGTTAAAGGAATAGTATCTTGCCTTGGAATTGTATCATTATTCTTGTCTCAAATAAATTGCCGTGCCATCCTGAATTTTGTCTTTCCTAATTTTCTACATTACAAAATCATAGTATCATCATGATAATATTTAGAGCAGATTGTTGAATTATAACAGATAAATTAGAATATTTATCTTGATTATATCTAGGCGAAAAGTTATTTCAAAAATTTTATTTGCTAGAAACCTTCCCAGTACTATACTAAATAACTTCCCAAAGTTTCATGGCGATCCAATGAGTGGTTTGGTCAGGCATAAAGGACAAACAGACATACATTCATTTTTATATATATAGATATATATAATATAGTGAACATATATTGAATTTCATAATCAGATAAAAGAAAATTGCAATATATTTTATTACGAATATCTAGAAACATTACGCAATAATTTAAGATAAAGGAATCTCCATATCGTGCAACAGAAAGTTGCTGATGGCTTGCGCCATCTATCGGAATAAATATTAACTATTTTCGTTGATTTTTTATTATTCCAGAATTGGCCAAATAACGATTCTTGACTAATCAAGAAAAGCTAATCACGGACACGTTTCGGGCTGTTGGCCCTAATCAGCATGGTACAAACTGTACCTCAGTTGCACGATAAGAAGATGTATTTTCATAGTTTATGCACCTTATCCCAGTACAATATCACATTTAATTAAAAAGGCATATATTGGATCAAAATATCATTTATTTTACCTTGTAAATGTAACTTCCAACTGTTGATAGAAAGTCGAAGCCTTTCTATTGTTCTTGAAAGGCTTAGAGCGTCATACCCAAAACTGGTTGAAATCGTTTTGAAAATAGAACAATCCATAAATATATGCCTTTTTAATTGAAATATAATATCTATTACTTTAGCTGGTAACAGTCTGATGCACGCCCACACATGCCAATAACAAAAGTTTTCAATTATTCTGTATAAATATTATTTAGAGTTTGTACATAGAATATCAGCCCGTTGAAGAGCAGTATATTTGTTCGAAAGCCTGCAAATTTAAATTGAAAAAACCTTTTACCTGATATTAATTTTTACTTATTTAATTAAAGATTTATTTATGGATAGCTCTTTTTTCAAAAATATCACATTTGTATTATTTTTTCACATTACGCAATAAGTTTATTTTTTTCTCTATCAATATTAAATATCCATCATTTATTAATGTTTATTTACGGAACCCGATACACCCTTTTCAATATAAACTGATTCTATTAAACTTCATTATATTAAAATTAGCTACGAGAGTATTTTGAAAATAGAGATTGAGAATGAAACTGAGTTATTACAATGTCCATATAAGATTATATAAGGTTAAATACAGAATAAATATAAATATGATTATCGGTTCCAAAATCACTTTATTAGGTATCGCTCAACAAGAGCAACCTAGATTTTGATAATTGAAACAGTGAATAATTTGTGAAGGTTATTCACATATTATACAAGGGTTAACGCGGGTTTCAATCCCGGTTCATGACTGTCGGGAATCGAGGGGTGTTACCTACTCGTCCACCGACTCTTATGATAATATAAATATGATTTTATAATGATAAATATATGAATGATTAGATAAAAATAAATATAAAATAATTGATAAATATACATATATATAAAATATATACAAGGTCTTCATTGGTGGCGCCCAACGCGGGTTAGACTCCACCACCGATGGACTGCGAGAGTTCTCTCCTACAGAGTGAGCAGATGGATGAAGTAGCTGGTGTTACCCACCTCAAGACCAAGATGGTACTTGTAGATGGTAACCTTCGCCACACTTGTGATCTTCATCCCCTCGGAATGGAGGCCAACGCCGAACACCCAGGTCTGCAGATCCAGGGGCACTTTGAAGGAGGCGAACAGAGAGAGAGAGAATTGAGACATATTATTCAAAGGCTGGTATTGCCGTTGGGAAATTTTACAAACCACCTGCGGGTGCTATGACATTTCGAGTTGTTTCCGCAGCGTTATGGCCGAGTTTGAATTCATTAAGGAAAATTATACGGATTTCCTGTTTTGTAAACATTTTAATACAGCCTGAAATCACACAAAATATATTGTTGTAAATATATTGGTAGATATAGTGACAGAGCATGAAATAAGATTTAAAATGATATATTACTTGCCAATATTTAAAAAATAATTAATTGCAATTATCAACGATTGAATTTGGATTTATGAAATCGGCCATTATTTTTGCATCAACCTAATATAATTGTTTAATATAGATATAACACACAAAATATAATATATAAAAGGATTTATAAATATATATTTGAATTTTGTTCAAATACCATTTTATATTATTCACCAAAGATGAAACAAGAAAATCGTATAAATAAACATAAATTAGGCTTAAAAAATTATAACTCACTGTCACCTCTTCTAGATATTGCATTACACAAATATTTGCATATATATTGTCATGTATTTAATATTTGCATAGTATTAATTTACCAAAATTACGATTGTCTTATGTATATAAATTATCAAAACTTACTTACACATCTTAATCAGCATATTTTATTTAAATGCAGCTTATCATTGTTGGATAAAAGAATAAAAATGTTTAAAATAATAAATCAATGATCTTAAAATACTACAGGCTGACAACACTGTAATATAAAAAAAAAGAAAGAACGAGTAATATTTTGTTTATATAATTAGTAAGTGTAATTGTTAAATGTTTTTTATAAATTCTTTTATATATTCTCTCTCTCTCTCTCTCTCTCTCTCTCTCCCTCCCCGGTCCCTTTAAAAATACTCGATAAGTTGAATAAAATCAATATTAATTGGTTCCCTCGGTAATTGGAAGTTAAAGGAATAGTATCTTGCCTTGGAATTGTATCATTATTCTTGTCTCAAATAAATTACCGTGTCATCCTGAATTTTGTCTTTCCTTATTTTCTGCATTACAAAATCATCGTATCATCATGATAATATTTAGAGCAGATTGTTGAATTATAACAGATAAATTAGAATATTTATCTTAATTATTTTTAGACAAAAAGTTATTTCAAAATATCTTTTGCTAGAAACTTTCCCAGTACTATACTAAATAACTTCCCAAAGTTGAATGGCGTTGCAATGAGTGGTTTGGTCAGGCATAAAGGACAGACAGACACACATACATTCGATAATATTTAGAGCAGATTGTTGAATTATAACAGATAAATTAGAATATTTATCTTAATTATTTTTAGACAAAAAGTTATTTCAAAATATCTTTTGCTAGAAACTTTCCCAGTACTGTACTAAATAACTTCCCAAAGTTGAATGGCGTTGCAATGAGTGGTTTGGTCAGGCATAAAGGACAGACAGACACACATACATTCTTTTTATATATATAGATTATTATTTTTGTTTTGTTGTTAAAAAAGTTAGGATTGGAGGTGAATTTGTGAAAATTGGAAATAAAATATTTACTTATCAAGTAGTTTTAATTTGAATTACTTGAAGAAAATACACATAAAAATATTTATCACAATAATATAGAATTCATTTTATAAATTCTATATTTGTGAATTAAAAAATAGGTAGCTTAACTATACATATTTACAACAAATATTCAAAAAGTCGAATATTCTAAATCTGTATTCAAAAATGCAGAACAGTCAATGAATGAAATTAAATATATTAAAAATAAATAAATAAAATAATTGCATTTCAGATTATATATATATATTTTTTTTTAAATAACAATTCCTATTGTTTTTCTTCTGCTTTTTTTGTGATGATGATAAGTTCAATTTTTTTTTTACATTCATGACACTTAATGATATTAAAAATAAAATTTTAAACATTTTTAAATAAGATTAAATTTAAATAGAATAATGAGTTTTGAATATAAATATTAAATTTAAAATCTATAATAACAGAAAATCTGATAATAGCTATGATATAAGGAAAATATAAAGGAACTATGTTCCTTATGCTTTTCCTTGTGGGTGACGGATTATTCAAGTTTTCAGTAGATTGAGGTGTTGAAACACGCAGATCCTTGAAGATTTATGTCGCCGAAGATGGCTGCTCAGGTGTCAGAAAGATGGATGTCTTCTACATTCTTCTTTCCTTTTCAATTTGAGGGAAATGGTTTTCTTTTGGAACATCTTCTGTAGAAACATTTGGATTAAAAGGTAAAATTGTTGTATTTATCTCCTAGTTTACGACATATATATATATATAGAAAAAAAATAAAAAGGTAAGGTGTTGATATATTATATTTAAGGATGATTTCTGCTGTTGACTTTGGAATATCATTCCTTATTATTTATTGAATACATGAGTATCATTATGATATTGTTTTGCATTCGTGGGAAAAATATATTTTTGATCAGAGATTGCTTTAATTTAGCTTTAGGAATATATAAAAAACAAACATAATTTGATTAATGTACTACCTGGCTTAAGTCGTAAGAATAAAAAAAATTAAAAACTTATTTACATAATGTACAAAAGGTTTGAGCCGGCCATCGGGAAACAACAGCAATGAGTTTTTATAGGGGAAGTGTGACCTCTGGCGGTCGATCTAGAAGAATATTTGAATCTATGATAAATATTTTAAATTAAGATAACAAAAAGGGATAATTGGATTGAATAAAATGCAATGACTGAATCCCAAGCTTTATCGAGGCATTACATTTTTTAAAATGTTATGCCTGTAATGCCTCGATAAAGGTTGGCGTTCAGCCAACCGAAATATTGGCAATAGATATTTTATTCAAACCAATATATGCCTTTTTACTATCTAATATATATATATGTGAAAAAACATTAAAAAATATTAGAAAGGTCAGGTGTTGATATTAAAAACAAAAGAGGCATATCCTGACCAGGCTCACATGAGCTTTTCTAGATGGCAGAGCGCCATCTAGTGGAGCAAAAATGAACTAAACTTTTTTTTTCAAATAGATTTTTTCATATTTAGATTTTGTGTTGTTTTTAGTAATATTATTGAGATATAGAATTATTATTTGCTGATGTTTATTTCTGATTTTTAATTTACTGATAAGATATAGAATTTTCCTAGGTTGTTCAAAGATACATGAGTATGTTTGTAATATATTAAAGTCGTGGTAATAATATTAATAAAAGTGTAAATCAGAATTAGCTTTAATTATGCTGATAGACATAATTAAGGAAGAAATACCTGATTTAAGGCATAAAGAAGAAAATAAAATAAAAGGCGTAATGAAGAAATTAAAGATTATGTATTCACATATAAACAAAAATAATTGAGTTGAGCCGGCCAACGGTAAACAACAAAAAATAGGTTAATAAAGGAAAAGCTGTGGCATCTGGCGGTCGACTTTACAGAGTAGTTTGTTCTAGAAATTATAATTTTAAAAAATAAAATATATTTTCACATAATATATTTTTAAAATAGTAAAATGTGATATGGTACAAGGATAAGGTACATAAACTTCTTATCGTGCAACTGAAAGTTGTTGATGGCATGCGCCATCTATCGGCAATAATTCTGAAAAAATATTTGATACACAATGGCCTATATTGAAGAAACAATAGATAACCACAAACCATTTCTAAGATTCCATCCTTCAGTGTAGCATATAAAAGCAGAATGATCCAATACAGTATTAGAGCTCTGAGAAAGGGTCTGGTGGATTAAATTGGCGAAACCGCTGGGAGGGTTCACCACTGATGAGCTAAGCCCTCCCAATGTATTTTTTCATCGCAGTAAGGACAGTAGAAGTTCGTTTTATGTATAAAAAGAAACATTCGCGCTTTTAAATCCTTTTATTATATATATATAGATGGCGCGTTATTGCTTTGTGTTAACCACAAATGTGTGGCCAAAATTGTCTCTCTCCTAAAAAAATAATAATAATAGACGACCGAAACATCAAAGACCCTCCATTTTTTTTTATTTTATCTATGAGTGTAATGTTACATGTAATAAAATAACTATTAGTATTTTTGAAATAGTTCAAAATTCTATTGCATCGAGGAAAATGCTTAATACTTGATAGTTATACTAGTAAAAGATAGTAAATAAATGGTAAGTGTATAGTTAGTTTAATTTATTAATGTAAATAATTCAAATTACAGGAGTGAACTCCAATTATACTCTCTCTCTCTAACTTTAATTTACAGACTTTCTAATTATTCTAATAGAAACCGCAATGCCATTAATTTACAACTTTTTTTACTTTTCGGTGACCATTTGAAGATCTATTTCTATTACATTTATATGGGTTAATTGATTAATTGTTTTGTTTGCATTCTAGAGAGAATAAACACACATTGACAATACTTAAGAAAGTGGAAAGTCTTTGGTTTCGTAAATTTCGACAAAGCATGTTTATACTTGTTTATCTCGTGTATCTCAACAACAACAACAACAGCTTTATTAGGACATTTCCGTCTTGTAAGGACTCGCCATACATCATTTTCATGGAGTAAAGGAAAAAAGAAACATAAACAAAAGAGAAAAGGGAAGTATTCAACATAACTATACAAATTAACTTTGGAAATAAATTGTTCAGTAAATATAACTCTTAGAGATTACCTTGTTCTCTAACGCTTTATGAAAGTTATGTAAAGAAGTCAGAGGCATGTTCATACTTGGTTATCTCGTGTGTCTTCAATATCTTTTAGAGTTATTGACTGAATCCCGATATACATGCTAAAACAAACAGAAGAAATATTTTTCACACTTGGTTATCTCGTGGGTTTTCAGAAAAGTAACTGTGTATCAAATATATTTTAGAGTTATTGTCTGAATCTCGAAATACATGTTAAAGAATATAGAGGCAATATTGTTAATTATTGGTCATCTCGTGTGTCTTAAATAAAGATCACTGTGTATCAAATATCTTTTAGAGTTTTTTTCTGAATCCCGATATACATGCCAAAAGCTACAACTTCCTTAAGTTTTGTCCATGAGTGTATCTTTCAGGGTTATTGTATAATTCCCGATATATATATATACTAAAAGGTACAAATACCTTAATTTTTGTCCATGTTATTGTCTGAATCCCGATATACATTTTAAAAGGAACAGCTTCCTTAAGTTTTGTCCATGAGTGTATCTTTTCGCATTATTGTCTGAATCCCGATATACATGTTAAAAGGTACAACTTCCTTAAGTTTTGTCTATGACTGTATATTTCAAAGTTATTAATTGAATCCCGATGTACATACTTAATATACAACATCCTCAGGTTTTGTCCATGAGTGTAAATAAATAATGATCGAAAAATATAATGAAAATCATTATATTTTCCATCAATATTTTCTAACATATAATCTGCAACAATTAATTCATGAAAATATTTTTCTTTTTTATTTCTACAGACCTGATACTGGTTAGTGCTCCCAGTCTTAATGACATTCTACTTCACCCAGCCATGCTGATAGTACCCTGAAAGGTCTCCAGGGATACAGGATGCACTCCATGTTAGGAGCGGCTGTACATGGTGTCTGTTCCTCATGTCAGACATTACATATTGGAGCTAAGTCAGTGGCCTGCTACTGAGTAGTGCTCCCAGTCATAATGACATTCTACCTCACCCAGCAATTCTGATAATACCCTGTAAGGACTCCAGGGATACAGGATGTACTTCATGTTAGTAGTGACTGTACATAATTTTATTGGAGATAAGTAAGAAGAAACAGAGATTGAAGGGAGAGCTGCATATTATAGTACATGAATATCATATTTCCACAACTTTATATTTTATATATTCGAAACTATTTTAAAGGCGTAAAATTCTTTTTGATATTTTACAATTTCTACTGCCCTTACTCCAATGGAAAAATTATACATTCACTATAACACCATAGATTTGTATATCATACATATCCTTTGGTAAAAACATGCTACAATTTGGAATATTTATAAACATATAATTTAAAAAATTAGAATCATTATCGTGTGTAGAATTAGATATTTAAATTCGATATATATGGAAAAAATAATAGAAAAAATAAAAAATATAAAACCTCTGTGAGGGTTCACCACTGATGAACCAGGCCTCCCATTAATTTTTCCATTGCAGTAAGGACAGTAGAAATTGTTTTATTTAAAATAAGAATCTTACGCCTTTAAAATAGTTTCGAATTTTGATAACAGATGGCGCGCTAGTGCATCATATTATATAT
>CP092865.1:45931064-45996471 GCA_030710605.1 Cordylochernes scorpioides | reverse complement strand
GTTATATACAGTTATATAATCAAAAATCCATTTATCTATATTTTCTAACATTATAATGGCCTCATCCGAAGGAGAAGAATTTTCTGGATTGAAGCCAAGTCCCAAAAAGATGATAGACCGGTTTGATTTTCTCAGTGAATCCAGATCGTTTTTCTGGATTGGTCTTAGATTTGTAACAGCTCCCATATGTCACTTTGTCGTCATACTCAAATAATATCCTTCTTCAAGCCCTTATAAAAAATTGAGAATATGGAATGGCACGTATCCTATTTTATACATTCACTATAACACCATAGAATAAGTGAAAAAAAACTATAACACCATGTATTTGGATAACATAAGTTGTCCTACAAATTGGGATTCAATATTTATAAAGATTTATTCAACGAATTTAGAATTTTTATTGAGTGTATTGATATAGATTTAGATTATATATATATATATGGAAAATTTGCCGGGAGGAAATTAATTTTGCCAATAGATTTGGCCCAGCCACATTGCCAGCAAAACACCTCTTTGGTAGATCGTGAGGATTCCATTAGATCCTGTGTGGATTTCATGGAATAAAGTCCGCCCTAGAATGACGAGTGCCATTAGCCCGAAACCATGGTCTCTAGGTGGACGCTTTTCAGTTTGCCAAAGTTGGTGTTGTGGCTTTGTCACCGACCCGGTGCCGCTAGTTGCGACGACGGCCAATAGATGGCGTCAGATTCTGACGTTTATTTTGACGGGAGAGGCGACCATTGCTTCCATATATATTAATATATATATATATATGTAACCCTATATCACACCTATATTTTACCAAATTATATTGTCCATAATATAAATATATATATCAAATATTTTCTCCCCATTGAATATAAAAAAGAATTTTTAAAAACTTAATGCTGTTGACGTTATGTGGCGCTGAATTTATTGTTGACACACTTTAAAATGTCATAACACCTTGATAAAGGTTGGCGTTCAGCAACTGAAATATTGGTAAAATAAAAGATACCTTTTTAATTAAAAATATATATATATATAGTATATTTTAAACTTTATAAAAATGACACTTTTAGTATATGTCACATATCTTCTAATTAGTTATAGCCGATACCTTAAAAGATTCTACCCTTCTTTTAAAATGTACACCGTTTCTATTTGCTACCACCCCCATATTTTGTATATATGCTATATCTTTATTAATAATACCTGTAAAGCCCCTATTTGTACATTGCGTGACATTGAAAATGGAACACCAAGAATTAGTGGCCAGAAAATTATGCAAATTTCAGGGTAGACGCGCCTAACCGAGTTATGCAAATGATGTAAAATGCGCAGCTCTCGTGCGCACATGGAATAAGATATAAGGGAAGGAACTTGCAGAAAGGACAGTATTCGTGTCGTTATTTCTTCAAAGAAAATCATTGTAGAATTTTTTTTCTTGTTCCAAAAGACACGTGTAATAACAGAGAATGCCAGGTCATCGTAAACGGAGGCAGTTCCAGCAGACAGACGCTTTTACGAGGGGCATGGTGATCGGACTGAAAAGGGCAGGTTGGTCCATACGTCAAATCGCAGCTGATACACACCTTGGTGCGTCCACGGTGAACCGACTGTGGGGAAGATGGTTGGAACAAGGAAATGTGGCAATTTATAGAAATGTCGGTGCAACCAGAGTGACGTCAGCACGTGTGGATCGGCGTATCCTTCGACAAGCAGTGGCGGCCCCACAAGTCACTTGTACCGCCATCCTGCAACATGTTCAAGACACCCTAGATCATTCCATCTCGACCAGAACCATTTACCGTCGATTGGTTGCTAATGGCTTGCACTCATGCCGTCCGCTAAGAAGACTGCCATTGACCCCACCGAATAGGCGCCAACGTTTGGAATGGTGCCTGGCTAGATCGACGTGGATGACGGAATGGCACAGGGTCGTGTTCTCAGAAGAGTCGCGTTTCTGCTTGTCCAGTGATAGTCGCCGTGTACGCGTGTGGCGTCGACGTGGAGAAAGGTCCAATCCGGCAGCAATTGTGGAACGCCCCACCGTGCGACAACGTGGAATCATGGTTTGGGGCGCAATCGCGTATGATTCCAGGTCACCTTTACTTCGTATTCAGGGCACTATGACGGCCAACGATACGTTGATGATGTACTGCGACCGGTGACACTCCCCTACCTTCAGGGGGTACCCAATGCCCTTTATCAGCACGATAACGCCCGACCGCACACTGCTCGCATTAGCCAACAAGCTCTGCAAGATGTACAGATGCTTCCCTGGCCACCGTACTCTCCTGATCTCTCACCAATCGAGCACGTCTGGGACATCATTGGACGCCGTTTGCATGCCTTGCCACAGCCGCGTTCAGAAGACGAACTGTGGCAAATGGTTGAGAGGGAATGGAGAGCCATCCCTCAGGACGCCATCCGTACTCTGATTGACTCTCTACCTAGACGTGTTGCTGCGTGCATCGCCGTCCGCGGTGGTCCTACTTGCTACTAAGCCGACGCCGTTCTCGCTCATTTTGAAATAAAGATCACTTATTGTTCGTCCCTGTCTCTCTCTGTCTGCCGAGTTTCATCACTTTCTGGCCACTATTTCTTGGTGTTCCATTTTCAATGTCACGCAGTGTATGTAAAACTAAAAATATTGACGTCAAAATAAAGATCCAAAGAGCGGTCAGCTGGGGACAGCTGGGGAGGGAGGAGGAAAATGCCAATGCCCATGTGGGGCCGACCCCCAGGGACTCTTTATAGACGACCCCTGAAAACAGGACAGATTTTGGCAGGGGTCAGCAGCAGATGGTTCTAGGTGTAGCCATCGACAGACGGCTGCTGGCTTTTAGACACACTATCTCCATGTCTCAGTGATAAGCATCCAAGTTTATGTCATGGCCTCTACCTCTGTCCCGTGGGCTGTTCCCGATTACTCTATGTGCTAACATCTAGCCTTGCCTCTGTTTCTTGTTGTCCGCGTGTGGGAAGATCATCAACACTCGCCTCACGTACACGACTGCCAGCTTATCCATACGTCGACATTTGCAACAATATTACATATATATATAAATCTTGTTAAAAATTGAGCAATCCATACAATACAATAATAGAGCGATCTGTAGATTAATTTAGTTAAACCGTTGAGAGGGTCCATTAACTTGATATTTGTCCCACTAGATGGCGCTCTGCCATTTGAATTGCTAATGTAAGCCGTCAGTATATATATTTTTTGTTTTATTTTTTATTATTAAACACACACTATATTCTATGTGGTGATTTGAGTGTAAATCTTTAAATAATTTTATTAACATAGTCTCAAAATATATATTCACATTATTTCTAGTTTTAGAGTAAGAAAGAAAATTATTCAAATTTACATTTTAGAGTAATAATTATACAAACAAAAATAAAGTTGATCCACACACATATTATAAAAAATGTTTATTATATTGTTAGAATTTGTCACTAAAATGACCGTATATATATATATATATATATTAAATTGAGAAATCCATATTTAATTCATTAGATAGTGAAAAGGTATATATTGAATTTATTGATAGATTTATTTGCCAATATTTCGGTTGGCTGAACGCCAAACCTTTATCAAGGCATTACATTTCTGTATATTATATAATATAATATCATATCAATATATGCCTTTATATTATCTAATATATATATATAAATTATTTTAAAATAATGATAAACTGTACTGATTGAAATTATAAATTTCAATTCATTAGTATAATTCAGGCTCTCGGTAGTTGAAATTTTGTTAAAACCTTTGCTTCAATATCAATATATGACCGTTTTTCTATTTTTTCTTATTTTTTCACACATACACACGAACACACACACTAATATATTGTAACATAGTATGTATTATTTTAATTTATGTAACATAGTATTTGTTAATTTTATTATTTTTTATTTAACAGAGTGGTCATTTTTATTTTTATATCTTGCGACTCTGTAAATTTCCCTCGTGGCTTATCTTTTGTTTACCGTTCTTAGTTCGTCCTTCCCTGAAATAAATTTTGTTTCCTCCTGAAGTTTTTGTCTTCCCTAATTTTCCACGTGGCAATATAATACTAGCCGAATGACCCGGGCAACGCCCGTGTTTTACCCGATTGAATGTTTTGATTCAAATACTATTTGTTACAATTATAAATTGGCGCCTTAAATAAATGCATGTTAGTTAATAACTATAGCCTATGTGGTTTATCTGTCTATGTACTGTTGGCTTCCGTAGGCGTCTCTTACTGGGAAAAAGAAAGAGAGGATTCCATTTGGTTATTAACTAATATATGCATTTATTTAAGGAGCGACCCGCTCCAACACAATAGTTACAAAAACGAAAAAGCGAGTGGGGGGGGGGGGGCATGATGGGGGGGGGGGGCAAAGGTGGCGCGATCGTAGCCAACCAATAGGAGGGCGCCATTCCAAAAAAAAAAAAAAGCAAACGGTCACAGAGACGAAAACTGATTAAGAGATGAAGAATGACGCTCGTAACTGTATATAGAATATTGTAAAATTTGAAAAAGTTCGGCATTCAGTCAACTGAAATATTGGTAAATAAATTAAATTTTGGTCAAATATACACCTTTTTAATTTATTCAAAGATTATTCATTGATTTCTCTATTTTCAATATTTATATATGATATATCAATATATAAATTGAAGAGGATATAGATAAAATTGAATATATTATATTCATAACGAAAATTAGTTCTTTTGATGTATTTTATCGATTATATATAATTAAATTAATAATATTTTGAATCTTTTTCAAATTATTCTTCGATTCTAACAATTTAAATTTATTAAACGTGAATACAAGGTTTCAATATTCAAAAGATAATTTAAGAAATTAATACATTAAAAAGTTATATATATTTTTTTCCAAAAGAAACTATTTCATTTCTTTTTACCCTAAGGCTTTAAAATTAGTTTAAGAATAAAACCAATTCTAAACTAAATATTAAAATATATATTTCTTCTTTATTAAAATTTCTTCTGTATTTGAGAATGAAAAATATAAAAGGGCTTAAAATCTAATATTTAAAGTATTTTTTTTTATCTTGAAATTCTAATAATGTATATTGAATAATATAATTTTATCTTATTGAATCAATTTGCATATAATTTTCATCCCTTATCCATCCGAAAAAAAATCAATATATTAAATATATACATGTATTTCAAAAGTAGTGTTATATCTACAATATTTCATATATATATGAAAGAAAAATAATATAAGAAGACGAGAGAGAGATAAAAGATAGTTAATGGTAAATTGGATTAGTTATGTAGTAATATTCTTTCACTTTAACTAACTTTTTATTACATATACTATTTTTATTTCATATATATATCTCCTTATCGTGCCTTTTTTATTAATTTATGCACCTTATCCCAGTACAATATCAAATTTGTACTATTTTTATATTGCAATTTCATATGCAAATTTATCGATATAATATTACATTAAAATTATTGTTCGGTAACGGCTTGCTATACTAACAATATATTTTAAATTCAGTATATCAATTTATTCTCTCCTCAATCATCATAAAAGGTATATATATATATATATATATATATTTTATTGATAAATTTGCTAAGGGTTTTCAAGAATTATAATTATTGAGCATTTGCTTGATCTTGGTATCCATGAATATGTGATACTTTGATATTGCATTATTACATTGATATTTCAGTCGTGGTAACAGGATAATATTAATAATAAAATAGTTTAGATCATTATCGCATTCAGAAAAGTACTGCCTGACTTAAGGCGTAAGAATTAAAAAATTAAAAACGTATTTACATAATGAACAAAAGGTTTGAGCCAGCCATCGGGAAACAGCAACAATGGGTTCGTATTGGAAAAGCGCGACCTCTGGCGGTCGATTTAACAGAGTAATTTTATTCTCAATAGATATCCATTTAAAATGAAATAATATATTTTATATAACATATATATATATGTGGTACAAACAGAGTTTAAATATAAAGCTGGCTGTTTTTCCAGCAATCGGGTGTTTTGGTGGCTACTGACACTCCAGCAGTTGTTTATTATACATCATATAATGGGAGAAATACTTGCAAAAAATTAATTAATAAATAAATAAAATATATTATTTACAAGTTATACTCTATTTCTTAAATATACAGTTAAACCTGTATATAGTGCCCCCTTATGGGACTCACCAAAATAGGGTGTTGTAGAGAGGGGATGCTATAGACAGATCACTTTTAATGTAAAATGTTTACATTTTAATATTTAAAATCGGGCGCTATAGCGAGGAAGGTGCTATTTAGAGAGGGCGCAATAGACAGGTTTAACTGTATATAAATAAGGTATAAAACATATTTTTTCTTTTAAAAAATCGATTAAATAATTTTTAAAAAATGAAAATTAGGATATATAAATATATAAATAATTAAAAATAATAATAAAGACATTTGAATTACATGTGGTAGGCAGGTTATGCAGTCGTGGGGCGGTGTTTCAAGCGTCAAATGATAACAAAAATAGAAGGGGCAGATTGGATATCACCTATAAGGAAGGCCAAGGCCGAAGACGCGGACAAGGTCCAATAAGGGAGTAATAACAAACAAACAAACTCTATAACCAGAAACCCTTTGTCCTTTAGAGGTATGTGGGATGGTTGCGTGATATGTTGGTGTGGCTTGTGGAAAGGCTGCTGATAAAATTATAATTATTTTTTATGAAACAAATTAATTTATTTAAAGCCAGAAATATTTAAAGAGAAAAGAAGTAACGGTTGAAGTAACGGCCGTTGAAGCAGGCCTTGTTGTTTACCGCGCCAATCGCTAGAAAGTTGCGGATGACGCCCGCGCATGCGTAGTGACGTGTTCTCCCAGCACGTGCTTGACGAGGCATAGTGGGGCCGCCACTTTATTGCCCGTAGTATGTGTAGTGAAGCTTTGCCCCAGTTCGCGCCTGCTGAAGCAAAGTGTGGTCGCCACAGGTATATCCTGACTGCTAACTTGACCATATTAGTTATCAGAGCGCCATCCAGAGAAATAAAAAACAACCTTTTTCTGAAATTGGATTGACCATTTAATAGGCATATTAATAGTATTATCCTTCAATTTTATGTTGTCCACCATTTTTAAAAATATATATAAAAATAAAATAAAAAATAATTGTTTAATATATATTGGAATTTATTTTAAACCTGTTTTAAATTTCATATAAAATATTATGCATTAGACTAACATATGGTATTAAACTATTTCAGACGCGTATGATTCTTTTTGAAATTATTATTTTTTAGGGAATACAAAATATTAGTTATTAAAAAAGGTTTTACGCTTCATAAATTGTTTATATATCCCACATGTATGTATATATAAAATTAAAAGTTATATATATTTTTGATATATAACTAATTCAAATATATATATCGTAATATTTAAACAATGTGATATGTAAGTAATAAAGTATGACGTCTTTCTAGTCGTCTCAAAGTGACACCAGCTTGCCACCGGACACCCGGGGGATCTAGAGAGAGACAAAAAGGGCGTTGGTCCGGATGTTGACAGTTAGGTAGGTTACAATGGATATTTTCGGACAGGCCGCTCAGTACTAGGTTAGTTGTCATCTCACGGCGGCCCTCGTTGCCGCCGTTTTGGCTTCACTCTGCCCCCGCGGCTTCATGCAAGACGCCGAGCTTTCATCAGTTAATCCTCAATTTTCCCCTGGTCCTGGTGCCACGTGAGACGTACTAGGAGAGCGTCTTTTGATCCCAAACTTTGTCCTTACTCTATCGTGCGGACTTCTCACTCTGCACGCCTTGCTATTCAACCCCGACTGCTTCCAACTCACTTGTTGGCTTACCCGGGTTTACGACATATATGTTGTAAAAATGATTTTATTCTGATTTTTGAATATTAGAGTTATATAGAATTATTACTTGATGCTGATTACTTTGAGAATATTGTTGAGCAATTACTTATTCTTGATATCCATGAATATGTGATATTTTTGGTGGTAATAATTAAATGAAATTAACTTTGAATCTCAATTTACTTTAATTGTGATAATGAAACATAATTAAGGGAAATATTACCTGATTCAAGGCGTAAATATAAAAAAAAAAAAAAAAACTTATTTTCATAATTTTCAAAAGGTTTGAGTAGCCAACGGGACACAACAACAATAATAGGTCTATATAAAGGTAGGTCGCGACTTCTGGCGGTCGACTCCGAAATATTTGAACCTATGAAATATAATTTTAAATAAAATAATATTTTTATATAACATTTATATAATAGTAAATAAAAAAGTAATATTACCTTAAAATAGCTTCAAATAGATATATAAAGTAAAAATACAAAATAAAATGGCTATAAGTAAACTGTGAAACAATAGTTGAGCTATATCGTCTGCCCATTTATGGAATTTTCTAAAGAATTATTCGCCGCCATAATTTCTGGGATTTGAAACATGTCAGAGTGGATTTTCACCATGAGGTGTATAAGGTCGAATTCTACATTAAACTACAAAATAAGCTTTAGACAATGTCGTTATCCTGTCGTTTCAAAGCCATTTCCCAAAAATATATCGCTCCCAATAGATTTGGCTCAAATATTAAGGTGAATAAACTAATACCATTTTCTTCTGCTTTTAAAATTTATTTTCTATTTTACACTCCATATATTTATTATATTCTAACGTATATTAGTAGAAGGAAAGATATAATTAAATATAAGTATATCATTTTTTATAGATACATTAAAGTGTTGATAAACTATATATATATAAATATAATGAGAAAACATTACATATTATTTTATACTTTACGTGTAATATTAAATTATTTTATTCTAATATACTTAATTTATATATATTTCTATTATATATTAATTTATATACATAGTGTTTTATTTTCGAATATATATATGGTGAGTAAAGGATATAAAATAATTGATGAATTTAATAATGCAATTCGTTTTTCTTTGAATGAAAAAATGTATTTATTGATTTACATTTCATATAAAAATTTCTTCGAGTATAAAATAATAAATCAAATACATATTTATATATTTAATTATATATAGAGAGTATTTTAAATTATTAAAATTATAGTAATATGAATAAACATATATAGGATATATTGAGCATATATTAGGTGTGAATAAATGTATGAATAATTTATTTTAGAAAATGTATTTTCTATTTTACCCTCCACATATATATATATTATAAGTGCCTTATTTTTGAATATATGGAGGTGGAAAAACAGTATAAAATAAATAATGTCGAATTTACTAATATCATTTCTTATTCTAATATAAAATATATTTCTAATTTAACACTTCAAATAATAATTTTTCGAATATAAATTACTAAATGAAATACATAATGTGATATATAGGTTTTTAACTTTTAATTAGACAATTTTAATTTATATTTAGAAATTTTTCATTTTAATTTAGACACTTTCATTTTTATTTAAACATTTTTCATTTTAATTTAGACATTTTTCATTTTAATTTAGACACAGACTTTTTATAGAAAAGTCCATGTGTCTAAATTAAAATGAAAATGTCTAAATATAAATTAAAATTGTCTCATTAAAAGTTGAAAACCTTTAAATGATTAGTATATTTCATTATTTATTATATATTGAAATTAATAAAACGAATATATAGGATCAAGTGAGAATAGGTGTGAATAAAATAAATAATTTATTTTAAAATGTATTTTCTATTTCACACTTCGAAAATATATATATATATTCATAATATATAAATAATAATATATACGTGTCTTAAATTTGAAAGATAATCTAAGTTATTAAAGGATATAAAATATATTAAAGAGAAAACTAATATCCATTATTTTATATTTTATTTTAACGCTCTATATGTATTAAAATATTTATTTTACATTAATGTGAATAATGAATATATCTTTTTATATTATAGTAAATAAATTCTATATATGATACGAAATCTTGACAAAATATTATTCAATATTTTACGCAGAATATTTATTTTATGTTATATTATACATTTTATTAAAATAATATATATATATATTTTTTGAATGAAAATAAAATAATTCCATTTCATTTATCATTTTTGATATTTATTTTTTATATTCATTTTATTTTCCATCTATTTCTTTTTTAATAATGATGTATATGAAACACAAATGTATAATAATGTATATGATATAGATTCATTTATTTTGAAATATGTCATTTTCTCCTTTTTATAAATTATGTAATAGTAAAATTACTACTAACGAGGTAAAATTATTTAGAGAACATTTGATATCAATATTTAAAAAATCAAAATAAAGGTTATTAACATATAAAGACATTTAATAAAAAGGCATGAATTAGATCAAAATATCATTTATTTTACCAATATTATATTTTAATCTAATATATGCCTTTTCAATTAATGATTAATTTATAGATTGCTCTATATTGAAAAATATTAAAACATTTAATATTAATTCATATTATTGTAATTTAAATATTCCTTGTCTGAACAATGATATTTATTATATTTTTTTAAAATAACAATCCACCAAAATATTTCATGATTATCCATTAATAACTAAATATAATGTTGAAAATTATTTTAAAATTCATATCAAGAAGGAATTAATAATTAAATTTATGTTAAATGCAAAGAATATAATTTTGATCAAATATCAGAGTTTCAAAAACGTATGTATAACTTGAAAATACAATTTTTGATGTTTATAAATATTTGATATATATAAAAGGTTTTAAATAAACGCCTTTCTAAAAAGTAAGTTGCGACTAATATTTTATGCAGGTTATTTTAATTTTATTAAATATTGGATGTTAACGAATGCAATTAAAATTTTAAAATAATATTTACATAGTAAGATTATTAATATTTTTCTTTATATTTAAAAATGTTTTTTATTGGAGCAATCAGAATATTTTCCATATATTAATGTTTTACAAATCTTTATAAATATATAATTAAAATTTATTTACTTTGAATAATTTAATATCATTAAATTGAAAATAGTCCAAAATGAATTCATCTTGGAATCAAGTGGTCAAATTAGACAATTTTAATTTATATTTAGACATTTTTCATTTTAATTTAGACACTTTCGTTTTTATTTAGACATTTTCAATTTTAAAAACAACCCTTGAAGTTACACCGCATGAGTTTCTTTTCAATGAAAAATCAAAATTTATTTCAAGGTGATATATTGACTATTTCTAACCTTTTTGGATGATGTATAGAAGGGTGAATTATAAAGAGTAATGATGAACGTAAAGATAAAAGTGTCCAGGTATAGGAATCGACCCCACACTGTTCCGCACAAGCCGCAGTGTATTATATTTTCAATTTTAAATTAGACATTTTTCATTTCAATTTATACATTTTTCATTTTATTTAAGACACATGGACTTTTATATAAAATGGAAAATGTTTAAATATAAATTAAAATTGTCTAATTAAAAGTTAAAAACATATATATGAATAAAAATAAACTAATCGTTGAATATTTTTAAATTGATAAAAAATCAACGGTTAGTTAGTTTTTTTTCCGATAGATGCCACGATTTTTATTATTTATACCAAAATACACGATATATCCTATGTGGATATTTGTGTTGGAAAAAAAGAAGAATAGTAAATCAATGATCTTGAAATACTTTTAGACTGACAACACTGTAATATAAAAACGAGAACAAAGGAGTGTTTTGTTTTGTTTTACAAAATTAGAAATTGTAATGTAAATTGTTAAATGTTCTTTTCTCTCTCTCTTTGAAAATAATAAACCTAAAATACTTTCTTAAAAGGTAAAATTGCCTAATTCTTTAAAACCACTTCAGCTGTAAGTAAACTTGTTATTTGTTGTTTCATTGTCTGAACCATAGAGATTCCCAACAATTTACGTGTAAATATTCAAACTATTTTATATATATAGTTTCAAAATATATATATACACAAATTTTTTCTAAGTATAGAGAGTGAAAAGTTATGTAAATTTACATTTAAGAACAATATTAATGAAAGAAATGAAGTTTATCTACATATCGTATTTTATAGTTTTGATCAATCAAAAATGTTTAATATATTATAATAAATTAACATTAAATTAATGATATAAAATAGATTATTTTAAAATACCAAACTATACTAATTAAAACTAGAATTTTTAGTTCATTATTTTCATTTAGCTCAACGGTAGTTAAATAGAGTCTCTGAAAAACTTTTATATCAGCTTTAATCAAGAAATATAAATGAAATAATTGAGATATCTGTCAAGGTAATAATTATCAAATAAATCGTTATAATGATTATCAAAATTTCTCATAGTAGCTAAAAATATCGATTAAATTTTGAATGATGTTAGTAAAGCGTATTAAGTTGTTATCAAAATCTAAAAATATCGTTAAATTGTGAAATTTGTCTTCAAAATTGAAAGACCTATATATTAATTCCAACAAGAATAATAAAATAATTCTTTCTATTATAAAATAAAATAGTTTATATATTTTTAAAAGTTTGAGCTCGCTACAAAATTATTTTCAAGTATTATATATAAATATTTAAATTAATAAAAGCATGCTTAAAATGTAGAAGCTTTTAAAAATAAGTGAAAATTAATGTTTATAATCAAACGATAATAATAATACAAAATGGCGGAATACACTGGGAAACGGTCGACCGAAGTTGATAATTAGCACAAGCTTGAGTTAAGCTCTATCCCATTGGAGCGCTCAGGCTCAAAGAGTTGAAATTCAAAATTGTCGACAGAATTGTTCGCTAATTGGACTCGGCTGTGGAAATCTTGTTAAAGTGAAATAGAATTTCAACACTCTTTCTTTTTATAGAACCTCTTACATTCTATGCTCTAGTTTAAATTCAAAGTTCAGGTTTTTTTGTCTCTCTATAAAAAAAAATCAGGTTTACTCGTACATATATATTTAGGCTAATTATAAATAGAATATTGGATTAAAAGAAAATATAAAATATATTTGACCTTAATTTACTATAAAATTTGAATATTTCTTAATTTTTCTAATGCATTTTATTTATTCCTATTTTTAAAATAGTTGAAATTTTATTAATATTTATTTATAGTAGTATATAATATATTTTCAAATAGATAGTTTCCTACTCGTATATAGGTTTTTAACTTTTAATTAGACAATTTTAATTTATATTTAGACATTTTTTCATTTTAATTTAGACACATCGACTTTTCAATAAAAAGACCATGTGTCTAAATTAAAATGAAAAATGTCTAAATATAAATAAAAATTGTCTAATTAAATGTTAAAACCTATATACAAATATTGCATTTAATTACCATATTTATTTCAAAAATAAATTTAAATATATTATTTAGATATTAGTTTTTTTTTGTGTTTTACAATTTATATTCTATTAATTATTTTCTATTTATATATATTATATATTTTAAGATATGTTTTAAATTTGAGAGAAAGAGAAATATAAAGTTATATATTTATAAATATATTTACTTTAAAATATAAATGTTGTATTAAAATAATATATATTTTTACTTGTTTTCGTAAAAAATATATTTTATATAGTGGCTACTATTGCTTCTTCTAAAAATATTGATAGAATTTCAAATGAATATTATATATTATAATATATACTTTATATATATATATATATATTTCATTTATGCGCATAATAATTCTGAATATTATTATTGTTATTTTTGACTCTCTCTTCTTCTCTCTTTCTCTAAACAATTATTATTACATTTTCAAAATTTAATCTAAAAGCAAAAGTATATTTACATAATAAATATATATTTAATTAATTTAAATAAACAATTAAATATTTATGTTTATATATAATGATTGAGAAGATTCATTTTGATAAACACATTAGATAATTACAAAACAATTATCTCAAAGGCAAAATAAATTTAGGAAATGCAAATAAATATTTCACAGACGAACTAAAATAACATTTGTCTAAAGATTAAAAGATAATATGAACAAATTTATCATTTTAATTAAACGCAAATGGGGAATTTAAGAATTATTATTATAAACTGGAATATAATTTTATATATTAAACAATAGTATAATAAATATTATAGTGCTTAACTCTAAGTGATTAGTTAGTTTGAAATTGGTGTTTTAATGGGCTGTTCAAAGTTTTGAAAGCAGACGATGTTTCTTGTGGCTTGGACGCAAGGTATTGTATTCTTCCCATTTCCACAATCGATGAGACCGTTGCACAATGGCTATCAAATGACCATGTATGGAAGGTCCAAAGATTAACGACACCCTGATGGGATTTGAACCCACAAATGACTTCCTTTCTGGGTATTGATGTCTTCTTGAAATTTCCGCTTCTATTGACCAATAAGCCATTGCGTTATTTCAAATCTGATTGGTCAACTTGTGTCACATGAGACCTAACTTCCCTATAAATATTTTTATATTCTGTATATACTTGCGTATTTCGTATTTCTTTTTAACATTATGTTGTTTATTTTCTGCCTATATTCATAAAATATATCATATGGTATACAATTCAGAAAAATAATAAATTTGGAAATATATGTTATATTAAAATATTATTCTTTTTTTTTATTATTATATTTCATAGATCCAAATACTCTGTTAAATCGACCGCCAGAGGTCATGCTTCCCCTATAAAAACTCGTTGTTCTTCTTTCCCGATGGCCGGCTCAAAACTTTTAGACATTATGTAAATAATCTTTTTTTTCCTTATTCTTACGCCTTAAGCCAGGCAATACTTTAATCAAATTATGTTTTTCATATATATTCCTTAGCTCAAATAATTAAATATCTGATCAAAACCATATTTATTATTATTCTTTCAATATTTTAACCACGACTGCATTGCCATAATCCTCAACATTCCAAAATCAGCAGAAAATCTCATTCATCTTTATTTATAACATATTAGACGGGTGACCATGGCTTCGCCCCGGGATTGACCCGTGTGCATATCTACCCGAGTGATATATATTTCGATAAGATTTTTTTATAATTGTTTGTTATTAGCATTATCTATTTGTTTGCATCAGCATAATTCAATCTAATCTTTGATAGAGGGCGCTGTTCGTGAGCTAAGTAGAATAATTTGAATATATAGTTTTAATAATTGATTTATTTAAATTAGCCTATTTTTACCTATGTATGGAAATTCTGGTTTGAATTAGTGAACTACTGCGAATTTGTATATCGGACATACAAACAAACAAACATACAAACAATGATTTATATATATATATATAAATATATAAATCAAAAGAGGCACGTATGCCTTTAGAAATACCAACCTTCGGAAAATTACTTTATATATATAATCTTCTTGGTATATCTTTATGATATAGGATAGACCTCTATCTCTACTCCTTTAATATTTTAAGATATTTAATTTATTCTGATTGTAATTTGTATAATAATTATTTTATTCACAAATTTCGCCCACCTACTTTGTATTTTAAAAATTTATTTCAACTGTGATATTAAAACACTACGCGGCGCTGAGTTTCTTTATACAAAAATATAATGCCTTGATAAAGGTTGATGTTTAGCCAACCGGAATATTTGCAAATAAATATTCTATTCAATCCAATATATGCCTTTTTAATATTTAATATATAATCTTATTGAAAATAAATAATGTATATCCTGACCCCGAGCAATGTGCTTTTACTTTGCTCCACTAGATGGCGAATTGTCATCTAAAAAGACATTTGATCCTGGTCAGGATATGCCTTTTTCATTTTTAATAACAACACCTCACCTTTGTATATATTTATTTTCACGTATGAACTTATATTTATTTGCTTAAATATTATAGAGGTTACATTAGTATTTAAACAAGATAATTTTGTTTATTAAACGGTAAATATGCAAATATAACTAGCAATAAAAGATGAACTATAATAAATTGTATAGTTATTGTTACTTAAAATTATTATTGTAGGTAATTGTATCTTATGAGAAATTTCTATAATTGTATAGCTTCTTTTCTTTCAAATATATAATTTTCGTTATACATGTGAATCTCATATATTATTGGAATAAACAAAAGTGGCAATGTTAGAGTAATATATAACATTTGAGATAAAAATTAAAATTTTTGATCTGATTCAAAAAGCATAAACTACTAAATATATAGTACATTTTTGATATAAAATGAATATAAATTTTATGGATTATATATAGATTAAAAAAAGTATGATTAACAAGACAAAATTTACTACATAAATCAAGAATATGAATTAAGAGAAGATAAAACCTTTGATTAAAAAAGAAAGATTTAGAAATGAAAATATGATAATTGCCCTATATAGGAAGCAATGAATTATTGAAATTAAGAGAGAAGGCAACATATAATAATAATTCAAAAGGATATTCTTTAGGTAGTACTATGAAAAAAATAATTGAAACAAATATGATCAAACTATAGCTATCAAAATTCTAATTGACCAAAAAAGCTTATTGTAAAGGTCAGAAAATATGTAGGCTAAATAAATTTAAAAATAATCGTTTTTGTTGTTATGTCCAAAGAAGTGCCTCAGATATCTCCATACATCTTTATCATAGCAATGTCTTCTATCTTGGGTGTGTAAAGCTGCTGTTCTGGGTCAATAAACTGTTGTTGTCGTCGTGTCCAATGAAGATTCCAGGATGTCTCCATTCATCTCTATCACAGCAGTCGTTCAATATCTTGGAAAATGGGTGCCGTAGCCACGTTAGTTACTTTGGACCAGAATTTGATCAAATATTCCAAAGGTTTTGAAGCGCCTTGTCGTTTTTTTTTTCTTTTTCAGAGAAGAAGAAGACAGAGGGAATTTTGTTCACACTTGATTATCTCGTGTGTCTCCATTAAAGGGCACTGTGTATCAAATATTTTTCAGAGTTATTGTCTGAATCCCGATATACATGCTGAAAGGTGCAACTTCGTTAAGTATTGTCCATGAGTGTATCTTTCAGAGTTATTGTCTGAATCCCGATATACATGCTGAAAGGTGCAACTTCGTTAAGTATTGTCCATGAGTGTATCTTTCAGAGTTATTGTCTGAATCCCGATATACATGCTGAAAGGTGCAACTCCCGTAAGTTTTATCCATGAGTATTCTTATTCATTGATCCTTAATAATCGTTTGCTTGGAAATAGCTAGGGTCAAAATGAGATGTTGCATATCTTGAAGAATAAATAATCAATATATAGTAGATTATGTAAATGTGCATTCATAGAATTTTTGTTACAATAAAATGAAATCATATCTAATTGGTAATAATTATTTTCATTATTTCTTTAATATTTCGCATCTATATATATACATTTATTATGTATAAATATAATTTGAAAATCATTATGCAAATATGAAAATTGGATAATTGGATATATACAATTGAGGTTGATATTTTCACATTTTTATGATGAAATGAATGTCATTTATTTGAATATGTGTTTCGTAATTATCATAAATTGATTCATGTTATATGAAAAATAATATTTGAATCTACAATATTATATTTAGTACAACAAACTACTTTGTAAATTAGAACGACAGATTTCGTAGCTTTTCCTATATAAACTAATTGTTGCTGTTTCACTTTGGACGGCTCAAATCTTTCTGTAGATTTGTAAATACTTATTTAATCTTTTATTTTTATTTCTTGATTCATCAAGAAAGTATGTTGGTCAAATATCAATAAACAAGTTAATTAACGTTTAGTTCATTTTTGTTTCACTAGATGGCGCTCTTTCATCTAAAAATGTTCATGTGAGCGCGATCAGGATATGCCTTTTTATTTATAATGTATAGTGTTAATACAAATTCAAAAACCTTTGGTTTGATCAATGATGCATCTTAAACTTCACCAAACGGAATTCACTCGAGAAGAATAAAATATTTTATTTAACCTCGTTGGTCATTTATATACGTTATATTAAAATATATATATTTAAAATTATATATCATAGATTCAAATAATCTGTTAAATCGACCGCCAGAGGTCACGCTTCCCCTATAAAAACTCATTGTTGTTGTTTCCCGATGGCCGGCTCAAACTTTTGTACATTATGTAAATAAGTTTTTCCTTTTTTTTTCTTACGCCTTAAGCCAGGAATTTCTTTCATTTAATTATGTTTTTATATATTCCTTCAGTTCAATTAAAGCAATCTCTGATCAAGACTCATATTATACTTTCAAGATTTTCGCCACGACTGCATTAACATAGCATAATCCTCAAGATAATCAAAAATCAAGTAGAAAATCTCATTCCGGGAATCTGGATTCCGGGATCACGCAAATGACTAATAATTCCTCTACAAGCAATTAATCTCAAAAATCAGCAGAACATCTTATTTTTTCATTTATAATATACATACAATGTTTTTACTGACTATGCAAAACAACTATATTTAAGGCGTAATTATTAAATATATGCAAAAAATGATGATGATAACTGTACCTAAAAGATTATTATTGATTCAGTTTATCACAATTAACATGTTTCTGTTTTCCAGGTGTCCTCATACCATCCACCAAATATGGTAAGTCGGAATACCACTGTAGTTTACTCATATTACAGACACCTATGAATCTTATATTTCATACAAACACATATTTGAAATATTGTGATGAAATTATTATATATGATTGAATATATAACCAAAATACAATGTAAATTTGTTCTGAGAATTAATAATATACTTGAATTTCGTGATTATAAAGTTATTATTATGAAAATGAATATAAAAAATTGACGTTTTGAGAAATACCAATTTATTTATGAAAGAATTCTTCTAATTGGTATATGAATAGATAATTATTTGAATTAAAAAAAAACATATTAACTCTTTTTCGCAACAAGATTACCTGGCGGTTGTTTTTAGCCAGTAACAATACCATAAGATTAAATTTGTTCCAGATCCCTTCTTATCTTACAACACAGTTTATACAAATAAATGCGAGTCTAATGTTCAACAAAGTGTTATATTTAAACTTTTGTTATATTTCAATTTATTTTATCACTCCCTCTCTCTATATAATTAAGCTGGTGTTGTGGCTTTGTCACCGACCCGAGGCCGATAGTTTGCGGCGACGGTCAATAGATGGCATCTGTTTTAGACGTCTATTTTGATGGAAGAGGGGAACCTTGTCTCTTTAGATAATTATATATATATATATATAATCATTGAATCGACATAATAATAAATACATATACATATAGGTAGAAAAATTATTCAAAATAAAATATCATAATTCGTTAAAAAATAGCATTCTACTTTGATTTAGGATTAAATGTTAAATTTGAAAGATATTCCTAACGTTATAAAGGAACGAAGAAATTTAACTCGAATATTAAATGGATAGAAATAAAGAGAGTTAAAAAAGGGAAATTTTAGAAATTTAATTCACAGATTTTATTAGAATATTGTTAACTGAGAACAAAATGGGAAGTTGATTGATTATATTTATTTATAGAAGATTAATTAAAATTTGCCAAAAGATAAAAAAAGAATAAAAAGTTTTTAAATTTAGTTAGCGAGATAGGTTTTAGGATTAATTCTTGATTAATACCAGATATAAAATAGCTCTAAATATAGCTATACAACGTTCGAACAAGAAATTACTAATAGTTAATTAAATTTCTTTAGTTTTTGTTAATTATTTTTGTTTTTTATTGTTTTAGAATCCTTTAATAAAAAATAAAATTTTTATAATCTCATATTTCCACATAAAAACATTCAATATTCGTTGAAAAATTAATAATTATACAAATAGTTGGTATATTTAAAAAATAATAAGTATAAACTTGATTGAAAATATTTTAATTGGCTTAATCCACTGTTTAAATTCATATGACAAACTTTATTAAACCCATTATTGGCGTTTTTAGAAAATGATGTTGAAAAGGGGGGGGGGGGGGGTATGCCTTAATACAGTTTTGAACCAATTAATTTCACTCAAATAATTCTAGGATATATTTATTAAATAGAGTAATCTATTAATAGATATTTAATTAAAAAGGCATATATTGAATCAAAATATAATTTATTTTACCAATATTTCAGTTGGCTGAACGCCAACCTTTTTCAAAGTATTGTAACATATTAATGTTTTTAAACAATGTAGCGCTAAGTTTTTTGTTGACACACATTACTATTATAATAAATACCTTGAAAAAGGTTGGTGTTCAGCCAACTGAAATATTAGTAAAATAAATGATATTTTGATCCAATATATGCAATTCCAATAAATATTTATTTTTTATGTAAAATCTACGATAATGAAATGAAATTTCTATAAATTTCATTAATTTATATTTTTAATTTCAAAAAGGTATAATATATTGTATATATTTATATATTTTTTGTAGAATTATTTTCATTATGGTTGTTTTAAACCTTTCGTTTCAAACATACTTGGTACCCTTACTTTTGTAACCAACTTGTTTAGCTCTTCATTGGAAAATACGTGCCTTTACCACGTTAGTCACCTTGGACCAGAATATGGTCAAATAATCCAAATATCCAGAGGGGACTGGTGTGTTCGGACTTTTCTACAACCCCTTCCATGATCCCAAAATTGATTTTTGAAAGAATATTGAGTCATTGAAGCCATTTGTTCTTCAGAAAAAAATTGTATCTTGGGTCGTAGGAATCGAAAATCAATGAACTTTAAAGTTTCTTTCATCAATCCCACTGTATAAATATATTTTTCATGAACCAAATTTCAGGAGGTTGTACCTTTCAGAATTTATATCGGGATCCATACAATAACTCTGAAAGACATTAAAGTAACCTTCATTGAAGAAAAACGAGATAACTAATCGTGAACAAAATTGCCTCTGTCTCTTTCAATAACAAAACAGACAACCATGAAACATTTTCAAATGAAAACATGAGTGTATTTATTTTTAAATAGAGCAATCCATAAATAAATCTCTAATTAAAAAGATCTAAATTGGATCAAAATATTGGTAAAATAAATGATATTTTGATCCAATATATGCTTTTTTAATTAAATAGTGTGTTTATAATATTAAATAATGTATTTTGACGCAATTTAGTTCTATTCAAATTAAAAGCAAGAGGTATAAAAATCATCACCAAAAAATATATTTATGATTGAAAAAAATTCAATTTCGTATATGGGGATATTAGCAAAGATAAAGGATAAAAGAGGTTTTTATACAGATCATATTACTTAAGAAGGTTCCATGATTAAGGACAGACCATGCATTCACCATGTCTGTATTTAATGGTTTCCCGCTCAATTTAATTTTCTAAGGGCGGGGAAATCCCATGGGTCGTAAAGGGGATTAATTCATTAAATCTGTAATTAAGGTTCATATCGAGCCTGTCAGATATCCCCTAAATTCAATACTATCCATACTTCAACAAAACTGATTTAACGGTTGAATAGGCATCTTGGTATTTATTCTTTTTATTCGATCCTGGTTCATGGTTGTCAGGAATCGAAGGTTTTTATCCACTCAGTTTCTGATGGCTTGCGCCTGGAATATGTCCTTGCTTGATTGCATGATCTACAAGTAATGACAAAGGGATATGATTTCTGAAGACTGTCTTGTATTGATCAAGTCTCTCTATTAGGGTTTTCACAGTTAGACCAAATTTAACAAGCTATTTATATGTAATACAATATAATACGGCTTATGATGGTAAAGCTACGTTTGACAATTTTACCGCAAATGTTTCTTTTAAACGAAAAATAGTAATTTATTTTAAAGAGAAAAAACAACTATTTCTATAGTCTTTCTGACGTCATTCTAAAAACGATGTTAAAAAAGGTAGAATTATCAATGAATAAAAATAATATATATGTAATATTGTTGTAATGTGCCGACGTATGGATGAACTGGCAGTCGTGTACGTGAGGCGAGTGTTGATGATCTTCCCACACGCGGACAACAAGAAGCAGAGTAAGGGCTAGATGTTAGCACCGAAAGTGATCGAGGACAGCCCACGGGACAGAGGTAGAGGCCATGACACAAACTTGGATGCTTATCCCCGAGACATGGAGAGAGAGACTGTGCGAGACAGACAGGCTGAAACCGACTGCCGAGCAACACCTCTAGAACATCTGCTGACCCCCTGTCAAAAACCTGTCTTGTTTTCAGGGGTCGTCTATAAAGAGTCCCTGGGGGCCGGGCCCACATGATCTGGGCGTTGGCTTTTCCTGCCCTCTGTCCCTGCCACCAGCTGACCGCTCTCTCTTTGGATCTTTATTTTGACGTCAACCATTTTAGTTTAACATACAAATAGGGGTTTACAGGTATTATTAATAAAAATATAGCATATATACAAAATATGAGGGTGGTAGAAAATAGAAACAATGTACATTTTAATAGAAGGTAGGATATTTTAAGACATCGGCTCTAACTAATTGGAAGATATGTGACATATACTAATAGTGTCATTATTATACAGTTTTAAAATATACGATATATATATTTTTAAATATAGAATATATTTGAGATTTTGATTATATTATATATATATTGATATGGTTATAATCTGATTGAAATAATTATATTTGAAATATATAATTGATTACCTCGAAAATAAGTTTTTTTTTGTAGTGGAGTTGTTTTGGTTAAAATTCGAAAATATTTATATATTATCTCTAGTCGTTTATTGTTCAATTTTAATTAAAATATAAAAACATATCAAATTTAATATAGAATACGACAGGTTAATCCATTATTATTTCACATGTAAATTAATAACAATTAAAATATTTACATTCAATTTTTAATGAACTCTTATACCTAAATTAACACATTTATATATTTAAAAAATATATAGTGTCTTATGCTTTATATTTTCATAAATATAATGATTGACTTAAGGTAATATAATATACTTTTTGAAATTATTATATATTTATACACATAATGTTTTTGATAGAAAGTAAATAATAAAATATTAATAATATAATTTATTATAAAATAGTTTAATATATGCTTTTCAAAATTGATAAACACCAAAAGAAAAATTCTATGAAATCTCTTGAATATCCCTTTTCTTATTAAAATATAAATAGACATGAATTATTAATGTTTTGGTTTAATAATTTATATTCATCAATATTTTATATTCGTCTATTTTTATCTCTTTATTTTCTATCTAGAAATCGATTAATATTTTCTTAGAATATAAGGAACCCATTAGTTTTTCGAATGCGTATAAATCAATAAAATACAGTAAAAATGTAGTTCATATAATATTAATAAGGTTCTTATTTTGCTTATCCCTAGTACACGTTGTATAGGGCATGGTAATCATGGTGGGTTTTAGTAGGCGACTTCTACTTCTGTAAGTATACCACATGTCTACACATGTGAAAATCAGTTTAACTTTGCACTTACAAATGTTCCAGAGCCCCGTTTGGCTTACCTGCACTAGCTGGCAGTGTTGGACTTTTTCAAAAATAGGGGGCCATTGGAGCATTTTTTTAATCAGAAAAAAAGAACCCAATGCGAGAATCGAACCCGGGTCGTAGCGGTAAAAACCAACGGTTTAGATCATCCTTCCACCGACCCCCAAGATTAATAAGTAAATAACATTATTTATTATATATATATTATATTATACATAAATATAGACACGGCAGATCCATGTCAGTATCACCAAGATTTCCAAGCTGTGGGTCACAGCTCCCATAGGGAAGGAGCTTTATAACAGAATTTATAATATTTTATGAATAGAGTATTAAATTCGATATTTGTATATTTTTTATATATATATACACACAATTATTCAAAGAAAATTTGTCAAGGGAGAGAGAAAAATAAAATACAAACGTACAAAAGCAATACCCTCAAAATTTCCTTCCCTCTCTTTCACAGTTCAAAAGATAGTTGTATATTTATTGTAACGAAGTATTTTTTATGAAAAAACGCATCTCTTTATCGTGCAACAGAAAGTTGGGGATGGCTTGGGCCATCTATCGGAATAAATATTAACTATAACTATCAACTTTCAGTTGCACGATAAGGAGATGCCTTAGTTGATATTTTTTCCGATAGATGGCGCAAGCCATCAGCAACTTTCAGTTGCACGATAAGGAGATGCCTTTTTTCATTCTTTATGCACCTTATTCCAGTACAATATCACATTTGTACTATTTTTTCACAAAATATTTATTATTTTACAACAGAATATTATATTTTATATTGTGCTATACTCTGTACACTTCCCTTTTTTGCTTATTTTTTGTTTATCATTCATAGTTTGTTCTTGCCTGAAATAAATTGCTGTCTCATTCCGAAGTTGGTCTTCCCTAATTTTCCATGTGGCAATATCGACAAAATTGATCAAAATTCTTATATGTTCCTTTCTCATCTACGAAATTATATAGCTGTCCAATGCCACTAAATTATATTTCCCTATATAGGATAGGGAAGTAGATTTTGAGGGAATACATAGGATAGGGAAGTAGATTTTGAGGGAATACATAGGATAGGGAAGTAGATTTTGAGGGAATACATAGGATAGAGTAGTATATTTTGATGGAATACATAGGATAGGGAAGTAGATTTTGAGGGAATACATAGGATAGGGAAGAAAATTTTGAGGGAATACATAGGATAGGGAAGTAGATTTTGAGAGAATACATAGGATAGGGAAGAAAATATTGAGGGAATACATAGGATAGGGTAGTATATTTTGATGGAATACATAGGATAGGGAAGTAGATTTTGAGGGAATACATAGGATAGGGAAGAAAATTTTGAGGGAATATCTTTTGTAATGTTTGTCTTTTTTCTCCTTGACCAAAATACTTTGGATAATTATGTAAAATAATATAATTGTATATAAGTTTATATATAACCAATTTGTTATATATTATAAGGTGGAAATCATTATATTAATAGATTATAAATATCATTAAAATTACCACACAATATTTAATTGAATCCTATATTTTAAATTAAAAAATATATATATATTTTTAATATCTGTATTCATTGATTATATATAATTTCCATAAATTTAAAGACGCCATTATTTTCAATTGATCCATGTCTTAATTAGTGATAAACAACGTATGTAAGATTTCCTTTGAATATTCATATAATAAAAATATGGGATTAAATTTACAAATTTCTTATTAATATTGATAGGTTATTGTAAATTTTAAACATTATCGACATTGAAATACTGATTCTCAATACAGTTAAACCTGTCTATACCGCCCCCTCTAAATTTGTGCCTTCCTCTCTATAGCGCCCGATTTTAAATACGTAGTACGATGCGATTTACATTAAAAGTGACTGTCTATAGCAACTCCTCTCTATAGCATCCTATTTTGGTGAGCCCCAAGAGGGGGCGCTTTAGACAGTTTCAACTGTATTAAGAAATATTTTGATTTCAACCTTTTCTATAAAGATTGCACCAGGTTCTGACACCTTTAAAAACAAATCTTTTGCTTATAAATCTAATTGTTGAGGATTAGGTTAATTGTTGAGTGTAAAGTTAAATTTTTATTAATCAAGTAGCTATTGTTGTTGGCAAATATTCATTTTTGTCAATAAACTTTCATTGTTGTGGATATAACCATTGACGCCAAAAGAGTTTCACTTTTATGGATAATCTTTTAGATAAATATAATCATTATTAGGAATAATCATTATTATGAATTCATTAATTTAATCTACAAGACTGCTTCTTAGAGATCTAATACTGTATTGTAAGATTCTGCTTATATACGCAGTACTGAAGGGTGGAATATCTGAAATGGGTTTCAAGAATTATATATGAATATTGGTAATACCGCTGGGAGGATTCGCCATTGTGATGAGCTAAGCCCTCCCAATATATATTTTCATCGCAGTAAAGACAGTAGAAGTTTGTATTGTGCATGAGAAAAAAACATTCTTGATTAAATCCTTTCATTTTATATATATAGATTGCGCGTTATTGATTTGTGTTACTCAATAATCTACATTTTAATATATCCACGATCTTTGCGCTCATTTCAAAATACTTTGTATAATCTTCAGCTAGTTAGTGTTTTAATAGGTTAGTCTGCTTCAGAGAGACAACGACCAAAAAAGCTTTTTTAGTTATTTTGCTTTATTAAATATAAGGTATAGGTAAATCAACAACAACAACAAAGGAGTTGAGCACTTCTTCCCTCATTTTATCAATCGCCTTGAAAATTTTAAAATATTTACAAACAAATGTTTTATCCAGCAGGAGAATAGTAAAATTTTATATACATGTTGTTCATTATAGTATCGCCCCGAAATATCGCGAATTTCTAGTCTCTTTTCATTTAGGAATGGGCAATGGAATAGATAATGGACCAAATTGTCTTGGATGACAGCATTGCAGAAGTAGCAATTTAAAGGGTCGCTGTTCCAAAATCCCGTGATATCCTCGGGGAAAAATAGCCGTAAAATCCTTAGACGGGCTATAAATCGTTTAATTTTCAAAGAGAGGTTTGATAATAAGTAGTCTATAGGTATATCATGAAAAAGGTTAAAGATGTGTCTGCTTTAGTAAGACAAGGACCAAAAAGCTTGTTGTTCAGTTTTTTTGCTTTATCAAATATAAGATATAGGTAAATCAAGAAAAAGGTTAAAGGTTAGTCTACTTCAGAAATACAACGACCAAAAAGCTTGTTTTTTAAGCTCTTCTGCTTTATTAAATATAAGGTATAGGTAATATATCATGAAAAAGGTTAAAGGTTAGTATTGATCAGAAAGACAACGACTAAAAATGTTGTTTTTTAGTTCCTCTGATTTATTAAATATGAGATATAGGTAAATCAGGAAAAAGGTTAAAGGTAAGTCTGCTTAAGAAATACGAGGACCAAAAATCTTGTTTTTCAGTTCTTCTGTTTTATTAAATAAAAGGTATAGGTGAATCAGTAAAAAAGTTAAAGATTGGTCTGCTTATCAAAGAAAACGACCAAAAATCTTGTTTTTCAGTTCTTCTGCTTTTATCAAATATAAGGTATAGGTAAAACAGGACAAAAGTTTAAATATTTGTCTACTTATGGAAGAGAACGACCAAAAAGGTGTTTTTTAGGTATTCTGCTTCATTGAATATAAAGTATAGGTGAATCAGGAAAATGTTAGAATTTATTTTTCTTTAGTTCTTGTTTTTTAGTTCTTTTGCTTTATTAAATATAAGTTATAGGTAAATCAGGATAATATAGAATGACGTTCTTTCATTAAAAAAATCACAAACAGAAGATGCCATTCATTTTAATCAACATTCATTTTATATTTTCGTATATTTTGTTATATGGAATAGGAATAGAATTTCAAGAAATTGATATATATAAAATTCGTCATATATATTTCAAGATATATTCTTCACCCAATTTTATTTCAAAGAACATTTCTAACCATTACAATGTATAAAAAAATTCCATTTCTATAAATATAATTCAAAATCAAAATATTTCTGACAATATTTACTATATCAAATTTTATTTATATTTATTTGATTGAATTCCATTTTGTTTTGTTCAAAAAATATAATTAAACTAGTTTCATAAAATATGAAAAATATAGTTTTATTCTAGATTTGAAATACTTCCTATATATATATATATATATACTAGCCGAATGACCCGGGCAACGCCCGGGTTTTACACAATTAAATGCTTTTATTCAAATACTATTCGTTACAATTTTGAATTGGCGCCGTGGATGTCATTCTTGTATAATATATAAATAAGTTTTAAAAATTGTAAAAAATAATGCATCGGCCGGGAATCGAACCCGGGCCGCCCGCGTGGAAGGCGAGCATTCTACCACTGAACCACCGATGGTTATGAGAAATATTCATATTTGGGTATTTATTCCATTCACAAAAGCAAACAGTAACAGAATTGATTATTAAGAATTGTTGCTTGATGACTCCGATAACTGTATATATTTATGTGATGAATAATTTGTTTATTGTTAGATAAAGGGTTGATAAGACAAAGGATCGATAAGATAAAGGGTTGAAGGTGCAGTCGTGATACAAAAAAAATATTATTATTTACCATCAAGTATCTTTTATTTTCAATTACTTGAGGAAATATTACACATTAGTTATTTTCACAATATATAATTTATAAAGTTAATCCTATATTAGAGATTCAAAAAGATATGTTAACTACACATATTTACAACAAAACTGATTGTTATTCGAAAAACGATGATAACAAAAAGTATAAATATCAATAAATAAATAAAAAATATAAATTTTTAAAAATATATAAATATTTGAGTTTTAGATTATATAATATGTATATAGCAATTAGATGAATGCAATATATACATATATCAGACATTTGAACTATTTTAAAGCATATCTTTAACTGGGAGAGTTCACCACTGATGAGCCTTCCAATTATTTAATAATTGTAGTATATAATGCAAATGTATATACAGTATCAAACTTCAATAATATTTTAATAATATTGTCGCTGAGATAAATAAAGCAAGGGAAATTTGGGAATAAATAATTTATTATAAGGGGTATTTATAGGGATAGAGAGAGTGTACAACTTACCCCAAGTTAAAGATAATCCTAATGAACGGCCTCAGCCACCGTCCCGTTTTCCTTATTTACAGATCAGCTTCCGAGAACCCCTCACACCTGTGGTCCCACCCGGGGTCCAGGGATGATTGACAGGTGTCCCATCTGGATGGAGCTTCTTGACAATATATTCAATATTATCCTGAAGATAGAGGTTGCCTTTGCCGTCATTCTATGAAAAATAGAAACATCGGCCATTTAGAGCCATTTATAAAATAATATATAATATTTGTGATTATTATCATTATAGTACTTTATTTATTTATTTTGATTATAATTTTATCATTATATAATTTTATTTATATCCAAGATCATAGTCTTTGACGAGTTTAATATTTGTTTTTGACTCGTGCTATAGATGTTGTACTAAATTCGAAAAATCACCTGAGAACGCCCTTGCAATATCAGAACAATTTTTAACGCCTTGCCAAATGCTTTATTTTAATTTACTTGTCCTGACGAAGACAAAATATTTTTGTCGAATCGTTGAGAAAAATAAAAAACCCAAAATGGCCGAAATGTCTATTTTTCATAGAAGTATTCAATATTGTTCGAAAACCTTTATAAATATATATAAGTATTTAAAATAAATAATGCTCCCAGGGCTATATAAGTTTTTGTGCAACTTTTTATTTTCAAGCTTTCAGACTTGTTTGTCCTTCAACAGGATTATCACGTTAATAAATTAATATTAAATACTATTTTTATATACAAATTATTATTTATATATTTTAAATTCTTATGATATTGAGAGAGAGAGAGAGAAAATATATTACATTCTGTGTTTGTGAAAAACAACTTTTTGAAAATATATTTATACATATATGTAGAATGACATTTGAAAATAATCCCGCATGTGTTTCTTTTGAACGAAAAATCGAAATTTATTTTAAGGAGAAAAAACGATTATTTCTAACCTTAGGGATGAAGTATGGAAGGATGAATTGTGAAGGGTTATGATGAACGGAAAAATAGAAGTGTCCAGGGATGGGAATTTATACATATGTATTGTTTTTTTGATAAAATATAGCATATATAAGTTTTGATTTCCCTTTCATTATTATCAATTTGATATTTCTAAGAGCATTGTGCTTCTATTCACAAAGAAAATTTATTAATAATTTTATCAACAGAGTTTTAAAACTCAATCATCTTCTCAGTCAGATACAGTACTTAAAAACACAATCTTTATGGTCATAAAATGTTCTAATTAAAAAAGAAAACCATTCTGATATTAATTTGATATAAATGATAATTAAACAAAACTGTACTATATTTTTAAAAAATCATTAATATTGTAAAGTATAAAATTAGGAAATACAGACCTCAGTGATGTATATAATTGTTTATTTGTTTTGCATATTTTTAATTGATAAATTAATTTCATAATTTAGTCTTTTTGAAAATAAGAATATTGGATTGGTGACATAAACAAAATTGTAAATAGATGGCTTAATGTTATGTAGTTATGATATATAATGGCTTGTAATGATTTATAATTAATTGTGATGGTTATGTAATTTTGATCTTCATTGAATAAAATGACACATGAATAAAATTTTATATAAACTAAATTAAAATTTTGTTTGAGTCAAAAGGCGATCCATTAATTAAGATTATATAAAAGGGCGTATCTGGATCTGTAAAGAAAAAAAAAACAATGTGCAATAAATATGCACTGTGCAATAAATTGATAAAGAGGGAGCAATCTCTCAAAATATTTCGAGAAAAAAATTGTTTTTTTTTTCTCTTTACAGATCCAGGTACGCCCTTTTATATAATCTAAATTAAAACTGATAGCAGAAAATCAATTAGAAAAATTTTACAGTGTACCATATTACAAATATCAGAATTTTAAATCTTTTCATAGAATAATAAATAATATGCTTCAATATGTAAATATATAAGATATATATATATAGATATTTTTCTACCTATTATATAAATTGTATATCTATAAATTCCCATGTAAGTCTATCTTCTGCTATTTAATTTATATGTCTTCTAGCCAACAACCTGGTTGTTTAAAGCCAAACGATTCAAATTAACATAACAAATAGAAACTACATTGGTCCACAGACATGGTTGATTTAGTTTGAATATATTCCTTTAAAGATTTGGAATTGAATTATCTTACCATTTGCGTATATTATTAATTCTTCATTTTATATTTGGTTTTTAGAATTGTTTATTAGTATATCAGTATATTTAGGTACTATGATGCATTAACAAGCCATCTGTTATTTATTTATTTCGACTTAGAGCGATATGTCCCCCTAGGGACACTTGCACTTTAAAGATAAACAAAATTTTGAAAGAAAAGAAAGAAAGATATTTTAAATATGTACAGAATTAGTATGCAAGTTAGTTAGATGAAAATATAAAAAAATTTCAACACAATTGATATATATACAAAGGGTTGGTAAGCAAATTTAGTTAAATGAAATCAAATTGTAAAGTATTGTGTTTATTCGAGAAAATCAATTTACAGATTAAAAAGCTTTTAAGGAATATTTTAGTATGAAAATATGCTAGATATTAGAGAATTATTCAATTAAAACAAAACTAAAAATAGTTGATTTGTTATGAAAATTTAAGACCATTATAGACGCGTATGATTCTTTTAAATATAATAAATTATGATTTACTGATTTTGTAAATAAATATAGTTTAAATATTAAGTCAGAACAGTAAATTAATTCTGTATTAGAAAATATCCTGATACAATTTTATAATTGTATGTATTTGTTAGTTTATTTAGGCATTAGGGTTTGTTTAGAGATATAAATATAACCATAATATAATATAACCATTACCATTCGATGATTCTATTCTAGACATCGGCAATGAGGAAGAATCTGCCTTTTTTTTTCTATAAGCTGGTAAAATTTTAATTTTGCAAAGCTAGTACTAAGTATATATTAGAATTATATTTTCTTACTTACAATTTGAAGATTTTATTTTATTTTATTTACCTTTTTTCTAATAACCACGTTCTTCAACCATTTGTTGGATCGTTTTTGAAGACAACTCTCAGATTTATAAAATTAAATTATTAAACTTCGAACATTTTTAGATATATAGAGAGAAACGAGTTAATTAACTCATATTTGAGGCAACAAAAATTATGTTATCTATCTCATGGTTCTAACCAGAATAAACTTATGCAAAACAGACGACAAAGAAAATAAACAAATCAATGGTAGAGGGTAAGTTCCTATTTTTACAAGCTTTCACACTCAAAGAATAATAATTTTCTTGCTTTAGTTTGGGAGATCGCGTTATAGGATGTTAATAAAGGTAATTAATTATTTAATTAATATATATATATATAATTTAATAATTATTAATATTATATTCATGATTAGTAATATAAACAATAATTTCAATATAACTTCAAAAGAAAACTACTCAAATTAACAAATAAATATTTTGAAAAAATAACAATTTCTATTATTATGAAAAAGGCATCTCTTTATCGCGCAACTGAAAGTTGCTGATGGCTTTCGCCATCTATCATAATAAATATCAACTATTATCGTTGATTTTTAATTATTATATAAAATTCAACGAGAATAGTTGATATATATTCCGATAGATGGCGCAAGCCAACATCAACTTTCAGTTACACGATAAGGAGAAGCCTTTTTCATAATTTATGCACCTTATCCCAGTACTATATCAAATTTGTACTATTTTTTCACAATATCTATTATATTTATTTAATAATATTTATAAAATTATCACAATGTCAATATATAAAAATAGAAATGTATACGCTAAAGGAGTTTATGATGTTTATTTTTCACAGAGCTTTTACACAAACAGAGCTGTCGTAAAGGGTAAGATTAAATTCCTTTTCGAGTTAAATCCATCAAATTCATGGTTGTAGGGATATCTGATATGGCAGAAGATATATTTTTACTTGTCGTATATTCTAAATCTAAAATATGGGCGTTACATTTCAAGCATCTTTATACATTGATATATACAAGAATATAAATAAAATACTGTATTTTTATCTATACCCATTTATATGGCATCAAAAATACTTTATAAATAATATGTAATGTATATATATTGTATATATTTAATATATATTTATATTAACATGTAAAATAATTTTCGTTTAAACATTTTGACAATATATTAAGGGATATATTTTGCTTTAATTTCATTAATTTATTGCAAAAGAAAATATTAAAAGTAATTTGAAAATATTTGTAGATCACTTGAAAATAACGTTGTCATTGGTCAAAATTCAATAAATTAAATAAATTAAAAATATTAAAATGAATAAAATAAGGATAATATTTTATCCTTTTAATTTTAGGAATTTATTGAATTTTGACCAATGTTAAAGTAATTTTTATGTACGCTACAATAATTTTTAAATTACTTTAAAGATTTTTTGTGTGAAATAAATTTATAAATGGAGCAATTTCTCTAAATATTATTATTATTTCAATTTCACAGATTCATGTATGTATTTCTTATATAATAATATTAAACGATCACATTTGAATATAAATTAAAGTTTAAATAATAAAAGACATATATTATTATCTAAATATTTAAATATGGGTTGCTCTTTATTCAAAATAAAATAAAGTATGAAATACAAATTTGATTTGTATTAATTTTATTGTTAGACATTTGATAATTAAAATAATTTTATTGACATCTTGTCAATACCTGCAAAGTACACAGTCTGTACTATTTAAATAATTATATATATATATATGCATGATACTATGTACATCAAATAGAACAGCTTTTTCAACAAGACTTCGCTAGACTCGACAATTCGAAAATTTGTTCAAACTATAAACTTCTCTGTAATTCATTTATGCCAGAACGATACTTGTCATGGAATCTGTCATCGAAGATAACAGCCTTCATTGCACGGACTAGAATTACTTCAATTCTAGATAGAGAAAGTCATATTCTCATCATCAAAAAAGGAAAACATTCACTGCAGGATTTCTGGAAATATGATATCTGATGAAATCTCCCACTATATCATAGAATGCAAATATTTAGGTAAAGGAATAGAAAAACTCTTGAAAACACCTTTTGGTGATTTAACAACCCATTGAAGACTCTGAGAACTATTTCAGAAAATAAAAATATAGCAATAGAACTCTATAATTTCTACAGATCAATTGTAAATAGATTCACACCCAAAAGAGGTAGTGAGGAAAGTTTTAGAACAGATGTGTAAATAAATTCCTTTTTAAACAAAGGCTCTTGTGTACATGGGGAAAGGGAGAAAAAAATTGCCGTGTTATTTTTTTTTATGGCGAATCCATACAGGCCAATGAGCCCTAATAAAAACATTTTTGTTGTTGTTACTGTTTTTGTATATATGCATTATATACACTATGTACAATGAATATGGCATCCCTGCCCCGCTGCAGATTTTTGTGGAGAATCGCCAGCAGGTCTCCAGTGACACCACGTATTTCGCGATCTACGAAATGTTGTTGTTAGATGATACTAAGAAATTGTGCTCAAAATATCAGACGAATGATGAATATCATTTATATCATCCATTATTGATAATCACCCCTCTTCTACATGGCGGGCTGGAGAAGCAGCACAAGTAAGAGACTGCCCTGTAGTACGGTGTCGTGAACCGCTACGGTAACCGTGAACAGGGAACTCTGAAATGTGACTGACTAACGGGGCAATGGCACCTCTCATTCCATAGTGGAAAAAAACATCACTATTGCTAATCACCATTTATTTTTTCTATACAAAAAAAAACTTTTACTGTTCTTATTGCGATGACAGAAATATTTGGCTAAGTTTTTATTTATTACCCGTTGCAAACAAGACACGCAATATCCGATCTGGATAATTGCGCGTAAAACTATTTACAATAATTCATATTGTAGTAGAGTAGGTAACAGAATTATCAAGAAGAAAATAAACAATTAAGAAAAAGAGCATTGAATAAACATATGTACTATAAAAATAGGCAACATAATAAGCAGATAGAAGATATCGATCGTAGTTATTTACAATATGTTAAGCAATGATAGAAGTTGATTTAATGAAGTTATCTGTAATAATTAGTATCGTGCAGAAAGAAAGTTGATCAAGTTGAGCTATTTACAATGAGTTATGTTCTAAAGTATTTTACATCGATGTAAACAATTAATTAGCAGTATAGTTCCTCAAGTTGCATGAAGCTGTCTATTTTAATAAGAGCTTTCAGAACCTTTTAAATTTCGTATATCTTTCTGTGCAAGGTAGAAGTTTGTTTTGTTTATAAAAGAGAATCATTCGTGTTTATATAGTTCTTTTTCTATATAGTGATAGCGTGTTATTGCTTTATATTAATGTAATGCAATGTTTATGGGAAACAATGTTTCAGAAACTGCTGAAAACATCAACCTAAATTTCTACTCTATCATCATGACAAATACCGTCTATAATATGTCCTATTTATATATTGCCACAAACCCTTCCAGTAGTATAGTAAATAACCTGCTAAAGTTTCACGGCGATTGGATAATATTACCTTTTAAAAACACTCATCGTGTAAACAAACTAACATTCATCGTGTAAACAAACTACGTGTAAAATTATTAACCAATCAAATTCATTTATCGTCGCGACCAGTGCTGCGCCAATTGGTAAAAAGCTAGAACTAACGCTTTGTGGCTTTACATTTAAAAAAAAAAGCACATTAACCTTTTTAGTTTTTTGAATAGCCTATATGTTAAATGAAACTTCAGCTACCTACATGCAAAATTTCATAATGATTGATTCTGTAGATTTTGCGCAACGCGATAACAAACATCGATTTTGGATTTCATTTTTATAGATTTAAAGGATATGGAAATGTTTTTCCTGTGGTTTTACTGCAAAGATGAATATAATAGGAGGGCCTGGCTCATCAGTGGTGAAGATTCTAACTTAAATGGAATTAAATTCTAATCTATCTTTCTTTTTTATTATTATTTATAATTTATTTTTATTGTATAATGAGTTTATTTTCTGTTTTTAAACATGTATATTTTGACACGCAATTATCCCTATCGGGGATAATGCGTTTTTTTTTCAATAATTAAATAAATCATTAATAGGATTTTTGTCATGTATAATAGAGATAATAATTAAATATAAATTAAAAAGGCAAACGCATTCCACTTCATTTAAATATGATGGAAAAAATATTTAACTAATGTATATATATATAATAATACCGTTAAGAGAATTTCAAAATTTATATAATTTGTTATTTAGTGTGTGTGTTTAAACATGTGAGGTTTGCTTTTGATATATGTAATAAATAAGTACGTAGTTAGAATATAGTAATATAAAGGGGGAAAAGTAATGCCAGCAAAACATCGACCGTGAAGCGTCATAGGCTGGGTAAAAAAAAGAATAAGCGAAGAAAAAGTTTTTTTAGAAAAGAGCAAAGACACCTACCAATCTTCTGTTTTTACCAACAATTCTCAAATATATATTTATATATTACTAAAAAAGGCATACATTAGATCAAAATATCATTTATTTTACCGATATTTTAGTTGGCTGAACGCCAACCTGTATCAAGGTATTATAACATATTTAATGCGTGTCAACAACAAGCTCAGCGCCACATAACGTCAATAGAATTAAGTTATATATATATATGAATTCTATTATTTTTATAAAATTTATATAAAACTCTATTATAATTTTACATTTCTTTGAACATTTAACATTCAAAAAAATTATCAATCCCACTATGTATATCAATGCAAGATATTTGAATAGATATATATATGAAAAAGGTTTAAAAGAAAATCTGTTATATATATTGATATAATATTTTAAAACTTAGTTATATATAGAGAGAAAGAACAAAATTTGCTAATATAATAACATAGATTTCAACCATATTTGCATATTGACTGAGCAAAAGAAGTTAATTATTATAAAGGCGTTTTAGATAAGAAAAAAAAAACTCAATTTTCTACATAAGATTTTTGAATTCTTTTGTGAATTTAATAAAAAATAATCTAATTGAATATTTTAAAGTTTAAATTTCATTTTAAAGAAAAGAGTTTCTTCCATGTTGAATATAATATATTAAATTTATAAAATGAAAATATAAAATAATATAATATATTTCGCTTATATAAAGTTTATATGTATATAGGGTGTTCGTTTTATTCGCGCGTTCTGATTGGCTATTCACTGTCACGTGATACTAGCAAGCCAATCAGTTTGAATTTCATAAAAGTTTCAGAATGTAGGGTTTATATATTCATCACTGATAAATTTATCAATAGAATTCTCTAGTGAATATAATATCGCGGGTTCGAATCTCGAATGTTCCATCTTTCTTTTAAAAGTATTATCAGAATTATATTATGATGTATTACCGTGACATATGTTAAATAATTTGAAACTATTTTAGACTAAAATTATTATTTCTTTTTAATTAAACAATAATATCTACCGTCTTTACTGCAATGAAAAACTAATGAGAGAGCCTGGCTCATCAATGGTGATGGGAAATGATTACAACACTGATAAACCAGGCCCTTCCATTAATATTTCATTGCAGTAAGGGCATTAGACAAATTTTTAGTTTTCATAGAAAGATTATCATACGTGTCTAAAATAGTTTCAAATTATAAAATTAATTTTTTGTCCTATCATCATAACGTTAGAATTTCTTATTTGTATTTATGAATTATTCAGATAAATGTATCAAACTTATTTTTCAAATTTGAGAATCTGACACACTCTCTTTATATCGTTTTTCTTATTGGTTCCTAGATCTATTGGTTAGTTCTACTCATTTCCAGCTCAGACACCATCAAATGTCTCAAACTCTACAGGCTCATTGATACCCTGATATGATTAAGTGGAGATAAGAAAGAAGAATAATTATAATCTTATTCTGTAATAGAGAAATTTATGGAGTTTGAATCTCTAGCATTTTATTCACGTAGATTCTTTTTAAGTTAAAACATTCTTGAAACATTTTAACACATGTGAATAAGTTAATATTTTAATTTATTCAGAAAGCTTAAGGTAAACTCTCTCTTTATTAAGGTTTTGAATTTGCTGTTGTTCTATTTTTATCTGTGATGTCGCAATTCATCTATACGTGTATTTCGGGAATTATAACATTATAATTGTATTATTTTATATAACCAACAACTTATAACGCATAATAAGAGGATAATGGTTTATAAAAGACGTAGATATTTGGAAAAAAATGAAAGAAGTGAGGAAGATCTGCAGTAAGCTGGCTAGAATGGGTGAAAAAGATATATATATATATATAATATAAAAATATATTTCTGTTGTTTTTGAAATAGTCGAGATAAGGTTTTGCCTTTGTATACATGGATATTTCTATATTTTGTTTTGATATTGCTTTGCAGTCGTAGAAAATATATTAATAAAATAAAGGTTGAATCACAATTTACTTTAATTGTGCTGATAGACATAATAAAGAAAAGAATATCTAATTTTAGGTGTAAAGAGAGAAGAAAATAAAATATTAGGTATTCACATATGTACAAAATATTTGAGCCGGCCAACGGAAAACAACAACAATGGGTTAATATAGGGAAAACTGCGATATCTGGTGGTCGACCTTACAGAGTAGTTTCTAATAGAGATTATAATTTTAAAATGAAATAGAATATTTTATATAATATATATAAGAGAATAAGATTTTATGCTGATTTTGATTATCTTGAGGATTATGCTATGGAATTATTTGCTGGTTCTTTTTAGTACTAAATGATATTACAGTCGTGGTAAAATCTTGAAAGTATAATAATAAAAATAGTTTTGATCAGAAATTGCTTTGATTGAGCCAAAAGAATATATAAAAAACATAATTTGATAAAAGTAATGCCTGGCTTAAGAATAAAAAAATAAAAGACTTATTTACATAATTTACAAAGGATTTGACCCATCCATCGGGAAACAACAACAATAGGTTATATAAAGTTAAGTCGCGACATCTGGTGGTAGACTTAACAGAATATTTGAATCTATGAAATATAATTTTAAATAAAATAATATTTTACATAACATATATATAAATTATACACTGAGTGACATTGAAAATGGAACACCAAGAAATAGTGGCCAGAAAATTATGCAAATTTCATGGTAGACGCGCCTAACCGAGTTATGCAAATGATGTAAAATGCGCAGCTCTCGTGCGCACATGGAGTAAGATATAAGGGAAGGAACTTGCAGAAAGGACAGTATTCGTGTCGTTATTTCTTCAAGTAAAATCATTGTAGAAATTTTGTTCTTGTGTCAAAAGACACGTGTAATAACAGAGAATGCCAGGTCATCGTAAACGGAGGCAGTTCAAGCAGACAGACGCTTTTACGAGGGGCATGGTGATCGGACTGAAAAGGGCAGGTTGGTCCATACGTCAAATCGCAGCTGATACACACCTTGGTGCGTCCACGGTGCACCGACTGTGGAGAAGATGGTTGGAACAAGGAAATGTGGCAATTTATAGGAATGTCGGTGCAACCAGAATGACGTCAGCACGTGTGGATCGGCGTATCCTTCGACAAGCAGTGGCGGCCCCACAAGCCACTTGTACCGCCATCCTGCAACATGTGCAAGACACCCTAGATCATTCCATCTCGACCAGAACCATTTCCCGTCGATTGGTTGCTAATGGCTTGCACTCATGCCGTCCGCTAAGAAGACTGCCATTGACCCCACCGAATAGGCGCCAACGTTTGGAATGGTGCCGGGCTAGATCGACGTGGATGACGGAATGGCACAGGGTCGTGTTCTCAGATGAGTCGCGTTTCTGCTTGTCCAGTGATAGTCGCCGTGTACGCGTGTGGCGTCGACGTGGAGAAAGGTCCAATCCGGCAGCAATTGTGGAACGCCCCACCGTGCGACAACGTGGAATCATGGTTTGGGGCGCAATCGCGTATGATTCCAGGTCACCTTTACTTCGTATTCAGGGCACTATGACGGCCCAACGATACGTTGATGATGTGCTGCGACCGGTGACACTCCCCTACCTTCAGGGGGTACCCAATGCCCTTTATCAGCCGGATAACGCCCGACCGCACACTGCTCGCATTAGCCAACAAGCTCTTCAAGATGTACAGATGCTTCCCTGGCCACCGTACTCTCCTGATCTCTCACCAATCGAGCACGTCTGGGACATCATTGGACGCCGTTTGCATGCCTTGCCACAGCCGCGTTCAGAAGACGAACTGTGGCAAATGGTTGAGAGGGAATGGAGAGCCATCCCTCAGGACGCCATCCGTACTCTGATTGACTCTCTACCTAGACGTGTTGCTGCGTGCATCGCCGTCCGCGGTGGTCCTACTTGTCACTAAGCCGACGCCGTTCTCGCTCTGTATTATGACTATCATTTTGAAATAAAGAACACTTATTGTTCGTCCCTGTCTCTCTCTGTCTGCCGAGTTTTCATCACTTTCTGGCCACTATTTCTTGGTGTTCCATTTTCAATGTCACGCAGTGTATATAATATATTGAACATATATATGAAAACTTTTGAACAACGTACCATTCTTTTTTATAGCTGAAAATAACATTAAAATAAGCAATTCTGAAATATATAAATCCATTCTATTCAAATTACACAATGACCTTTCTGAATAATATATTATTTTTATCCGAGAAATGCTTATTTTTGTATTATCAAATATTTATAGTTTTTTTTTTTTATTATCCCTAGTACACGTGATACAAGCCATGATAATAATGGTGGGTAGAGGTTGTCGACTGCTTTTACTGTAAGTGCAACACATGTCTACACATTTGAAAAGCAGTTCGACTTTTTGCACTTACAAATGTGTCAGAGCAGCACTTGGTTACTTACACTCGCTGGTGGGGTTGTACCTTTGTAAGAATCGGTGAACATTGGCGCATTTTTTTAATTAGAAAAAAGTGCCGCATGCGGGATTTGATCCCGGGTAGTAGCGGTTGAAAACCAACGGTTTAGACTATTCTTCCACCGACGCTCAATGCTTATAGTAACTTAAGTAAATATCTGAAGAGACCGAATGAAATTATCTCTAGTCAAATATAATATAAAATTGTAATTACATTGCGTTTTTCTCTCTCTAATTAGTGAATATAAGATTTCAAACAGTTTAACTATGAAAATCAACATTAATTATACAAATAAAACGTATTTCTCTCATATAATGAACACTCGTTTTAAATTTAATTTAAAATATTGGCTAAGATATATTTATTCTCTATGAAAAGGGATTTTAAATATTAAATAAACAAGGACCATGGACCATCATTGGTGAGTCTATATTTATTTCTATTCGAAAACTCTCAAAGATAAAAATTCCAAATAAATATCTTGGCAGAGTCACAAAAATAACTTGCCTAGAATATCTTATATTTACTTATAGAAAAATGAATTAAATATTAAATAAGTTTAGATTTTAATATTTGGTTAGTGGTAGTATTTTTATATTATTTATATAATATAAAATTAAGGGAGGTTGATATTTATGTACCAAATAAGACACATCTCCCTTTAATAATGTATCAGAATGATAACAATAAGCGCATCACCCTAGTAATGAACCTTACTAATAATGGTAATAAGGAATGAGCTACAACACCAGTTTTGGAAAATTCAGATAAACGCCAAGCTGTATACAATGATTTCGGGATTTGGCCCTCATCAGTACAGGGGCAGCTTTGATTTCATAACATCGTACGAGAGAGTTTATTTTGAAAATAGATCAATCCATAAATAAATCTTTAATTAAAAAGGCATATATTGGATCATAAAAACTTTTAATTTTACTAATATTTCAGTTGGCTGAACGCCAACCTTTTTCAAGGTATTATAACATGTTTATGTTAATATGTTATAATACCTTGATATAAATTGGCGTTCAGCTAACTGATATATTAGTAAAATAAATGATTTTTTATCCAATATATGCCTTTTTAATTAGAGAGAGTTATGAAATCGGGTGAATTTACCAAACAGGTATTTATGCTGATAAAATACAACGTAAAAAAGGTTGATCTTTGTCTGAATTTTCCTGAAATGGTGTTGTGGCTCATTCTTAATAATCATTTCTATCACGGTTTCGAATTCATAACATTCTACGAGAAGGTAAATACAACCAATTTCATAACCTCTCTCGTAGTATGTTATGAAATGGAAGCCTCTTCTGTACAGATGAGGGTCAAATCTAGAAATTAAGGTAGCCTGGTGGCATTTTTGTCTGTACACCTATCCCCCGATTTACACGTTAATTGTTTTACACGTTTTCGCTTTTACACGGTTTTCCAAATTTTTTTTTTTTTTTGTTTTTATCTCACTATACTAAATGCTACTGTGATTAAACACATGCGCTGTGTACACATCTCACGAGGAATCCCGAGCTTATGTGCTGACTACATATTTTAACCTGTCAATGCATTTTATTTCTGTGTACACCTATCCCCCGATTTACACGTTTTTCTCAGGAACGTATTTACCGTGTAAATAGGGGGATAGGTGTACTTTCAAAACCTTGTTTTGCGTTGTTCATTCTTTATTATCATCACTTGTAAATTTTTATACTATCGTGATAGCATAATACATCGATCTGATACATAAAAAAAGGGATAGGTACCTCTTTTGGGACATGATTATAATTCTATTTTCAAACTTATCCTCCTTATATCTATAAAAATGAAATCCAAAATCGATGTTTGTTATCGCGTTGCGAAAAAATCTACATAATCAATCATTTTGAAATTTTGCATGTAGGTAGCTGAAGTTTCCTTTAACATATAGGCTATTCAAAAAACTAAAAAAGTTAATGTGCTTTTTTTATATAATATAAAACCAAAAAGCGTTAGTTCCAGCCTTTTACCGCTTGGGCGCAGCACTGGTCGCGACGATAAATGAATTTTATTGGTTAATAATTAACACGTGGTTTGTTTACACGATGAATGTTAGTTTGTTCACACGATGAATGTTTTTAAAAGGTAAAATTAACCAATCGCCGTGAAACTTTAGGCAGTTATATATTTACTATACTACTGGGAAGATTTCTGGTTTGAATTCGATTTGAAATAAATATTTTTTGCAATTTTATTTGGAAAATTTCTACTTTCACTCGCAAGCAGCGCCTCTTGCGGCATCAGGTGAAATTATATTTATAAATTGTAACAATGTCTAAAATGTGTTCCAAGTATAATACATTTAATTTGAGAATTTAGTAATAAATTATTCTAATGACCTGAAAAAAACTTGGCATTTTAATATTAATATATATTTAAAGAAAATATTGTAACGTTTTGTGTTAATTGTTAAAATGTAAAGTTAAAATATATTTTTACATTGTTAATTTATTTGTTGTTGTTTTATAATAATCAAGATGCAAATTACATTGTTGGTTTTTATCGTTTGTTTATATTTTAAAAAAATACATTTTGTGTGATGATGATAACAAAAATGAATTTTTAAATTATAATATACATATTTCATATTGAGAAAAAAATATAAAATTCACAAACGTGACAATATCTTATTTAAAATTTAATAAACGTTTTTAATAAAATTATGTTTCAAAAATATATTTAAACGCATATAACAATATTTATATACTTGTGTAACTAATCTCACTGAAATTTGAACAGGACAGAGAGTTAAATCTGGAAGAGTTCTTTGTCGCGCTTTAACCAAGAAAAATTATAATTAACCAGGTACTGAGTTACAATATTTTTTAGTCAGAAATGATGATGACAATATTGCTGTATAATGCTTGATTGACATAAACAAAATTATTTAGGGGAATATTCACTAAAGCAGTCCACGGGCGGAGCCAGATAATAATTTTTATTAGGCAGGAACAAAATTCTACCAGCGAAACATTCACTCGAGCAGAAGACACACGAAGCCAGGTCATCTCTATATATAAAATATCGTTTCTCGACCTTTTGGCTAAGATCGTGTAGTTTATCTCTAGATATTTTTATTTATTTATATATATCGTTTTAAAAATATATTCAGTAGAAAGAGTGGATATGTTTGCTCGAAAAATATATTTTATATATTATATAAATATTCGTTAGGCAAACTTCCACTCGAATAAAACCCGGGCGAAGCCGGGTACACATCCGCTTGTAATATACATATATATCGAATATTTTAAACTATATAATAATGACACTTTTAGTATATGTCACAAATCTTCCAATTAGTTAGAGCCGATACCTTATACGATCCTACCCTTCTATTGAAATGTACACTGTTTCTATTTACTACCACCCAATATTTTGGATATAAACTATTTGTATTTAAACCCCCTATTTGTATTAAAACTAAAAATGGTGACCTCAAAATAAAGATCCAAAAAGTGGTCGGTCAGCTGGTGGCAGCTGGGGATAGAAGGGAGGAAAAAACCAACGCACAGACTATGTGGGGCCCCCAGGGACTCTTTATAGACGACCCCTGTAAACAGGACAGGTTTGAGCAGGGGTCAGCAGCAGATGTTCCACAGTGTGTCGATCGACAGACCGCTTCTGTCTCTTTCTCGCTCTCTCTCCATGTCTCGGTTATAGGCATCCAAGTTTGCATAATGACCTCTACATCTGTCCTGTGGGTGGTTCTCGATCACTCTATGTGCTAGCATCTAGACTTGCCTCTGTTTCTTGTTGTCCGCATGTGAGAAGAACATCAACACTCACTAACGTACACGACGTATCCATACGTCGGCAGGATCATTTGCAACAATATTACATATATATATATATTCTTTTAATTTTCTTTGAGTGTTGATTAATATTCGAAAGGTTGAACGTTTGACTGTTTGATTTTATGGGATTGGATATTTATATATAAATTGTATGTATAGTCACGTGGTATTTCTATCGTTCTTAATTTGTTATAATTTCGTTTAATTTTAAGGACAGATTTGAGAATGTGATAAAATGAATTAAATTTATTCCATTTTCAATAGTACAAAGTGAATTGTAAAAAATACATCTGAATTTGTAACTAGAAGTTTCTAATGGCTTTTGTCATCTGTCAAAATAAATATCAACTATTCATTGATTTTATAAATTTTACAGATAAGGCAAAATACATATTCTTTATTCATCAAGAAAAGATAACCACGTAATCGTATTGGGCTATTGGCCCTCGTTAAAGTAATGCAAGCTGTACCTCAACGACAAAAAAAAACAACTGGTTATTCAGGTATTCTGGAAATTATCTTGATTTATTCACCTGATATCAGCATATTTTCACTTTTTTACTATTATTTTCACAAAGTAAATTGTGATTCTAACCTCGTAATTGGTAAAAAAGGTTTAAAGTATTTGAATGACGTCTTTATTTGAAATTGTGAATTAGAAAAAGAAGAGAAATTATCGTCTTTTAATTCACTTTGGGAACAAATGTGTTTAAACAAGAAAAAGAAGCTTCCAATAAAAGGCTCTTGTTCTCTAGACTAATCTAGTTTCACGGTCAAAGTGATGCTTCAATCAAATTATATACTTTCTCTTTATCCTTTCTTTTTATTCCTCTTTCTCTCTGTATATTTTATAATTAAAATAATATTCATCATTATTAGTTTCGATTGATATTGTGAGGCGAATAAATTATTTAATTAAATCAATGCTAGAAAATACACAGTGAGAGATTAAAATAACTTCATTAAATCGTTTATATAAGATTATATAAGGTAAAATACAATATATATTGATTGTATATGAATAAGTTTGTATATATGGATTAAAAAGGTAAATATATATAATAATATTGATTAATATATTAGAGGTCTTTATTGATGGCTCCAACTGCGTGAAGAGAGTAAAAAAGCATACACAACACGCAAAACACAACACATAAAACACAACACACAAAACATATAAAACACAACACGCATAAAACACAACACGCATAAAACACAACACGCATAAAACACAACACGCATAAAACACAACACGCACAAAACACAACTCGCACAAAACACAACACTCACAAAACACAGAATATAACTCTATATTCATTGATATGAAAAATATTCATATATGTTCCATAGCTAGGTTGTTCAATAATATCCATCTGTAAATAATTTGTTAGGAAGTGTAGTCATCTATAGAGAAAAAAAGCATAAAACACAACACAAAGAATATAACTCTATATTTATTGATATGAAAAATATTCATATATGTTCAATAGGTTGGTTGTTCAATATTATCCATCTGTAAATAATTTGTTAGGAAGTGTAGTCATATATTCATGCTAACATAATAAACAAATATTAGTTTTCCTAATCAATACTCTGTTTTGTTATTCATTATTACGCTAGAATATATACAATATTAGATTATATATATTTTTGGATTGTGTTAATATAGAAGATTTGTGACTTATTCTCTTTCTTTTTTGTATAACATAAATTTGCGAAAGAATCACAGAAATATTTTGCATCTTCTTTATTAATATTCAAGAGATTAAAATCTATTTATATATAATTCTATGAAAATTAATAAATTAAATTTATTCAAAGTGTTTTCTGGAAATATATATATATGCCAATATACTTTTGCATCCATAAAAAAAGGAAAAGAAAGCACAATGATTATATTTGTGTAAAAACCGATATTTTTGAGAGTAAAAGTAGAAAACCATCTTTGCTTCACTGAATTTCTTCCAAGCCAAAAACCAAAAGACACGGAATTTTGGAACAAGTCCAAATAGAGGTTAATGCAACTACCTCATTTTGACTTTTTATTCTGAATGGAAAAACACATTAAGTTTGAAACACCTTTAATATAAGATCGACAATTTAAATTTGCGAAATGGAATTGTTTTTAGGATTTTTATTTGGCAACACAATTCGAGTATAATAACCTTTTATAAAAAGTTTAAGATTTCTCTAGATGGCTTCTAGTTTTGGTGTTTATTTCGACGGAAGAGGCACCCATTGCTTTAATAGATTTATGTACTACCGTAAAAATATTTATATATTCTTTAAACATATATTTGGCTTAGCTAATTCACCAGCTAAACACCTATTTGGCAGATTGTAAGGATTCTATCAGATTCCGTGTGGATCTCATGATATGAAGTCCACCCTGGGCTGAAGAGAGTAATTATTCCGAAAACATGGTCTCTAGGTGAACGCTTTTTCAGTTTGCCAAAGCTGGTGTTGTGGCTTTGTCACCGACTTGTGGCAGCTAGCTTGCGGCGACAGTCAATAAATGGCTTCTAGTTTTGGTGTTTATTTCGACAGAAGAGGCACTCATGCTTTAATAGATCTATTGACTACCGTCAAAATATCTTTGTAAACTTTCCCCATATATTTGGCTTAGCTACTTTACCAGCCTTACATATCTTTGGCGGATTTTAAGGATTCCATTAGATCTCTTATGAATCTGATTAAATAAAGTCCGCCCTGTGCTGAAGAGGGCCATTAGCCCGAAACCATGGCCTCTAGTTGATTGCTTCTCAGTTTGCCAAAGCTGGTGTTGTGGCTTTGTTACCGGCATGAGTTCGCTAGTTTGCGGCGACGGTCAATAGATGGCGTCTAGTTTTGATATTTATTTCGACGGGAGAGGCGCCTAAAGCTTTAATAGATCTAAGCACTTCAGTCAAAATATACTTTAGCCATATATTTGGCTTAGATAATTTACCAGATAAACACCTTTTTGGCAGATTGTGAAGATTCCGTTAGATACCGTGTTGATCTCATGGAATAAAGTCCGCCCTAGACTGACTAGGGCCATTAGACCGAAACCATTGTCTCTAGGTGGTCACTTTTCAGTTTGCCAAAGCTGGTGTTGTGGCTTTGTCAGCGACTCATGGGCGCTAGTTTGCGGCGAAGGTCAATATATGGCGTCGAGTTTTGACGTTTAATTTGACCGGAGAGGTGCCCTAACCTTTTATTGATCAATTTCTTCCAAGAAAAATATATATCCATATTTTGACCATAGATTTGGCTTAGCTACATAGCCAGCTTAACACCTCTTTGTCAGATTGTGAAGATTCCTTTAGATCCAGTGTGAATCTCATGGAATAAGGTCCGCCCTAGATTAACGAAGGCCATTAGCTCGAAACCACGGCCTCTAGGTGGACGCTTCTCAGTTTTCCAAAGCTGGTGTTGTGGCTTTGTCACCGACCTGAAGCCGCTAGTCTACGGCGACGGTCAATTGATGTCGTCTAGTTTTGACGTCTATTATTATGGAAGAGGCGTCCTATGTTTTCATAAAAGTGTGAGGTTCATAACAGATTTATCTCTTTCAGAAATCTATTTGACTCGTTATTTTTATCTAAATTTCTAGCCGAATGACCCGGGCAACGCCCGGGTTTTACCCTATTAAATTATTTTATTCAAATACTATTCGTTACAATTATAAATTGGCGCCGTGGATGTCATTCTTGTGAAACGTCCCGCTCCAAACTTTGTGTCTGAGAAGCGATATTTTTATAAAGAGATGATCTGGCTTTGTGTCTTCTGCTCGGATGAATGTTTTTCTGTTAGAATTTTGTTCCTGCATACTAAAAATGAACTGGCTTCACCCGTGTTCTCTGCTTTTTGGAATTATTTCTGATATAATTTTGTATCTGATGATCAAACATGATACAGCAATATTGCCATAATCATTTTCTGACTAAAACACAACTATTTTTGCCCAGAACCTATCAATTTCAACTTTCTTGGCTAAAAATCCGATAAATATCTATTCCAGATTTTTCTCTATGTCCTGTTAAAACACGTTTTACATTTAAATTAGGTCAGCTAATATCACCTCCCATCTTCACCGCTAGAGGCGCTGCTTGCGAGCGAAAGGGCAAATTTGCAACGCAATTTGCAAATAACTCGAAGAATATTCGGGATAGAGACCTGAAACTTTCACTATAATTTTTTACAGCTTCTATTATATATACTGTTAAAATTTCAGTCAGATTAGTTACGTATTGTGGACGTGTATAGCCGACATAGGAACAAACACACATACATACATACATACAATGACTTTTATATATATAGGGATTCAAGTATTTTAGGGACGAAGTATATATGGATAACCCATATATTAAATATGATTTTATTATCTCTAAATAAGACTTTATTGTTAATATAGAAATTTGGATTTTAACAATTCATTCGAAATTTTCAAATTTTGACGCCAATCAAAATATATATTCCCACACACAACTTATTTTTTTAACTTCACTCAATTAGATAAATACCTTTTATCGTTTAATCAAGATATTATCGGAATAAATATAAACTATTTGCTGATTTTTAATTATTCCATAATTGACCAAAAACTTAGCTTTTCTTGTTTAATCAAGAATGTGTATTTGGCCAATTCTGGAATAATTAAAAATCAACGAGAATAGTTTATATTTATTCCGATAGATGGCGCAAGGAATTAGATAACCTTTAGTTTCAAGAGTAGGAGATGCCTTTTTTATTAATTTATTCACCTGTTCTCAGTAAAATTTTATTTATATACTATATTTATTTACTTTTATATAATAATAATAATAATAATAATAATAATGAATAGATTCAAAAAGGATGAGTTTCTTTATTTGGAAAATTAATTCGAGCTTTCGGGCGCAAGCTGCCCTTCTACAGGAATAATATTTACAATTTCAATTAATCATGTATTTACAGTTCTATATATTTTATTTAAATGGTTTCTCGCTTTGGTCTTGCTTATATAATATACAATTTTAAATATAAAATAGGCGTTATTGTTAATTTTCAAAATATCCACACCTATATTTTACAAGCGACATGACGAGCATAAAAGCGCGAAACGCGTTCGTGGATGGCTTTTCTTGATTTATCAAGAAATTGGGTTGGCCAAATATCAGGGAACAGGCTAAATCAATGTTTAGTTGATTTCTGTTCCACAAGATGGCGCTCTGCCTTCTGTAAAGCACATGTGCTCCTGGTTAGGATATACCATTTTTAATATAAATATATATATATATCAAAATTTTTCCCCCCATTGAATATAACAAATTATTTTTAAAACTTAATTCTGTTGAAGTTATGTGGCGCTGAGTTTGTTGTTGGCAGACTTTAATATGTTATAATACCTTGATAAAGGTTGGCGTTCAGCACAGTGAAATATTGGTAAAATAAATGATATTTTAATCCAATATATGTCTTTTTAATAAATACTATATTAAACAAAGAATAAATAATTTCAAACGCATGTTGCTTATTATAAGGTGATAACGTACTATCTATATATAAAAAATGGAATCAGTATGAAGCACAAATGTTTCTTTTTTTAAACACAAAAATAATTATTCTACTTGCTTATTACTATAAAAAATCGAATCAAAACATACTTAGTCAAATATTTTGTGGAGAAATATTTAATTACCTCTTCAAAGATACACAGCAATATTGTAAACGATAAAAGTTACCGTCTTTGGTCAAATATTGACAGAAGCAAGGCAATAGTGCCAAGCTGTTGTTTACACATCACCCAAAACGGTCTATTGCAGGATTTTGGATTTATCTAAACGGGAAAAAAGATTTTCGGAAAACGTACTGCATGTTATCTCTTTCATTTCATAAACTGACTTTTTATGCATTATATTATTCGATTTCTTAATTTTATTTCGACTTAGAGCGCTATTTCCCACTAGGGATACTTGCATTTTAAAGGTGAACTGACAATGGAAAAAAAAGATATTTTGAAATATGTACAAGAATTAGTATGCAATTTAGTTATAAGTAAATAGAGAAAATGTTAAAACAATTGAGTTATGTACAAAGAGATGCTATATGCAAATTTAGAGGTGAACTAAACATAGAAAGAAAATAAAGATATTTAAAATATGTACAAGAATTAGTATGCAATTTATTAGATGCAAATAGAGAAAAGATATCACACAATTGAAATATGTACAGAAAGATAGTATGCAAATATAGTTAAATAATATTAATTGTAGTGTATTCAAGGAAAACAATTTACAGATTGAAGATATTTTTAAGGAATTTTTTAGATAAAAAATATGCAAGATATTAGATAATTATTCACAAAGAAAACTATGCTAAACAGAATTAGTTTCTAAAATAAAAGCGTTCCAATAGATTTGTGTGATTTATTGTTAATTAGAGTTAATTTTATTTTACTTAAGAACCTGATAATGGGCTAATGCTTCAAAGCTTGTCATTTTAACTTAGTGAAGAAATTTTTGAAATTAGCCTGATTGGTATATCGTGTGTAAACCTTTAAAAGGAATATATAAATTAAGAAAAAAGGCATTTCCTTATCGTGAAACTGAGAGTTGCTGATGGCTTACGCCATCTATCGAAATAAATATAAACTATTTGTTGATTTTTAAATTATATTACATAATTTGACAAATATAAAATATATATGTTATATTAAAATATTATTTTATATAAAATTATATTTCATTTACAAATACTCTGCTGAATCGACCGCCAGAGGTCACGCTTCCCCTATAAAACTCATTGTTGTTGTTTCCCGATGGCCGGCTCAAACCTTTTGTACATTATGTAAATACGTTTTTCATTTTTTTATTCTTACCCCTTAAGCCAGGCAGTACTTTTTATCAAATTATGTTTTATATATATTCCATAATCTCAATTAAAGCTATTTCTAATCTTCATTATTTTAATTATTTTTATTTTCAAGATTTTAACCACGACTGCATTACCATAGCATAATCCTCAAAATTAACAGAAAATATATTTTTTTTATTTTTATATAACATATATATAATATGAAATTTAATGGGAGCATAATAGAATAATAATTTATAATAATAAATTTATTCCTACATAAAAAAGGTTAAGATATTATGAAAAGTTGAAGTGTAACAAAGATAAAATACTTCAGGAAGATATTTCATTTAAAAATATTTAAGAAAACTAAAATGTGTGACCTAAAATAACGTTATTACACACAATAAAAAAGTAAAACGTTTATCTTGGTCTGGTTTATGATATAAATTGCCCATTTTCCTCACCATGATAACCAATGGTTCGCTCCAGAACAGACATAAACTATCTTACGACCTAATTTGAAATACCTGCATCACCCAACATACCTAGTAATTTGAAAAACGAAATAAAAGTTTGTGTAAAATTCTCACAGCTATAATTTTAAAGAAAAATATCTCTTCAAAGCAATTTTAAACTAGAAAAGCATAAAATGCAGACACCCAAAATTGTTGCTTTTTTATAAATTGAAATATTTTTATATATAAAAGATAATATATACTGTAAAATATACAATGTAAAAATTGCAAATATAATAAAAAAAATAACGCATGAAATATATTTATAAGCAATTCTGTTTTTATATATAATTTTTTTTTTGTAAATATAGATTGGTAACACAGAATTATTGAACGCTGCTGCATATCAAATTTATTTTTTACTCTGTGAAAATAAAAATGTTTTTTTTTTTCGCTTAGAAAATTGGCGGCCCTTACCTTTAGGATTGTTTCTGCTTTTTGCTTTCCTTTTTTTTCGTCTGCTTGTAAAAAAAAAGGCTAGATTTGTAGGAAATGATGCATGACAATGCCTTTTTTTATTTCGAAACTGCTAGATTGATTTCACATCTGACTCCACAGGCAGAATTAAGTTGTTTTTTTTTTCTTCTAACTAGACCGTTTATAAATTCGAAAAAGAATTAAAATAAAAAATAGCAGACGAATCGATCATTTAATTTAAGCATACAATCTGTAACATTTTGGATTTTTCATTTTAATAGAAGCAATATTTTATGTATGTTTTTATAAAATATGTTTTGTATGTGTATGTTTTTATGAAATATGTTTTTGTATGTGTATGTTTTTTGTGTAATAATAGGTTATTGCACGTATATATTTTCAAAAAATGTTTATAACACACAAATAAGGTAATATATATTTTATCCCCTTTTTAATATCATCAAGATGTAAATATGTAAAAATTAATTCATATATACGAAAATAGTATTTATCATCAATTTATTATCGTGATACTCCTGTTGAAGGACTGACAAGTCCGAAAGCTTCAAAATAAAAAAAATTAAACAAGAAACTTAACCCTGAAGAAACTTTTTGGTTTTTTTGCTATATTTTTGTATAATAAAAAGGTACGTGTTATGTGTATTAATATGTTATTCAATAAATGAATACCTTGTATCAATACATTAAACTCTCCTATAACGCGATTAATGTGTTCCGTGTTGTATGAAATCGCGTTATAGGAATTCGCGTTGTACCAAATAAAATTTGTTTAACCCGAATGTTGTTAGGGTAAATTGTTAGTGACAAATATCATGTAAAAATGTATTGTATAAAATGATGTATATAGAAAAAATAATTATATACTAAAACAAAACTAAATGTTATATTAATATATATGCACATGTATTGTACAGTTGTCAATAAGGAAATTTCCGCATTTTATTTTATAACGCGTTATACGAAAATTCGCCTTGTATAAATACATTTGTCGCAATTTTTCATCGCGTTGTAAAATTCGCGTTACAGAAGAGTCTACTGTATTGAGTGAAATATATCAGGCTTTCAGGAAAAAGTATCTTTTCAAAACATTTTCATTCTTTATCTTTCGGACACGAAGAAATACAGAAGAAAACATGGTACATATGTTTTCTCCAGTAGAAGGGTGTTCATTCCCGAAAGCTAGAGAATAAAAATTATTTGAAAATATACTTTTCCCTGGAGACCTGAAATCTTTTCTTCATCAATGGTATGTTTTTGTTATTATATTTATAATAAATATATGTATTTTTGTTAGCTCTATTGAAATTGATATTTGAAGATATTTCTACGATATTTGATATGCAGATATTTGCATAGATGTTTAGTATTATCTATGTTAAATGACATATATGCCTATATAACGCGACCTTGTTGGATTGTTAGTTGGCTAGTGGTTATTGGATAGGGCAGGCCGGCGTGAGCTGCTGATGTATGTATAATTTGATCTTTTGGCTTTCTTTTATAGTTTTATACCTTTAGGTAATAATGGATCTTCCTCTCTATCTACGACTTCATAAATTTATCAACAAGCTTTATATTTATTCTGATTATTTCTATATTCATATTTTTGATATAAAGTTGCAGTGATATGGTATTTATGTACCAAATAAGGAAATTTCTCACTTTTAAATGACGGAAGGATGTTTTGGAAGGAGAGTAGGCAAACGCATGTATGAACACCAAAAAAAAAACAAGACAATAGATCTTTGATATACCAGCATTGTAGAGAAACACACATTTGCAATAGACCAACCACAGATACATTATAATAACATAAGTTACAAATCTCAGAGATTAATCATGGAAGAGCTCATATCCAGGCAAAACAACAAATTCAACAGAAAGATAGACCTTCAATAAATATATGACCTGTTATACCCCAATAATATGTTTAATATAATATAGAACTCTACAATAGAGAATATAACTACAAAATATTAAGTCAAATTCAAGCAATAATCGAACACTCAAGATATAATAAACAACAAGTAATATGCAAATAATAATCAGCTCAATAATATTAATTCCAATATGCAAAAACCCGGCCGAAACATATATATATATAGAAATATAGGGCGCCTCTCCCGTCAAAACCTGACGCCATCTATTAACCGTCGCCGCAACTAGCTGCCTCGGGTCGGTGACAAAGCCACAACACCTGCTTTGGCAGACTGAGAAGCGTCCACCTAGAGACCATGGTTTCGGGCTAATGGCCCTCGTCAGTCTAGGGCGGACTTTATTCCATGAGATCCACACGGGATCTAATGGAATCTTCACAATCTACCAAAGCGGTCTTTTGCTGGCAAGGTGGCTGGGCCATATCTTATGGCTAAAATTTCTGGTCTGGTTTTAGGCGTCTATTTTGACGAGAGAGGCGACTCTTGTCTCTTTAGATCAATTTCCTCCAGGAAAAATTTCATATTTATATACACCAATACTTCGCTTTGCGTTTTTTTCGAAGTTGCGTCGCTGCTTAATTTTTACTGATTTTCACTGTGCGTCGTTAGATTTTCGAGGTTGTGTTGTTTTGGATTCGAGTCTTTAATTATTCTTTTCCCTAAAATATAGCAACACCTTTGTTTTTGATTGCGCCTTCACATATTTTCATTTTGCGTCGTTTCAATTTGCGTCGTGTTTTTTTTTTTGGAACGTAACCCCGACGCAAAGCGAGGTATGGGTGTATATACGTATATATATACAAGTATAATAGTTATCTAACGGTGTGTATATTTGTACTACTGTAGATGGACTACGATGCCCGAAAGCTAGATTGGCAATAAAAATAAATAAGAAACTCATCTCCAGAGACTTGTTTAATAAACAGTAATGTTTGTTAATGTGGAATTAAAATTTGCATAACCAAACAATACGATGTTTATCTTCTCTGCTGACATTTAATACAGTTTGTAAACATGAATTTTCAGTCTAATAGAATTTAAAGTTTTACAGATTCGATTATGAATAATTCCTAAAATTATTTATCATATCTTAATAAAAGGTAAGTAGGTGTATATTTATTCATCTAAATTTGATTTCCGATAAAAAAACATATTTAAAGTTCAATTCATTTTGTGAATACATTCTAAACTTTCTACAAAATCTGGATCTCTAATGTTTTCATATGCGGAAATAATGTAAATAACTTATGTAAATAAACTTTTATCCTTGTTTGGCGCAAGTATCCCTTGCAGGATATAGCGCTTTGGAAATAAAATAAGTGTAATTGTAATGTTATTGTAATATAAACAATATAACCCAATTCTATAAATGTATTGTCGTCTTTTAAATATGACAAAACAACGTTTGAAATTTCCTCTTATGATATGTATAAATGTTTAAACAATGTTTTAGAGATTGGTTATGTGGGGGGGGGGGGGGGTTGAAAATCTAAAATAATTCAAACTTCCAATTCTTTATCTTATTTGACATCTTATTTACAAAGGTTTAGAATATAAATATATTGTCTCCTTTATTTATAAAACAAAACGTTTGAAAATTCAACTTACAATATGTATAAATGTTTGAACATTGTTTTATAGAATTGTATATGTGGTTAAAAATCTAAACAAAATCAAACTTCTCGATTTTTTTAATCTTCATTTACTAAATTGTGTCATAAAAATATATTCTCAATTTTATTTATAAACATGACGTTTTAAAAAGTCTTCTTACAATAGGTAAAATGTTCAAATATAGTTTTAGAAATTGTATATACGAGAGAGAGAGAGAGAGAATAATAATCTCAAACAATTCCTCTTCTTTATCTTCATTTGCCAAATTTCCTATCCCTGGACACTTCTATTTTTCCGTTCATTATTACTCTTCACAATTCATCCTTTCATACCTCATCTCTAAGGTTAGAAATAATCGTTATTTCTCCTTGAAATAAATTTAGATTTTTCGTTGAAAAGAAACACATGCTGGATAATTTTCAATGTCGTTTTACAATCACAAGCCGCCATATATTATATTATATTTCGGGCTCTTGGCCCTCATCAGCGTGGTGCAACGACTGTAGCTGTAGCTGTAGCTGTAACTGTAGCTCAACGACCAAAACACTGGTCCTTCAGGCATCCTGAAAAATCATGAAACGGGTAGTTAAGGCCAGATTTGCGTGAGACCGCGACACAATGTGAAAAAATAGTACAAATGTAATATTGTACTGGGATAAGGTGCATATATTATGAAAAAGGTATCTCCTTATCGTGCAACTGAAAGTTGCTTATGGCTTGCGCCATCACGTTTGTACTATTTTTCACATATTATATTGTATTGAAATATATCCTCTCTATTATTTATAAACAAAACAACGTTTACATATTTTCCTTACAATATGTAAAATTGTTTAAACATTGTTTTACATAATGTATTCGTGGTTGGAAATCTCAACATATTCAAACATCCCTCAGAACCAATTAGTTTAAAAGGAGATTTCCCTTCACATTTATCCAACCTAATTTTTGCGACTTTAAAACACGATTGATTATTTAAGGTCGATTTCAATTTCTCCTTTTAATTAAACTTTTCTACCCAATTTTAAATGGCAGAAGATCTCTTTGAACAAATTTGAAATACACATTCATTGATGTATAACAGTTTAAATGTTGTTTTTAACGAAATATATTAATATGTTATGATTATTTTGTTTTGTGTTGAAAATGATAGAGAATTAAAGGTGCAGTCGTGAACATAGTAAAGATAATTATTCACCCATCAAGTAGTTTTTATTTTGAATTACTTGAAGCAAATTACACATAAAATTATTTTTCATAGTAATATATAATTTATAAAATGAATTCTATAATTCGTGAATTAAAAAAAGGCAGGTTAACAATACGAATTTACAAAATTATTCAAAGGTATTCTATAAATATGGTCAAAAATAAAAGAATAGTCAATGATTTAAAAAAAATAAAATATTTGCATTTTAGATTATACAATATATATATTTTAAAATATATTTTGATGTGATTATATGTTGTGTTTGTTGAAGTTTCGAATCTCAAAAATAGCATCGAATGGTATTTGTACGTAAAACGAAATATACTTAAAAAAAACAATTATCCTTGTTATCTTTTTTACGACGGAAAATTGTATTGAGATTCGAATGGCATTTATATATCAAAATAGGTGTATCTAGCAAATAAATACGTCGTTCTAATGTATCTATATATATATATATATATATATATATATATATATATATATATATATATATATATATATATATATATTTCTTTTGATATACATATATTGTATACTCATGGATAAAACTTAAGGAAGTTGTACTATTTAGCATGAATATAGGGATTCAGACAATAACTCTGAAAGATACATTCATGGACAAAACTTAAGGAAGTTGTACCTTTTAGCATGTATATCGGGATTCTGAAATTAACTCTAAAAGATACACTCATGGACAAGACTAAAGGAAGTTGTACCTTTCAGCATGTATATCGGGATTCAGACAATAACTCTGAAAGATAGACTCATAGACAAAACCTAAGAAATTACTACCTTTTAGCATGTATATCGGGATTCAGACAATAATCTGAAATATATTTGATACATAGTGACTATTATTGAATACATAGGAGACTATATACAAGGATAGATTGAGAAATCTGTCAACCAAATTTATAATAATGCATTTGCATAATTTTTTTTTTCAAATACAACATTTTTTTATTTTTGCCTGTTTGGAAAGGTTTATTGGCTTTCATATGACATTATTTTATGAAAATAGGTATGTATACCAATCAAATACGTTGTTTTACTGTATTTTAATAGAAGTATATATTCATTTTGATATACATATAGTGTACACCAATGAAAAAACTAAAGTAAGTTGTACCTTTTAGCATATAAATCGGGAATAAGGCAATAACTCTGAAAGATATTTGATACACAGTGACCTTTATTGAAGACATGGGAGATTACCAAGTGTGAACAAAATTTCCTCTGTATCTTTAAAAAAAAAAAAAAAACGAGCGTCGACAACAATGCATTTGCACTTCCTAAAAATTTGTCTATGAATGTAGTTTGATTGGTTCTATTCCGAAATCTACCTTTTCTGTCATCAAATTATATGCAAAGAATGAGTCCATAATGCTTTGATTAAATTATACTTTATAAAGGTAACAATGTTTTAAGAAGAACATAAGAGAACTAGTATGGTTTTACGGGTTAATAACCAAAATGTATGATTTTTGAGCCTAAAAATGAATGTAGCAAGCAGACAAGCCGCAATGCACTCTAGCAAAGTACCAAGGTGCTGCATCCAACCAACGGTGTTCAAAAGGTTAGATTCCCCAGGCCAGGAAAGATATAAGAAAGACAGGTGTTGAATAGATAAGAATATAAATTAAACCGAAATTCAACAAGTGATGGGAAAAGATAGATTTTCTTATTGTAAGAACATAAGATAACACGATGCTATATATATATATATATAAATTTCCTATAATTTACAAGAAGGTATAAGCGTATAAGCTCGTATAAGCTATACGAGAGCTATACTATACGATATGCGGATATTCGTATTACAGCCTGTTATGGGTTATTGGATGCTCGGATCACAATTTAGTGCAAAGTTATATTCTTTTGATTATTAGGACAATGTCGGATCAATAGATACAAGAAGAGACAAATCAAAAATAAGAAATTCAAAACTTTATCCACAATATAAAAATTTCCATACGTCAATAGAAATAGAATGCTACCTAACCAATGATTTCCCTTTACCAGTCAAACGATGTATAGCTCACTCGAGAATACTATTTACAGTCTTAAAAAACACGTTCTGACGTGTGTCCATTGTGTGACAAAGAAATTACTGAAGAACTCTGCTTAATTGTAAAGCCCTTGATGCAGAGAGGAAGGCCCTATATCAACAAATTAAATGTACCAACACTTCACCCTATGTATTGCCTTCAAAAATATCAGCAAACAATCGAATGTAATAGCTTACTATAATGTTTTTAGATCACCATTATGTAAGGACCAGTCAACAATTGAATAACTTTGAGATGAAGAGTAAAGCCAGTTCAATTCCTATGTAAATAACACAAGATGATTATTACCTTACCCAATTGGGAGAATCTGTATGGGGCAAGTCCCTAATGAATACTTTTGTGTGTGTGTGTATTACAGCCTGTTAAAAAACGTTATTGTATGAAAGCTTGCAAAGTTTATATCTCACCAATAGAGATTCATGTTTTAAAATCAAAAATTCTTTCTCTCAGTGAGTTTCTATTTTAAATGCTAGCTTTCAAGCGATAATCGCTCTTCAACTGGCTTAATAAAAAACATCGACTATATCTTACATTAAATATTTACAAATACACATACGCGCTCAGCGTATGTAATTATATATGTAATGTCTGTAGGTTAACAATGTTATATAAAATATATCTATTATAATATTTACGTTTTTAAGGCAACCAAAAACTCATTGTGTTAATTTCTTTTTGTATTTTTGAACGTTTCACAAAATTTCATCTTAAATGAAGAATATAGTCACAGATTTAATTTCTTCTTAGAAATAATAATAGGAGATTCTCTCCTGATATTGTAATGTGAATGAAAACTTCTGGTTATGTTTGGCTCTCACCGATGCGCTCTGGCCAACGGTCACGTTGCCTCAAACTTCCCGTTTACCTATTGATTGCACTGCGGTTTTCCCACATGGCGGTGTTCCTCAACGGCTGCTCTACCCTTGATTTATAGATTCTTCAACCTCTTTAATACTATTATATATATAACATCGTAAAGAATATTCGGTATTGGCTATATAGTATGTTATAGTGTGTCATTGTCGTCGTTTTTCAACGTTAGTTTTCTTTTTTTAGTATTATTATCTTTCTTAAAAATAAAGATACTTCGGCCAGTAAATCCTTTTATTACCTCGACGTTTCGACAAAAATATTTTGTCCTCGTCAGGAGCAAACATAAATTAAACATTTAGCAAGGCGTTAAAAATAAGAATGAATTTAACGCCTTGCTATATGTTTATTTTTTGTTTGCTCCTGAAGAGAACAAAAGATTTTTATCGAAACGTCGAGGTAATAAAAAGATATACTGGCCGAGGTATCTTTATTTTCAAGAAATATGAATGCCAGCCAGGCAGCCTCTATTTTACGATTAATATTCTTAGTACGCGTGGTTCAGGCCATGATAATAATGTTATGTAGAAGTTTGCGACCGTGGTATATACTGTAAGTGCACCACATGTCTAAACATGTGAATCATCAGCCCTAGTAAAGATCATTAATAGAGTAATGAACCGTTTCATCATTCTCATTCAAAAATTAAAGAAAGATGTGTCTCTTTTGATACATAAATATCGTGCTGAAATTTTCTGATGGTTATCGCCCTCTATTGTATTACATATTAATTAATCGTTTATATTATTCATATTAGTATATTATTTTGGGTAATTTTTCTAAATATATCAAACAAATAGCTTCATAATTATAGTTATGTCCTATTATTTTCATATACTTTGATTTTTTCACCAACTTTTGTCCTCAAATATACGTTCCTTTTATTTTCGGGATGCCTTTTCAGTTGTTGAGGGCAACCTGCAACACACTGACTTAGGACCAACGGTCTGAAACGCCTACGTGGTGTGATATTTATAATTTACAAAAAAAAGAGGAGTAGACCAACAGTCTAATAATTGAAAATCATTACACTCATAGAAAAACTTAATGAGGTTGTACCTTTTAGCATGTATATCAGGATTCAGACAATAACTCTGAAAGATACACTGATGGACAAAACTCAAGGAAGTTGTATCTTTTAGCATGTATATCAGGATTCAGACAATAACTCTGAAAGTTACACTCATGGACAAAACTTAAGGAAGTTGTATCTTTTAGTATGTATATCAGGATTCGGACAATAACTCTGAGAGATACACTCATGGACAAAAATTAAGGAAGTTGTACCTTTTAGCATGTATATCGGGATTCAGACAATAACTTTAAAAGATATACTCATGGACAAAATTTAAAAAGGTTGTACCTTTTTAGCATGTATATCGGGATTCAGACAATACCTCTGAAAAATACACTCATGGACAAAACTTAAGGAAGTTGTACCTTTTAGAATGTATATCGGGATTCAGACAATAACTCTGAAAAATACACTCAAAGAAAAAACTTAAGGAAACTGTATCTTTTAGCATGTATAACAGGATACAAACAATAACTCTGAAAGATACACTCATGGACAAAACTTAAGGAAGTTATATCTTTTAGCATGTATATCGGGATTCAGACAATAACTCTGAAAATTACACTTATAGACAAACCTTAAGGAAGTTGTACCTTTAAGAATGTATATCGGGATTCAGACAATAACTCTGAAAAATACACTCAAAGAAAAAACTTAAGGAAACTGTATCTTTTAGCATGTATAACAGGATTCAAACAATAACTCTGAAAGATACACCCATGGACAAAACCTAAGGAAAGTTTAACTCTAAGCAGGAATATCGGGATTCAGACAATAACTCTGAAAGATACACTCATGGACAAACCTTAAGGAAGTTGTACCTTTTGGCATATATCGGTATTCAGACAATAACTCTAAAAGATACACTCATTGTCGAAACTTAAGGAAGTTGTACCTTTTAGCATGTATAACAGGATACAAACAATAACTCTGAAAGATACACTCATGGACAAAACTTAAGGAAGTTATATCTTTTAGCATGTATATCGGGATTCAGACAATAACTCTGAAAATTACACTTATAGACAAACCTTAAGGAAGTTGTACCTTTAAGAATGTATATCGGGATTCAGACAATAACTCTAAAAGATACACTCATTGACGAAACTTAAGGAAGTTGTACCTTTTAGCATGTATAACAGGATTCAAACAATAACTCTGAAAGATACACCCATGGACAAAACCTAAGGAAAGTTTAACTCTAAGCAGGAATATCGGGATTCAGACAATAACTCTGAAAGATACACTCATGGACAAACCTTAAGGAAGTTGTACCTTTTGGCATATATCGGGATTCAGACAATAACTCTAAAAGATACACTCATTGTCGAAACTTAAGGAAGTTGTACCTTTTAGCATGTATATCAGGATTCAGACAATAACTCTGAAAGATACACTAATAGATAAAATATAAGGAAGTTGTACCTTTTAGCACATATATTGGAATTCAGAAAATAACTCTGAGAGATATTTTAAACACGGTGATCTTCATTGGAGATACACGAGATAACCAGGTGTGATCAAAATTGTTTCTGTATCCTTGAGAAAAAAAAAAGACGACCGGCGAAAGCAAAGACTTTCCACTAACTCATATTTTGTCAATAAGAGTAGTTTTTTTTATTCCGATAGAAGGCGCAAGGTATTAGAAACTGACTTCTTTATCATAAGATGGAATTTCTTCTATTTTAAAAACACACTCTCTAACTTATGCTATATATTTTCATATAGAAAATATTATTTATTTACATTGTAAATAATTCGTTTCAAATAAATATTAATAACACTTCTAAAAATAATAGTAACTCACTAAATATACAAAATATATGTTGTAGAAAAAATAATATTCGATATATTTAGTATATTGGGAGGGTAGAAATATATTTATAAAATTCTCAAAACAGTTTTTAAAAGAAGTTTTTATTCCTATAAGGACTCTAGAAAAAAGGAATTGAAGTGAGAAATATCCGGATTTGTTGAGCTGGAAATATTGATAAATATACGGAGTTGAAAATCATATATTTAAATACTTTTCAAAATAAAATTTTTGATTTTTATAAATAATTAGTTTGTATATATATAAAAAGCTCAACTATTATATAAGATGTAACAAAATGACTTATATATTTCTCTTTAAAAATGCATTTAATATATATATATATCGAAAAATATTGATATTTTTAATATATCTATCTTATTTTTAAAAAGGGATCTTATGGGTGTTGGGTTTGTGTTGTGTGTATATAAATATTATTAAAATTACAATATGTAAAAGGGTCGGTGGTCGATTGGTATAAACTGATGAATTCCAACCGAAACGACATTGGTTCGAATCCCGCAATGCGCTTTTTTTAAAATAAAAAAATGTTCTAATATTTCTTGAATATTTTTAAAATTTAAACTCTATCAATAAATGCAAGCAATCAAAAAAAATCTGGCATTACAGTAAAAACTGTCACCAACTACTAACCACCATTATTATCATGGCCTTTAACACGTGTGATAGTATTTAATCATAATTTTAAAATTATATTTTATATTAAGAATCTAGTTGTATTAATAAATAAATAAAAGCTTCAAAAATTTATGATATAATGGCAGTTTTTGGTAAAGGTCTTTTTTTTTTTCAACATGCTATTAAAATGTAATGTACTTTAAAAAAAGTAAGGACTAATATTTAAAATTTAGGAAATTCTGTAAACATATCTATGATTTTATCTCTTGGTTAAAAAATCTTAATTGCTGAATATGTATTGCTGTATTGCGGACTATATTGCATAACGACATTTGAAAATTATCCCGCATGTTGTTTCTTTTGAACCAAAAATCGAAATTTATTCTAAGTAGAAATAACGATTATTTCTAACCTTAGGGATGAAGTATGAACGGATGAATTGTGAAGAGTAATGATAAAAAACGTAAACATTAAAATAAAAGTGTCCAGAGATGGGAATCGAACCCAAAATGTTCCGCTTACCGGGCAGATGCCATGTCCACTAGGCTACCCTGGATATTATGTATATATTTGTATTCATTTCATAGGTTGTTTTGTTTTGATATCAATTTTTTTATGTAAAATAGTATCTGAATTTAGTATTGTTGCTTGATGCAAGCATATCTTGTAGGGATATCGTGTCTGTTTGATTATAAAAGATTATAAATATATATAAATAATTTATCAAGATTTATCAATAAATAGGGTTGACCAAATTATCAGGGAACAGGTTAAATCAATGTTTAGTTGATTTCTGTTCCACCAGATGACATTCTGCCATCTAAAAAGCATATGTGCTCCTGGTCATGATATGCCTCTTTTATTTTTAATATATAAATTAATATAGTTATATTCAACATTATAATTGCATAATAAATGCAAAGAATGTAATATATATTTTCTCCTTCTTTCAATATCATTATTATTCAAAATATGTCAATTTAATGTATATTTAAAATAGTATATATTATAAATGTATTAACGTGATACTCCTGTGGAAGGAATGACATGTCCAAAAGCTTGAAAACAACAAGTTGAACAAGAAACTTAACCCTGAGAGCTTTATTTATTTTATAATAATAATTGCATATTATATAGAGTTTAATATATTTATAATAAACAGCGGTTAGAAATGGAGATTTAAAGAATATGTTCTTTTTATATGAATTATTAATGTATATAACCAAAAATAGAGTCAATACCTATAGGAATTTATTCTTCAAAGTTTTAAATTATATATTTATTCAGGATTTTAAATTTTAAACTATATTTTATAATATGCTTATAAGAATATCAGAATATAATTTTCGTTAAACAGACGATTGGCGACATATAAATATTCCAATTTCTTAAGTTTTATCCATAAATGTATATGTTAATGATGGTATAAGTTAAAAAAAAAATAGCCCACTAGTTGTAAATAACTGTTTTTTTTTATTATTTTATTCGTATATCTAGCGGGGAAATAATGAATAAAATGTAATAAATAGCGTCTCAACAATAATGGGAATTTTAATCTTTTGGTTTTAATACATGCTAACAACGTTTGTCAACAAAACTGGCAGGAAATAACTAAAAACAGCAAATTCAATGAAGCTTCTGATATATCCACATTATTTTAAATGCTTATAAGAATATCATATCAGAATATAATTTTCGTCAAACAGACGACTAGCGACATATAAAAAATTCCAATCTCTTATGTTTTATCCATAAATGTATATGTTAATGATGGTAAAATAAAAAATAGCTAACTAGTTTTAAATAACTGACGTTTTGATTTGATTCGTATATATACCATGTAAATAATGATTAAAATGTAATAAATAGCGTCTCAACAATATTGGAAATTAAATCTTTTGGTTTTAATATATGCTAACAACGTATGTCAACAAAACTGGCAGAAAAAGAACTAAAAACAGCAATACTCACTGAACCCTAATATATCCGCAATATTGTATAACATTTAAAGTATTCCATTCAAAATTTTATGTTAATTCAGTATTCAACAAATGCATAATTCATTAGTTTCCTCATATAAAAGATGCATATATGCATATAAATCATTATG